>OY282596.1:29902874-30627614 GCA_958298965.1 Chrysolina haemoptera
CTTTCTCTATGCAGCCAAAGTCCCGATCACATGACAAAAATGTGTGGCCACATTGTGGAAACTTGTGCACTATTTCATCAAAATAACCTTTGGCTACCAGAGTAATATAAACAGCCAAAATTCCCTGATTCTTGTTCTGTCCTCCGCAGTTATCGGACCACAGAACCAATTTTCGCTGTGTAGTTTTTAGCTGTTCTGTAACATACAAACAACTGCCGATTTCATAACATCCTCGTTTCCCAGCTATTTCATCCCACAGGTACATAAAACCTTTGCCTTCACCTTCTAAATGAATTTCCAGATTCATACAAGTAAACTGCCTGCTGTAGTACATCTGGGTATGAGTCAATGCAGGAATATACATCTGCTTTTGTAAATCGAAAGACAGCACACATACATCAGACTAAGGACTCTTGCAATCTAATATAATTTGGAATATCATTTTTTGAGCGCTTTCTGCTTTACGATGATGCAAATCGCGCTTTAGTTGTGATTCATCCTTTTCCACCGGAGTCTTGCTAGCAGCTATAGCTATTTTGTACTTGTCGCAAGTAGGGCAGGCGTCCACTCTTGGGGCTCCGAAGGCTAAACTGAATTCTTCATTGAAAATTTCATTAAACCACTGTCGAGAAACTGGAGGTTTTTTTGTATCAAGCTGATGTTTTTCAAGGAAGGCAGTATATAGTTTGCGTACATTCAAATCTTCAGAAAGATATCTACGGTTTGGAATTTGTTCTCGACCATAATTACTTTCTCTGCTAGGTATTGACCCAATGAAATCAATAATTTTTTGTTTCCTAAGTGTTTTGTTTCTGGCAGGGCGTTTGCCACCTCATTTGTCACGAACAGATATTCCAGTGGACAGTAATCGCTGACTAACTATCTCCAATCTTCTTTGTGTAATGCCAAAAGTTAAACAAAATGTACTTTTACATAACTGAGCTTCAGATTCTCCAGGAAGTGGTATACAATATTTAAAAGAATGTTTTTGTTTGCTCTGGTTAGGATTTTCGTAATTTCCATGTCTTCTAAGTTTGATTAGAGTTGGTCGAATAAGGGAACGTAAAAAGTTCTGCTGCTCATTATAATCTGCCAGTTTCCAAAGCTGCACAAACAATGTTTTCCTGGCAGCAACTGTGATTACTTTACAAGCGTATGGACAGCTGCACTTCACCTGACCTTTTCAAAAAGAAACCAAACGTCAAAATGAGGCTCATATTACCTCTTCGCAAAAAACTCTTCCCGGTTTTGGTCGCTTCTGCTTCAAAGTCTGGTATGGACCTCCAGAATTTTTATTGCGTTTTTTATCTTCTCGCACATTTCCAGTTCTATTCCTTTTTTTGGCACGTATAACCTCGGGAATATCCATTTTAATTTAAAATAACTTATTTTATACACTGAACACAGCTCTGAAAGTCTTACTAGGTTATGTTAAATTAAACAGCTGTTAGTTGGCACTTACTACGTTTTGATATTTAAATTCGTATATCTCCGTTTGGCAAAGCGCCACCGGTAGGATTTGTATTGTGCAAGTAAACCATGGCACATACTACCTATTTAGCTTAAAACCCGCATTTGACGACGAGTGGCACTTACCACCTTTTGCATATGGCAACCTTCATATGAATATGAACCCTGTATTCAGTTGGCGCCAGTTCGTCTACTTACTGTTGTCCAAAGTTCATCAAATGGAAGTGTTGGTATAAACAAATAACTAAACCTTGAGGAGAGATTCCTCGTATTGAGACCGGTTTCATTCTCGGACAGTGTGGACACTGATTTCAGCTTCCATACTGTCCGAGCGTGCGCTCATTCGGTGCTCATGCGGAACAAATGCTCTAGTGAATACGCGGCTTGAAGGTGCGTATTCTCTAGAGCATTCGTTCCGCATGAGCAACGAATGAGCACATGAGATGCTTGGTTCAAGCTCAGGTTGCTCGGTTCAAGCTCATGCTACCGCATGAGCACCGATCCGCAGTCAGACGCGTACACATATTCATACTCATCAATATACAAATTAAATTCAAAATATCTGAAATAACCACAAACAGAACGTCAAGCACAGTTTCACCGTCCACACTGAGCACGAAAAAATGGACAAAAATTGGATAGGCTTGAGCACCGCACGCGCATTCTGTTCGTGCTCAAATCAGCGTCCACATTGTCCGAGCATTCGCTCGTTCAGCGCTCATTCAGTGCTCTAGTGAATACGCACCTTAAGGCGAATCTGAGTCGTAACAGGCTCAGCATACAGGGTGTCTCAGAATAAAGGGGATAAACTTCGATGGTGAAATCATTTCAATCATTTCAATATTTCCAATAAATATAGAGTGTGTATCAGCCAAATGGAATAAATGGGATAATGAATAAATGGGAGCGTGTTCAAAAAAACGCACAGAAATGTCTATTGGTATTTTAGTGGCACATTTTTTTCATCAAAAACTTGGTATACAGGGTGTGTCATGTAACAGCGGTCAATACCAACTTTCTTATTTTAGATGCAAGAGCCTGTATTTTATTGAATTTTTGGATTCTTCAGATAATTCTAGACATATTTCATGTGCAATGTCCTATACCTATGTTACTGTCGGAAATATTAAGTGTTTTCAGATTTATTGTAAAAATTAACATCAAAAATAGAAAATAATTTGATAACAGACATTCGTCACAACACACTCATTAATTATTTTTCAGTTAGTTCTCGATGATGAGAAATTAAACAAAAATCATTTGATTTTTTATGAAATTGAAAAAAAAAACAATTTTTGTATTATACGCCTGGGCCCTGTAACACAAGCCGTACAAGTCCTACAATTGTTAGAATATATTTCACACTTGTAATTTTTGCATAATACAACCCATTTTGTAATTACCCGTACGGCACCAGTAATTACGGAAAAATCTCGACATATGTAAGCGTTTCCTCTAACACACTTGTATTGAAAAGGGGAACATTCTCCATGAAAATTGAAAAGTGAAAAATGTGACTTATTTGTAATATCTAACAGAAAACAACTACTTCCCCGGCACAAGACATTGAACTACATCTGAGAGATATTATGAAAAGACTCTAACTGAAAAGGAAAGAAAAAATCTGAAAGTGAAAATTTGCATTTTCATTCAAATAGCTGACTTTTTTAATGCTTTCTAGTTTTCCTTGAAAAAATCATTAAATAAATTAGATAAGGAGAATGTTATTAAAAAAAAAAAAAATATCACTCACAGAAATCGTTCATTTCATTGAAGCAAGGTTCGCTTCTCTCGCATTTAATCCCCAATACATTTTGGTCGACAAAAATCTATTTCGCTTTGCCAAGCTCTTCAGGAGGATTGATATAGGATTGGAATAAAACAGGCTCTTCAGAAGCATACACATCAGATTTTTGGAGATGAACATCGACAGGTACTGACTGATGGTTTTATTATGTCGTTCAACCATACCATCTGATTGTGGATGTAGGGCTGTGGTACGAGTCTTCTTCACACCTAGAATGTTCATCATTTCCTGCCATAATTCAGATTCGAAGTTTCGTCCTTGATCAGAATGTAATTCTAGTGGGACTCCATGTCTGGCTATTACATTTTCTATGAAGGCCTTTGCAACGGTCTTTGCCTCGTGGTTTGGAATGGGCACAACTTCAGGCCACTTGGAGAAATAGTCCATGGCTACCATCAAGTATTTATTTCCTTGCTCGGTAACGGCCCAAGAATTATTATGTTACAGAATTTTCAACGAGTGTAGATAATGTTTTACCTATCTTCAACCCTGAGTAAATGCACACAGTACAGTAGTATTATGACAATTCTCGTACTGTCAACACGTACGTATCTGTTCTCGCAATATGTGGTCAAGCGATTCCGAAAGTGACTATGAAGACGTGCCTAAAGAATATCGTTTTAATATTAGGAAAGGCTTCGCTGTTCTTACTGATAACGAATTCAAAGAAAGGTTTCGTCTGAGCCGAGACCAATTTGAAAATCTCCTTCGGAATATTGGACCAAGGCTTGCAAATAAAACGATTCGATGGTATGGATTGACACTACCGCAGAAGACATGAATTGCACTGGTTAGGAAATGGAGGTCAGTATCATGGTGTTTGCGATATGCATGGGGTATCAAAAATGACTGTGTGTAGATGCGTATATGACACTGTTAGTATTGTTAATGAGATAAAATTTTACGAAATAGTGTCATGTTGGACGTTGTTCAAAGATTTCATGCAATAGCCGGTTTTCCTGAAGTATGTGGTGTACTGGACGGAACACTTATAAATATAGACGCTCCCGTTATTAACGAACCAGCCTATGGGATCGCCATAGTAAACACTCAATCAACTGTATGGCTGTTTGTGGTCCTATATTAGTGCCAACTGGCCTGGTAGTGTTCACGACGCACGGGTACTTCGAAATAATTCTTTATGTCGCAGAATGGAAAATGGTTGGAGACCTTATCCCAATACTGTAATTCTCGGAGACTCTGCTTATCCACTGAAGCAATATGTAGCTACATATGTACAAAATTATTTACTTTCTACAATTGTAGCCATTCGCATTGTGATACGGAATTAAGTAGGACTTGTAGTTACAGGCAGATCACTTGTAGACTTGTTCAAATTGTATGATTTGTGTTACAGGCCCCTGGTCTTGGCAAATTATTGTTTGACTGCATGACAGTATAAATAGATGTCAGTATTAGGCCGTCTATTCACGAAACTGCATATTTGAGTGGAAGTTTCGCCGCTACACGGTACAAGTGCAACTGATCGGCGGCAGTTTATAAGTTCATTGTTGTGAAGTGCATCCTGTAAGGATATGTAATCAACAGATGAAGAATACACATTAACTGTAGCCGGTTGAATTTTAGTTCTTTAAAGACGACGAACCAACATACGATATTGGTGTAAGAACTGTCTACAACAAAAGAATTTGTATTCACATATATTATAGGGTGTTGATTAGGTACGTTGACAAACTTCGGAATGTGATTCTTTGAAAGTTTTCAGGACGAAAAGTTCATATAAACGTATGTCCCAAACGGCTTTGTTTTGGAGATACAGGGTGATAAAAATCCATTTTTTTTTGAGTTAACTTCGACATTTTCAACAATAATCAGCTCAAATGGGGCAAGTACAGTCCATTCAGTAATACGCATGATACGAAATAATTCATTTCTCAAATAAATCACAGGGTCCTCCTTTTTTCAAAGTCGAGCCTTGTTCAACTCTTCAGAATTTTTTTTTAGCCGTCACTGACATTTTATGAGGCAGAAATAATCAATGTTGTTTAATTCAACATCTTTTTGTTCTCTTGAAGTTTTTTATTTACTCGGACGGTTCAGGAGCTACAATGAAAATATTAATACAAACATTTTCCAGTATATCATAACAAAGAAATATGAGAAGCAAATATTCTTACAAACTTCGAAGGGTGATTCTTTGAAAGTTTATTTATATATACATATATATATATATATATCGAAACAAGTGTTCACTCACTTATCGAGTATGTATCATTTATACACTTTTTCATTATTGTATACGTTTCTTTTATTCATCAATTGATGGTATTATTATTATTATATGTTTATATGAACTTTTCGTCCTGGAAACTTTCAAAGAATCACCTCCCGAAGTTTGTCAACGTACTTAATTAACACCCTGTATATTCATTGAATTAATTGAGGATGTCTTCTCAGAACTGATACAATTATCTCGTTTTGAAGGAAGAGATATACCTACTTGAAATTGTTGTGTCTTTTCACCAAGTGGTCGAGGTGCCGAAAGCGTTCAGCACCCTGGCGGCTAGGGTACGTTCCCCACTGACATCACGGTGCTAAAGTGGTTTGGAATCATCTTGTACGTAAGCTGTAGGTTCCGGATCTCCCTTGCTCGCACAAGCTCTGCTTCTGAGGGTTTTTTTGCAAAACCTTGTAGATTCGTAAAAACAAATTTCGCAAAATTTGTTCACCTTTTTTATTTTAAGAAATGATACAGTAATGAGAAAGGCTGTAACACCACAACAGCGATTGATAGCCACATTACAATCGATTCCTTGCCACTGGCACGTTCAATTACACTTATGCAAACTCCACTTGCACAAGTGTGCAGAATATAATTCCTTCAAGGAAATATTGAGAATCAAGAATCAGAAAAATAAATCGATATTAATCCAGTGGCGTGATAGTTAGGGAGGGGCGATTGGGGGCACCCATATGACGTACGCCCCTGTTTGGAATAACAAGCACATGATTCACACCAAAATTTTAAATTATTTGCTGTCAAGTGTCATACCGAATTTATTCGAGAAAAGTGGAGCCGTGATGGAGCTAATCTAGAAAACAGTTTTTTTTTGTTATTTTCAACACCCTGTAATTTGGTTGATACTCATCTCAGGGTTTATTGTTTATTTGAACTTTTAGCCTTGAAATGAAGAGATGATTCCACCATCGGAGTTTCTCCCCTTTATTCTGGGACACCCTGTATATGTAATAACAAATTCATAACGATTATGAAATGGCCAGAAAATAACTCACCCCCCCATATCCTAAATTGCAATGCATTGTTGAGTTTTTGATTTTTGCACCCTTCGGGTAACAACATGTGACCCTTTACATGCTGGTAAATTACCCTATAACAAAGTTAGATTAATATTCGTAAATATTTTATGGCAATGGAAATTGGTATCTGAGTCACGGTGAATAATAAAGCTCGAAAGCGCCGAAAGCATTTTTATTTTGAAGCAACATGAACGAACATGAACATGACCCATTTCTTGCAAGTTCATGTCAGAGGATTCCTTTGTACTTATCCATCATAGAGTAACAGAATTTTTGTTTAAAAATGGCTGACAATGATCACTTGATAACGACAGTATAATATGTTAACACGCAGATAATTAATTTTCTTTGTGTTTAGACAAGGGAAGTCCAGAAAAATTCTACTCATAATTTGTGTTATAAGGGAACTGAAAATTTGGAAAGTCTGGATTTGACTGAAAAAATTGGCTTATAAAGAATACCAAGAATCAGTTGGATAGCGCGAGTTCAAGGGAGTTTTAGGTAGTAGTATACAGATCGCGTTGTTGGCACCTAAATTGTTTTTCAAACCGGTGGTCGAAAAGTCTTTCCTAAGAAGCCATCTCCTGAAAGATGTTCCCTAATAAGTTGAGCATGTTTGTTTGGTGAAAAACTGTTCATAATAATCATTAATATATTTTTTACCCGTTGACTGGTCCTTTTGGATGAATATATGTTTAGTTAATGAGGCCTTGTGGTACACCAGGTATATTGTACTTGTTTGTTGTTTTTCCGTTAACCAGCTGTCATGCCTCTACGAACGGCAGCCCTCAAAAGTCGAAACTTCTGCGAGCCAAGGAATAACGGGGTATTACCTTTTAACGTGCGATTCTTAGCACTTCTTTAGGCTATCAGAAAAAAGATACAATCGCGAGGCTTTGAACCTCCAACCGGCAGCAAGAATGATTTGAAAGCGATGATTCTAACTACTCGGCTGCCTGACCCCCATTGATGATGATTGAATAAATAGCGGTTTTTGGGGGGGCAGAACCATGAGTATGTAGGCCTCTCGATCGGGTCCGTTATGCACCCACCGCAGCTCTTAGAATCGTTTGGTCTGTTCCAAATTCTCCAAAGTGGAACCCATCGGAACAGGACTGGAGAACCCCATACAGGAGCCTGCTTGGATGGGGATGGGAAGAAGGATGGACACTGGATATGAGCCCACCGCTATTGAGGTCAGGGATATCATGGGAGGGGTTGAGGAGGACCCCGTATTGAAGACCATTCGCGTGGGAGAAAAGGAAATATAAAAATATATTATAGGACCATGAGAAGGAGGGATAGTGTAGGGTAACTGATGGGACCATGGAGGGCCCGACGGATAAAGGAAGAAAAGTCGCCACAGGGGCCTCCACACGTGTGAAAGACCCCGGTTCCTAGAGTGTTGTCGCTAGTGGTTGAGTACCCCTCAACCATTCATCCCTTCGGCGCGCACAATACCTTGAGATTAAGGGCTTTTAGAGTGTCCCCAACACTCAGTCCGGGATGTTAAGCCAGGACCCCTGTGACACATACTGTCGCGGAAACTTTTATCACAAGCGGTCTAAGGTTTGAGTCGTGAGCTGGTCCGCGACGATGCTTTCGCAAAGGATTTAGGGCACCGACCCTACTCATGGCTATCCATGGCCAGCAGTGGAACTTTTTCGCATAGCGATAGCGATAACGAAACAATCGGCATCTCTTTCCGGTACACCACAAAATGATCGCGTGTGCTTCGTTTAACTTAGTTTCGCTTCGCTTCGCTATGTAAAACAAATAACAGTATCAGGCGGGTTGAACCCTATTATCAGATAATACAATCTTTTGAAACCATAAGTGATTTGCGAGTAAACTAGGAGGTGTGCTGAATAGAAATTGAGTCCCACTCTGAACTACGTCCCAAAGCAAAGGGTTAATAACTTTCCTCAGCCCTATTCTTTACAGTGGGCAAAACTTATATCTGAGAGCCAAGCCGAAAGCAGCCAGATTTTTTCCTGCCCCACCCCCGAAGCAGAACACATGACAGGTAAGATACCAAGGGCTGAGCAGCTCTTCTACAGGAAGCCAACAGAACAGAATTGTAAACAATAATGGTTTCCCTCCTATGCCCTATACTCACCTTCAACCCCAGTACGGAGGCAACCCTCGGAAACCAAAAAACAATGGAACAACAGAGTAATCCAAGAAGTCAACGCCTTTATTGCTTATTGCAGCTCTATGTAAAGTATTGAGGGAGTTAGTAAACAGGCTCAACTATGGTTGCCTTAAAGATTCTAGGGGATGAGCAACGATTGAGCTTTGAATCCGTTGCGGGCATGCATGTTCAAAGCTAACGGGGTCAATAATCAGAGCTATCCCAAAACACAGTGAACTTTTTCGCATAGCGATAGCGATAACGAAACAATCGGCATCTCTTTCCGGTACACCACAAAATGATCGCGTGTGCTTCGTTTAACTTAGTTTCGCTTCGCTTCGCTATGTAAAACAAATAACAGTATCAGGCGGGTTGAACCCTATTATCAGATAATACAATCTTTTGAAACCATAAGTGATTTGCGAGTAAACTAGGAGGTGTGCTGAATAGAAATTGAGTCCCACTCTGAACTACGTCCCAAAGCAAAGGGTTAATAACTTTCCTCAGCCCTATTCTTTACAATGGGCAAAACTTATATCTGAGAGCCAAGCCGAAAGCAGCCAGATTTTTTCCTGCCCCACCCCCGAAGCAGAACACATGACAGGTAAGATACCAAGGGCTGAGCAGCTCTTCTACAGGAAGCCAACAGAACAGAATTGTAAACAATAATGGTTTCCCTCCTATGCCCTATACTCACCTTCAACCCCAGTACGGAGGCAACCCTCGGAAACCAAAAAACAATGGAACAACAGAGTAATCCAAGAAGTCGACGCCTTTATTGCTTATTGCAGCTCTATGTAAAGTATTGAGGGAGTTAGTAAACAGGCTCAACTATGGTTGCCTTAAAGATTCTAGGGGATGAGCAACGATTGAGCTTTGAATCCGTTGCGGGCATGCATGTTCAAAGCTAACGGGGTCAATAATCAGAGCTATCCCAAAACACAGTGCTTAGTGCTCGTGAAAGCTCTCAAAACCCTTTTGTACTCGTAAATACTGTGCTCCCAAATACTTTCTCGAACTAGTGCTTAGTGCTCGGTGCTCCGAAGCATTCAACAAAAAGGTATAGTGCTTAGTAATCCCGAAAACTGTTCGCGAGCACTTTAGTGCTTTGGAGCAGTTTACGAGTTTACTAAGCAATAAGCCTTTCCATATAAATGAATTTGGTCGAAACATGAAGTCGCGGCAGATGATACCCGGCGGCACCCCCCACAAAACAAAAACTTTTGTTTTCATTCTTATGCAATATTTCTTTAACGAATATCAAAATTGTTCTGTAAAAAATTTCGTTAGTGTGACATTTGCTATCTTGATATAGGGAATGTGCGGTATGTCAATCACCATTCCGTCATTTCTCTCTTCTTTTCTGTGAAGTATGCAGTCCATTCCAATTTCAGTTTGACACACATATTTTCATTTACAGACTGTGGGCGGTTAAACACCCAATAATCGATGTCAAGAAAACCTCAAGACCATTCAATCAAGATTTCTATTGTATTTGAATGATTTGAATTGCTGATTTCAGCAATTTTATTTTAAAAAAGTATATTACGTAACAGGTGTTATAAACGTCCTTTTAGTAACGAGTATTTCAATCACGAGTACGCCGTATTGGAACAAGTTATTGAAAAACGAGAGTCTTTGGGAGTTTATAAACGCTTTATATACCTACTGTACTCTTTTTACGAACTCATATAATAACCACAAAATTGTATGTTTTCAAGTTGATCTACTTTTTATCATAACAGATTGTCATAACACTCTCAATTGACAGGTCAAGAACTACTCTGCCAGGATGGTTTTCAATCATTGGAACTAGACAGTAACCCAAGCGATGTATTTGAAAATTTGAGATTGTACCTGAATCTGTGATTAACTGATCATTCAGCACGGTACGCTGAGTACCATTTCAGTAATGTGAATAGAGAAAGTACCTAACTAAAGTTTTTATTTGACTCGGTTATTACTTCATTTAAATCCATTCATAGCACTTCTTGGACTGTTACAGATGTAAGTTACTAAAACACGATAAGATTTCAACAAATTCTTTTACATCGCTATATGTTCCGCTACACTGTAGTTTTTTCAATTGTTCAATACAATAACCGCTTGAAATTTTACATTCCTAATTAAGTTTCGGTAACTTGAGTATCTAACAGTCTAAGAAGTGCTAAGTGCTCAGTGCTTCCTGAACAGAATTATTTTATGAAAGTGCTTAGTAATTGCGAGCATTTTATAAATAAAAGTGCTTGGGATTTCGGAGTACTTTTCAAGAGTGCATAGTGCTTAGTGCTCAAAGCACTTTTTGTCAGTGCTCGGCACAGCTCTGTCAATAATAAGCTTTTGCTCATTATTGACTGATTAGTAGGTATGAATCGATGTGATATTTATCTCATATACATAAAAAAAAACGTAATAACTTCTAGCACCACTCCGGTAATTGATCGGCATATTTAACCTATAAAAATTGAATTGAAGTTTTTCGCTGAGGGGGATTTATGTTGGCTTCATGGAACTTACCAATAATAACTGAACATTTGAAATTGTGGTCTTCGTAGCGACCTCAGAATTTCACCCTATCAAGTATCGAACTGAATGCTCGAAAATTTTGATGCAATCTGCGAAATAACATTGACTTCATTCAATAAACTAACAACAATAATAAAGTGAAAACATAAAAAAATAATCGGCACTTGAGGGCGTCTCAAATGATTATGGTGGCGCATCCGCTTTCACAACTGCAGGGAACATCGGCAAAATCTGCAACACCACATCAACTGAAGAGTTGGAATTCATTGGTTGACAACTTCTGAGGAAATCCTACGAATTGTGGAAATCTGCTCTACGGTAAAATAGGATGTATTGTATCTCCAGAGGCTCTAGAAGGTCCAGTTCGAAAAAAGATATTCTCTTCAGGCAATTCTCATCAAAATTGTACGTTCGTTCTGCCTTTGGCTGAGGTGAAGTAGTGACTGCAATCAACTTCAGTACCACAGTGAATAACGACCACGTAATGAAATGGAAGTCGGCTAGATGGGGGTGTTCTTCTAACTTCATTCGTTGGAATAGTTCAACACATCTTTGAGCTGCTGAGTTATGACTGAAGAGCTGCGGAGTTATGAACAGATTCACAGGTGCTTCAACTATACTAGTTACTTTACGGCTGTTGGTTATTTCGGCGCAGATTTGACAGTACAGTTGACTATAACCTCTTAGGTATTCTGCTCTCAGGTAATGAATGAGTAAATTCTACACAGAATGGATTTCTGAAAGATTAAGAAACGCGAGCTCTTATTCCAAAAAGTTACTGAAGTTTCTGCTATTCATTCCGCATCTACTACAACATGAAACTAAGAATCTTTTCTCCAAAAATTGTTGTACTGAAGTAGTTATAGATTGCGATTTTTCACCATCAGGGCAATCAGAATTACTGATTGAATACAACATATATTGATATAAAATTCACAAATAAAAAAATGAAACGAAAGTAATATGAAATACAAAATAATAACAAAAATTAATTGGCGCTCCGGGGCGACTTGATTGATTCCAGTGGCGCATTTGCTTTTTCAGCTGCAGGAGAACCCGGAAAAACCGCAGCACCACATCATCTGAAGATCCCCATCTGCCAATGCCCTCTTTCTCAAAAACAATATGTAGGGCGTCTCCAAAGGCTCCAATAAATTCAAGACATCGTCAGAACATTCAGTGACACAACTATCATTAAACTTAAACCAGTCCGGTTTGTCTTTGGCCAATGCGTAATAATGACCACATTCAACGCCAGAACCACAGTGTATAAAGATTATAATAGTGGTCCGCTAGATTGAGGTGTTCATCTATTTCGACCTTTCGAAAGAATTTGGTGCTTCCGCCGGTCGAGTCGTGTTTGAAGAGCATCAGCGTTTTTATTAGATTGACTGGTGCCTCAGCTATACTTATTATCTTATAATTGTCAGTCAGTTTGGCGCATATTCGGCAATACCGCCGATCATCACCAGTTGAGAGTTATATTTCCAGATGATGACACAGTAAGCTTTGCACGGACTGGTTATCAGTCATATCAGGAAATGCCAGTTGAAGCTCCAGAAATTCACGTACGTCTTTGCTAACTCTTGAACATGTACTACAAGGTAAACTAGTCAGGATTTTTTCAGAAAAAGATCAACAAACACAAGACGAGATAGATTGTAAGAAATCATTCAATTCAAAGCGGTCAGGAGAATCGATTTTGTCATTTTTCTGCTCACGGAGAGTATTCAACAAGAACCCCAAAAATTCGGAACAATCCTCTTGTTGTCCTAACGAGTAGGTATCTAGTGGACTTCAAAGACTCCAGGAAATCGGTTGGTGAAAAAGATGATAAATTCTTACGAAACTGTAGCTGCATGAATAGGTGTTTGGGTTTTGAGAATAAGTAAGAAACATTCTCGTTCATCGTTAAAATCTCGTTCTTGACATTCTTCGTCATGAATAACACTTGTGAAATGCTGTTTCCCAAATTATCCAATACAATTTTCTTCGCAAGACTTCGAGGGACATTGTAAGGAAGAACATGTTCCACAAAATCTGCATCAGATCCATTCCGCAAGCCGCAATCGATACTTCCAAGTGATGAAGGGTTTCGTAGAGGGATCGATACGGCGCTTGCTCGATGAAGCAGAACCACGAGGATTGCAACTCATATTTGGGGGGGCAGGAATGACCTATGTCCATTGACGGCACTGAAAAAGAAGAGGGTGGATCAATAACTTGCGAATTATTCTTCTGCTCACGAGGTGTACTCAGCAGAATCCTGAATATTCGGAACTGTCTTGTTGTCCCAACGAAAAACTAGTTGGGCCCAAAGACTGCGTTAAATCATACTGGAAAAACACGACACCCTTCAGGATTGAAGCTATTTGAACAAACGTTTCAGTTCCAAGAATAATAAGGCAATTTTAGTTCGAAAATATGAATAGGAAATTCATAAAATCTATTGTGGAAGTAGTTGTTTTCTGTTAGATATTACAAATGAATCACATTTTTCATTTTTCAATTTTCATGGAGAATGTTCCCATTTTCAATAAGGCAATATTATCATATTGTTGATTATTATGTCGTCCCTGAGAGACTCTGTCATAGATAGCGCTCGTTGAACGCTATTCATATTGCAAGTATTTCCCAAATTATTCAAACCTACTTCACTCCTATCATGTTCAAGGTGGCTAGTAGAAGTTTTTATAGAGCTGACTGGCAGATCATGAACAGAAACATCCCTGATCAAATCATTTTGCATACGATAATCAATTCTTCCAAGAAAAGTGGAATTTTCTAGAGGGATCAATTCGGTTTTTGAGACTGTTTTGCTAAGGAAAGAGGATAACAATCAGAGGTTTATCATACATTGTAGATTATAAATGCACTGATTCCTTCTTCACAAAAAGAGATTTTGATTTCTTACTGGAATTAGGAATACATATTTTTATCCAAACAATGAGAAGAAAGAATAGTTCCGAAAACAGAAGCAACGTTACCACGTTGGAATGCAATACTTATTTTCTCTATCAAAATGAAAGAATACATATTCCGACTACGTTGTTTGCTTGAACTCTGTTCATTAATTGAACTAGTCGTGATAGTGTTCAACAATTTCGTTTGTTTAATGTCGGTTCAGGATAGCAACCCAAACTTAGTTTATTGGTAACCGTTGGAATTAATTGAATTTGCGGTGTCAATCTCTTGTTGCCGCTTATTGATCATACCTGTGTACGGAGAGGGACTTTGAGCCTCAACTCACTCGACTAGGATATTCGACACTTCTGAAATATATTGACATTATAATTCCATTTACATTCATTTAGTGTTAGTGTTTCGTTTGTTTCGGAATAATTGCAATTTCATAACATTTCAAAGTATTCGAATAGTACGAGGGAAGTACACAAATGAGCCTAGTGACTCTATGGAAGGAAAAGGGATGATAGTGCTAGAAGTGGAGAAAGTGATTCATATTAAAGAATGCCTTTACTCTGATCAGTTCATCATTGAATGCACTTTGAATGCTCCGTAGAATGTAGGATAGACTAGAATGGAATAAAAATGTATCAACCATTTCAGGTACAGCTAGTACATATGGCACGTTATAATACAAATGGCATATAAGATCATTCAAAACATTAATAAAAATTTTAATATATAGATAAAATTGAACATATACTGAGAACAAAGTAGAATTGTTAAAACCTATAAAATATGTAGGTAGATTAAACGTGGTACAGCTACAATTGTATAGGTAGAACATATGGCACGTCACAACACAGTGACCGCCAAAAAGTATGTACCATATGGGAAAAAAGTATAATATTAGAGTATTGGGAACAATATTCTTTCAAAAAAATGCTTAGAATTCAATTTTATACACATATTTGAAAACATGATGAGAGAAAACTGAAAATAGCTATTTTTTTAAATATTTTCTTAGCTGTATAAAAATATCAAATTAACATCTTAGGAATAGTTTGACCACACTGAAACATTTGTATTTCAATGATAATGACAAAATTTTCTCATTTTCTCCACACCAGTGAGCACTAAATTAAAAAACAAATTATTTTGTCAAAACCCTAGCTGTTAAATTGGTTCGTATAACAGTTATATCAGAATTCCACGACCATTGTGATGACATGACAGTCCAGAAAGATGGTGTTTTCCAGATTATAATCAATTTTCGATGATAATCGTACCAGAGCGTTTCACTTCGCATGCAATATTGAAAACTATAAACCTCTTTAGCTTCAGTATGGTCAAACTATTCATAAAATAATAATAAGATATTTTTGTATAGCTAAAGAGAATATTTTAAAAAATTGCTATTATCAATTTTCTCATATTATATTCTCGTATATATCTATATAAAATTGGATTCGAACCAACTTATTTATATAATTTTTTTCGAAATCTTGCCGTTTTACTCAGTTTTTTGCCGTTTCATAGTCAAAATCGATTTTTGAGTTATCGATATGCACAAGCTTTTCCCAAAAACCGTTTTTCCAATACTCTAATAATAAACTTTTTTCCCAGATGGTACATACTTTTTGGAGGTATATAGTTGCAATGTAAATAATGAAAAAATGTCATACAAATTTGTTGAAAACATACCTAGATATTTCAATGAACTAAATTGAAAATTTTAAAATATACAAGTGTTTTTAAAACCTATACAGATAATCTCATCTAAATATTCAGATGGAATATTCAGAAACAATGATTTATGACAAGTTTTTTCACATTGATTTTGAATTTGAGTCTGTCAAGAGTTTGCTAATTTTAAGTGGGAGCTTATTATATAATTTGATTATAAAGGGGTGATTTCTCGTATGCGAGTGTTCGATGTGTGGGTACAGTAAAACCAACCTAGCTTGAGAAGGAAGTTGCTGCTGCGTACTTGTCCGACAACGGATTATAGTTCGTATTTTATTCAGTAATAAGGCACTCAACATAAGCGTACCGAGCAATTTAAGATAATGAAAATACATAATGCAATTGGTTTCACTGTACTAATAAAGTTTTGCTGTTGTGTGTGTTGTGTCGATGTGAAGTCGAGAGAGTAGGTACGTATTTCAGATTTTGTTTTGCGTTCATCAGACACTCAATAATTAGGATTTCATTCCTTATCACTTATTTATTTATTTATTTCACTGAAAACGAATAATTGGTTTAGAACTATCTTAATATTCAATTTTAAAGATCAGTTTTATTATTCTCTTTTGTTTCACAAAAACTTTTTTGAAATTTGTTGCTCTTCCCCAACACATAATGTTTTGTGATATGTGTGAGTAAGCTAAGGTATAATATACAGTATCGGAAACTTTTCATCTGGGGTATAGCCGGAAACCTACGCGAGCAACAAGGAACGCAATGATATGATAATACCACATAAACAAGAGAGACGCACTACTGTGCCCTCTCCTATTACCCCACCCGAAGCATTAACGGACCACGTGGCAATACGACAGAGCGCACACAGCATACGTCGATATCCCTTCTTTGAGCGAGTCGAGGAGAAATTGTAATGTTCTCTCTCTCACCTTTAGCTATTCTTTACGCTCTCATGAAACCACCATACCCAAGATGAAAACTTTCCGATACTGTATGGTCAACAAGGCAGCTGTGTCAAAACTATACTCCGTTTGAGACCCTGCGAAGTAACATTTATTGAATTTTTTACAGACACTGTTTATGTGAGCTGACTATCTGTATGCGACCACATAAACTTCAAATTATCAGATAATTTTATATCTAGATCACTGCCTGCCGTATTGGGAATAGGGCGCCTGAGATAATAATTCACTTTCATCGTTTTATCTACATCAAGGATTAACGTTGGCACCAGGATCCAAATTCATCAACGACTCGTATTACTTCCGCTTCCAATTCGTCAATAGTATTGCTATCAATTGTAATTGTAGTATCATCAGCATACATCGTTATGTGAGCCTTCTTAAGTTCAGTTCATTAATAAAAATTGTGGACTAATCCTTGGGGACTCTCAGATTCACTGGATATTTTTTGTAATTAACATCACCACATCTCACTATCATATCTCGTGCTGTCATATATTATTTAGGGCATCCATTCAAGGAACTAACTTACTAGGATCTACGGTATTGAAAGCTTTCCATAGTTCAAACAGAAGTGATACATCATAAGCCCCATCAGCAATCTCCTGATAGTGAGTAGCAGTTTCTGTAGATCTTTCTTTCCTGAATCCATGTTGACTATCACACAGTAGATTGTTTATTTCTAGATAGGATGTAATACGATTAGCTACTATGTTTTCAAAGATTTTAGTAGCCAAGATGCTCTTATATAGCCAGTTACCCTTGCTATACGATACATTCCAAATTCGACCCCCACCATTGGGATCTTCTAACAAAACTGATATTTTGAAATATCGACATCGTCTTGAAGGTGTTTTGGGAACTTTTCCCGAATAAAGGCAATTTCATGGGGTGCACAAGAAATCAATCACTTCCTTAGGCATATCTTCAAGTTTTACTTCACTCATTGTCAGCAGGCTATGTAGTCTTGAATAAACTATCAAAGAATGCCTCATTCTCTCAATTGCCTCTTAATCTTACTGCCGGTATATATTCCATTCAAAAGCTGACTGGAAGAGAAACTTCAGGCATAAGTGTCCTGGCACCACTGTGTTCTATTTTTGTTGACGTTCATAGCTATATACAATTTCGATGAGTGCACTTTTTTTCCCTAAACTAATGAAGTAGCAACAACAATGAACACTTTTAACATCAATTTCAGCTCCAGGGGTGGCCATACATCCCCAAAACTGTTTGAATTTTTTCCTCGACCACTGCTTCTATCCAAATTAATGATTGCTGTTTCACGGTTATATCCGGTTAAGATATAGGTTAGTTTTCCTTTATTAATTGTTATCGAAAAAATTGAAATCTTCATCTGTTTTGCATAATAATCAAGTTCAATATCTGTGCTGTTGCTATAACTGCAGCGGCACACCGCTCAAACTACCCAATGCAGAGAATCCGACGAAAATTGGTATAAAAGGCAATCAATATTCCATTTTTTATGAGTATGATGCGTTGTGTAGGTATATTTTTCATTCCACTTGTTGCATTCAAATATTTACGTGCCGCATGCAATGCTAGATTTCTCACCATCTTTTGCTATAAATCGGTCGCCCCCTGCCTTTCGTAGTACATCTCAGACTTTTCAAACAACACCAGCCCTAAAATCAATCTTTCCGTTATGAGGAATCTTTTTTTTTTATTGTATTTTGGTCATTCGCGAATCTGATTCTAATATACATAATCTTTTGGACCATTGAAATAATCATATATTATTATATACGTTACCTTACCTTCACTAATAATTAACAATAATAATGATAATGAAATAATTTTACGTCTGTAGTTGAATTAAATTGAAAAATGAGTTTTTTGGGATAGCAGACGAAAAGATGAAAATCAGAACTAAATTAAAAAAATGTGGATCAACCTGGATTCGAATCCGGGCCTTATGGTTTCCGGCCATATGCACTGATCACTACGCCATCTATCCTGTTTAGAAAACGGCCGATTCAAATTTCAAATTCAGTTCTCTGTCAGCATGAGACTTTTGATGAGTGTTAAATGAAAAGATGTACCCATTCTTGCATACACACCCAGTGAAATTATATTGATGTATCAGCTGGTGTCAATAACAATAGTATTATCGACCGATTTCACATCCAAAATTTCAGCCAAGTAAATATAATAATGAAGTAATTTTACGCCTGTAGTTGGAATAAAATGGAAAATGAGTTTTTAGCATAGCAGACGGAAAGCTTCAAATCAGAAATGAAAAAAAAAATGTGGATCAACCAGGATTCGAACCTGGGTCTTATGGTTTCCGGCCATATGCGTGAACCGCCACGCGAGAATGTATACATCTTTTAATTTAACCCTCGGCAAAATCGAAAATGCCCATCTCTCCACACAATTTCACGAAGTGGGGAAGATAAAAAAGTACCTGACAAGAAACAGCTACTTTCCCCTCTAATGTTGTCTGACATATAAACTAGCATTCATGACAGGTAAGGTGCAGGTGGTCGTTTCTAACCAAATGAAGCATAATATTCAATAGCTAAATTACAACTAGCATTTGCAATTGTGCCGTGAGAAACGTTGCACAAATGGACGTCTAATATAATTCAATGACCGTAGGAGGACAAAATTTATTTTCTATCAGACTTTTGCATCATATTTTCCAATTTGCGGGAATATATTAAGAGGCGGGTGTGACAGAATTTGTTTGTAAAATTCATATCATCAAATTCATACACTCCAATACACTTCAAACTGTATTGGTTGTGTATGTATTTTTTTTCTGCCCGGAGTCTATGCTACGAGGAATACCTCTTGCTTTGCTTGCCAATGGCGCTGCAATTGACTTATTTTTAGTCGCTGCTTCATTCGTAGGTGAAGACTATAAGGCTTTTAATTGTTATCGTTCGTTCTGTGGAACAAGACGACTCTAAGGTTTTTTGACTTATCCCAGCACTGATAAGAGGCCAGAATCTTGAAGCATGCATGTATGCAGGTGGTCATGTCCAACCAAATGAAGGAGAATATTCAGTTGATTTATCACTATCTTCACGGACAGAAATTGTGTCAGTGATGAACGCTGCCTAAATGGATGTCAGATATAATTCTGCATCTGCATGGTAAAGTAATTGTTTTCTGTCAGATATTTGCCTCTACCTTCCACTTTGTATGGATGTGTAGAGAAAAGGGTATTTTCGATTTTGTCGAAGAATTTGTTGCATTAAACATTATCGTGATGGGACAAAGAAATCCAGTCATCATCAACAACTGCATTCAAACCAGTACAAATTATCTGAAACTCAGATATTATTCTGTGCAGACAGTTGCACTTCAAACAAAACAATCAGACGATACAATAGAACTATTTGCATAATAAAATACATTACCATTTGATGATTCTCATTTATTGATTTCTTCCATCGTTCACAAGTATCCGATGTTAAAATGATTTGAATAATGTAATGACCTTTGAATTAATTATAATCTTTTAAAATAGAGCCAAGGCGAACCAAGCCAGCTATTTAGTGTTATCTTCTTTGAATTTTCAGGTCGTATTCCTCAAAAGTATTTTATTCAGTGTTATTCCCTAGTAGAAGTTTTTTTTTAAGTTCTGGGTCCCACGAAAAGGAAAATACTGAATGGTTCAAAAAACATCGTGAGAGCCGAGGGAAAGTAGGTAGGAATTGGTGTTGTTCTTACATTTTTGAAGGCTGTATGCCTCCCGAAGCAGCGAGTTCCAAAGCTCTACCGTTAGGTGGAAGAACGAGCCCTGGGAAAGAGATGTTCGCCTTGTCTCCAAAGTAACGGCATATGGAGCACCGTTCATGAAAATATCTTTAAATAAGACATAGATCCTCAACCTTTCTGCGATGTTCCAGAGAAAGAAGCGAGGTTGTGAGCGAAGTAT
Organism: Chrysolina haemoptera; assembly: GCA_958298965.1. Lineage (NCBI taxonomy): Eukaryota > Metazoa > Arthropoda > Insecta > Coleoptera > Chrysomelidae > Chrysolina > Chrysolina haemoptera. The sequence goes on from OY282596.1 coordinate 29,923,571, forward strand.
CACCGACGAGACTAATGGCTCTCTTTTGGACAGTTCAAATGTGAGTTTAGGTGCTGCACTCCATATATGGGAGCAGTATTCCAGAACAGGTCGGAATTGTGCCTTATAAATCATAATCAGTAATATGTATTGAATCGAAAATGGGAATGGAAAGTATTCAACCCAACTTTGAGACGAACTTGTTGAAAAGTTGCCAGAAATAGATTTCATGAATTTAATTTGGAATGTTCTTTGACAAATGTCACTATACTTACTGAATCTTCATTTTCGATATCAACTCCATGCTCGTACATCATCTATTTCTATTCCCATTTTGCTTTGACATTGAGCTGGTCACACCGCACAACTTTACAGAGTTTGTGAAAAGTTATAATTTTTCTGATGACACAAATAGTTGTGTTGGAATAGTGTCTCATACCATTCCCCCTTGATTGATAAGGATGCGCGCTTCATTGCGCCATGAATGCATAGATTCAATCATTTTTACTTATAATTTTTTTCAATGTTTCCATGCCATGTGAGATTCCAAGATCGCCTATTTTAGCATTACACGTTTTTCAATATTGTAATTCGTTTTTTTTACCATTTCAGTTTAATCTCTTGTTTTATTTCAACTTAAGATGAGCAGTACTATGCTCGAAAACATGTTTTTGCTTGATTTTGATGCAACTTTTTAACAAGTTTTTGTTAAAGTTGTGATGACTACTTCCCATTCTTATTTTGGGTTCAATCCTAGTGTGGAGACCACTTTGAGTTTTACTTCACTTCATTATACCAAAACTTCACATTGAGTAATGACAATTTCCTTCATACTGCTGACATAGTTACGCTGGCCACTGTGAGATCGGCCTTTCTAGAAAAAAGACATGCTTGGGTTTTATTCGCATTGAATTTCACCAAGATGTTGGATCCCTGTTCTAGAATATTTGCTGATTCCCTATTTATTCCATTCACGATTCTTCCTCGTTAATTTCTACATTCACTGGCTGATATCAGAGCTTTGGAAGATAAAGCGGTATGAAGGGTCCTATCAATGTGTTGGTGCTAGAATAGATTCCTGAGGAGGAGAGAAAGCCAGATAGCAAGGAAAACAACTGGGGAGACAAGCCATAAGATGGAAGTTTGGCTAGGAGTCCCTGGTGCCAAACGCGATCAAACGCCTACGAGATATCTAGTGCAACGGCCATAGTTTCACCATATTTTTTGATCGATTGCTGCCAAATTTGTGAAACATAAGCGAGCAGGTCACCAGTTGATCTCTGATACCAGAAACCATATTGTCGATCATTGATAGCGCAAACTTTTGATTTCAGTGAATTGTAGGATAAGCTTCTCTCACTAATCCAAAAATGCATAATACACGATAGGAAAAATTCCAGTAAAACTCCAAGTCTGGAAAACTGGGAATGCAAATATCCCCGGTATCAACTAAAATTTAAAGCTGAAACTAATTTGCTCTACTGGTATTCAATCCACATAAATCTACGAAGAAAACTCATTTTTGAATAACATTTCTGTTAATTGGATTCAAGAATGTTTCCAAAAATCAATGGCATGTATCGCTGCTTCAAGAGACTCGTAGGATTTTCTCTCACCGAATTCGATTCTCTCCAAGTATCGAAGAGAACTCCAGTATTTGAGAGCTTGTTATGAAGAAAATGCGGGAAAGATAATGGGAATATTGGAAGTGTGTAAAACTAACAAACATCAACTGAACAATACCCATGAATCCTATATTTTCATTCTGATTTAAGGAACTCTGACAACGAGAAAGTAATGAAATATCTTATAAGCCAGAGCTGGGCCGGGTACTGATAAATTGTACTGGGTACCGGGTACTTCCAATAATTGAAGAACGAGTACAGAGTACCAAGTACTTTACTCATTACACATGCTTTCGAGTACAATACTCCGAGTAAAAGTACTCGAATTCAAAGAGAGATTCCAAATAGTTTGTACCGTTGACTTCCAAAAATATTGACCAACTCCTTGCCTGAAAAATAATCGGAATAATTCGGAAGTTGTAGACGTTGAAGTTTTTAATTTGTGACATGACAAAGAATCAGACCTTATATGGAATGAAATCATAGGAAAGAGAGGAAATAATGAAAAAGTTTCCTGAATTTGTAAATGGATATCAAGTTGAAAAAGTGCAATTATACGATTTCTGTGAGTGATTTAATGAATTTTCAATGAAAACTAGAGATAATTAAAGAAATCAACTATCTGAATGAAAATGCGAATTTTCACTTTCAGATTTTTTCTTTTCACAATATCTATCAGATTTAGTTCAATGTCCAGCGTGGCTTTAGCCGGGGTTGTGGTTGTTTTCTGTTAGATATTAGAAAAAAATTACATTTTTCATTTTTTTATTATCAAGGACAATGCTCCCTTTTTCTATACGATTATGTTTTTGTTTACTTGAATTCTGTATAAATTTCTGCTTATCAAATTATTTCACAAGTACCTTTTGAAGGGGCATACTAGAGCAAGATTGAGTTAGACCCTGTGTACATACTAACACTACTCAATCGTACACATCTCGTTCGTCAGAAAATGAGTGACGTCTGGTGGACTTGGGATATTGGACTATACCCTTATGGAAGTAGATATGGCCCATGTGGCCATAGAACATAAAAGGAGACATACGAAAACTATGAATATTTGTAATAATGACTGGGCTCAACTAATACGCTCTTCTTGTGAGAAACCATACAACGTCTATGAAATGAAACTGAATAATTTTGAAATTCTAGGAAAATTCCGCAATTCTACATTAATAGGTAGGAACAAAAACCGCCAAGGTAACGAGTTTCTTCTAGAAATTAGACGTCCTCGAAATATTTTAATATTTCCCGATACCATTACAATGATTTCAATCTGAGATGTATCAAAACAAAAATATATGAACAACTTCAAGACCTACCGCAGTATACCGGAAAGTTTGATAGATTATTATAGCAACCTCCCACATAGCCCAGAAGAAAAATCTGAAGATGACTGATCATACATCTCGATTTCAAGTTTTCAACTCTATGTATATCGGTAAATCAAAAATTGTCTTTTCAATTTCTCCGAGTTTTCATCAGGAATGAGCTAATACTCACTAGTGCTGATTTTTTTCTCAAATACAGTGGTCGGATGTCTTGAATAAGGCATTTCGTAGGAATTCAGCAATTTTTTTTTGCTATATTCGGATGGATGTTCTCCATCATATTTCGGTGTATATATTGAATATGTTGAAGTTTTATAATTGTTAATAAAAAATTACGTAACGTATAAGCAATGAATATAATCTGTATATTTTGCAAACCTTGGTTATTAAGTGAGGCTGATAACTCAGTAATGAAAGTTAGTTTTTAGTTAGTGAAATATCCAAATCTGTATACTCTGTTTCATTGATTATTAATTTGAATCAGTGTATTTTAACTGGTTTCGAAATCATGACCGTGATAAAAGTTTAATTTCCGTTCATGATTAACACGTTTCATTATTCATCAGTATGAGCAGAGTTTTAAATTCCACTAGTAATATTTGATTGAATGGGGTTGGTTCATTCCATAGGGATAATGGCTTAACTGAAACTGATTTTCTGCTGTACATCCGGCTATTGAAATTTTCATTTGTTATTCATTATATGAAAAAATGTTTAGCTTTGATTTCAGATCACTCAATTTATAATTTTGTCATGAAACTCAAATGAAAAAAAATATCAAAATTTTTTTGGATATCCATTTTTGAGGGAAGTGAATTCGCATTCGTACAAGGGAGTACCATAAAAATGATGAGTCTTTTTAGTCCACTAGAAATTTGAGAATTTTCTTAAGATTTCTGACACGAGTTACACATTTTGTCTCAAGTGATTTCTAAAAGAACATTGAGAGTCGATTGATGCAATGTTAATTTCATTTATTTTGTATAATTTGTACATATGGAAAAAAAGTTTATTATTACAGTATTGGAAAAAAATACTATGAAAAGGCATGAAGTGGGATAAAATAGCAAAATATCGAATAAAGTTATTTGGAAAAGTGTTGCTTGGATTTTAATATTATATACATTTACAAAGTTTGAAAAGATAATGAAAGAAAATTGAAAATGACAATTTTTTTTTAAATATTTTTCTAGTTGTATGAAAATATCAGATTATTTTCTTATGAATAGCTTGACTATACTGAAACATTTGTATTTCAATGATAACGTTCTCTTTTTCTCCACACCAGAGAGCACTAAATTAAAAAATTGGATTTTGTCAGAACTCTGGCTATTACATTGGTTCGTATCTAACAGTTATATCAGAATTCCACGACCATTGTGATGATATGTAACTCCAGAATCACGGTGTTTTTCAGATTATTATCAAGTTTTATCTTTTCATAGTAATTTTTTTCAATTTGCCACCTTCATACCAGCGATCACGTGACATGTGTCAAAATTGATTTTTAACAAAAAACTTCTTTTCCATATGGTACATTCTTTTTGGCGGTCACTGTATATCGTTATTTTTATGAAACCTACTCCATAAAATTCGAAACTTGCACAGGGCTTAGAGAATAGGGACCTACAACAATTTAAAACCCATTCTATGGAGCAGAGATATTCGAGATATCATGGTTTTTCATAAGTCGAAATAAAGACACTAGTAGTCATCTGATTGAGCCAAACATGTAATTGGGCGATATTATACTTATACAAACAATTCAGTTTGCCAAAAAGAGGAGCACATGATATTTCATACAAGTTCCAGAAAGTTATCGTTAGCAGCTGGAAGACCAAGCTTCGCTCGTTTTGCAATCTAATATGAACTGCAGTCCTTCAAATAGCGAATATCTCCTCATGTCGTCTCTCATTGAAAAGGTATTATTCTCAGTGTGGTCATGCCAAATGCTGCTTCTGGTACGGGCAGTAGTATTGGGGCATGGAGTTGGATTCCTTAATGGACTTAAACGGCCACTGGCTGCAGAGGGCCTGTGTGGCCTGAGATATGGCCAGTCCCGATACCTCGCCTTTCAATCGATCCCTCTGTGAAATTGTCGCACAGGTGCAAGACAATGTAAACCAGCTTCATCTTGTTGAAAAGTGACCTTCAAGTAGATTGGCATCGTCTTCAAGTAATTGAGTGATTCTGTGGTTCATAGTTGTATCAAAAGTTCAAGACTTAACACAAACCCACCCAACTGCCGACCGAAATGGCGTTCGACGGAGTTTTTATATCAGATACGTCGGAATAATTTGGTTTGATTCGTTTCATTACGATTGATGACATTTCAAGCAGTGGTGCCAAATAAAAATGACACATATTGTCCCACGGATATTGATGGGTACTAATCGAGATGTACTGTGGACCATCAAACTGGAAATTCCTGAGGAGAATGTATTGCAATTTTCTAAGGAAATGAATGATAAGAAATCCTGAGTACATAATTCCCAACTGGTCTTCCCTGATTCAGACACCGATCTGGGATGTCGTACAGATCCAGTTGGGAGTATTTATATTGTCCCACGGGCATTGATAAATATTCGAATTGTCCTATGGAAGAGACAGATGATCAAACGGGGAATTCCTGAGGACATTGAGTCCATGATGGACTGAATACATGAGCTATGAAGAGAGTGGAATAAAGCGACTCATTGTTGTATACTTGTATATTTTAGTACTCAGTATTCATGACACTTGATGAGCTGTCAGAATATCGTGTATTGTCAGTTCGAAAAAATAAAGATTCCATAACAGAAAGTATCAAAAACAAAATGTCTAGGAAATACCTTCTAATTTGTTCCGCAGAAAATATGCGAGTATATACAGGCTGCAAATGCAAGGAATCTTGGATGTAATTAAAGGAAACCGCTCCTTCCACAAAACTTGCACCGGTGAAATGAATATTCAGAGTTATCCTGCATTCTCTGAATGAGGGTCACCTCCCAGAAGTGTACGTTTCATTACTTTGTTCCATAATTACAGCTATTATTCAAAAGATTGTGGAACTTAGGCGATGAATGGATAAAGATACAGAACAAACTAGGATGTAAAAAGATATATACGAATCCCATTATAACAAAAAATGACTAGAATTATAGTTAGGAACTTTCTTAGTTCGATATAATATTGGTAGTAATAATAATCATAATCAGCGATATCTAAGGCTCTGGTGAGTTGCGACAAAACTTGATATATGTGCGCATCCGCTAGGGAAAATGTAAATTTTCCTTTGATTTCGACCATGATTTCAGTAGGTTATCCTAGTGAACTCAATGGTAATTAGAGGTGAAAGCTCCCGTCATCAACCCAATTGGATAATATGTGTCAAATAAAATTATTGGGATCGGAAACGGCGTGCCTACTGAAAACAAACAACACACGTTTTCAATTATCACGAGAGTAGTGAGACCATCTGAAGGAGATACATAGTCAATATTACATGTTTTTACTATGAGATACATTTGAAGTATATCACTTTTACCGCCCAAAATTTGAAGGATTATGTACCTCATCTTTCGAATCGGGAATATGTCAGAGTTCCTCCTCAGTCGTTTGGAGGAGTGACAGAGTTATCAGATATCCCACGTGTCGGTCTCGTTAAAGAAGAAGCCTCTTTCCACCGTCGAAAGGGCATTGCAACTCGCCAATCTTATAATGTTTCCTCAACTGGCTTGATACATTTAACTATCCTTACTTTGAACGTAGATACGAAGTCATCATGACAATACCGAAAACTGAAGACCTAACAAGCACAGTAAGAAAAATGAAAAAATCTTTCGCAAATGATAAGTTGGGTTAGGTTTGAACGTGAGTGGGCCCATATCAGACCCTCCATTGCGGCCCATGGCCTATTGTGGCTCACCCTATGGTTACATTTCTCCCAGTATATCTAAAATAAGGCACTGAACATGATCGAACGGGCAATTCGAAATCAATCGTAAGATTAGTTTCACTGTACAAGCAAACGGCTACGATAGAAAAGATATAACCCGAGCTACGTGTCCAAGGGAGATGAAGAAGAACACCAGTGAAGATCAACCCCAAGGCACAGTCTATCTGCCATACATAGAAGGTGTCACCAACCGAATTGGGAAAATCCTAAAGACGGAGAAAATCAACACCGTCTTCAAACCAATGAAGAAAATATCAAAATATCAGAGATCAGCAAGAGACAGCAGAGATTCACTCAAATCAGTGGGAGTTTACAGGATTCTATGTAACTGTGGTAAAGTTTATATCGGTCAGACAAAGTTGCTAGGACTTCTTGATAAAAGCGGCAACGTCACAATGCTGGAAATATTTTATATCGACAGAACAAGTGAGAAAATGTAAGATGTGAAATTTTCGGAAAAATCCTGCGTGGTGTTTACCAAAAACGTCTAACCTACTATCGAGCGTGAGTCAATCGACCGTGATTCACGCTGTATACTATTGTATTGTTACCATTTCAATATTGTTATATTTGTATTTTCCTTATTTCAATTTTTATTTCTACTTCATTCTATATCTGTTGATTTTATTAGTTTTTATAATTTTGATATTGTTAATTTTATATTTACCCATTACGTTCTTTATCTTTACGGAGTTATTCAACTCAAAACGATTGTTTCAATATTAACTGTTCTGGGAATATATTATTTTCATTATTGCTCATATGTATACTTTTCATCTCAAAAAAAGTATTTTACACTTCTTAAGACCATTGGTATTTATTTCCATTATTATTGTACATTGATGAATTGTTATTCCTGGTTTTTCTCCCGTGAATAAATATCTTTATTATTTTAAAAAGAAGAACATTATCCATGATTCCACAACAGATGAACATCCTGTTCATAGTTTCTAACAAAAATCAAAATCTTTATCATTATTATTATAATAAAACCTTTGGCTTGACTATGTAGACTACGCCAATACTCGATTTTTTTGTCTGCCCAGGCTGTTATTACATTCTTGGCAGTGCTATATGCTAAACCGATTACCGGTTCTGGCCCAGTGAACGTTGTTTCGGCCCCATTTTACTAGGGCGTCCGCTAATTCGTTTCCTTCTAGGCCCGTGTGACCTAGTATCCAGACTAGGGTAACGTTATTGTGTTGTGCTATTCGGTTCAAGGTTTCTCTACAATTCCATACTGCTGTAGATTCAAAGCAGTTAGATTTAAGCGCTTTCAATGCTGCTTGACTATCTGAAAATATTTTTATTATTATTTCTGTGTGCTGTCGAATTTCTAGCTTCCTTGCACACATTTCAATGGCATATACCTCTGCCTGGAATATCATAGCTAATTTACCCATATTGAATGAGCGTTTTACAACTGGGTTCATCCCGTATATTCCGGCTCTAACGCCTGCCAAAGTTTTGGAACCATCGGTAAAGCAATGTTCATTTGCCCTACATAGGTCACTTTCATCCCAAACCCAGTTTTCTCTTTCAGGGAAGACCACAGTGTAGGACATGTGAAGGTTGATAGCTCTAGGCATGATGTCTGAGGGCATTCCCAGAATGTTGTGACCTATTATGCCCTCCAGCATGCTGCTGCTTCTCATGACACATGCCTGCGGTATGCTAATGGACTAAAAGAATAGTACATAGGAGGTTTGAGAAGTATACCGAAAACGGCAAAAGGAGTGGTTATCATAGAAGCCAAAGACCAGGGACAGAGATCGTAGAAGTTTACGACAAACTAAAAACAAACCAGGAACTACAAACAAAGCATATAGAAAACGCGGAATCCATGATCATCAAAAATACGTACGGGGAAGGGCTAGACGTGTTAGAGACTCCATGAAAGTGGTACACAAACGACCATGCAGGAATACAAGAAGGGGGAACTGCATAATACAGACATATCCAGGAATATTCAGAACTCTTATAGCCCAGGAAGAAATTGGCATCGACTTGAGAGCTGTTGGAGTTGAAGAATGTGTTCGACTTGCAATGTGCTAAAAATGTTGCATTATTATTATTATAGTCACGTGTACCGCTCAGAATTGACGGCATAATGCCTAAACTTTGTTTTTTTTTCATATAGCAGCATCGTTCTGGAGTCATTTCATGCTCGGTCATTTGATCCCATCAAAATGAAATACAGACTTGTAGTCTATTCCTTATGGTTATTATTTAAATGTGCTTCCTCCGAAACTCCCATACCTACCACCTGAGAAGTGTTATTCAAAGAATTTGCTCATTCTTTCCACCTTCTCAGTGAATACCTTAATGCATATTTGTGGTCGTTCAAATTGTTCTGAAATATTAAAGTTTTAGTGGAAATACTGATAGGGAAGTTGTCAAACAACATTTTATATTCCTCCATCATGCTGACCTCGCCTCAATCTTTCAGATATTTTGATTATATTTTTGATTATGTCGAACACGAGGTAAATGTTTTCGCATGTGAAATATTCATAAAATATGTTATTTACCCACTCGTTTCAGTAAAATATATACGATATCATCGAATGTTTTGAGTTTATTTTCACCAATTGCATGAACCTACAACTTTTCGTCAATGAAATATGTACTGGCATTGTTTGAAGATAAATAAGCTGTTGAGCAAAACACATGGGAATAATATGGGATTCAAATGCTGACGACATCGAAATGTAGATGGCATTTATGTTTTAGATTTGAAACTTTTCAGAAATGACTGGAATAAACGAGAGGAAAATTAGTTAATGTTCTCGAAGCTCCAGGAAGGTTCTATGAAGTAATCAGAAAGTGAATTCAGCTGTGGATTCAGCATTGCAATGTGGTTTTTGTAGAAAACTTTGCCGAGTATCAAACGGATGTAATTCAGCTGACGAAGGGGGCAGTAGTTATTTTCTGTTGGATACTTGCCGAAGAATAGAATAGACTATTTCATTATTAGTTTATGGTCTTCCGCCAAGTGGTGTAGTCCATTCTTCATGAACATTATAAAATTCTGACTTCAAACTTGGAATTTTATTATTTACCGATTTTAAACGCGGAATTTTACTGGTTTTTGACTTCAAACTTGGAATTCTATCATTTACCGACTTTAAACTCGGAATTTTACTATTTTTCAACTTCAAACTTGGAATTTTGTTGAACTCTGACATCAAAGTCGGAAATTAGTGGGAAATATTTTCAAGAAATCGTATGGCCCTTCTACGCCTTAGTAGAAAAATGGTTCAATAAATTTCGAATATTTTACTCCGTTAATTTCATGACCGGAAAAAAAGGGTACTGGAAAGTTCACCGAAATGAATTCACCGAATACAATTCACTGATTACAATTCACCGAAAAACAATTCACCAAAAAAGAATCCACCGACAAAAGAGTTTATCGAAAGAAAAATAATCAAATCAATTTATGGTTATAAAAATGGCCATTATGTGTCCCAGTAGCTTTTTGCCTTCTTCCTAATAAAAAAGAATAAATGTCTACGTATGGTTAGTTGTTTTGCTTAGATCGACTAAATACTTACTTCTCGCAAAATGCATGTGTTAAACTTCCGCATTGAAATACATACGTAAGGTTAGTTCGTTCTGGTTGGATCAGAGTAAATAATTATTTATGTCGATGAATGGTTTGTTCGGTGAATGGCCATTTCGGTGAATTGTATTCGGTGAATTATTTTCGGTGAAATTTACCAGATCTAAAAAAAATATGTTCAATTGTATTTTATGGTTTGACATTGAAACTTCAGATTATACAATGCACAACGGTAAAATTTGAGGTAGTAGCCCGATTAGCGAATATTTAAAATAGATGATGAATAATTTCTCATCAATCAGTATTAATTTTCGTTGTACAAACGGGTGCGCCGTATACCGCATACGTTCTCCCGACTGAGGTTAAAATTGTACATTTCATCTTGAAAATTATACAGTATGTGTTCTTTTTCAACATTAGCAACATTCAAATTAGTCCCACCTTCCATTAGTGAAGGAATTAATGTAGCGGTCTAATAGAATTATTATACACAACAAACAACAATCTAAAGTAAAAATAAATTCCACCCAAAATATGTTACGGATGAGATAGCCTTCCTACAGTAAGAATTGTAACTCACTTATGGACACCACTTTCCCACTGAAAAAGGTGGTAGTTTACACTGTGAATAAAGAAGGTTTCTGTTACGATGAGTAATACATTTTTGTTAAGGACGATATTTTTATCCAGCATTGAAAAAATCTGAAAGAATGTGAGAGCGCTCTTTTATTTGTTCAGGAATAACTTGAAGTACTCACACATCATCGCCTTATGTTATAATATATTTTATCCACAACTATTAATTAATAAATCTGTTAAATATGCGATTTTTATCAAGTAATGCCATGCATTACCATATAGAATTGAATAATAATGACAGTTCGATGGAATAATATTACTCAATCGTTGCGTCAAATTTGACAATTAGTAAATTACTTGTCACCTACAGCCGTATGCACCGATGTCATCATAAATCGAGATTAGTTAATCTTGATTAAGTGACTCGGATTAAATCCTTATGCACCGAAAAGGAATGAAGATCGATTAGTTAATCTCTCATTACACCTGGCAACACTGGTAATTTCTGTAAATTTTGTTCTATGGTCTATGTTATTTGACATAAGACATAACGTTCTTTGCGGAAACTTTCAAATCTTCAATCTTTCCATAGTCCCAAATATTAAATTTGAAATTTGTATAATACCTATATTAAAAATTAAAATGGATAAGGAGAGGGTTTGAAGACTACAGAAACCAATATCTCCATGCTCACATTTTTTGCAGATACGCCCTTTCTGCTTAGGATGGCAGTATTGTGGAGTTACCCGGAGATTGAATTTTTATATGTGTTCCATCCAAGCAACCTATGACTCGAGGAAATCTAGCTATTTGAAAAAATTCGTTTTGTGTTCTTACACACTCTGCTTCACTTGGCATTTTGATATATCGGTTAGACAAACCAGCAATTGCTCGAGTCACCTTTGAAATTATTCTAGATGCTGTTGTCTGGTGCATATTAATGAAATCACCAATGCAATTCTGATGTGCATTACAGGAATAAAACCTCAACGTAGTCAAAAGCTGATTAATAGGTGATACACTGTTATTTCTGAAAATATCGAAATTCATATAAATATTATGAAATGGAACTCTGGCTGCAATACTTACAAATTATTATCAAACTCTAGCTGATCCTCCAGTTGTTCCAATACCAGCAACACAGTATTTTTCTGCAATCGGAATCGTCTAAAAAACGACAAATCATCCATATCATGGAAGAAGTCTGTGCGTTGGTAGTACCTTTTCGGAAACCCAAATCTGATCACATTCAGAATGTCTCCATCATCATCCACAAATAACTGGTCTTCAATGTCCATTGTAAAAACATGAAATTTGTTCTTCCAATACCAAATTCTTCAGAATTCTAACATTCCTAACCAATTCAAATTAGGTTATGTGAATAATCCGAGGATTAATCCTCCGAGAACCAAGGATTGGCGTTAATCGCGATCAAGTGCTTAAAATCAAGCGGAGCATAGCATTATCTCAAGATGATCTCGATTAAGCTTTAATCTCGATTAAGTATCAACGGTGCATACGGCTGTTACTGTATTTGTAGATATACTGTCAGTCGGTTTGTGAGTTATTTGTTGTGAACATTCTTATTTCTGGTACCATTAGAGAAATGTCTAAGAGTGAATCTGATTTAGAAGATATGTCTTGTACACCGCCAGACATTTTAAAATTAGCGGCTAGCGCTACAGAAAATCTCCTACCTAACAAGTCGAAAGGTAAATATGATGCGGTGTATAAAAGTTTTATGGATTGGCAACTGGCACAAAACACATCGTCTTTTTCTGAAAATGTTATCCTGGTGTATTTTGTTGAACTTGCTAAAAAATACAAGTCATCATCATTGTGGGCATATTATTCTATGCTGAAGAGTACATTGAATATTTACCATAGTATCCACCTAGAGACTTACATGAAGTTGCAGGCATTTTTAAAACGTCAGTCCGAGGGCCATCAACCGAAAAAATCTAAAACCTTTACTCCCGAAGAAGTCAGTAAATTTATAAAGGAAGCGCCAGATCATACCTATCTAATGGCAAAGGTATTCTTACAATAACGTAATTTTCAGCTTAGAACTTTCCAATTTAATCAAATTATTTTTAAGTAACCTTAATCATGGGGCTAATGGGAGCTTGCCGATCTAATGAATTATATTCTATGAAACTTGAAGATATAGAAGATTACAATGGAGCTCTTATAGTGAAAATACCTTTCACAAAAACAAAGATTCCTAGATCTTTTACGGTATCAGGTGAATTTTACGATATTTGCAAAAAGTATATAAATCTTCGCCCATCTCATGCTAAATGCCCATCATTATTTTTAAATTATCAGAATGGCAAATGTACTATTCAAAGAGTAGGCATTAACAAATTAGCTTCTATGGGAAAGCTCATTGCTACGTTTTTAAAATGAAAAAATCCCGAATTGTATACAGGACATTCGTTCCGAAGATCATCTGCGACCATTTGCGTTAGCGCAGGAGGTGACATTACAGCAGTGAAGCAGTTAGGGGGATGGAAATCAACCACAGTTGCCGAAGGTTATATAGATGACAACATAACCAATAAAATAAAAAGAGGAAATCAGATTTCAAACGAAATTAACAAAAATTACACTAGCTCTAATTACAATGAAAAATTGTACTAGCTCTAGTGCCAGTCCAAGTCCCATGATTTTCAATCAGACTCAGATAACTGACAAAGTTATCCCTGGCATGAATTTTAACAATTGTAATGTAACTATTAATAATTATTATGTAAGTAAATAAACATAAATTTATTGTGTATTAATAACGTTACCATTAATAAAAAATAATGTGTATTTTGCATTTTTTAATAAACTTTGATATATATATATATATAATATATAGTTGTGGATAAAGTATAGTATTCAACACGCGTATAATGGCAATCATTATACGCTTGTTGAATAATATACTATTTCAATGAATAGAATATTTACATATACAGTGCGGACGTAAATAGTCCCCCCCCACCCTATTATTTTTTGAATGATTCAATATTTTTCAACCCAATTTGGCGCACTTCTATGAGACCATAAATGCTACTTTTTACGATACCTATCTTTTTTTATGTCGTCATCCGCACAAGCGTGACGTCATTGGTGAAACAAATTTAAATTGAAAGGTTTAGGTCACCTGGCACCTCGTTTGGAAGGTACTTCAATTCTCTATCTAACGGTTACAAGATTAATTCGATTATAGGGCAATCCAAAAATGTCGTGTTCTTTCGATCACAAGCAATTTTTGATGCTAATCATGCACGAGCGTTTCACTTCACACCTAATTTTGAAAATAGTGCGCCAAGTTGAAGAGCCTTAGAGTTTTCAAGATTGTATGCGAAATGAAACGCTCTTGCACAGTTTTCATTGACACCTAATTATAATCTGGAAAACACCATGTGTTTGGAGTGTTATAATCACATTTGTCGTAGAATTCTGATATGACTGTATACGAACCAAGAACTTGCCGCGATGATAATGCCTAGAATCATCTATTTCAGAATGCTTCGTGAGTCCAAAGGGCCTGTCCGTATTCCAAGCCCATAACTCGCCGATGGTGACATATATATTTTTTTTTAACTTGAAAAAAATTTGAAGATTGCCTTGACATTTTATTTCAGAATTATGGTGTTATGAGAGATAAGGAAATTATTTTATCAAGAAGAGAAGGCAGATTATATACAGGTACATATGATGGTGAATTTGTTTACAACTGATTAAACATACTATAATTGTTGGCTCCTTCCCAACAATGAACAAACGCCTTCTATTCTTTGGCCTCATCAACCTCAGAAGAATTACTATGGTACGCCTATGACATACCTACACATCTAAAGAGTTCACCGAAGTCTTATACAATAGGGGTTCTTCTACGGAAGGGTTACTTTCAGTCACTGGGGAAATTGCTTTCGAAAATATTCATACCCCAATTTTGGAGCAGTGAATGCCGTTACTACAACATTCAATTAATTAGTACATATTTTGTTTCATGTTAGACCCTTCAGTCATAATTCAATAATGAATAATTCCAGAATAGAATCAACCAGGAAAATTCTCTCTGATTAATTTTTTTTTTTATAATTTTCTTGTAAAGATCATTACCAGTCTTTTTTTACATTATGAACAAGTTCTTCCATTGAAAACGACAGACAATAAATCAACGGCAATAACAATGAAACAATTTCCCCTTCTTTATTGAATTATGCACTCATAAAGATACTCAGGATTCATGAGCAGTGGAATTTTCCACTACAATATGAGCTGAGAATTTCGAGATTTCATCGATGGTTTATGTCATTGCCTTCAGGACTTATAGTTCAATTCCCAAATACTAATAGAATCTCTCAACTACTCGACAGTGAACCGATCATCTGTCAATAATTTTGATAATATCAGGTAGCCGAGTGGTTAAAATCGCCGTTTTTCAATCATTCTAGCTGCCGGTCATGGATTCAAAGCCAAGCGGCTGCAGAATTTTCTGATGGCCCTAAGAAGTGCTAGGAATCGCACGTAAAAAAGTAAGACCTCGTTAATCATTAGCACAAGTTTTGACTTCTAAGGCTGCCGAAAACAATTTTAACAATTTGTAACTCATGTGTGTCGACGGAACGTAGAAAATATCTCATATCCGACGCCAAATGAGTATCTCAGGAAAACTTCATCGCAAATATTTCCTATTGATACCCAATATTTCATAAAGCAATATATAGTATTCAAATTGTTGGTCAAAAACAAATAATATTTTTTTGTTGTTTTGGTGTTTTTTACCAAGTTCTCAAAATATTATTATGATCATCAAGTCGAATCTGCACGTTGCAAATAGTGACCTAATGCCAACCCCCTTCCAGCCAGAAAAAATCAGGTTCAACTCCCAGCTCATTACTGCAAGTACTTCACCAAGAACTGAGGTATGGCGTTCTTTCAGGCGAATACGTTTTATATATCTTTTGATGAAAACGTCGCAAGACAGTTCGATACACATATCTTGGAGAAAGTACAGCAATAACACCTCATCGCCTATTGAGACAAATGAAGAAACCAAAAAGGTTTCTTGACATTTTGGGTGCTTTTGACATTGAAATTTTTCTAGTATCTACCAAAAAAAGCCGTTGTTAGGGCACGAAATCGCTTACTTTTG
The DNA here is from genome assembly GCA_958298965.1 of Chrysolina haemoptera. Taxonomy (NCBI): domain Eukaryota; kingdom Metazoa; phylum Arthropoda; class Insecta; order Coleoptera; family Chrysomelidae; genus Chrysolina; species Chrysolina haemoptera. The sequence goes on from OY282596.1 coordinate 29,939,742, forward strand.
CTTAATACAGGTGGATCCAGAGAATGTTCTAACCATTATTAGAATGATGCTCACCAGTTTTGAAATTTTTTAATTCTCTTTTTAACTCTGGATTCTTTTTTCACCTACCCAGTTTGAAACTTCATTGAGTGCACTTTGCATAAGCGACCTGACTGCGTCGTCACTTATCATAGGGCGATGAATCCCCACATGTTCAGTCAATTTAGTAGCTGGTCCATCACATATCTGCAAGAAGGCAATCGAATCCTCGAAAGAATAACAACGCCAAGATACGATCAAAGCTCGTAGACCTTAACGGGTTGCTCTTTTTGATCATTGGCCAAAGCCGTGCAAAAAAATTTCACTTCCAGATCATTTCCTTCCCTCACCAAGAAAGATGAAACACTACCTACGAACGCTCAGCAGAGAGCCAATATATTTGCCCACAAATTTGCTGCAAATTCTACGCCAGATCATCAGGGAAATAACCCCAGTACATCATTTCCCTCGACAGTCATATGCCTGATATTATCTTCCGCCAACGAATCATCAGACGCATTTTGCTGGGTCTTAACATCAACGAAGCTAGTGGATCTAAGGGAATTACACTGATTCTTTTCAAGAAATTTGCTTTTTTGCGGTGAGTTATGCAACCTACCTTATAAATTCGGGGTCTAACCAGTAACTACAGACCAGTCGCACTGTTATCTTTTTCCTCGAAGGTCACGGAAAAAGCCATCAACGTCGAGCTCATGAAATATATTGAACGCTCAAAAATTATCAATTATCAATGCTTCCGCTAATTATCAATTATCAAAGATCAACTGGTGACCTGTTTGGTTATGCCTCATATTTTTAGCATCAATCTATCGAAAAATGTGGTGAAACTCTGGCCGTTACATTATATATTTCTCTCTCTCTCTCTCTTTCTCTCTCTTTCTCTCTCTTTCGTTTTCTCGCTCTCTCTCTCTCTCTTTCTCTCTTTCTCTTTCTCGCTCTCTCTCTTTCTCTCTCTCTTTCTCTTTCTCTTTCTCGCTCTCTCTCTCTATCTCTCTCTCTTTGCTCTCAGGTGAAGTGGGCTAAACTCGGAGACCGAGGGAATCATAATGGCCTCCTATGTCGTGGGACTCCTGTGACCATAATGCATTTGCTGTCCGCATGTCAAGCTTATATCCACCTATATCCACAGGCATAACGCGGCTCTACGAGTGTTGTACTACCATCTGCTTGTTTGGTATGTACGAGACACCGGTGTTGCCTTATGCTTCGTCGTGGAGAATGAGAAATGCCGAATTTATTGGAACTACTCATTCCCCACCCTCAGGCAAATACAAGAAAATAAGCCTGATGTAGTCCTCCTCGATGATCCTAGTAGGACAATTTTCGTCATGAAGTTTCCGGCTCTTGACAAAACGAACTCCGTCCGAATAGGGAAGGAGAAGCAGACTAAATAGCGAGAGTTACTCTTTGAACTCCATAGGCTTAACCCAAACCATTCTGTTAGAATGGTGGTTTTGGCCATAGGGGTTCTTAGTGGAATGCTGGACGCGCTGCCTTCTAGTCATAAAATCACACCGGTTTGCTGTGATGCGGCAGAAGTATGCAGAAGGGTCATCTTTGGTTCACTCCGTCTACTCAGGGAACATGATTCTCGGACCCAGTATCCACTGACCCCACAGATGTGGGGAGTGACTATCTAGATAATTGACACCAGCGCGATCTCCGGATGTATCAGGGCTTCGGAGACAGGGCCTGACTAGAATAATGCTAACGGATAAAAAAATAATAATAAATCTGCTTTATTTATCATCATCATAAACAGAAACAACAAACTCACAAACTAGTGAAAGAAAAAATATGAATGATGAATCCGCGGAGTATCAGCAAAAACTGTTTTTCAACTCAACCTCAAATGAATATCAACTACAGTTTATTGTTAGAACCTTATTAGTCCTACGTTGTAGTAATAGGCTTAGAGCAACTGTCACTTCAATCGTATAACAGACATAGACGTATGGGAGGAGTTATGTTTTGGCGGGGAATTCAAAAGCGCCAATCACACTCGTTTCTCGTCCCGAATCCTGCGCAAACCTTGGTAATACTCATTCAGAATCGATGTGGCTAGAATTGGTGTAGTTGCCACGAATGTTGTCTCCATCCAAGTTTTATTGAGAGAAACAGTTCCTGGAATATATGCTCCATACTATGTTCTTCAATAATATTCAAGTGTGGAACAAAACTTGAATAAATTCTCCAAATTGAACCTAAATACTTGGAAAACAAGAGTTTACGAATCTGTTAGCGGAATAATAGGAACTATCTGAATCGAATGGTAATTCGCAACTTTGAAATAGCGGAGTAGGTAAAAAATTATTCTTGTTAGATCTTATTTGGAATTCTTCCAAAAATGATGGTAATTGATCAGTAAACTTCTTTTAAACCTTACTATCCACTGGATGTCCTTTCATAGTAAATGAGATAATGTCTTGATATTATGTATATTTTTTCATATTGTTGCAGAGATTGCAGAGTCGTCCGAGATCCCCAAACGTTGAAATCGAAAGGATATGGATTCGTGTCATTCATCAAAAAATCGGTAAGCGAATTTTTATCAAGTGATAACTGAATTTTTTCGACTTTAATCAAATAACTTGAATTTCATAGTAAAAAAATAACTTCAAATATTAACGTAACATGAGTAATCACTTTGAGATTTTATCAAGTGCAACTGCCAATGACAATAAGATTTTGCTCCGCTAATGGACTCTTGGGTGCATGAGTCATGAGGCTGCTGAATAGCAATATAAATTCACTGTTGCGAAGAACAAACCTTAAAAAAATGCTTTTAGTTTTCTTTTTTGCCTACATTATTCCCGAATACAAAGATACTCATGCTTACTTTACCCTTGTCGAGAAACAGCCGATAGATGGCATTCGCTTGACTGCTTTGACAGTCAATCCTAGCCTGACCACATTCCAAAATGGGGACAACTGAGATGTCATGTTGCGTATGCATACAATCCAGTGGCTTGATATCTTTTTTTAGTTTGTTCAACCACGATGTTGATTCATTCATATACAAATATTTTTCATTACGATGGCATTGGTATTCCTCCTCCACCTTCCGTAAGTGTACAAGAATTTTCCTGTACAGATATATTCTTTCATTAGATTTCCAAGGTAAAGCAATCGCTCTTTTCATGGTGGTGAGCACGCCAACCATATAACTGTTTGAACAGAGCAACCTTCCATGCTGTGGTAGGTTCAGCTCCATAATATACCCTGAAGATTGTATAGCAGACGTGTTATTTCTCATGGTAGCTGCCTCTCCTTTTTTAACTTGGTTGGGAAGAAGGGAGGATGACCCAGTTTGCGGCATGACTGTATAGCTATTTGTAATCCAGGGGCCCGATTCTCAAATGTCCACTACCCTATGTCGCATGCGACAAAATATCTCCATCTTTTTTAATGCTTGGTCGAGAAAAGTGATAGAAATATTTTGTCGCATGCGACATAGGGTAATCAACATTTGAGAGTAGGGTCCCAGGGATGGACTATTTTATTCCATTGGTCCGTCTGTTCACTTCTCACCTGGTTATGGTGATCTGGAAGACGGTCCATCTGTCATGTTGCTTTAAAATCATTGTGGGAATCAAGACTACAATCCATAATAGTTTTTCCCATGAATTACCTGCCTAACTTTATTCTTATCAACAATTAGAACCTTAAAATGTACAACACTAAACTGAAATTTTACTGGGTAGGTAAAAAACTTACAGTCGAACTCCACCAAATAAAATCTTTATTGTATTATGTGGGTGTGTAGAGGACACACATCAGCACATTAAGGGATGTAGTCAGAAGACTTACATCAGCAGTAGGACATGTTTCAAAGGATTCATCCTTCATCTTCAGCAAAAAGGTTAACAAGAGATCTACAGAAAATAGAAATAGGTATTACATTAAATATGAGCAATCAGTAATAAAATTTGAACATACCATATGTGGTGGAAAAACTATTGAGACATTGCTTAAAAAAAAAAAACAAACTTAACGACTAGTCGTCAACATGACGTATCCCGCATGAGAGCGGTTCCCTAAATGTTAGGGGTTGTGGTTTGACCTCGCCAAAAATAACATACTTAAATTTAAATAATTTTTCAGAAAATTGTGACCATGCACGTGTTACTACTTGACTCGAAAGGAAAGGGTTATGAATTTTGAAGTTTGAGGTTGACATCTGTCATCTGTCGAGTGAGACGTCACAACTCAAGGCGACAGAGCGGCCGTTCCGTGGACCTATAGACCCGTGGAAAAGAGAAATCATCAATCATACAACATCATATGTCAAAAACTTAAAATAGCAAAATGGGAACATTGGTCGTTGAACGAGTGTGAACTGTAAAAGTATGAGAGAAAATGATAATGGAAATAAAATTATTCACAAATAGAGCTATCAAAAAAGTAAGGAATTGAAAAGTTTTAAGCTGTCAAAATTAGTTTGTTCATTTATGCATTGAACTTCTGAATTTTTAATTGCCTTATTTATTTCCAGGGTCTCAAGTAAATTGAGCTTTTTTCCTGTATCACAAACATGTAAAATTTTTAAATCAGAATTGGGAACAAAATTGTGTTTTTGGTTAATAATATGATTAGAAAATACTGAGTTAGAGTTGATTTCTTCCTTATCGGAATTAGATTCTATTAATCTGACATGTTCAGCTAATCTAGTTTTAATTTTGCGACCAGTTTGGCCAATATAACAAACTTTACAATCTGGATTTGAGCAATTTAATTTATAGAGTAAAGTTTATCATGAAAGAAACAAGATGCCCTATCGGGACTGCTCATTGCAATAATTCCATACAATGAGAATAATTGTGTCAAAAATCCATCAAAAAAACAACTACTTCCTTATCTGCAATTGCTAGTTGCATGGAAATGTTCACTGAAACATTTATACCACATATAGATCGTTTTTTGGGTTTTCCCCTCATAAGTTTATGATAGGTCTATGTATACAATAACTTATGTCTGCAACAAATGATTCAATCACATCTCCATTTCAAAGCATCAGCTGAAACCGCACACACGCATTTACTGAAATACTAACGCCATCTCAACTTCAGCCTTCCAACCAAAAGCAATACCCACACTTGCGTGATTACTAAAGTCACCAAAACAGATGAAGGAATCTGCAATTGTTCACAATGAGCTTATTATAAAAGGAACAAGAACCCTTGCAAGAACATTGCAATAATCCCATACAATAATAATAATTGGGTCAAATATCCATCAGAAAACAACTTATTTCCTGGCGACGACCGTTGAATCACATCAAATGAATTGTCGTGTAGAATTCCTACAAGGCTATCTCTGCAATTGCTAGTTGCATGGAAATGTTCATTGAAATATTTGGACCACCTACAGATCGATTTCTGGGTTTGACCGTCATCAGTATAGGGTAGAAACTGGGTAGTGAAAAAAGTTACAGTCGAACTCCATCAAATATATTGGTGACAATAACTAATGTCTGCAACAAGTAGTTCAATCACATCTCTATTCCAAGGCATCATTCAACGTTCGTCGTATTATTAGCCAGAAAAGTAGTTGTTTTCTGATGGATTTTCTATCCAATTATTCCTATCGTATACGATTATTGCAATGAGCAGTACTGGTAGGACAAGACATCCTGTTTTTTTCATGCTAAGCTCATTGTGAACAATTGCAGATTCCTTCATCTGTTTTGGTGATTTGAGTAATCACGCAAGTGAGAGTATTGCTTCTGGTTAGCAGGCTGATCTTGAGATGGCGGAGATGAATGCTACAATGCGGACGCGGTTTCAACTGATGCCTTTAAATGGAGATGAGATTAAATCATCTGTTGCAGAAAAAAGTTATTGTTTGCATACACCTGCTCTACAAAATCCAAAAATCGATCTATGGGTGGTCCAAATGTCTCAATGAACATTACTATGCAACAAGCAATTAAAGAGAGAGCCTTGTTAAAACTCCGCACGGAAATTCATTAGAGGTAATTCAACGTTCGTCGTGGTATTAGCCAGGAAACTAGTTATTTTCTGATGGATTTCACACCAAATTATTCCTATTGTATGGGATTATTGCAATGAGTAATCCTGGTAGGGCAAGACATCTTGTACCTTTCTTCTAGTATACTTACTATTGGAACATTGCTTGACCAATGAACATTTATTTATCGTTTTGAATAATTCCAAAACAATTATTATTCTCATAAACAGCACCTGAATATTACCTTTTGCGCTGGAACACCCGAGTAGTTGTTATTCAAATGTGCATTTCTGAGAATTTATCCTTTATACGTACAACAACGTTCAGATTTAATCTGTAAAAAAAACGATTGACTCAGCATGCAACGCGTGCATTCTGGTACGGTTTTTGTACTACCATAAAACTTATCGCAAAATTCATAAATATTAATAATTAAAGGTTTTATTCAATCGGTCATTCGAGCATTCTATCGAGCACTTTGTTTAAATTGTGGTGTTAATATTATTTAATTGTGTGGAGATTGAAATCACTGGAAATGCGTGCCTAAAATCTATGAATTTTGTTGTTTTATAAAATAAAGAGTGTGGAGGCAGTTGTAATGTTTTTACAATTACTTCATTCGATGAAAGTAAAGTTGAACCAAAATCAGAGCTGTCCCAAAGCACAGTGCTTAGTGCTCGTGAAAGCACTCGAATCACTTCTGTAATCGTAAGCGCTTTCTTGAACCAGTGCTTAGTTTTTCGAAGCATTTAACGAAGAGGCTTAGTGCATACTAATTCCGAGAAGTGATTGCGAGCATTTCTGTAGAAAAAATCAGTTTGCTGTATACTGAAAACATATTTTATCCGGCCAACCCTGATTGTTACATTATTTATTTAAAACCGTTGAAAGCATTTTTCCACCTTAGCGCACACTTCTTTTGTAAAAAATTTTCATTGTGCAACACTCGGTACAAAATTAATCATACATTAATTGGCTGAGTGCCTTTCCGCCAGAAAACGTGGAAACTATTAATAGAAAAACAAAGGCTATTTAATCCAACGCGAATACACCTCGCAATCAGGCGTAATGAATCGAAAGCATATAATGACTGCATACGGAATTGATCAGCTGGAATACAATTTGAATTCTTTTGGAATCTGTGAGAGCAAAAATGCAATTTGGAAATTTCTAATAGCTCACATTGATATGCAATGATAAACAGTTATCCTTATGAAGCTGTAGGAGCACTTCAGTTTCCGCAGCTTCAATGTGAGCTTTTTCCTGAACGGTCTCCAACTTGGTGAGAGTTTAGAATAATACGTTCAAAGTCGAAAACAAGACCAATTTCATCGGCTGCATGGGCTTCCACCTTAAAAACGAATGCTTCTGGTTTCCTATAGTCACAGACCAAGCTGTGAAGGGGGTCTGAGGTCCTGATAACTTCACAGGCTCCATCCAGTACCATTCTATTAGGTAGACACTCCAAACTCAAAAGTCCACGAGAAACGAGCTATTTAGGATACAAGCTCGTATTGAAGCTAGGTACAGATCTGAGCACGTACGCGCATGAGGCAAACCGAAGACGCATGAGCATACAGATGTGGAAGGGCTTTCGAGGTGCGGCGAACTGCCTCGTTCTGTGCGCCATGCGGACTCAGCCCAATCGGGTTGATGGCGGTACATCAAAATTAGGCAACGCGCTGTATGTGCTCAGTCTGGACGGGGAATTTGTACCATACAGCACCGAATAGATTTTTGCGAATTTTCCTGGTTTGATTTGCATGGAGTGGAGTCAGAAAACCGTTTTGTTTCTACTAGATTTGAATTATCAGCAACAAAAGTTATAGCTAGCAAGACACCAGTTGTATCACAACACAATAAGAATATTCTGGTAAAATTTTTAAAAGGCCGCTTTCGTCTTCGTCTACTAAGAGGTCACCAAACAAACAAGTGTTATTTCTGTTCGTATTCAGTACTGAAAGGACCTTCCCTAAATATAAATTTGAGGACAATTGATTCCTTTTTTTTTGTTTTTTTCTTCACTGCGTTTAAAACAAGCGCTCAACTTTGCGATGTTATCGTTATCCTCCATTTTTATTTGATTATTTGATTGTTCTGTTGTTGAGTGTTCTGATGGATTTACGGTTCCGTGTTCGTGAATTCACTGGATCAGTGGTGAACAGCGCCTTGTGCGTCCACCATCCGTGTATACAAGTGCTAGGAATCGCACGTTAAAAGGTAAGACCTCGTTAATCCTTGGCTCGCACAAGTTTCGACTTTTGAGGGCTGCCGTTCGTAAGGGGACGACAGCTGGTTAACGGAAAAAACAATTTTAACAAAAACAACAAAAAACACGGGGCATTTGGTTCGGCCTCGGCTTGCCTTATACGCGTACGTGCTCAGATCTGTACCCGCCTTTCGAGTGAGATCGGAACGGCAAGCATATTAGTTGCAGCAACTTTGTTCTTCTCCGTCAGTTCTGATGAGCAAATCTGTAGTTTTAACAGTGGTTGCCTCTCGGGAGCGGTGTTGTTTCACTGCTGGGTGAGTATACGTCTCTCCAGCCTCACGATGATGTAGGATGCTTTCGTCTACGAGCTGAACATCATCTCCTCGCATCGTCCTCTTTTGAGATGAGCCGTGGCACATTTGTCAATCCCGAACTCCATTCCGATAGCACGCGTGTACTCTTGCACCACACTTAAGGACTGATATAGATCCCTGTCTACGGAGGCATATATTTCCAGGTTATCCATGTGAAATAAATGAGTGATCTTTTGCCTCCTGTTTCTGGAGGGTGCCGCAGTTGTATTCACGGGTGTTTTTGAGTGCAACTAACAATGGCAGTAGTAATATGCAGAAAAAACAGAGCTGGGGGAGTCTTCCTGAAATACTCATCTTCTAAAGATTATCTGCTCTGTTTGGACTAGGTCCTGACCAGATCCTAAAGTAAAGCGAATCCTCTAGAGTGGTATCAGTTGTCTAATTCATTTCACTATACGATCGAGCACCACAGGTCATCTGAGCGAGTGTAAGGTAAGCTCATGCGAAGTTGTATCAAATACCTTGCGATGATCGATCCAGGCCATCGAAAAGTTGCGCTTATACTGCACGGAGTCCTGTGTTATATATCTGTCGATGAGCAGGTTCTCCTTGCAGCCAGCGAACCCCTTCTTTAACCCACTTGCTTGTATATCCGTTCATACACTGGATCAACTGCGGAGAGTATTCACATATATAAGATGTGGGTAAAAATCTGATAACATGCATGTTATAGGTCTGCAATTTTTCGGATTAGACGAATCTACGTTTTTGAGGATAAGAACGATTCGCCCCTCGCTAAACTAATCCAGAACCTGCAGCTTTCCCCATCTAGCCATGACTTGAAAACCCTTGCCAGATGGTGGTGGGTGCTTGGAAATTGTTTCAACCACTATTTTTTCAACCCATCAGGGCCTGGAGTAGCGAAGTTTTCTGTGCCTTTAAGGGCCTGTCGAACTTCTTCTGGGGTTATCGGGTTGCGCAGATTATTGTATTTTACGGCAATTCAACGCAATGCGGGTGTGCTTATTGGCCGTAATATAGTCCACCACACACTGGATACGAGACGCGTGTTTTCCCAATCAAAATGGGTGGTATCCCTGCTCTACGCTTGGGATAAAGTCTGCGTGGCGTCATACACGGCAGAGATGATCTGCCAGACTTCTTCTGGAAGAACATCGTTAATCTCCCCATCCACCTGTGCCAGTTGTTGTGGTTTCGAGCACTTGGCATTATGAACCGCCCGGCGGGTTCTGATGTCTTCTATCGGTAGTCTGATGTGAACATCCTCTACAGCAAGAACGACATGTGGCATATTTGCCACTTCTGCCACTTCGTTTACCGGTTGAAATGGATCTCTAACATAGCCTCGTATCTAAAGATGAGATACTCGATATCTTTAGGAAAAGGCGGTAAGCTCTGTATGTCTCACGCAACACAGAACATGCATTCTCGACATATATTACCTCCGGGCGGGCTCACTGCTCTCAACAATTCAGAAGACCGTCCCTGATTCCATCCGTCCATTCAAAGCGGCCTTGTCCATCGCGGTCGTAATTCATTGGCAAATCTTAGTTTTCGGCCCCATCACCTTGCCTTTGACTCCTATTCTGAGGGAGGGATGTGGTGGCCTCTTTCTTGGACATTTTGAACCGAGTATGACGGGTATACGGGATGATTACCCTAGTATACCCACGGCCACCATCAGAGGGAATGTTTTTTCTCTCCCGGGTGCACCTGCGCTGTCGGTCCGATTTCGCACCTATTGCTCAGGTAGGTCATGTCGCTACTCGTCAGGGCCTTTTTATTATCACTATAAATATTTTTATCAGTATCATCATTATTATTCAGACTGTATCGACTCACTGTTCATTATTATCACCCGAATGCTTTCCTGACCCAGCCATAGTTCTAATACTTGTATTACAATTTGTTCAAGTTTCTCATTGATATTATTCGTTATTGATTTCAGAGCTCGTTGATTACATTCCGTGATTGTGATATTCCGTTTTCAGTTGTCATAAGTATATTAGGTTAATCTGGTAAATCGTTAACAATATTCAGTCATCAGACACTAAAAACACCAAAACGTATGTATTTCTTTTCATCTGGTTCATCTCTATCCTCATTTGAATTTTCAGATTTCGACTATTGGGGCCATTTGGTATTTTCCATTGAAAATACTTCCGAAAGAGTCGTGGGCCGTCAAAGTTTCTTTCACCCTCCAAGGTTGGGGATTTACTCATATCAAGTTATTCAAAATATATCATTTCGTCCTATTTATTATATCAATATAATATAAATGTCAATAATTCACCGGAATGTGAAACTAGGACACTTGGCATGTAACGATACAGGATTTTGTTTTAGGTTTTCATTCTATCGAATTATCATGCGGTGTAGTTCGCGTGCAAGATAGAGAGAGCCTGCAATATATCACTTGTCACTCATTTAGTATAGGAGACGGTAGTGCAGAGGACTGATCGTAGGGCTACGGGTCGCGAGTTCAAACTCAAGAGGGTGCAAATTAGATGGTATTATTTTAATTCAAAATCTTGATTTTGTTGTGAATATATAGTTCATGTTAACCGAAGAAATTTCCACTCACATAGAAAACTTGTTACAGACTATTCTGCAACTCACCACCAGCGAAGAATATTCTGAGACCAGATTATTTGGGATATCCTCAGACAAATAGATATTTTTTGTCGCATATCCAATCATTTAATTATTATATTGTTACGAAATACTCTACGCTCCTACATAGCGAGTGGTTACTGAGCAACCAGTATAGTTCCAAGCAATCAACGCTGGCCAGTTCGAGTTGAATTTCGTCATAATCAATGCGATACCATAGCGAGAAATGCAGGCAGGGCTTCTAGAACTTGACGAGATGGATGATTTGAGGTATTTTTGTTGCCGCAGAAGTTCCCGAAGCTTCCATTGAATTAAACAAGGTTAAAAAAGAGGGGACAAACTCCGATAGTAGACTTCTCAGTTTATTTCAAGGCCGAAAGTTTCCTTAAATATATCCTCTAAGAGAAAGCCAATACCTTTGCAAACATGTTTGCTGCAAATTCTACACTGGATTCATTGGAAAAAGAAAACAGAAAATCATCCCCATTGACAGTCATATGCCTGAAATTACCTTTCGCCAGCGAACCATTAGACACATTTTGCTGAGTCTTGACACCAACCGTGACACCAGTGAATATGACGGAATTTCGCCGATCGTTCTCAAAATATATTCGAACTAACACCACTTCTTTGCAAGTTATTCAACCTCTCTCACAATTTGGCGGTATTTACGTCCAACTGGAAAATTGCAAGCAGTCCCCAAAAAAAGGAAGACGACCCTACCAAGCAACTACAGATCTATCTCACCACTATCTGTTATCTCGAAGGTCATGGAGAAAGCTATCAACATCGAACTCATAAAACATCTACAACGCTCAGGAATTATCAATGATCGACGATATGGTTTTCGGCATCAGAGATCAACTGGTGACCTGCTTGCTTATGTCTTACATATTTGGCAGCAATTTATCGAAGAATATGGTGAAACTCTGGACGTTGCACTAGATATCTCCAAGGCGTTTGATCACGTGTGTCACCAAGGACTACTAGCTAAACTTCCATGTTATGGCTTGCCTCCTCAGTTGTTTCTTGCTATCTAGCTTTCTCTCAGAACGATCTCCCCACGTGGTGGTCGATGGAGTATCATCCGATACTCTACCAATAAATAATGCAGGGATCCACTCTGGCATCTATCCTGTTCCTCCTTCACATCAATAAGTTGTTGGGAGCTATCTCATGTCCAGTGCACAGCTTTGCGGATGATAGTACCCTTCATACCGCTTCCTCTTGCAAAGTTCCGATAAGAGCCAGTGAATGCCGAAATGAACGGGAAAGAAATGTGAATGAAATAAATACGGACTTAGCCAAACAATTCTTGAATGGGGATCAAAAAACTTGGTGGAATTCAATGCGAATGAAACCCAACATGTCTTTTATCTAGAAATGCCGATCTCACAGTGGCCAGCGTAACTTATGTCAGGAGTATTCATACCATTTCAAAGCTTGGTATTACCATCAGCAATACCCTTTCATGGGAGAACCATGTGGGCTCCATTGCCAAGAGTGCCTCTCAAAAACTTGGTTTTCTGTTTCGTGCCAAGAAGTATTTCACTTCCTGTCAACTTATTATGATTTATAAGGCACAAACTCGACCTGTTCTGGAATACTGTTCCCATATATGGAGTGCAGCACTCTAACACACATTGAATTTTTCAGATTATGTCCAAAAGGGAGCCATTCGTCTCGTCGGTAAAACTTCGCTCACAAGCTCGCTTACTCCTCTAGAACATTGCAGAAAAGTTTGCGATCTATCTCTGTGTTATAGATATTTTCATGGACGATGGCTTTTCCGAAATATCATTAATCGTTCCACAATTAGCGGTCCCATCGAGACTGACCCGTCGAGCTCAGTCCTCACATCCATATGCCGTCACTTTGGAGACATGCCGAACGTCTGTTCACCAGGGCTCATTTCCACCGAACGGCAATGCTTTGGAAATCGCTGCCTCGGTAGGTGTATACAGCCTTCGGAATTTCAAGAAGAACACCAATTGCTATATACTTTCCCACGACTCTCACGATGTTCTTTGAACAATATAAGATTTTCCTTTTCGTGTGAACCAGAACTTAAAAAAAAGTATTACCTGAGTTGAAAGTGGCATGAAAAAATATGTTTTCTAGGATAACGGCTGAACTTTCCTTAATGAAATTTAGAATGTCATTTGACGGATTGAGTTTGAACTTGCAATAGAATCCACATGTTTGTGAATTCATACAGTGGCGTGCGGCAGATCTGTATCCCTAATCACCCCTCCCCAAATTCCACGCCAAAGGACTGATATAGATTTTGTCAATAGTTCTCTAAATATTTGAGCCATCGTAAGCAAAATATATTGAAGATATTGAAACCGTATAAAGTAATTTCAACATTTCCAAAACACATTTCTGGGTCATTTCATTTCGGTAAGGTGTTGGTGATATGTAGCAATAGGGAATAGAGAAGCGTTTCGTAACATTCGAACTTAATAAAAGCCGAAATGGTATTTAAATGCCCAAAGAACCGACAAAGTTACCAAAGAGAGCAATTTAATTCCATCGAAAGGGAGGATGGTTAACGATAACTTGTTGAGTTTTCCAATGCACCAGAAGCACTGAAGGGAACGATGTTTGTTTTGTAACCGGTAGGGATAAGTTTATCTCCAACAGAATACAAATAAGAATCCAATGAATTATGAATATAACTGAATAGTCACAGGAATCGTCCGGCATCTTGAAGCCATTATCTTGAATACATACATAAACATACATAACTAACTAACTAACATGCAATTTGAATGAAATACTGTAAATAGTACAATTTCCGATTCAAAATTTTCGATAAAATTCGAGAGAATGTCATTTGAAAAAATTACTAAAAGAAATCCTGATTCGCAATGAATAAAAATTTCTCCATGTTCCATTTGCATCAGCATTTGCTATTTTATTAGGTTGGTTGATAAAAATTCGATCGATGACATCACACTGTAAAGATATTAGTGAAAATGTATCCAATTCCACCATTTCGAAAACAAATATATATTTGTGATACGTCATTGAGTAGGAAATGTTGCTTTATCGAATCTACAGGATTTCATTAAAATTCCCGAATTAGGTCTATTTCCGGTAAAAATGAAGGAGATTTTCAATTGTACTTCATGGAAAATATTGTTTTTAAGAAACTATATTGTTTTTCCAAATGTAAAAATTTTTATGTCAACAACTGAATATCACTTTGACCGATGACTTATTTCCTTATCACCCGGTATAAAACAAAAATGTAGAGATTCTTGTAATACATGCAACAGTTCTTGAGCAGTGTTTTTCTTCTCGCGTATTCAAACTACGTGACTGAAACCAACTTTTATTTCCAGGAAGCCGAAAGTGCGATTGCAGCAATGAATGGACAATGGCTTGGAAGTCGAAGTATTCGAACCAACTGGGCCACGAGGAAACCACCTGCTCCAAAAAATGAAGGTAAAATTTGGCTTCATTTATGCATAAATTCATATGTCCAGATGATAACGGAATCTGCAATTGTTCACAATGAGCTTATCATGTCAGATACAAGTTGTCCTGCCCTACCAGGAATGCTCATTGCAATAATCCTAAAGGAGTAATTAGGTCAAAAATCGATAAAAAAACAACTACTTTCCCGGATAATACTACGACGAACGTTGATTAACACCTATTGAATTTTCGTGCAGAGTTCCTACAAGGCTTTCTCTGCAATTGCTAGTTGTAGGCCAGTAGAAATAGACAATTAATTCATAATAATTCCAAAAGTTTTCAAACTTTGATCAAGTGAATGGTACATCGAGAAAGCAATAAGTCTCAGTTTGCAACCTATTCCGAAGTCCGTAACATTGTCAAAATAGCAATTAACTTGAATTTTGCTGTAAACTCCAAAATTACTGCAAACTTGGAGTAGTATTGAATATATTATTTCATAGTAAATTGAGTTGCGTCTGGATATGAATATATGAATGAATCGCGACGTTCAGACAAATTAAATTGCAGAAAAAAACTATCCTCGAGCAGGGATCGAACCTGCGACCTCTTTATTGCTAGTCCGTCATTTTTTTGATCAAAGTGGTCTCGAAATAATGACAAAAATTTCGAAACTCCGTTGCAAATTTTGAAAACATTTATTCTGGTGCATTCACAAATTTGCAACCTTGTACATGATCCGGAACTTCATACAATTTGCAAAAATCTAATTTTAAATCAATTAGATTCTTCTATTGGATTTTTGACCCAACTACTCCTATTGCAAATGATTATTGCACTCCTGGTAGGGCAGGACATCTTGTTTCTGGCATGAGAAGGTAATTGTGTACAATTGCAGATTCTTCTATCTGTTATTTGAGGACACGCAAGCGGGTATTGTTTGTTTAAAATGCTGAAGTTGAGATGGAGCTCGCAGTTTAGTGAACATTGATTTGCGGGCGCGGTTTTAGCTGAGGCTTGGAAATGGAGAAGCATATGTGGTCTAAATATTTCTATTAACATTTCCATGCAACTAGCAATTACAGAGAAAGCCTTCTAGGAACTCGGAATTTCATGAGATGTAATTCAACGTTCGTCGCGGTATTAGCCAGATAAGTAGTTATTTTCTATTTTTTTACTCAATTACTTCTATTGTATAGAATTATTGCAATGAGCAGCCCTGGTAGGCAGACATCTTGTTTCTGACATATGCCCAAATGTTACAACTTACGGTAAATATTCTCAAAAATTATTTTGCCAAAAAATGGGAGCAATTAGGAGCAGACTCAGGGCGAACGACTCTTTTACAGCTTGAAACATTTACAGCCGTATACATAGTTGTTCGCCAGCGATTCCTTGGAGATTCATCCCGGTAATCTCTATGGCGTTCCACATAGACCGGGGAATTATTAAAATTATTATTTTTGTTGTTCTTTTTATCCGTTTGGATTATACCAGTCAAGCCCGGTACGATTGTTAGAATAGGAAGCAGCGTGTCCATCATTCCACCAGAACCACCATTTTAACAGGATGGTTTGGGGACAGTCTGCTGAGTTCACAAAGTAAATTTCGACATTTAGTCCGTTTTTCCTCCTCTTTTCGGACGATATTCGTTTCGCCAGGAGCCGAAAACTCTATAACGAAAATCGTCCTACTTTGTTGGTCGAGGAGGACTACATGAGGCTAATTCGCTTGTATTTGCCTGAAGGTGGGAAATGAGTAGTTCCAATAAATTTGGCATTTCCCATTCTCCTCAACGGGCTCAATATTCCCCGAAGCATAAGGCAACACTGGTGTCTCATCTATACCGTACGAGTGTCGTAGATGGTACTAGAGCACTCGTAGCGCTGCGTTATGTCTGTAGATATAGGCTGAGAGCGCATAAGCTTATAGAAACGAAAGTAATACAAATTATAAAATAAAAACAAAAATCAGTTGGCGCTCCGGGTAGACTGTGCTGAGATAATAGTCGTTGGTCGTAGGAGAGTTGATTGAATCCTCTGACCGTCCTGGTATCACCCTCTCAAGGAGTTGAATGTCTTTAACTAAGTAAGGTGACATCTGGACGACATAATCGAGGTGGGGGCGAATATATGTTTCATAAAGTTGACTGAAGCCTTTTATCAAGATGTACGAAACATTTATTGAGTATGTAAGACTGTTAGCTTTTTTAACAACCACTGTCACTTGATTAGCAGCAGCCATTTTTATGTTGAAGATAACTTCCAGGTCACTATGATTCTCTACTTCGGGTTCAGCAGTCACAGCATTGGATTCATATACGGTTTTTTAATGTTGGTTTTTTAAGGAATGACGTAGAAACAGTTATTAAGGAAGTGAATTGCAGAAGAACTCCCATTTGTTGTCAACATCGGGATATTGATAAGATTATACCAGTTGAATGTACTCAAAGCAGTAGCTAGATCGTTTGGTTTACTCTTCTGTGTTCTGATATGGTGTTCCGAGAATCTTTGTCTGTTATCACCTGGAGATTGCACGTAACTGTAGGATGATCGGAGCAATCGATTGAAGAGCCAGTTTCAATGTAGCAAAGGAAGTTGGAATCATTTGTTAAAAGTAAGTAGATAAGAGAGGAGGTTTAATGTAATCTATATTGTGTGTGTTCATCGAATAAGTGAGATAGATTGCAATCAACCAATAATTCGGTGAATAGGGTGCTACTATCACAAGAGTCGGGAATTTCATCCAGGGCCATTTTAAAGTTGGGAAGTTCAAGTCTCCGAAGAGGAAAAGGTTGTTTGATAGGTGACAAATCCTGTCGATAGTCCCAATGAGTTTCTGATCTGAGTGGTATGTAGATGCGGGAGATCGATATACGCATCCAAGAGTGGAGAACTATTTGTGGGTACATTTAGCCAGATATTCTCGATTTCAGAAATATCGTAATGTGATTCGACTATAGTGAATTGTGCAAATGCAAAATTATGGTATAACAAAACTTCACATCCTCTTCGGTTTGGGCGATCTTGCCTGAGAACACGATATCCTTGAGAATTTATTAGAGAGTCGGGAATGTTGCTGTTCAGAAATATTTCAGACAGACCAATATAGTTAGGTCGGGTAGCTTCCAAGTAAAGGGTGAGGTCCTTGTATTTGGCAGTTACTGGAGCAATGTTTGTGTAGAAGAAACTAATATTTGCGAGATAGTTTGAATTTAGATTTAAGTGGACATAATAGATGATGTAACATAAATATTTGATAGTGAGGTTATTTTCACAGCCTATTACTTTGGTATTTACGTAGTTTTTCCATTTCTGCTATCTGCATATGGGTATTATCGGCATCAAGTCTGACGTTCTTGAATTTGAGAGTTAATTTCAGGTTCAGTTCATTTCTGAGTATACTGCTGGCTGTTTTGGAGCTCTCGAAGACAACTTTAAGAGAAAGATTTTTGTTTTCCTTGACCTGACTGACTCGCATAAAATTTTGAGTTTTCTCAGTAATTCCTACTGCAATTAAAAATTCGGTCATTGTCCTCGTCCCGTTCATTTAAAACATAGATCATTTTATTGTTTGCGCCGGCCATACGGTCATTCAGTTTTTTTTTTCAGAAAGAGAGACAGTGTTCTTGTTTGAGAGGGCTTGATTGCAGGAATTGCATCTAGTTTGTTTTCGATAAGAGTAGTTTTTCTACAATTCACCGATGGCGGTGTTCATGTCAGACTGAATTTGTTGAACACTTCCAATGGTGCTGGAGTTATTTTCAATAATATTGGAATAATATTGCGATCAAGTAGTTGTGAGTGACCAACGCGGAATTGCATGTTTCTGCGTTTCTGCGTTCAATAGATCGTATTTATTGTTGATTATAGCTCCATCTAGAAGAGAAAGTCTCAACTAACGCCCTTCGAATTGCAGTTTTCCCAGATTCCTTCTGACAATCCATTTTGTACCGCATTCGTCGATTGGATTCATCCATCAGCTTGGTGGATAAATTTAGTAATGATTGAGAGTTTGAGGACGATAAAAGATTATACCAGTGCTGCAGTAACTGTTAAGAAAAAAGTGTCTCTGAACTTGCAATCTGACCTGAACTAGCTGCCAACTAGCCACTGCAAAATGTATCACGATCGAAAATTATATAGCTGTAGCCTGGTATGAGACGATATATTCAGTTTGCTGCAACTTTCAGTTGAACCGGAAGCTTATTTAAAAAAAAATCACAAGTTTCATTGATATTTTGGAATTTGAAGAAAATTCTAAATATAGCTCTTGGACTGTTGTATCAAATTGACGTATCTCTTCAGTCAGTACTAAAATATTCGCAGTGCCGTGCATAGGTGTTTTTTATTATGGTCACAATAATCTTTGTATGCTGTATGGCATCCATTAATAAGGATTTGGCTCTACCAAACTAATAAATTTTTCAGTATCAAACACTTGATGCTCCATCATATAGTTTCCGCTAAATGGCGCTCAGAATTTAGGCGCGAAACAGTTTAGTAGTGATCATCTACCAAATTTCATAAGAGACAATGTTGTTCGAGTTTATTCTCATCCAAATTCATAATATCCATATTTAGGATGTTAAACATCACTTTTCTTGTTTAAATTGTATTATACAGTGCGAATCATAAATATTTCTTTAGTTTCAGATATCATATATACGGTGTGTAACAAAACATTTTTCATAGTTAAATTCAAATGCAGGGTGTCGAATATAACTTTTTTGTTTAAATTGTAGTGTACAGTGCGAATCATAAATATTGTTTCTAGTTTTTATTTCATATATACAACTTTTTTTAAATTTATTTTATTTCATATACTGATACAAAGTGGAACAATTTTTTTTGTTGATCTAAGCAAAATTAACGCAGTTGTATTTGTTCACAGAGAAAATCTCCAGGAATTGTATGAAGTACCACAGAATTTGCTAAAGTCATCATCGACCCTTTCATCAAAACCACCAGATTTGGAAGAAGCTGCTTTGTCGATTGGCAAGGTGTTCCTACCCAATAGAGCCACCGCAGCACTTAAAATCAACTTGGGAAAATTGACAGACTCGCAACACATACAGGGGCCAATATGAGTCTAGTAAACAGCCTCATTCCAAAGCTTTTCACGTTCGCTAAGGCCTAGGACCATCTCCTTTTCTCCACACTTTTCTCAATAGAAAAAAGTAAGTCGTTGATTATCTGCATTGTCCATATATTTTTCAATATTTTTTATGCGTTTTTTTCTTAAACTTTTTTGATGAATAAATAACATGCTACTGCCAATTTGGCCGTTGATACGATAAAGATTTTGAGAACGGCACTACAAGTTTTGTTGATGAGCAAAAAACTTGGCTGGCACAGGGCAAAACGACTGCTGGTCTTTTGAACAGTGCCGTATTGGCAGAGGAATCCATCGGAGCTTTACGCGGACTCCAAACATTGGCGGAACATTTGAAAATATCGAAATTTCATCAAAAATGTAGGTAGTGAGGGTAATGTGGTAGGTGAAGGGGTAAAGTCAAAATTTTCGTCAAGAGTTAGGTGGGAAGATTTGAAAAAGGAATTTTTTTCTGGTTTGCGTAAAGGTATAATCATAAATTTGATTTATAAAGATATTGCCCAATGGGCACAGGTACGTTTTTCAAACGTGTTATAAACGTGGCATTAGTTAAATAAACGTTTCTAGTTGAAAATTTTAACGACAATAATTTAATGTAATCTTCAACATTGAAAGAATACGTTATAAAGATGTGTTTTCAACGTTACTTCCTCAACAGCTCGTTAAATATACGTTTAACAAACGTTATGTTAATTCAAAAAGAATTTTTAATCAAACTCGTTTTATGCGATTCATTTATCAATGTTTATGATACGTTCCTTATTCTTTTATGTAGTCGAAACAATGTTGTTTTATTGAGTATCTTCGACGTTCAAAAAACCTGATTGAAAACGGCAATAAGGCGATAATTAGTAAGCAATTGGTTAATATACCGTTGTTACACGCGACATTTTTTCGTTGAAAAAACGATTGGTTTTCAGCCATTTCACAACGTTATTTCAACGTCCTTGTGCCCATTGAGTGGACAATTTTTTCAATGTGCTTATACCTTCTTCAAACGAAGAATTCAAATCTAATGAAAAAACAAAAAATGATCAAAGTGAATGCACCATTTTGCAGGGAATTTGTCAAAAATAGTTTGAATCAAGAGCAAAATATAGTCTTTAAATATTTCAGCACTAAATATATATTGAGATTGACACGAGTACTGATATGGAAGGTTGGTTCCTCGAGAACGTCATAGACCAAATTCAGAATAAACTGTCTGAATTCGTTAAGAAGGAGACGGATCGCTTTATATCGAGTTGTCAAAATCCATTGCAAAAAGCAAGCTCGCATCAGTGTCAAAAATCAAGATAATGCTTGTTTGACTTGGGCAATCGTTTCGGCTTTATATACCGTTGATATGAATCAGAATCATTTCTCTCGGACTCTATCTTATCGCCACTATTCAAATGATCTGAAGAACCTCGCACCATTCTTAGGGAAAATATGATGTAGTTCAAGTCAAGCTGATCAACTCAATCCTATGGCTAGCTTTCGAGATACAGGGTGTCTAATTTGGAAAGTGACTATAATATCAAAAAGTTCAAAGACACATTTGATTTAAATAATCAGAAATGAATCATACATCATCACTTCAATTTTTGCATACAGGGGAAATCAACAAACAACAATAACAGTAGGTACCTACGTATCAATCAAAAATCAGTCTATTATTTCTGGATCATAATCAATATTTTTGGGTGGTAATCTTCCAGCAGTATTGGTAATGTCATTTAATAAAGATGTTGATGGATATATCACGTACCATGGATTGGGTCTATTAGGAAAACTGTGAAAATAAAACGCGCATAGTGAGAAGAAGAATGCACTGATAATTCATCTGGGTCATGTTACGAAAACTGTTGATTAGATGAATCCGTAAATGTAAGAGAAATAAGCGATTGTTCATTAAGCCGCCTATAAAATAAAGTATAATCGATAAATAAAGAATTATATAAAAAACAGAGACAGTGCTATCTGCCACCACACATAGTGCTGTCACCTGATCTTCGGCATTTTTCTTTCAACCTGGAGTGTTATGCTCACCTGTTACTCGTTGAATTGTTTATGTTTATTTGTTTGAAGAAAATAAAGACCTTTATTATTATTATTATATTTATTCGATATTATACAATGTATTTTATTGTAATACGATAAAATAACAATATGTAAACACCAGGAGAAAACATGCCTTGGCTATAATTTTAATAGGTTTTAGTTCGAAAATATGAATAGGAAATTCATAAAATTTTTGTGGAATCATCTGCGACTGAAAGACAAACTGTAGTCGCTATTTTCCATCGTTCAAGATAACCTCTTGGGAGGTATTCATGTTGAAAAGGGGAACATTCTCCATGCAAATTGAAAAATGAAAAATGTGACTTATAAAAATAAGTTTTCAACTTTAATAGGTTATTAGGCCAAAACTATTGTAACCAGCAAAAGGATATGGTTGTTTCTATCCTAACTCTCATGATCTCATAAGTGGTGTGAAGTTGAATTTCATACAGGGTGATCAGAAAATGCTGATTCTGAAAACTCCCTGTGTGACTTTTTCATTGTATACCACTCTTTTGACAACTTTTTTAATAACGTTTACATAGCCGGTTGCCCCTCTTAATGTATTACCTTGCGTATTTCAAAAACTGGTCATAGCTAAGACATACGTGTTTGACATTATAATTGTGTACTCAAACTAAGAGTCATGACAAAAAAATTGGGAAAATCAATAAGAAATTTTCAGTTACAGGTTGAGTTCTGCAAAAATTTCTTTTGGTCATATTTGTCATCGCCTAGCGTTTTTATCTCATACTGCGTATAAATTTCGTTCAAGAAGTATGATGAATGATTCATGGTAAAGTATTCCTGAAGCTCAAAATATTAATTAAAAATACATAAAATGTCACCAGAAAAACTGTCATTCTTGATTCACCCTGTACAAAAAGTTGAGTTTATCAATTTTGACATATTCAAATGGTCAGCATTTCAGTGTGTTACTTAGTTTGGTCACATCTTCACTTCATAGGGTTGTTTGAGAATTATTTCAGTTCGAATAATGCTGGACTCACTGTATCGAACAATAGTTTTCATTAAAAACCAGTATGAAAGTATTGCCTTGTGGGCAAGCAATATTTGTCGTACAAAATATTTTTATTTAAGATGTTTTTCTGAAAGCAATATTACTTTAAAGAAATGTCATGTTCCAAATTTGACACCCTGTATCTCGAAAACTAGCCATAGGACTGAATGGGCCCATGGACACTTTTGATCAGCTTGACTTGAACTACATTAAATAAAAAATTCAGCGAATTTCTCCGAGATCCATTTTCCATAAGAATGTTGCGGGGTTCTTTGACAGGTATCGAATTTACGATGGAATTTAGGTGAATCGCCAGATTCGAGGAATTAAAGAACATTTCGGTCAATGTCTACACTTTGAAATTGATTCAGCCCACGCCTGACAATGAGGCTTTTTTCGTTCCGAGTCGACTCACAAAACAAAAATTAGTTCGACACGTCATTTTATTAATAATATTTTTTATATCAGGGATTTATCTTGGCTACTCACTGCACAACTTATTAAAGACACTTATAAAACATTCATTTGTGACAGATATTTAAATTATTTCTCAAGTGAAGAAAAATGGGTTGGTCATACTTTTGATTGTCAGGAATTAAATACCTCGAAAATGAATATTTGGAACCTTCGGTGTGGATACAATTCAAGAAATGGAAGCTACCCAAAATACCAAAACTACGTCACTTTTACTCGACGCGCGTTTCGCTAACAAAATTAGAATCCTACTGAGCTATTAGCTAGCTCTCTACTGTAGTAGTAAAGGATGCTTCCTTCGTTGGTAGAACGCGCGCCGAGTGAAAGTGAAGTAGTTTTGGTATTTCGGGTAGCTTCTATTCCTTGAATCAAATACCTGTAAAATTTTCTCTCTCTAACTACGATCACGTGGAATTTCAGGATTTGCACGAAAAAAACGGTCCCATTTGTGATATATGCAGATTTCGTGTCCATTTTGGAACCTTTCAAAGATGTCGGGTACACTTCTCGAAGAGAAAAGTGGGCATATGACGAGACTTCGTCAATTTATGATAACCATTGAGGTCTCGATTGCAAGGATTCGTTTGCGCAGCGAATGGGGGACAAAGTCAAAATTGTGGAACCCACAATTTTGGACATAGTTCTCTTTACTTCATCATCTGATGAGGTGAATGCTCTATAATGCCACATCTGTAAAAAATCTTGAAAATCTGACGAAAACGTTTTTAAGGACCACAATCACTATACTGGTGCCTTTCGCGGATATACGCATGCGCAGTGTAACTTGAGCTTCAAAAAGTTTTTCTTGGTGCTTATCTATAGTTTTCTTCAATTCATCCTGATACTACAGCCATATTATTATTTTAGTTATAGCAATGGTAAAGTAAACAAAGAGAAATACACATTTTTCACCCCGTAGGACGACGATACAGACATACCGTTTCGATACAACAATTATTCTTTTCGTTTCATGGGCATAAGTTTGAAAAATTTCAACGGTGCACAATTTGAAAAATTTTAGGCGCGAATTTTCACATCCAAATGCCGCCCAGTACTCAACGGGCCGTTTTTCCATAAGAATGTGTCGATTTGATAGAAAACATGGAAGTTGAACGATTGTAACATAATGTGGGTGAGTTGCAAATTTTTAAGGACGTCGACATGCTCATATTCATTCGCGGTGGCATAAGTCAGTACTGCAACAGGCGCTCTACGGCTAATAATAAATACATATGTGACAGGTATGACCTCACTCAGCCTTTCACTCATTTGCTTTATTTTTTAATTTGCACCGTTGG
Organism: Chrysolina haemoptera; assembly: GCA_958298965.1. Lineage (NCBI taxonomy): Eukaryota > Metazoa > Arthropoda > Insecta > Coleoptera > Chrysomelidae > Chrysolina > Chrysolina haemoptera. The sequence goes on from OY282596.1 coordinate 29,964,288, forward strand.
GTCATGATGGAATATCTTATGTCCCTACGAGGGATTCAAATTGCTCGAGAATGCTACCTACTTGACTGTGCTAGAAGTGTCAGACACTCCACCAATCAGCTACATTCTCGGAAATTGGTCAGAGCGCGTTCTCATCGGACCTATTCCTCTGAAAAAGAATCCCATTTTAACTAACCGAAGCAGAATTGCGAAAAGTGAAGTAGGTCATATTTGATCCAGGATCCGTCGAGAGCTGTCGAGAACCACCAAGAGTAGTCTACGTATTCATCAGATGAGTGTTTTATTCCACACATTTTGTCTGCAAACATTCCGTAGGGCGAATACCCTGTAGTTGGGTACGTGTTGGGCTGATATATCCTACAGCAGCCACAGACTCATAAAACGAAGCGTGATACCTGACAGGTTGACAGTTGACACTACCATGCTGATAACATCTAACAGATTAATTTATTACACTGATATATTCCCTTAGAAAAAAGAGTGACACGTGGCAGGCTGACAGATACATATGACAGACTCATAGGAGTCACTGCTGTCTTCCACCAGAACGATTTTTTGCGTCATTTATATTATATATTTTTGTATGTTTCTTGGTATAATGTTTTGTAAATGAAAAATATGTCTGGAAAAACTACAAACATTCGACAAAGTTTTAAACAGTGATTTTATTTTGAACAAACTGTATTTTGACACCTCTGAACTTTTTAGCACAATTACCGCCGTGTAGTCCCACGAAATCCATCATAATTTGACCATTTGCTCCCTCTTTCATCAAGCCGGGGACTTGCTATAAGGGTTGTCCTTGGGGTAGTAGCTAGTATCGATTTTTTCAATGTTTGATTTGATTATAAATTTTGATAAATATCGTCTGCTTTGATTTTATAAATCAGCGAATCAGTATACGTATACATCAACTTGCACTGATTACTCGTGTATTTTTCCATTATAAAGACGTAATGGAAATCATACCAGCACACCTTGGAAATATCAAGTATCGATATTTCGATGTACAGAGGCTTATTGAACAACAGATCAGTTTTGCCATCCCAATAATAGCGACAAGGTCCTCATTAAAAATAATGCGATTCTTGAAATTTGGGATGAAAATTCAATTTTTTGTGCCATATCGCCCCTCCCATTTCGAGACCATCTTATCTCCCGAATACTGCGTTATTGGTCAGCTTGTAGTTATTTTTTCCAAAAGTGATTCAAGCTTCTGCGCGTAAGTAGTAGAACAACATTTGTATGAGTGCACCCGTGTTAGACACGCCACTGTACGCGTTGACGTTCACATTGGAAAGTCTTTGTGTTTGACGAGTAGGTGTTTTGGGTACTCCAAATCGACTTCAAGAATGTAGACAATTGGTGAAGTGTCTGACACTTCGAGATTATTCAAATCGGCAGCATTCTCGAGTCATTTGAATCCCCCGTACGGATGATATTCCATCATGACCCAACCGTATAAATTATATACATCTAGATATAGCTAATAAATGGAGGGCTCGCTGACGTCATACCTGTCACCCATACATTTATTGTTAGCCGGTAGAGCGCCTGTTGCAGCACTGACTTATGCAACCGCGAATTTCTTGTTCGATGAACATGAGCATGTCGACGTCCTGTAAGATCTGCAACTTACTCCGGGTGTACTTTAACATTCACGACCATGTATACCCAGGTAGGGTGTAGCTCCCGATGGAGTCGAAGTCATATGTCTCGTGGCCGATATTTCGAAAATTTCCGCAAACATCGGCCAAAAGCAATATGGCTGTTTCTATTCACAAGTCGGAGTACTCTCCCACTGTATTCATCTTGAACGTTTGTCACACTTCCTGCGCATGTTCGTTTGAGCTTGGGACAAGATGGCGTGCCGGCATATTAACTACCTCCGACTTTATTATCGAATCGAAAAAATCGTATGGAAAAACGCCCTTTCGACTGAGTAGTTCGTACTGGGCGTTATTCAGATCGGAACTTGAGGTCTGTTTTGTCGTTATACTGAGTGGACAGGTTACAGGCAACAAGCTGACTCGCCCCCTTTTTGCTATATCTCGAATAATGAAATTGAATATGGAAATATTTGCGAGAAGCACTAGTGAAGTGATTGTGATCTTTGATAACTTTGTCGTCAGATTTCCAAGGATTTCCACAGATGTGGTAACATGGCGCATTCACCTCATCAGGTGATGAGTTCATGAAAACTTTTTCCAAAGTTTTGGCTTTCACAATTTTGGCTAGGTCCCCCACTCGATGCGCGAACCAAAATATGCAATCGATAATTCGATGGCTATCATAAAATAACAAACTGCACACATAAAATAAAATCTGACACTGAACGGAATTGAACAGAATATGATTTTGGTAATTTTCGTTCAAAATTATGAACATTCATAAAATCTGTTGTGGAATCATCTGCGGCTGAAAGACAAACTTTGATTCTACAACAGATTCTATGAATATTCTATTCATATTTTTGAACACAAACAAAATACAATGCCCATGACAGGTTTATAAAAATATAACTTTCAAAGTGTTACCGCAGAAGAAATGTTTGCATCATTCCCATACTTGATGTGTCTAATGGCTTCTAAAGTGCTTGCTTTTCAATTCTCCCAATCTCCCTGATGAACTTGGCAAAGCGAAATAGATTTTCGTCGAAAAAAATGTATTGGGGATCAAATGTGAGAGAAGGGAACCTTGCTTCAATGAAATGAACGATTTATGTGAGTGATATTTTTGAATTACATTCTTCCTATGTAATTTATTCGATGAATTTTCAATGGAAACTAGACAATAAAAAAAAACAAATATCTGAATGAAAATACGAATTTTCACTTTCAGATTTTTTCTTCACAGTTAGAGTCTTTTCACAATATCTATCAGATGTAGTTCAATGTCCAGCGTGTCTTCAGCCGGGGAAGTACTTGTTTTCTGTTAGATATTACAAAAAAAATCACAATTTTCATTTTTCCATTTTCACGGAGATATTTTTGGTATTTTTCCGTGTGAGAAGTGCATCCGGCATCTTAGAACGGTTCCAAAATTGACTCGAAAACCGCATATATTACAAATGGGACCTTTTCTTTGTGTCCCGAATTTCTACGTCATCAAAGTGAGGAAAAGAAATTTTACAGGTGTTTGATTTTTGACAATCAATAGTATGACTATTCAATTCTTCTTCACTTGGTGAATAATTTAAACACCCGTCACAAATGAATTTTTTTTAAGTGTCTTTACTAAGTTGTGCACTGAGCAGCCGAGATAAATCCTTGATATAATAAAAGTGATAGCGTATCACTTTGATCGTCTATATTCGGCATCGTAATCATTTCATTTTGGGTGATATTCATTTTGATTCGAAAGTAAATTGACGTGACGATCTAACTTTTGTTTTGTTAGCCGACTAGGAACTGTAACGAAAAATGCCGTTTTGTCCAGTGTGAGCTGAATTAATTACAAACTATAAACATTGACCAAAATTTCTCTAATTTGGCAGTTTTCCTAAATTTCATCCGATATTCGATACCTGTAAAATTTATAACATTTGAATAGTGGTGATATGATGAAGTCTTAGATGAATAATTGTGATTCCTATAGAAGGGATATAGAGCCGAAACGATTGCCCAAGCAAAACAAGCATGATTTTGATTTTTGACATTGATTCATGGAATTTCGAATGATTTTAAAAGGTCCTGCCTATTTTGGCAGTCTGCGTAAAGCGCCGATAGACTCCTTGGCCGATATGGCACTATTCAAGAGACAAGCAGTCGTTTTGCAGTATGTCAGCCAAGTTTTTTTGCTCATCAACAGTAAAACGTTTTAACAAAATTCCTTCTACCTCTCTTAAATTTTTTATCATGTCAGCGGCCAAATTGGCAATAACATCACAGATTCCATGTTATTGATTCATTAAAAAATTATACCAGAAAACCACAGGAAAAATATTAAAAAAATATTATTGATGCAAAAAATCAAAAACATTTTTTCTATCTTGGCCACTGTACGTGTTGGGGCTCTGTCAGTTTTCCCAAGTTTCTTTCGAGTGCTGTGGTAGGAACACCTAGTAGTCCTCATATTCGACAAAGGCAGCTTCTTCCAAAACTGCGTTACTTTCGTTCGGAACAACAAAAAAAATTGTTTCACAATGTATCAGCTTATGAAATAGAATAAAAAATTTAAAAAAGTTGTATATATGAAATCGAAACTACAAACAATATTTATGATTCGCACTGTATAATACAATTTGAGCGAAAAACTCATATTCACCTGTACTTGAATATGAAGATGAAAAAAATGTTTTGTTACACACTGTATATACAGTGTGACCCATTTAAGATTACTACGGACACATCGCCATTTTTTACGTATAAGCTGAATGAGTGGGAAAGAGAAAGTTTTTCTGGTGGGTCCATCCAACTCTCTTTCAAGTTAATCTGACAACTAGAAGTGGGTCAAAATTCAGTTGGAAGATTTGACCCACACATATATTCATGCATACATACATATTAACAGGGAAAGTTAAATGAAAGCTTTTCATAAGCGAAACCACTATTTGAAGCTTTAAGTACTGATTCCTAATTTCTCCCCCAGACTGCATCACTAACCCCTCCCCACCTTCATGGACACCGTCCGAGATGGAATTTCAATGAAGATACCTCCAATATGATTATTACCTGTTGCGATTCGCTTTTGGCGTTGCTGCAAATGATGCTCTTTTAGTAGAGTTCCTACTAATTCCCTACAGACCCAAACACACAACTTCATAATTAACCTCTTGAGGGCAAAATATAATCAACTAAATGTTAAACCACCGAACACAAACAATAACCTGAATTATTATAGCATTGCCGCACCAACCAAAATTAGAAAACTCCCTGCTGTTATGTTTCCAAGTCCTTTGTGCTTGGCTATAATTCGGCCTTGTGAATGAACAAACAGTTGATGGTTTTAGTTATATAATTTTCCAGAATCGACATGGACAATAAAAAAATGTATAGCGTGGCGTCTACGCACACTGAGAAAAATAATCACTCACATTCTATACTCAGACTGGATTTCATGAATGAAGGGACAGTAAGTCATTCACATTCTATTTCTCGAACGTTATGTACCTGAGATTGCTTCTAGATAATGTTTTAAACTTCAGTAGTCATTTTGATTATATTTAAAAAAAAATCGAAAAAGCTTTTTTTTTTCTTGGATATCTCAACATTTATCAACTGAGACTAAAATCACTGTATATAACTCAATCATTGAGCCACATTTTGATTATTGGGCATCTATTCTATATCTGTTCAATCTCATTAACTTAAATATGCTCCAGAAGCTTCAAAATCGTTGAATGAGAATAATACTGAAAACAAATCGCCTTACCCCTGTGAGATCGATGTTAACAACCCTCAGCTGGTTCTCAGTGGAAAACAGACTGTTTCATTTCACTATGATTTTTATATTCAAAATAATAAACGATTTAGCACCAGATTACTTTCAGAAGTACTTAACATTTAATAAGGATATTCATAAGTATAACATTCGTTACTAGCACTTCCTATCGCAATACGATAAATTCACTATTTTTCAGAGGTTTCTTGGAGTTCAATAAATTATCAGATTCTGTTAAGGTATGTACCTCACTGATCCAATTCAAAGCCAAATTGAAGGAATACATCCAAAATAAGTAACTTGAAACCATTATGACTATTTACTTTATATTATATAAGACTTATGTACTTTTTAATATATTCTTTGAACTTTTGTACTTAATAATATCATACTAAACATTCAATTCCATGCGTTTATATTTTACTCGCTTTGCCGGTTATTATGAGCCAACGATTTACTCTTTTTATTCTAAGTTTATTTTTGGTTCACATATATTTGTGATATTTTACTTGCAATTGTTCACTCATTGATGTTATAGTAACAATTTCATTCTATGTCTGTATACATTTATATTTCTGTATATTGTAATATGCCTTTCTTGTACAGTATGACCCATTCAAGATGGAAGCAGCCTTATAAAACATACATTTTTCAACCGATTGGAATGATTTATTTTTCATTAGGTATACATTAAAAAAGTCCAGTAGGGCACCAAATTTCATTAATAAATCTCCATTTCCAGTGCCAACTGATCTTATTTTCAAGGTCAAAACATTTTCAAATGGCTTATAAGAATATTTCTTTGGAATGTGTCAATCAAAGAAAGTTATAGGGGAATGAAATTTGAGAAATATGCTGTTTAATCAACCCAGCACTTCAATTTGAAACCATTTTATCAAAACTTCGAAATGTGGTGAAAAATAAAAAAAATAATGGAAATTATGAGAGAATGACATTTTCCTGAAATTCCATTACATAATTTTTCATATTTTATAATCTTAGGATTTTCTTATTCATGAACAGATTCCAATGAAATTTCGACCAGTGATATATCGAGACCTCCTGTATTCCGAATTTTAATAAAATTTCTAAAATTGAATTGGTGGGTTGATTGAATGGCATATCTTTCAGATATCATTCCCTCATAACAATTTTATTGATTGACGCATTTCAACGAAATTCACATGTAAACTATTCGAAAATGTCGCAAATCGCTAGTAATTTTTTAAAATATTTGACATTAAAAAGTAAGATCAGTTGGCACTGAGAATAAAGAGATATTTATGCAATTTGGTGTCCTAATGGACTTTTTGAATGTCTGACTAACGAAAAAAAAATCGGTTGAAAAATATAAGTTTTATAATGGTACTTCCATCTTAAATGGGTCACAATGTATGTATTTTAGGGTTCCTAATTAAGAACAGATCTATCTATATATCATTCAACGGATTCCTATTCATAGATTTTCCAGTTATCCAGCAACAAAGGATTACTTTCTTGGTATATCAAACATGATACATTGGCCACGTTTATACCGTCTAGTAAGCTGACTAACGGCTTTATTTTAACCAAATAGTCTTGGTTATCTTGGTGTATACAGTACTGGTCAGGCGTACCAGACCAAAATAGTTATGTGACCAAGATGGTGTAAACACCTACTGCCTTGACTTTCCAGAAAGATGAAAAATTTGGTTTGAATCCTTGGTAAGCCCTAAGTCTAGTTTCTAATGTACTAAGACTGCCCTACTATCCATTTTTCTAGCAACACAACCTATTATAGTTTTCACTTGAATATATGTACAGGGTCTTTCACGACGAGCGTTCGTTAGCAATATATGGAGAACGATTAAAAATAAAAACTTGAAATTTCGTGGTAGTGGGTTTTACAAAATGGCCTTCTCAACTAAAATATTTTCAACTTCCGGTCTCTTTCCGTTATACCGGAGGTTGAGGGCAACTTCCTTATTTCAAATGGAATACCCTGTATTTTATTACATTTTTGAATTTCTCAGCACATTTTAGGCCCACTTTGTATAACAATACCTATACCCAAATTTGTTAGTTTTCGAGATATTAATTTTTTTCTAAAAAATTTTACAGTTACAGCATCACTCCGGAAAAATCATAACTCATAGACAGTAACAGTTGAAAATGTGAAATTTCACAGAATCACACCTTAAGCATCGAAATTTCCACCTAAAACATAACATCGAAAAAACTGATGAAACACGATTTTTTCAAATGAAAACCATACACTATTATTTTTGAATACAACGAAAAAAAAAATAATCAAATTCATGAAGAATGTCCTATACCTTAAATTATGGCACGCCGCTGTACTTTTTATTCAACTTGACCCTAAACTCCCATTTAAATGTCACTTCTTTTTTATGCGGCTACCGTTAATATGAATTGAATAGATATTATTACCGTTGACTGTACTTTCATTGCTGATAACAAAGTGAAGTTTTATTTTCATGGCACATGAGCCTATCGAACTATTTTAAATTTCAATTGTATCATTTTCTTCATATGCTATGTGGTGTTCACTATTTTATTCAAATAAAACACTTTTATCTTTTCTAACACCTGTATTATCCACAGTCTACATGTACGTTCTCGTTCACTCTCCATATCTGAATGACACAATGTTGTCGTTAATTATATCGCCCGTTTCCATGTGAAACGCTGACCATGCTGATGCAGGATTTCGCGATTCCGGGAAACTGATGTGCAAGCATCTTAATCTTTATGGAAAGATTCATTTTAGAATTCAGTTATATTTTTGCTCTTGTACTGTTCAGATCTATTTTGTTAATGAAAATTATTTTTTTAAAAAGGACTTTAATATCCAAAAGTTATATTTGGCGTAGTCGGTAGGATACTGGAAATTGAACGTATCGAACGTGCTGTTTTCGTATCTACGATTGTGGAGGTGAAGGAGTCAAGCTGCGCTCAAGGCAATCGGTTCCCACCAAGTCAAATCAAGACTGGTTTGGGACTGTTTGTGTGATCTGACCGAGCTGGGTAGTCGTAACAATGTGACCCTAGCTTGGGTGCCAGGCCACGAGGGACACCTGGGTAATGAGCGGGCCGACACACTAGCCAGAGAAGGCTCTTCGGCAGCGCTCATTGGGCCGGAACCCTTCTGCGGCGTAGCAAAATCCACCACAAAAGCCCACACCAAACAGTGGGTACAAAACAAATCTCAAGAGTGGTGGGAAACCCGACCAGGATTGAGACAGGCCAAGGAGTTCATCAAAAGACGCTCGCCAAAATTCACGACGGAACTCCTCAGCTATAAAAGGAGGATCGTCAGACAAGTAGTAGGTCTGCTGACAGGCAATTGTAGGCTTAACAGACATATGAATATTATAGGTCTGGCGGAAGAAGCAATTCGCAAGTTCTGCCAGGAAGAAGAGGAAACCGCAATACATGTAATGTGCCAGTGCGAAGGACTAACAGGGTGCGGTTTCTACAACTTGGAGATGAAAAGCCAAGAGCGGAAAGCTATCTCGAGAGGCCATTATCAAATCTGCTCAGTCTGATGAAATGGACGAAGCTAGATGATGTGCTATAAGCAATCGGAGCCTCCACAATAGATCTGAAAAGGTCGCAGTGGATTAGGCCAAGGGGCCAGCTCCCTGGTAACATCTAACATCTAACATATGTGGAGGTGTTTGTGAAGGAGCGGCTCTTCAAAAATCAAAGAACTCAGTCCATCGAGGACCCCTAGCTATCCTCAACAGGCAGATCATCGGGGAGTGGAACAAAATCGTCCAGTCTCGCAAGAAAGTCTTCTGGAAATCAAAAATCGAGGAACCAGTCGTCTACCTTATAAAAGGATGCTCAAAGTTCTTACAATTTTAATGTAAGTTATTTTTAAATGAACATTGATAGTTTGACACAAATTCTAGGAAATTTAAGTCTCAATAACGAAAACCCTTCAGCTGATACTATAGTTTCTTTGCCTAGTACTTCTAATAATTTAAACAAGAAAATGGCTAATACATTCTATCCTCAATACCTATAGTGTGTGCCAGAATTTGATGGCAATCCTAATGATCTAAATTCATCATAAATAAAATTCATTAGTTTGTGATTCGATAAGTACCAATTTTTATAATGCTGCCAACCGGCAAACTTTCAAAATGTTTATTTGCTGATCTGTCTCATTTCTAAATCATCTGGTAATGCAAAAATAGTAGCAAACATACAAAATGTTTCAAATTGGCAAGAACTTAACACATTTACAAGAAATTTTGCCGATCAAAGGGATGAAACTTGCCTGAACAGAGATATGGTTATGCTCAGGCCAGCCCCTAGCGAAAGGCCTCAAGAGTTCTATGATAGGTGTTTAAATATATTGAACCTTCTGTGTAATTATATTGATGTACATGAAATCACGGTGTAAAAGAGATCTATATAGTAACTTGGCATTGAAAAACTTTCTTTCTGGGCTCAAGGAACCCTTGGATACTACCATACGCTGTATGCAACCCAAATCTCTCAGTGAAGCATTACAATGCGTCTTACAAGAAGATAATGTACATTATTTTCAAAATTTTTCAAATAAAAATACATTTAGAACCAATTTTGCGCCTCCTAGAGCACCAATTCAAATCAGACAACCAAATTCTTCTCCAGTTAATAATTTTAGTACACCGAATAACTTCTTTAGACAACAAAATCAATTTCCTTCACAACCAATACCGATTCAACCTAGAGCACCAAGCCAACCTCAAAAATTCTCTACCAACGCACAAGTTTTGAGGCAACCATTCCAAAACAGGAACGTTTTCAGGCCAAATCAAAATCAAAACCAAAATTTCCCAAAACCTACACCCATGAGTATATCCACTAGAAATACGAATAACAAACCAGTACCGATGAGTGTTTCGACAAGAAATACCTTTAATTATTGGCCGGGTCCCTCAAATTCATTCCAAACCCAACCTCAGAAAAATTTTATGTTAGATGAATTATTTAATACGGTGGTTAGCGACTACCAAATGATCCAAATTATACCGAACAAGAATATTACGCCGAAGAAGATTATACGGAACACTTTAACGAATTTCAATATCACGATAACGAAAATCAAGTTACCAACTTTGATAATTCTGAAGAAAATTTTCAGGAAATGTCAACAACAAAAAACCAAACTTTGTCCCGCAATTTATTTCATTCAATAATTCTAGTTCTAGTGAATTGTCATATATAACTTCCCCTGAATATGATGCAAAATTTCTCATTGATTCGGAATCCACAAAATCTTTCATCGATCCAGAAATTGCTCAAAAACGTTTTCCAAATTTGATTAAATACGATCCTTTTATTGTTACGACAGTTTTTCAGAAATCTGCTCATAAATATAGCGCATCCATGCCAGCTTCAAAATTATTCAATTTACCACAACAAAAACATTTAAAATTTCTCCTTTTTAAATTCCACAATATTTTCAAAGGATTGATTGGTCTTGACAACTTAAAACTTTTACAAGCTAACCTAGATTTTAGTAACAGCTATCTTATTACTACTTACGCGAAGATAAAACTTAGGTTTCAGGAAACAAAAAACAATCTCAATTTAATTACGATTGCTCCAAGATCCGAGCAAGTGATACAAGTCAAAACATCAATCCAGAATGGTGAAATGATAATACCTCACCAACGTTTCCATAATTGTGAAGTTCCAGAGTGTCTTACTATCGCAAAGAAAGGCCAATTTTGAACAATACCACAAAACCAGTAACCTTAAATTTTTCTGAGCCCATCACTGTTGAATAATTCGATAAGAACGAAGTTCAAAACATTGATTTTCATAATTTTGACGATTCACCAAAACAAAATTTAGATTCTTCAAAAATTCGTTGTGACCATTTGAATGACGAGGAAAAATCAAAAATACTTTCATTGTGCAAAGAATATTCGGATATTTTTTACTATGAAGATACTTCACTGACTTTTACAAGCCGCGTTAAACACCAAATTCGAACATCTGATAAGGTACCAGTATATAACAAATCATACAGGTATCCATTCATTCACAAGCAAGAAGTCGAAGATCAGATCAAAAAAATGCTCGATCAGAGAATAGTTAGGCCAAGCAATTCTCCTTGGTCATCGCCAATTTGGGTGGTTCCCAAAAAGGTGGATGCTTCTGGGAAGCAAAAATGGAGGATGGTCGTTGACTATCGTGAGCTCAATGAGAAGACAATAGATGACAAGTACCCCTTACCGAACATCACCGATCTTTTGGACAAACTGAGAAAATGCCAGTATTTCACGACCCTCGACCTTGCCAGTGGTTTCCACCAAATTGAGATGGAACAGGACGATATTGAAAAAACAGCTTTCAATACGGAACATGGGCATTACGAGTACCTCCGAATGCCATTCGGGTTGATAATATTCTTCGTGGTATCCAAAACGATAAATGTTTGGTGTATCTCGACGATATTATCATCTTTTCAACGTCCCTGCAAGAACATCTCGAGAATCTCAAAGCCGTCTGCAATCGGTTGAGGAGTTCAAATTTTAAAATTCAGCTGGATAAGTCAGAATTCCTACGAAAGGAAGTAGCTTATCTGGGCCACGTCGTGACACCTGAAGGTGTCAAGCCAAATCCAGATAAAATCATTGCCATCAAAAATTTCCCTGTCCCAAAAACTACCAAACAGATCAAAGGATTCTTAGGTCTGTTAGGCTATTATCGACTCTTAAATAATAAATAATTTTGCTAGATTAATTAAACCACTAACTGAATGCCTAAAGAAGGGGGCAAACATCGAGCACAACGCACAGTTTTTGGAATGTTTCAATACTTGCAAGAACCTTTCGATCAACGATCCAATTCTGCAGTACCCCGACTTTTCGAAACCTTTCAACCTCACCACGGATGCAAGTGAATTTGCCCTAGGAGCTGTTCTCTTCCAAGGTCCTATTGGCCAAGATTTGCCAGTTGCATACGCACCTCGGACCCTAAATGACTCTGAGCAAAATTACTCAGTAATTGAGAAAGAGCTGCTTGCGATCGTGTGGTCTACCAAGTAGTTCCGTCCATATATTTTTGGAAGAAAGTTTAATATCATCACTGATCACAAACCTCTTCAGTGGTTACTCTCCCTGAAGGACCCCAACTCAAAATTGTTGACATGGCGGATCAAACTGGACGAATACGATTACAACATACTATACAAAAAAGGCAAATTGAACACCAACGCCGATGCTTTATCCCGTGTTGAAATCCATACTGGGGATACACAAACCTTCTGGGAGGAATTGACGAGGAATATACTTGACGAATCCCCGGAATATCAACCCTCTTCTGATATTCAAATCATTGAAGAACCCAGACAAAATACTCCTACCATGACACCCTCTTACGAAATAAATGAAGACAATGAATTACCTGCCACAAATGAAGAAAGCGACATCTTTTCTTCACAGGCACTACCTGATACCAACCATACAGGAGAAAAACCCCTACCAACGGAAGACAATGAGTTACCTTCCACAGGTAGAGAAGAAAATGACAACATTTCCTCAATAGTCCAACCTGATATCGAACGTACGGGAGATGAACCCCTACCAGAACCCGAAGACCACGATGATAACACTATTCACTCAAATGCTGAACAGAACCCTGTTGTAACAATTCCAATAGCGCAATGTGCCGTGAACCTAGGGCTCAATCAATTGACTATAAGCTCAGTTTTTCATTCTCCGGCTAAACCCAAAACTACCATTCTATTCGAGAAAAAGATGAGGATTTATATTCAAAAATCACAAAATGATACAGAAAACGATATCATAAGTTTTATTAAAGAATGTATCGTCCCAGGGGTGCAGTACCATGTCTATTTTGAAAACCCTGAACTCTATGAACCATTTTCGGCAATAATTCAAAAGTATTTCAAGTGGCCCTCTATCAAATTCAAAAGATGTACGAAAAAGCTTTTGGACGTCACAAAAAAAGATGACATTCAGGAAATTATTCGAAACCATCATGAAGGTGAATCAAACCATCAGGGTGTTGATGAAACTTTCTCAAGAATAAAAGAAAAATACTACTGGCCGAACATAAAAGAATCTATTCAAACATATATCAATCAATGCGTTACAAATATGAGCGAAACCCCATCAAAATTAAGCTAAACATCACCCCTACAGCATCCAAACCTTTCGAAATTGTTCATCTAGACACATCTTACCATCGAAAATACAAAATTTCTTACAATTATAGACAGCTTTTCAAAGTACGCACAGGCATAGTTAACTCCTTGATAGGTACAGAAATAGCAGATAATCTCATTCAATTCTTTTCTCATCACGGTATTCCCAAACGAATTATCGTTGATAATGGTACCGAATTTAACAACTTCCTTATATCTGAACTTCTTGCTTTACACAACATAGAAGTTCATTTCATATCATCACATCATCCGCAGTCAAACGGAATGATAAAACGGTTCCATTCTACCATTTTGGAATACATTCGCCTACTCAACACTAGAGGATTTTTGAAAATTCCAAAAATGAAAATGTTGCACGCAATTTCAGCATACAACCACTCCATACATTCGGTCACGAAGACTACTCATGGGACATGTCAAATTATTTGAAAATATTACAATTTTCAGAAGAAAAAGTAACTGATAGACTTACCAACATTTTACCACACCCGCTCAGAACAAAACGTGGTGTTATAAACGGCGTTGGATCAATTTTCAAATCAATCACAGGAAATTTAGATTCCTGTGACGGGGAAAAATATGATCGTCTAATTAACGAATTGCAAAATAATCAAAATAATCTAGTAACGAACATCAAAAGGCAAAATTCACTTTAAATATCATTAATCAATCAGTTCAATAGTACAGTTCAGCAAGTGAAACATAACGAACAGCTTTTAGATTCAAAAATTGCGAAAATTGTTGAAAATCAAACACATAAAGAAAATTCTATGTTCATCAAAGATATTGTAGCGTGTAGATTTTACTTTAATAGAATTGGAAATTTATTTTTATTTCTGGCTTGTTGAGAGATAACAACAACAGGTATTCACAAAACATACCAAGTCCAAATTCTGAGAAATCTTATATACCTGGAGACGGCCCTGTATTTTACTTAAACATATTATAATCGTTCCAATGTTGTTAGTTAAAACCTCTACATTCCAGAGATTCTTTTTCTTTTCGTCAGTTTTATTTTTGAAATCAGCGCCAAATTCTGATAGAAGGAAGAGCGTCATCGTATGTCATTCTCATTCCATATACCACAGTATACGAGTTAGATAGATCTAGATGGCTCACTCCCAAAATCAATCAGTTGTTGATGTTTCGTGCCACATTTACTATGTCCCGTGGCAAGAATTTCAACAGAAGACTGACTCTACTGTTCGATTGTATGATGAGAGTGGTGGAGAGATTGTCAATTGACGCGAGCGAGGAAATGGAAGTGACTTCCGTCGTCACTTCGATCTGGGCTACTGTGCGGAAAACTTGTGGGGTTTGGAGAATTTGGTTTCTCAATCTGCCTTTTTTGGAATTTTGTCATAATACCCCCATAAAAGTTGCGCCATAACCAGTCGATGGGAGAGAACTATTCTAGATTTCCTCTCTGGCTACTTGTACATAGAAACTCGATGGTGAAATTTTGATGCCACGTTTGCCCTTCCTTTTTGTCGAAGGTGAGTGATTTTATACCGGCAAAATAAAATCAGAATTTGTGTACCTATTCATTTATAGAGTAAATGTTTGTTTTCACTATAAATTGTATACAAAAGACTATAAGAAATAATTTCTTGTAGGGTCTTTGGTGGAGTTACAAACTCTTTGTTGAAGTCACAAACTTTTTGAAGGAGTTACATATGAGTTTTAACCTCCTTGAGGGAGTTACAACCTCTATGGTGAAGTCGAGCTAAATTCCTCACTGAAGAATATTTTTTTTTTTTTGGTTAAATCAACGTTCTATTGATGGACCTGTTATTGAAGAAAGTTCCTGTTAAGTTTACTTTCAAGGGGAGATCAAGAAGAGGTTTTTACTAAGAACACCGTAGCCAAGAAAACCTTCCACAGGCTTGAATTTTATTGATCTAAACTATAATACCTTCTTTCTTAGAGTATACCAATCAGGTATTTATAAACATATTTATTTCCACCATTACCATAATCTCCACTATTGGGAAATGAAGATTCATATTTGTGAAGCTTTTGCATAGTACTGTGCAACAGCGGATAAGGTAAGGTTAATGGTGGTGTACACATATAAATTGCAGTGGGTAAATAAAATTCATTTTATTGATAACTATCCCTTTCATAAAGTGATACATAAATATTAAAATTTTTTCTTATCGCTCATAGTAAAATCTTGATCGACTCTCTGGATTGTGGTGTACATATCTTTTACCATTAATTATTATTACTATTTTTTTATATTGTGAAGCCATTCTTTTGATACTTCAAAATAGAGAAAATATATAAATTTTTCACGCAGATTCAACAATTATTTTTCCTCTCACACACTGTCTATCTTTTAGTCGGTTGATATGTTTTAACACCTAGTGGACACCCTTTTGGTGTTCTCAATTACCCAAATAAAACTTATCTTTGTCCAAATTGAGTGGCGCCCAGGAAAATTTACCTAGGGTATATACAATGACATTATAGCACTTTGTTTAGTCCCGAATCCATTTGACTGCTCTCTGACGAAAAGCTGCCACCTCGCGCATTATTTCTAGCACCTGATTTGATTTAAATAAAAAGTGTTGCAAATAAAAATAGCGCCCAACGTGCAGGGCCCCGAAAAAGTGTATGTGGAAATACTCGTAAAAAGTCATTGATATACTTTCGGTGAAATAGTAAACATCGACAGTTTGTGTGAGGAGAATTGATTGAAAATATAAGAGAAATAAAAATATAAAAATATAAAGAGGATAACAGGAAAATTTTCAATTTATGAGGTTTGACCAAATCGATAGAACCATTTACTTATTATTTACCATCGTTGTAGTCTGTTTTGCGTCATGGTTTACGAGATATTGTTGACAGGGTTTTTTGCAGTTCACAATCACCGAAGCAGTCTCCTTGTTAGATTGCACCACGTACGAAGCCAGTAAGTTTGGTAAACAAGAAAGAAAACCAGAATATATGTTTATTGTTTTAAATACTTTGGAACAAGTTTGTTTTTTTTTAATCGTTTGTATTGTATTACTTCTGAACTTGGTTAGCAGTTATATGCTTTTACATTTTTTACGTTTCAAAGAAAATAATTTACAGCGTTGTCAGATCAACTTTTCTACAGATATTCCCAGAATTTATGAGAAGACCTTATTCTTTGATGGTTTTCAATTGAAAAGTGTAGACAATATTAGTTGGTATTTTGTAGATATTTTGAAATTTATTTTTTAAATAAAAGTAAAATGGAACATACAATGAAAGCATCCCATTTACTTTCACCAGAAATGAATTACGAATTGAAAATTAGAGGAGTTATTTCCGATCGTCCAATGGACGATAAACGAAAAATTTTAGGAAGATTACTTGCTAAAGAAATTCAGCAAGGGAAAGATGTGTTGACTTTTGTTGATCCTAGTTTCGACTTTGCAGTTGAAAAAACTGAATTAGAAAATTCTTTAACTTCTTTACAAACTTTGATTTCTGAATTTGAAGGGCCTACTTCAGACTCTTCATATAAGAGAGCCATTTCTAGGTTATGTCATATCAGTGATAGGGTACGGAGATTGCCTTTAGATCCGATTAGCACAGATCTTAAAGAAAGGTCTAACTTTAAAAATGAATCCTATGCTACAGTTTTGACACTGGATGCTGACTTACATGAACGAGTCACAGAGACAAATCCGGTTTTAACACCATTACATAATTCGACAGTAAATCAAGGAGCTTCTACTTCGCTTGCTCAGAGTGTCTTTTCACCAAATAATTTTTCAAAGTCAACCCCAGTCTACAAATTGGGAATACAATTTGATGGTGATCCGAAAAATGTTTTGTCTTTCATTGAGAAAATAGATGAACTGTCACAGGCACGTCATATTTCGAAACAAGATCTCTTTGCTTCGGCTAGTGATCTTTTTACAGAAAAAGCTACGTTTTGGCTTAGACATGTTAAACCCTTGGTAACTGATTGGGACTCATTAGTTGAAAAGTTAAAAAAGGATTTTCTAATGTCAGATTTTGATGATGAAATTTGGAACCAGATTAAATCTAGGAAACAGGGTAAGACGGAACCAATAGTACTTTATATTGCTTGTATGAGTGCTCTTTTCAATAGACTTAGCCATGGAGCAGCTGAAGTCACAAAAGTGAAATATATGAAGTTAGGTTTACAATCTGACTTCAGAAGTAGACTAGCACTCACCGATATAGATTCAGTTCTCACCCTTAACAATTTGTGTAAGAGGTTGGAGGAAGCCAATGCACAAGATAAGATTTTAGCTCACCAGAATCCTAGATCCGTTTCCACTCTTATAGATCCAGAATTAGCCTATGCATCCTCAAGTACATCTAGCACAAATTACACCAGTTCCAAAAATAATAATAATTATAATGGAAAATTTCATAAAAATAAAAAAGTCAATAAAGGCTCTGTTTTTCCAAAAGGTCAAAATTCTAGAGATTCTTCTAATCCTAGAGATGAAAGTACACAAGTAATTTGTTGGAAGTGTCGACTACCAAACCATACTTATCGAACTTGTAGATCGAAAATCAAAAACATATTTTGTTTCAAATGTGGAACTCCTGATGTAGTATATAAAGATTGCTTGAAGTGTAAGGAAAACTATGAACCAGATAATCAACACATACGAGATCATAAATTCAATTTTACAAGATGTCGAAAATTCAATACAATTTTCTAAACTGAACATTCTTCATCCAAGTATAATAAAAACTAAGGATTTGTTCAACGAACTACAAAAATTAAAGAAGATTTTTAACGAAGACCAATTACCAATTGAAATAAATTTCGAAAATACTTTGCTATTTGAAAAAATTATGTCTCGAAAGCTATATCTCAAACTTCAGAATAACCTATATTTTACATATTCCCATCACCCACTTCTCAAAATTTGATTATTACCATCTTTTCTCTATTCCAATATTAACTAAGGGTCAGTTTGAGGCTGTCGTACATCAAAATAAGTATTTAACAGCACTCTTTTCCTGGTAAAGGTTGTGACAGCGGTTTTCTGGGCATTGACTGAGAGTGGCTCTTGCTCTTACCACTTGCCTGCAGCTGCAGCCTTTTCAGCTATTCATTTATTCGACAAAGTTCCCGCGATAGATAAATCGCAAAGAGCCAGATTCGGACAATGGAATGGATGCGGAGCAAATCGGTGAGTTTTACTGTTGCAACTTAATCTGTCGATGATAATGAATGATAAAATAATATTACTCCCTGAATCAATACAACTTTTTTTTCGAGTTTTGCATATTTTGGTATTGAAGTTTTTTTTTGGTCCGTTGAAAAGTGGTTTGAAATTTCAATTAAAATAATGTACATGCAGGCAGTTAGTCGTAAAGGCTATGCGGCCTCACAAACACTTCGACCTATTAGATCTTTCGTGCCAGACCCATATTCTATAACTTCTTGTTCGGCTCTAGAAGACGTTCAGCTTTCCTTGTTGATACGCTCACTGTATGTTCTGGAATTGTATGTATTCCAGTAAGATTTAATTTCATCGGTTACCCAGCGTCGAAACTCTTCTATGAAATGGGTTTTACTCAGACTCACAGGTGTATGTTTCCCGAACTTTCAATGCTGCTTGACTTTCTGACAGCAAACAGATTTTTCTCTGGATGTCCCCTTCGAGTCACTTCTGGGCACATCACACTATCATGTACTCCTGGTCGATATATTGTTGTGGTGTTGACAAGAGGTTTTGAGAGCATCAAACTTGGCTCTCTAACGCCCCCTTCAGCCCTTTCATCCATTGAGGTCCGCTCTTTTTGCAAATTTGGTATAAAGTTATTCATGACCATTTCAAACTGCCTTTCGAAGCCAACCTAACTGCATATTATCTGTGTTCCAAGGTTAAGCGTTACCTCTAACGCTGGAGAAGGGCACGTAAATATTGCCCCTGCGATACCCAGACATGCACTTTCTACACTTGACTTTGCCGAAATATGTTTCTTCTTTGGCCACCATGAAAGTGAAGAATATAGGACCATAGTTTGATGATACGACCAGTAGATCCAGATTTGGTTACTCTGGGCTTTATTAAATAGGCTTCTCACCCCACTCTCAATATCTCGAGGTGGTGGTTCTACCGTAAAAATATACCTGTGTTTTTTCTTTTCGGGCAGTTATCGTGGCAGGCATGTATTATTGCCCCATTAAATGTGTCACAACCCTCTCCATAATTTCTATAGGAATAATTTCTGGATCCAGTGTCCCTCGATTTTTTTTTTCTAGATCAAAAACGTAATACCATATCTTTATTTATGACTCAGAGTTACTTCAAACTGAAAAGGGGAACATTCTCCATAAACATTGAAAAATTAAAAATATGATTTTTTTTTGTAATATCTAACAGAAAACAACTGCTTTCCCGGCTAAAGCCACGCTGGACATTGAACTACATCTGATAGATATTGTGAAAAGACTCTAACTAAAAAGAAAAAAATCTGGGAGTGAAAATTCGCATTTTCATTCAGTTAGTTGATTTTTTTTTTAATTTTTCTCTAGTTTTCATTTGATAATTCATTAAATAAATCAGGTAGTGAGAATGTAATTCAAAAATATCACTCAATTCATTGAAGCAAGGTTCGCTTATCTCACATTAAATTACGAATTACGAATTAGGTATTTCTTTATACCTTACTTCATACGGTATTTCTTGATACAAATTCTTTCTCAGCTAGGTATTTCTTTATACCTGTCTTTGCTTCATCCTGTATTTCTTGATAAAGTCTCTTTCTCAGCTAGGTATTTCTTTATACCTGTCTTTGCTTCATCCTGTATTTCTTGAGACAGTCTCTTTTTCAGCTAGGTATATCTTTATATCTGTCTTTGCTTCATCCTGTATTTCATAATACGGTGTCTTCATCAACTAGGTATATCTTTATACCTGTCTTTACTTCATCCTGTATTTCTCAATACAGTCTCTTTCTCAGCTAGGTATATCTTTATACCTGTCTTTGCTTCATTCTGTATTTCTTGATACAGTCTCCTTCTCAGCTAGGTATTACTTTATACCTATCTTTGCTTCATCCTGTATTTCTTGAGACAGTCTCTTTCTCAGCTAGGTATATCTTTATACCTGTCTTTGCTTTATCCTGTATTTCTTAATACAGTCTCTTTCTCAGCTAGGTATATCTTTACACCTGTCTTTGCTTCATCCTGTATTTCTTAATAAAGTCTCTTTCTCAGCTAAGTATATCTTTATATCTGTCTTTGCTTCATCCTGTATTTCTTAATATAGTCTCTTTCTCAGCTAGATATATCTTTATACCTGTCTTTGCTTCATCCTGTATTTCTTAATACAGTCTCTTTCTCAGCTAGGTATATCTTGATACCTGTATATACGGACCGTCCAATTACTAACCATAGTAATCAAGGATATATACGGACCATACCCTAGTCTATAATCGTTGCGTTACACCAACCTTGAAAAAATTATAATATTGACAGTTGACAATGGCTGCTATAGTTATTCCTCAGAGTGATAAAGGACATAGATATGCCTTCAACATCCTTGTCTTGAAGGCAATATAACTTTGTTTGTTACGTGGAGTATCGTTCGAACCGCCGCATGGGTCGGACGTGCTTGTTTCTCGACGTAAACGTGCAGGTGACAAGTACTGTACAGCGTGCGAGTATTGTGTGTGATTGAAATTTGAACCTTATTGGATTGTTCATCGAGCTGTCTAATAGGAGCTACAGATTTCTGATTCTTCGTCGAAGAAGTCGATACCACGCTCCCCCGCCATGCGTGGCTTGGGGGAGCAAGAACACCGAGGAAAGTAATACGGCAGCCCTATAGCGGCCGTGCTAGAGCTTCGTCATCTCATCTTTCGGTGGGTTCAGGCACCGAAGCAACTTCAGGTAGCGATGTCGATGGGATAAATATGAAGAAACGGAAAGCTCCGGAGAAGTCTTCTCCGAAAGCTCCGAAAACTCCTTCTCCTGCAGGCAGCAAGACCACAAAGCCAGTGTTGAGTGATACCCCCATCCAAAGTGACAGTGATACTTTTTTCCCTCCCCGTGAAAGAGACACGATTAACCCTCCTCATGATAGTGACATTACTCCCTGTGTTAATATTTCTTCCCCAGAGAATTCAAGTAGTTCAGAAGGAAAGTCCCCACCAGATAAAAAGCTAAGAATCGACAGTGACTCAGGTGAGCACCCTACTTCACCTAAAGACACCGCCGAAGACACTCCACCTTCTGATGCCATTATGTCATCGCCCACTGGTAAATCTTCCACTGAGGTAGAAAAATCATTCCGCATCTGATACAACACCAGTCTCGAGGAACAGCGTCTCGAGCATCTCTCGCAAGGGAAGTCACAACCAAAGAAACCTCAAGTACGCCCCTCAACCGAACTACTGAAATGGAGAGGAACAGCATCAGTCCTGTTCCCACCAATGTTATTCATCATCCAGATCCTGAAGGTGACGCCATTGTTACATCAAACCAGAGCACCGGACCTATCTCCTCGGCGGAGTCCCCTCCACTCCCGGTGGATTTAGTAGCTGGGGTAAGTGGGGGCCATGACGCCCCGGAGTTGGACCAGCTCGAGAAGAGGTGTGACTTGGTAGTCAGCCCCACTTCTATTCAGGATTCGCAGGATACACCAGAGTCGAAGGTAGGGAATGTAGATATTTCCCCACCACACCAACAGAGCGAGTCTAACGATTCGATATTCCCCCACCAAGATTTAATCGATGACCTTATTGAAAGTGGCAAACTGTTTTCCCACCATTCAATGAAGGGCAGCTCTGAGGAGGAGCCACAATCAGAAGATGGAGATAGCTCACCTTCCCACCAACATGTTTCTAATTCGGAGGAACTTCACCATTCCGCCCAGCAGAAACCATCTTTACCTGTCAATGTTCCATCCAATAGAGAGACACTATCTGATGACGAATCAGGGCCAGCAGACAACTTTACTCAATGGTCGATCAAATTTGCCGCGGTCAATCAGGGCTGGTATGAGTTACTGAAGAAGGAGCTGATTAGACAGAGCAAGCTAAATCTTGATGCCCAAACGTCACAGATACTCTATGACGAACTCAGGAGATGATTTGTGGAAGACCAAGTGAATAATGCACTCGACAGCACTTGGAGTACCTGGTTGGAATTCTTGAAGACACAACAAACAAGTCAGAGTGAGTACGAACATAACCTCAATAATCCTGAAGAGTTCGAAAGCCAATATGTGTTGAATGCGTTAAAATTCAGAAAACGCATTCACCAGAATTTTAACGCATTCACCACACTTTCCAACCCGAAAATCACAGAGAAACTCAGTCTGCAAATGAAGATGGGCCAAATGTACTTGTTGTTGAGGCACAAGTCCATTCAGCCGAACCGCAAATATAGGATGACACTAGTGTCTATCCCTATAGTAGCGCATCCAACCAACAACCACTTCCGAGTCCCTCTGAACAAATGTCATGGATAGGAGAAGTGGAAAAATCGGAAACTGTGACGAATTTAGCAAATTCAAACAAGTCCTCGAATCAGGCCGACTGGTATAGAATCGAAAGTATGGTGAATGACGAAAAACAGAAAAATACGCTAAGTCAATTGGAAA
The DNA here is from genome assembly GCA_958298965.1 of Chrysolina haemoptera. Classification (NCBI taxonomy): domain Eukaryota; kingdom Metazoa; phylum Arthropoda; class Insecta; order Coleoptera; family Chrysomelidae; genus Chrysolina; species Chrysolina haemoptera. The sequence goes on from OY282596.1 coordinate 29,987,451, forward strand.
GGGTGGTGAATCCAAAGATTCGAATTGAAAGTGTGGTGAATCTCGGACATAACCGAAATACCGCCAAGATTCTGGAAAGTATAGGGAAAGCTGGACTTGGTAAGAATCTTGAAATCGAAAGTGTGGTGAATATTGAACATAGCCACAAAAATCCCACAGAAAAGGAAAGTGTGGTGAATACCGGACTTGTCCTAAATCCACAACATATAATGGGAAGTGTGGTGAATTTCGGTGATAATCATAATTTCGATGGAAAATCGGAAAGTGTGCTGAATGATGGCAACACATTGGAAAGGTCGGTGAATGCTTAGAACAAATTCAACCACGAAAATGGGAAGTGAGGTGAATCCTGAATTTAGCCGACAACACTCAACAGAAAAGGAAAGTGTGGTGAACACTGGACTTAACCGAATTTCTAGCAGAAAAATGGAAGGTGTGGAGAATGTCGGCCGTGAATCAGAAAGTGTGGTGAAAGCTGGACTTCACCGAAATTCAGTTGAAATTATGGAAGGTGTGGTAAACACCGAACAATATCTGGAAAGTGTGGCGAATGTCCGACTTAACCAAAATAATTAAATGGAAGGTTAGGTGAAAGTTGGACTTGGAAAGTTGGATAATTCCAGCCCATTGCTTCTGAAAGGATTCCAGCTTGCGGTTGCAAATATGCTAACAAGAAAGCAACAAGCCGAAAAGGAAAGAATACATAGAGATAAACTTAAAGATGAAGTTGAACGCAGAGAAAAAGCTGAACAAGACCTTGAACTCAAGCGAGTCCAAGACAATAAGAGACTGCTTGAGCTAAGGCGAAAGAAATCTCCCAAAAAGCCTCAATTATCCTCCACTGATGCGGAGGAAGAACAGGATAGACCTGACAGGAAGAAAATCCTAAGGAAAAGGTCCAAGGACAGTATTCCAGTAAACCCGGAATTTAGTATTGACAGAATAATTCAGGAAATACAAGATTTAATAAATAACAAAGTCGAGGCAAAAATTGAATCATACAGGAAAACATTCAAACCTCCACCTGAAATTTCCGATTTTCCAGACTGCTTAATACTTAAAACCACTATACAGAGTATGAGGGAATACTATACCGAGGTATACACGTCGCACCATAAATCGGAACTAGCTCGCCTGCATGAGACTAAACGACTCACGAAATCACCAAACGAAAGGGTCAGCAAAAAGTTGGAATTTCCTTTGCTGCCTAGCAAACCTACTGCTCTAACAAATGATGGCTTTACTATCCCAAAGGTTACTAGTAAACCAAAGAAGGTTGCTCCTTTCGATCCAGTCGCCACAGCTAATTCCTTCAAAGCGCTGGAAGATGATGAACAATTAACGGAAGACGAAACCGCTAGGAAAAATGGTGGACAGCCTCCAAAAAATCCTCCCAAGACATCTACTAATGTTAATACCAATACTGCCACCAATCCTGCAAAAAATGCACAAAAAAAAAAAGAAAATGTTGCCACCCATAGTCATGCAAGGTAGACTAACCATGAACAGAGATTCAAACAAGAACTCAGAGGCGATTTCAACCTTAAATATACAGGGAGGAAGACGCAACTGTTCACGTCTTACCCTGAAGATAGAGATAAACTCATTGTTACACTGAACAAAATGGGTGCAGAATACCACACTTACACACACGAGTTTGTCCTGCGAGGGCTGGATGCGGACATCGACAAGGAAGAATTGGCTCAAGAAATGCTGGAGACATATGGCATCCAAGTTGACAGAGTTATGCGGGTGAACACTAGGTTTAGGCCGCTCTACCTCATCACCACTCCAAAGAACATAACTCTGAATCAACTTAAGGAAACTGTGAGAGTATTACTTCACATACGCGTGACATGGGAGTTACGACGGAACGAGAGACCTATCGTGCAATGTCACAGATGCCAAAGATGGGGTCATGCCACAACTAATTGTGCTAGACAGCCTAGATGTCTGAAGTGTGCAGAGCCCCATCAGACATACACATGTACGAAACCCGATCACAAACCAGCCATATGTGCCAAATGTGAGGGCCCGCATCCAGCCAATAGTGTCGAGTGCACAGTTTTCAAAAGCAGGATTGAGTTTCTTGAGGAAAGAAACGCTAAACAACAACCCAAACTAAAACAATCCTATGTACCAGCCCCGCCACCTACAGCCAATGTCTGGAAGAACAGACAAGCAGCTCAGCAGGCCAGCCACGCCGTCTCCCAGGGTGGTCAAGCCAATCAGCCTCAGCAGCCAGGCACTCCTCCCCAAACAGGGTGGTCAAGCCACTAATATTCAGCAGGCTAGTCATCCTTCACAAGTGGATGATCTCACGCCCAACTTAACAGAAACGAAGAAAGAAGAATTCAACCTAACCCAGGGACTCCTGCAATTCCTTATACCCCTCCTAACCAAACGCCGGTGCATAGACACCCCCGGGATAGGAACGTTGGAATTCAGGACCTTGCTGGTCTGACCGGTAAGATTCACACGGTTGGTTCGATGATAAACCTTGCTGAGCTTGGTCGAGCTCTTGACGATTTGATCGCCAGGCTTGCTCAGGCCAAGTCTCCACTGGAAAAGGCCATGGCTACCCTAGAGATCCTCGGGGATAGCCGGCGGTACAGCTTTTGAGCAGGTTATGAGGGTGTGCATGTTTAACGCCGGTTAACTTCATCGACAGGCATAAGATAGATCTGATGCTCATATGCGAGACATGGCTCAGGTCGGATCATCGATTCAGTCTGAGGGGCTTCACGACCATTAGGGTTGATCGTCCTCAAGCAGTGAGAAGGGGGGGTGGCCATCGCGGATTCCACCTCAACAAAGTTCTATAGAACATGTAGGCATCAAGCTTGCAGATGGGACCTGCGTATTCGCGGTATATAATTCACCGAATCAGAGATTCTCCTGTGCTGACTTGGAGAATCTGTGTAATACCGGCCATAAGGTGTTGCTGGCGGGCGATTTTAATGCTAGGAGGCCTGAGTGGAGTGGTAGTTCACAGCCGAATGCCAACGGTAAGACGCTGTGGGAATACACCTTGGATAATAATGCGGTAATTGTGCACTCGGAGGAGCCAACGCATTACCACTGGAACGGGACCACTCCGACCATAGTCGATCTGGTGATGAACAAAAATATTACTAATATGAGTGAATTCAATGCCATCCACGAGATGACTTCGGATCACGATCCAGTCGTATTCCGATTAAAGTGCAGGATGGACGAACGTCCTCCTATGTCAAAGTACGATTACCGGAATGCAGATTGGAAAGAGTTCCGAAGGCTTTTGAATGCTATGAAATTGATCAAGTCAAACATCTCAAAAGATGAAATTGAGGAGGTTACCCTTACTCTAATTAATAATATTCGAGTTGCTCGTGAGCGTACCGTCAGGAAGATTGTGGTTAGGAGTAACCGGAATATCCTTCCACCTCACGTTGAGGAGTTGATTGCTCTGAAAAACTCCCTCCGAAAGAAGTAGCAAGCCACTCGAAATCCTACTCATAAGGATGATATGATTAGGCTAGGAAGGGAGATTTCGGAGCATATCAACGAAAATAACGACAGAGTGTGGAAGGATAAACTGGAGAAGCTGGATCCTCGAGACAATTCTCTGTGGCGGATGTCAAAGCGGATTTCGAAATGCTTTGCGCCTATTCCGGCCATGGAGAGTGATAACGAGAAACTAGCGACGGACCCTCAGAAGGCAGAGTTGTTCGGGGTGCTCTTCGCCGGCGTCCATAAAAAGGCGCCGGACGTTAGTGAGGGACATAGACGAAAATCTAAGATAACGGAAGACTTTAGAGAGTCTGTCTCCCTCCCTATTGGCCCTCATAGATTTGCCAAAATAATGATAAATTATGAGGAGTTAACGGAAGTCTTAAGAAGGATTCCGACGAATAAGGCGCCTGGACCTGACGGCTTGGACGCCATTTTGCTTAGGAACCTTCCGCGGAAAGTCCTCGCTCAGCTTATCCACCTAATAAACGCCATTATTAAATGGGGGTATTACTCAGATTGTCTGAAGAAGGCACTGGTGATACCTATTCTGAAACAGGGTAAGGATGGCCACAAGCTAGACAGCTACCGCCCGATCTCGCTTTTGAGTGTGATCGCCAAAGTGGTCGAGAAGATCCTCTTAAGACGGTTGTTGAGTCTCGAGGAGAAACTCAAAATGATCCCCGATGTGCAATTCGGTTTCAGAAAAGGTCATAGCACCACATCACAAGTCGTGAGAATTGTACACGGGGTGAAAGAGGCAGCTCAACGTGGACTCAACACAGTCATGGTCCTGCTGGACATGAAAAAAGCCTTTGACTCCGTATGGGTTGAAGGTCTTATCGCTAAAATGCTGTTAGCAGGCATGCCCTCATATATGATAAGACTGGTGAATTCCTACCTTGTTGGGAGAACTTTTATGGTGCGGGTTGATAACACTCGCTCCGCTGAGTTTCCGATCGAGGCGGGTGTCCCGCAGGGCTCAAGTTTGTCGCCACACTTGTACTCCTTAAATACGTACGATTTTCCTCAGTGCGAGAGAGTGGACATGGGCACGGCGGTATACGCAGATGATACCGCCATCTTTGCCCATTCATTCTCAAGCGTCGCTGCCCAGTATAGGATCCAAGTTCACTTGGATAGGAAGGTCGTACCCTATTTGGCGGAGAACAAGATTGTGGTTAATCCGGCCAAGTCAGAGACCATCAACTTCACTAAGAAGTATACGCACTCAAAACTTTATAGGAAGTTGATGGTCAATGGCGAGGCTGTTGAGAACGTGAGCACTGCGAGATACCTGGGGGTACAGATGAACAAGCGTCAGAACTTCGGCAAACATATAACCCTGGCTATTCAGAGGGCTGGAGCTGCGCTCAAGCGCACCTACCCTTTGATAGCCAGAGGCTCGAAATTAAGTTAGGACAATAAAGTCCTGATTTACAAACAAATAATCAGACCTGCGATGACATACGCTTGTCCGGTGTTTTTTTGCAGCCTGAAAATGACTCCTCTTATGAGGTTAGACAGGATGCAAAACAAGGTACTCCGTGTTATTACAAACAGTAGAAGATACCTTCGATTGGAGACTTTAAGGGAGCTTGCAGGCGTCGACTCAGTTTCGATATATATACGTAACTTGTCATACAAGTTCTATAAATACCACATTGATAAAAGTCCTCTCACCAAGGATATTACCGAGCTCAGGGTGTACGATAATGAGCCCCGCAAACATGGGGGGCTCATCTATCAAGCGCTGGATATCTTCCAGGAGCGAAGTGAGGAACCGGTTCCGTAGGGAACCTAGACGAAAGTAATAACTAAAACGCGAAGTACCTTGACCCGGTTTTTTGCCTCAGCCTTTTCCGGGGTTATCATCGAAACAACCAGCCTCACAAACTAACTGCAAGCATTATCTACATTGAATGCAATATACAACACACATTAGCTTTGCAGGAGGCGTGTGTCGTACCGAATAGTACCGCAATGTTATGAAATGCCCGGCTTTGCGTTACCATCAGCGCGGTCGGGTAACGGCGTCCTCTTTCGGGGGCTCTAGGCTCGACCTGGCAGGGCGTCCTTCTGCTCTCTTCACCGAGAGTAGAAAGGATCGCTACTTCTGCGTCCGTCTATCCATCCTCCCCTGACCCCCCTGGGTTAAGAAGAATGTGTAGATGTTAGATGAAATGTATATACTGTTAACTTTGGAAATAAACCCCTATTTATTTATTTATTTGTTACGTCCGTATTCAGTCGGGTAGTTTCTTGTATGCCCGCTCATTTCACTCCGATCAAGTTGTCATTCTTCGTTTGTAACGGTCTGCATCCTGTTCAGTCTCGCTAAAGGAGTAGGAGCAAGGCTGCAGAACACCGGACAAGCGTACGTCATTGCGGGCCTAATGATCTGTTTGTAGATTAAAATTTTATTGTCTAATGACAGTTTAGAGCCTCTGGCTATTAGAAGGTAAGTGCGTTTTAACGCATCTCCCCCCTCTGAATAGCCAGGGTTATGTGGCGACCGAAATTGAGATGCTTGTCTAAGTGTACCTCCAGGTATCTCGCATGGTTCACGTTCTCAAAGGCCACATTTTCGATTCTCAATTTCCGGTAAACCTTCGAAAAAGTATACTTTTTCGTGAAATTGATCGTCTCCGACTTGGCCGGATTCACCTCGATCTTATTCTCCGCCAAATACGGTATGATTTCCCCATCCAAATGAATTTGGATCCTTGACTGGGCAGCGACGCTCAAGAAGGAATAGGCGAATATGGCCGTGTCATCTGCATACACGGCCGTGCCCATATCCGGTCTCTCGCACTGAGGAAAATCGTAGGTATGTAGGGAGTAAAGATGCGGGGATAAATATGAACCCTGCGGGACACCTGCTTCAATCGGAAACTCCGCAGAGCGAGTGTTGTTTACACGGACCATAAACGTCCTCCCAACAAGGTAAGAATTTACCAACCTTACCAAGTATGAGGGCATGCCTGCCAACAGCATTTTGGAGATGAGACCCTCAACCCATACCGAGTCGAAGGCTTTTTTCATATCCAGCAGGACCATAACTGTGTTGAGCCCACGTTGAGATGCCTCTTTCACCCCGTGTACAATTCTAACAACTTGCGATGTCATGCTGTGTCCTTTTCGGAACCCGAATTGTACATCGGGGATCATTTTGAGATTCTCCTCAAATCTCAACAGCCGTTTCAGAAGGATCTTCTCGACTACCTTAACAATCACACTCAAGAGCGAGATAGGTCGATAGCTATCAAATTTGTGGCCATCCTTACCCGGTTTCAGAATCGGTATCACCAGTGCCTTCTTCAGAGAATCTGGGTAATACCCTCACTTGATAATGGCATTTATCAGGTGTATTAACTTGACGAGGACTTTCCGCGGAAAATTTCTGACTAGAACGGCGTCCAGGCCATCCGGCCCAGGCGCCTTGTTCGTCGGAAGTCGTTTAATAGTTCGTCATGACCTTGGCGAGCCTATGAGGGCCGATAGGGAAGGACGCACACTCTCGGAAGTCCTCAGTTACCTGAGACATGTGCCTATGCCCTTCACTAACGTCAGGCGCCTTTTTATGAACGTTTGCAAAATGCTCGCCAAACAGTTTCGCCTTCTGAGGGTCCGTCACTAGCCTATCGTCACCCCTCTCCATGGCAGGAATCGGCGCGAATTTCTTTGAAATACGCTTCGTCATCCTCCACAGAGAGTTGTCACGTGGGTCTAGCTTCTCCAGCTTGTCCTTCCATACGCTATCGTTATGATCGTTAATCAACTCTGAAATCTCTCTTCCCAGTCTTATCATATCATCTTTATGGACTGAATTTCTGATTTTTTGCCATTTTTTACGGAGAGAGTTTTTCAGAGTGATTAACTCCATAACATTCGGTGGAACAACATTCCGGTTACTCTTAACCACAATCTTCTTGACGGTACGCTAACGAGCAACTTGAATGTTTCTAATGAGAGTGGTGGTTACCCCCTCAATGTCATCTTTTGAAATATTTGACTCAATCAATGTCATAGCATTCAAAAGCATTCGGAAATCTTTCCAGTCAGCATTTCGATAATCATATTTTGTCGTAGGAGGGCGTTCGCCCATCCTACATTTCAATCGGAATACTACCGGATCGTGATCCGAAGTCATCTCATGGATGGCTTTAAGTTCACTCATATTAGTAACATTCTTGTTCACCACCAAGTCGACTATAGTCGGAGTGGTCCCATTCCAGGGGTAATGTGTTGGCTCATCTGAGTGCACAATTACCACGTCACTGTCTGGGAGTATTCATGCAACGTTTTGCCGTTAGTATTAGGCTGTGAGCTGCCGCTCCAGTCAGAACGCCTTGCATTAAAATCCCCGGCCAGCAACACCTTATGGCCGGTATTACACAGATTCTCCAAATCAGCACTGGAGAACCTCTTATTCGGAGCATTATATATCGCGAACACGCAGGTCCCGTCCGCAAGTTTAATGCCGACATGTTCGATTGAACTTTGTTGTTGCGGTAGCTGCGCATACGCGATACCGTTCCTGATAAGGAAGCGGGAGCTTATTATTGACCGAACCGGCGTTGTACATGCAGCCCCCCATACCCTGCTCAAAAGTGATACTTGTCTAGGGCCCGGCATAACTCCAAGATGTTCAACATCGAAATAAGCGTTTGCACCTTACCGGCTAGTCCCGCGACTTCCTGAAGACCATCACTCCTCTCGCGGGGGCGCCTATGCTCTGGCCATTGGGTTGGTGGGGTATAAGGGATGGAAGGGGATCCTGGGTTATTCTGGATTCTTCTGCCATGTTTGTCTTGATCTGCGTTGGCCTAGGCTACGCTCCTTGCTGGGGGGTTAGTCTGCCCCTGGCCTCTCTGCCTCCAGGCATTGACTTTGGGTATCCTCTCTGTGCTTTCTGGTTCTGTCATTCTGCTTGGACTTTTTCTCTGGGAACTGCACTCGCTCTTTATAAATTTTGCAGTCCACACTGTTTGCAGGATGGCTGCCCCCGCAGTTGACGCAGATCGCCGGTTCTTCACGCGGTTTTTTGAACTCGAACTTGAAGTGATCTTCGGAACACTTGAGGCATCTCGCCCCCCTGGCACAATTGGACGTAGCATGTCCCCATCTTTGACATCGATGGCATTGAACAATTGAACGCTCGTTCCTCCTCATTTCCCATGTTACACCTTCACCATTTTCTGCAGGTTTCTAAGTGTGATATTTTTCGGGGTAGCGAGGAGGTACAGGGGGCGAAATCTTGTCCTCATCCTCATCATTATGAAAACTTCGATGTCGTACATTTCTTTCATCTCTTTGTAGACGTCTGCGCCAAGCCCTCGTAGTACAAAGGCATGTGTCTTGTCTTGAGGAAGGGTATAAGTATGGAACTCCGTTCATAGTTTCCTCATAACTTTAATCATATAGGCTCTGTCCGCTTCTTTGGTAGTGAAAATTTGGGTTTCCTTACCCGAGTATTTCACATTGAAATCACCCTGTAGTTTGTTTTTAAGTTGCTGGATCAGAACCTTGTCTATATTGAGCCTTCCTTGTACCACGATGGGGGGCAGCATCTTCTCTCTCTTGGGGAGGGATCTTTCTTCTCCATATTCTTATGGCTTTTAAGTGTTGATGTAGTTTGTTTCTTGGCCCTGTTGTCGTCGCTGGATAGGGATTCGTTACTGTTTAACGAATCAAACGCATTATTAGTTGTTAGCGGGTCTGTTTGGGGGACTTGTTTAGGTTTCCCTGGAGATTTAGGAAGACTTAAACCATCCTCATCTGCATTTATTTGCCTTGACAGCGGTGGAAATTCTAGTTCCTTCCTGACCGTCCTGTTCGGCGACGAAGTACTTTTTTGAGTTGGGCCAGTCTCTCCATCTCATCACCGTATTGAGTACGGTATTTATTCCTGTAAAAAGCCTGGATTTCGGGTTTGGCCGCTTTTTGAATTATTGTTGTCGGAAAGTCTTGGTTCTCTTTCAAGAATCTTTTTTGACTCTTGATGTAAGCGTTGACTTTAAGTTCAACTTTATGTTCAACCATTTTCCTCAGTGAAGATCATATATACGACACTGCGCTATCGAGGTCACTTGAATAGAAAAAAGGTTTTCATCATATACGAGCATCATCTACTCGAATAATCTTGGGGGAGAGTATTTACGGAGTCGAATTTCAAGGTATAAAATCCACTTAAATATCACAAAATTGAATAAATCCAATGAAATGTCACTGAATCAACTCGATTGTTATTGAAGCCAGTCGAATGTTAGTAAGAAATTGTATCAAATGTCACTGAATCATCGACACTCATTTGTCACAGAATTCAGTATTTTCAGAGTCAAAAATCCACTCAAAATGTCGACTGACGTAGCAGCAAGTATTCTAGTCAAGCGAACGTAGATGAGCCCTTGAACTAGGTGACACCGTTTTTACATAGCGTAAATGAGCGCGGGCGGAAAATCAAGATCGGAAAAGAAACAAATAATTATGTTGGTGAGACATATTTGGAAAATTCTTACATACAAACGTTTATTCTCCAGCCACTGAGGTGTATTGCTTAACTATATAGATAGGCTTTTTTTGGTGTGTATGTGCGGAAAAAAGTGTATATCAATTAGGTACGTATGACGCCAGCTGTCGACTAATAGACGAAGCGACATGTGACATTGGAGAAAGTGTTCTGTGTAATTATACACCACCCATGCGTAAATGGACAAAACATTGCATTTTAACGCAAAGGGTGCGACATCTATGATTATTCGGTTGAACTCAAGTAGGTTTTTCACACAGTCGCTTTAGGTATTCTTTATTTGGCCTAGAAAAATGATGTCACTCACGCATTCGCTATTGAAAAAACACACCGCTACCATGTCAATTCTGGAGTTTTTTTCACACACGAACTGGGGAGAAATATTGAAAGTTGTTTTCTGTTGGGATAACATCAGTACAACAGATGAGTAGTACACCGTTAGTAGATAAATGGAGCGCATTCTGTAAAAATTTTGGTGTTTTTTTTTCACTCAAAAATAGCCATCATTTGACTTCGAGAAAATATTTTCAAGTTTCTTTACGTTATATTGTCTTCGTAGATGAAAATGTCATACAAACTCCCTTCGAATTTGAATGAAAATAAAATGAAACACTTTTTTTGACAAGTTTGAGACCTTTTGGCCCTCACACACCAAGGAGATAATTTTGAATGCATATTCGATAGTCGTAGAAAAATATAGTATTTAATATTATGGGAAAAGTTGCATCAGGTATTCGGCTCATGTGGAAAAATTAATACTTACCGTTTTATGCTCACATTTCCATATGCAGACGGGATTTTCATATCTAGGTAAAGTTCTCGAGAACAATATTCCATACTCATACTTTCAACAATAACGACTCAAGAAAAAAATACATTTACTTAGCATTGCTATATATAGTTATATTTTCATTGCTGGAAAAATTAATGAAATACTGTGTGGAAAATAAAATAACTCGAATTTAATGAAAGATCATTTATTATCACGTAAGTATAAAATGCACTCATTTCAGGATCTGTAGTTTTTTCCAGACTGAAATTATATATTACTAATACAGTGAAAAAAAATATTTCGAAAAATTTGAGAAGTGCCCCTTCAGAGAGTATAGCAATTGAATGAAAACACAAATAGGTTTACCCTTCTCTCCACACATCCCACAGAGCGGAAAATGATATCTGCTGAAAAAAAAAACACTTTCCCTTATAGATATGAATTATATCTTGCATAATATGTACATTCACTTAATACAATTTTAACTAAAATTGGGTAGCCCTGTAAACAATTAACATAAAAATATGTAACCTAATATTAAACATATTTACATATCTACATCCATTATGAGTTTCACAGGTGCCACGTATTGAATGTATTTTATCGTCGAGAGAACTGTTTTTTCTTGAGTTATTGAATACACTTGGTGTTTAGAGGATCGAATGAGGTTTTGGGGAACAGTTTTGACCACAGAGGATTCCAAACAGTTAATAAATGTTATATAATTGTCCACTGCACATTTTTTCAGCCCCATAGCTTTTTTCGTCACTCCATAATTTTTCAAAATGTCTAGTATTTCCAGGTCGTCGTATTCTTCGTTCTTGAGTCTTCTCACTAGAGCGCAGGTCTCATCGTCAGTTGTTAGAACTTTGAATGTGTATAATTTAGAACGTTGTCCCACGAAATCAGTCATTGGTATTCCATTGGTTTCGTCCTTCATCAATCCGATGACTTTCTTATTGACTCGAGGTATTCCGTATGGGTTGTCTTCAGGGTAATCAGAGGTGTCGAAACGGGTACCTCGGTCATGTTAGCTCCCGGCCGGTCAGCTCCAAGCTCGATTATTCCACCACGGTCACAAGACATGTTTTTTTGTTTTCATCTAGTTGAAGTTGATTGTGTTTATTCGGTAGCCACCATATGAGAATTACGGAATGGAGTATTTTAACAAGTTCCAATCTCGCAATATTTTAACCATAACACTCGATTATTTTCAACATGAAAAAGTGGCCGGACTCGAACGGCAATGATGCTGGGATAAAATAAGATGATTTTTAATGCAAAATTACTTCTTGAACGACTTCAATGAAAACAAATGCCAGCTCCATGCATATGAGGTAGCAGTTCATGACATATCTCGCTATTTTTTACCAAAACATTCTATCACACTCAAGCCGAAGAAGACAAGTGTCCGGCCTTGATCGGAAATTTTTTTGGGAAGTAAATGAGATAATTATTAATGCAAAAATGACTTTTTGAGCGACTTTAATAAAAGAAAAAGTGCCAGCTCCAAGCATATGAAGTAGTAGTTCATGTCAAATCTCGCAATATTTTTACCATAACATTTAATTATTTTCAACCATAAGAAGTGGCTGGCATCGAACGGTGTCGTAGCATTAATTGAATCTATTGATGACAGAAATTTTGCTATGAGGATTTGGCAACATCGCTTTCCCGCAGTTTTTCACTAGTAGAATGATTTAGAGAGAGAGTGTCGGTCGGTACCGAAAAATAATATAAAAGGTTCGTGTCGTAGTTGGTTCGGTGAACACAATTATTATTATTACGGTTCAGTTACGGAATTGGACATTAGTTTTGGTGTTCTCCTCATATCCTTCTTGTCTCTTTATTCTAACCCCCTAATTGTCCTTTCAACACCAAGAAATCGAAGAAAACGAACTACTGCAAAAGGTAAGATTTTACGTTATTCATCATTTCTTAGAGCATTTCGGGATGCACAAGAAAACAAAAACATAACATTATTGGTCCATTCGAGCCCGGATTTTGCAGAAAATAGTTCGTGTGATTTGTCTTTAACGAATGCGAAGTTTATCTTGATTGCGGTGAAAACAAAAGTTTATAATATTATATATTGTATGACGGTTCATGAGAAAGTACTTGAAAGTGTTTTAGTTAAATATTCATTGAAATGTTGGTCTATTTTGAATAAATACCATTTTTTTCATGTGCTTCGTGATAAGAAGGTAAACAGTTTTTTTTTGTTGCTGTTACTCTCGCTTCTAACCGGTTCACGCTGATCGATGTTGCCAAGTCTGTGAAACATACTTAAAGTCAAGAATAAATTAACTTTAGTGGTTTTTTATTATTATTAAAAATAACAATAAACTTCTTGTAACCGAGGATTTGAATAAAAACAAAAATGGGAACTGTAGTGTAAACTAAAGATGCTAACGGCTAAAAAACAGTGTCTATTTTTGATATTACAAAATCTTTTAGATTTATCGAAGTCATTACAAAATCAGTTGTTTCTAGATTTTCAACTCTATATAAATCAATGGTATCAACGAAAGCGGATTTGCTCCGGGTTATTGACAATATTATGGAGGTTAGTTTTGAAGTGAATGCTGATTTTAAGCCGGATTATGCCATTATTCAAACAATAGATGAAATGTGTTGTCATATTTATATGGCTGCGGCAAAATTGGACAGAGAACAACAACTAGCGAATCCTTTACAAAGTAGTTCGGGCAATACAAGTACTTCACAAGGTAATTCGGGCCTTTCGGGTAGTACTGGTTTACCAAGAAATCTCCCTACTCTTCCAAAAATAGAACTCCCGGAGTTTTCGGACGACATTCGAGATTGGGAAACGTTCTATTCAATCTTTAAAGGTTTAATTCACGATAATGCACTACTGACTGATGTTGATAAAGTAAATTATTTGGTAGGACGGTTGAAGGGTTCTGCATTGGGTATTTGTATGGGATTGGCTCCTACAGGAAATAATTATGAAATTATTTGGAAGGCTTTTGTAGACAAATATCAAGATCCACGTTCGTTAGCAACTACTTACTTGAATCAAATTTTGGAATTCAAACCGATACAGGGAGAATCAGCGAAACAGCTCAATGGGATTTTGGAAAAGCTTAATTGTACGGTACAAGCTTTAAGAAAGCTTAAGTTGTCGGATTTGGAGGATTTTATTTTAATGCACTAAGCTCTTTCAAAGCTTGATACAGAGACTGTTAAAGCTTTCGAAATGTCCGTTCGTGGTAAGGTGAAACCCACATATGGAGAAGTGATTGACTTTGTCCAGGAGCAAGCGAAAATACTTGGGTTGAATAGGAAGGCAATAATTAGTAGCGGTAGTTGTGAGGATAAGATGAAGTCGTGTTCAACAAGATCTTTTTTTGTAGGTCAAGATAATCAGGTTGACAATAAAGAAAAATCAAATACTTGCACTTTTCGTCATAAGAGTTGGCATGTTTTGGGGAAATGTGAAAAATTTAAACGGATGACACCGTCCAAACGATATGCATTAGTAGGTGATAATGGTTGGTGTTATAATTGCTTGTCTTCAAAAAATCATGGTGTAAGAGCGTGTCCTTCTGATCGGGTTTGTTCTGAATGTTCCAAAAAACATCATTATTTCCTGCACTTAGGAAGACCTTCCAACGGGGTTCAGCAGGAACAGGTTTCGAAAAATTTGTCAAATGAGATTGATTCCAATTCGAGTGGAATTGCATCAGAGTCAATGCATACACTTTGTGCGACTGCAGTAAAAAATTGGAACAATTATACAGTTTTGCTTTCTACGGTGGTGGTTAACGTTATGAATAGTTTAGGGTATGTCCAGACGGCTAGATATTTATTAGATAGTGGCAGTCAGGTTCATCTTATCACATACAAATTTAACAAAAAATAAGGACTCGGAATATCTCAATGTTCTCGACCGGCAATGGTTTAGGGGAGTAAATCAGATAACGATTAATAGAAAAATGTTTTTTTGCACGACTCCAGTCAACGAAAAAGTACCAGTTCCAAGCATGGGAGGTGTTAAAATCTGCGATTGTATTTCTAAGATTTTCGATTACTTGCAAGCGGAAGAAGTGGCCGGACTCGACCAGCAATAAATCAGGGATGTAAATCAGATAACAATTATTACAAAGTTGATTCTTTACACGACTCCAGTCAACGAAAAAGTACCAGCTACAAACATGGGAAATGTCAAACCTGGCAATTTTATTTCTACGATTTTTGATTATTTTAAAGCAGAAGAAGTCGCCGGCCTCGACTGGCAATGGATCAGGGATGTAAATCAGATAACAAATAATACAAAAATGATTCTTCACACGACTCCAGTCAACAAAAAGTACCAGCTCCAAGCATGGAAAGTGTCAAACTCTGCGATTGTATTTTTAAGATTTTCGATTATTTGTAAGCACAAGAAGTGGCCGGCCTCGACCGGCAATGGATCAGGGATATAAATCAGATAACAAATAATACAGAAATTATTTTTTGCAGGACTCCAGTCAACGAAAAAGTACCAGCTCCAAGCATGGGAAATGTCAAAACTGGCGATTTTATCTCTAGGATTTTCGATTATTTGCAAGCAGAAGAAGTGGCCGGCCTCAACCGGCAATGGATCAGGGATGTAAATCAGATAACTATTAATACAAAAATTATTTTTTGCACTACTCCAGTCAACGAAAAAGTACCAGCTCCAATCATGGCGATTGTCAAACCCGGCGATTTTATCTCTACGATTTTCGGCTATTTGCAAGCACAAGAAGTGGCCGTCCTCGACCGGCAATAGAACAGGGATGTAAATCAAATAACAATTAATACAAAAATGATTTTTTGAACGGCTCCAGTCAACGAAAGAGTACCAGTTCCAAGCATGGGAAGTGTTAAACTCTGCGATTGTATTTCTAAGATTTTCGATTATTTGCAAGCAGAAGAAGTGGCCGGCCTCGACCGGCAATGAATCAGGGATGTAAATCAGATAACAATTATTACAAAAACGATTCTTCACACAACTCCAGTCAACAAAAAAGTACCAGCTCCAAGCATGGGAACCCAGCAATTTTATCTCTACGATTTTCGATTATTTGCAAGCACAAGAAGTGGCCGGCTTCGACCGGCAATAGATCGGGGATGTAAATCAGATAACTAATAATACAAAAATTATTTTTTGCACCACTCCAGTCAACGGAAAAGTACCAGCTCCAAGCGGGGGGAGTGTCAAACCCGAAGATTTTATCTCTACGATTTTCGATTAATTGCAAGCACAAGAAGTCGCCGGCCTCGACTGGCAATGGATCAGGGATGTAAATCAGATAACAAATAATACAAAAATGATTCTTCACACGACTCCAGTCAACAAAAAGTACCAGCTCCAAGCATGGAAAGTGTCAAACTCTGCGGTTGTATTTCTAAGATACTCGATTATTTGCAAGTGGAAAAAGTGGCCGGCCTCGACCGGAATGAATCAGGAATGTGAATCAGATAACAATTGATACAAAATTTATTTTTCGCACGACTCCATACAACGAAAATGTACCAGCTCCAAGCATGGGAACCCAGCAATTTTATCTCTACGATTTTCGATTATTTGCAAGCACAAGAAGTGGCCGGCCTCGACCGGCAATAGATCGGGGATGTAAATCAGATAACTAATAATACAAAAATTATTTTTTGCACCACTCCAGTCAACGGAAAAGTACCAGCTCCAAGCATGGGGAGTGTCAAACCCGGAGATTTTATCTCTACGATTTTGGATTATTTGCAGGCCCAAGAAGTGGCCGGCCTCGACCGGCAATGGATCAGGGATGTAAATCAGATAGCAAATAATAAAAAAAATTATTTTGTATACGACTCCAGTCAACAAAAAAGTACCAGCTCCAAGCATGGAAAATGTCAAACCTGGCGATTTTATTTCATCTATTTTTGATTATTTGCAAGCACAAGAAGTAGCCGGCCTCGACTGGCAATGGATCAGGGATGTAAATCAGATAACAAATAATACAAAAATGATTCTTCACACGACTCCAGTCAACAAAAAAGTACCAGCTCCAAGCATGGAAAGTGTCAAACTCTGCGGTTGTATTTCTAAGATACTCGATTATTTGCAAGTGGAAGAAGTGGCCGGCCTCGACCGGAATGAATCAGGAATGTGAATCAGATAACAATTGATACAAAATTTATTTTTCGCACGACTCCATACAACGAAAATGTACCAGCTCCAAGCATGGGAAATGTCAAACTTGGCGATTTTATCTCTAAGATTTTCAATTAATTGCAAGCAGAAGTGGCCGGCTTCGACCGGCAATGAATCAGGGATGTAAATCAGATAACAAATAATGCAAAAATAATTTTATAAACGACTCCAGTCAACAAAAAAGTACCAGCTCCAAGCATGGAAAGTGTCAAACTCTGCGGTTGTATTTCTGAGATATTCGATTATTTGCAAGTGGAAGAAGTGGCCGGCCTCGACCGGAATGAATCAGGGATGTGAATCAGATAACAATAGATACAAAATTTATATTTCGCACGACTCCAGACAACAAAAAAGTACCAGCTCCAAGCATGGGAAATGTCAAACTTGGCGATTTTATCTCTAAGATTTTCGATTATTTGCAAGCACAAGAAGTGGCCGGCCTCGACCGGCAATGGATCAGGGATGTAAATCAGATAGCAAATAATAAAAAAAATTATTTTGTATACGACTCCAGTCAACAAAAAAGTACCAGCTCCAAGCATGGAAAGTGTCAAACTCTGCGGTTGTATTTCTGAGATATTCGATTATTTGCAAGTGGAAGAAGTGGCCGGCCTCGACCGGAATGAATCAGGGATGTGAATCAGATAACAATAGATACAAAATTTATATTTCGCACGACTCCAGACAACAAAAAAGTACCAGCTCCAAGCATGGGAAATGTCAAACTTGGCGATTTTATCTCTAAGATTTTCGATTATTTGCAAGCACAAGAAGTGGCCGGCCTCGACCGGCAATGGATCAGGGATGTAAATCAGATAGCAAATAATAAAAAAAATTATTTTGTATACGACTCCAGTCAACAAAAAAGTACCAGCTCCAAGCATGGAAAGTGTCAAACTCTGCGGTTGTATTTCTGAGATATTCGATTATTTGCAAGTGGAAGAAGTGGCCGGCCTCGACCGGAATGAATCAGGGATGTGAATCAGATAACAATAGATACAAAATTTATATTTCGCACGACTCCAGACAACAAAAAAGTACCAGCTCCAAGCATGGGAAATGTCAAACTTGGCGATTTTATCTCTAAGATTTTCGATTATTTGCAAGCACAAGAAGTGGCCGGCCTCGACCGGCAATGGATCAGGGATGTAAATCAGATAGCAAATAATAAAAAAAATTATTTTGTATACGACTCCAGTCAACAAAAAAGTACCAGCTCCAAGCATGGAAAATGTCAAACCTGGCGATTTTATTTCATCTATTTTCGATTATTTGCAAGCACAAGAAGTCGCCGGCCTCGACTGGTAATGGATCAGGGATGTAAATCAGATAACAATTAATACAAAGATGATTTTATAAACGACACCAGTCAACGAAAAAGTACCAGGTCCAAGCATGGGAAATGTCAAACTCTGCGATTGTATTTCTAAGGTTTTCGATCATTTGCAAGCAGAAGAAGTGGCCGGCCTCAACCGGCAATGGATCAGGGATGTAAATCAGATTACAATTAATACAAAAATTATTTTTTGAACGACTCCAGTCAACGAAAGAGTACCAGTTCCAAGCATGGGAAGTGTTAAACTCTGCGATTGTATTTCTAAGATTTTCGATTATTCGCAAGCAGAAGAAGTGGCCGGCCTCGACCGGCAATGAATCAAGGATGTAAATCAGGTAACAAATAATACAAAAATGATTCTTCACACGACTCCAGTCAACAAAAAAGTACCAGCTCCAAGCATGGAAAGTGTCAAACTCTGCGGTTGTATTTCTAAGATAATCGATTATTTGCAAGTGGAAGAAGTGGCCGGCCTCGACCGGAATGAATCAGGAATGTGACTCAGATAACAATTGATACAAAATGTATTTTTTGCACGACTCCAGACAACGAAAATGTACCAGCTCCAAGCATGGGAAATGTCAAACTTGGCGATTTTATCTCTAAGATTTTCGATTAATTGCAAGCAGAACTGGCCGGCTTCGACCGGCAATGAATCAGGGATATAAATCAGATAACAAATAATGCAAACATGATTTTATAAACGACTCCAGTCAACAAAAAAGTACCAGCTCCAAGCATGGGAAGTGTCAAACTCTGCGGTTGTATTTCTAAGATATTCGATTATTTGCAAGTGGAAGAAGTGGCCGGCCTCGACCGGAATGAATCAGGGATGTGAATCAGATAACAATAGATACAAAATTTATTTTTCGCACGACTCCAGACAACGAAAAAGTACCAGCTCCAAGCATGGGAAATGTCAAACTTGGCGATTTTATCTCTAAGATTTTCGATTATTTGCAAGCACAGGAAGTGGCCGGCCTCGACCGGCAATGGATCAGGGATGTAAATCAGATAGCAAATAATAAAAAAAATTATTTTGTATACGACTCCAGTCAACGAAAAAGTACCAGCTCCAAGCATGGAAAATGTCAAACCTGGCGATTTTATTTCATCTTTTTTCGAGTATTTGCAAGCACAAGAAGTTGCCTGCCTCGACTGGCAATGGATCAGGGATGTAAATCAGATAACAATTAATACAAAGATGATTTTATAAACGACACCAGTCAACGAAAAAGTACCAGGTCCAAGCATGGGAAATGTCAAACCTGGCGATTTTATCTCTACGATTTTCGATTATTTGCAAGCACAAGAAGTGGCCGGCCTCGACTGGCAATGGATCAGGGATGTAAATCAGATAGCAAATAATAAAAAAAAATTTTTTGTATACGACTCCAGTCAACGAAAAAATACCAGCTCCAAGCATGGAAAATGTCAAACCTGGCGATTTTATTTCAACTATTTTCGATTATTTGCAAGCACAAGAAGTCGCCGGCCTCCACTGGCAATGGATCAGGGATGTAAATCAGATAACAATTAATAGAAAGATGATTTTATAAACGACACCAGTCAACGAAAAAGTACCAGCTCCAAGCATGGGAAATGTCAAACCTGGCGACTTTATGTCTATGATTTTCGATTATTTGCAAGCACAAGAAGTGGCCGGCCTCGACCGGCAATGGATCAGGGATGTAAATCAGATAGCAAATAATAAAAAAAATTATTTTGTATACGACTCCAGTCAACGAAAAAGTACCAGCTCCAAGCATGGAAAATGTCAAACCTGGCGATTTTATTTCATCTATTTTCGATTATTTGCAAGCACAAGAAGTCGCCGGCCTCGACTGGCAATTGATCAGGGATGTAAATCAGATAACAAATAATACAAAGATGATTTTATAAACGACACCAGTCAACGAAAAAGTACCAGCTCCAAGCATGGGAAATGTCAAACCTGGCGATTTTTCTACGATTTTTGATTATTTGCAAGCACAAGAAGTGGCCGGCCTCGACTGGAAATGGATCAGGGATGTAAATCAGATAACATATAATACAAAAATTATTTTTACACGAATCTAGTCAACGAAAAAGTACCAGCTCCAAGTATGGGAAATGTCAAACCTGGCGATTTTATCTCTAAGATTTTCGATTATTTGCATTAAATGTGACCTTGAAAACTCTGCGAAGCGACACCATATGCGATGAAACTTCGCAACCTTATATTTCTGATGAATACCGCCAGAGTGCAACGTATTCACGTGATCGAAGAATAGAGTTGGCATTGTGGTCAGAATCAATTGGTTTTCATAGAAATAACCAATACGGAGCAAATCAAAGTGTTGAATTTCGTTTAGTTTTTTGACAATATACCAGACAGGTACACATATAGTTTAAGTGAGTGACTTTAAGTATCCTTATTCGTTATGTCATCTCCACGTGTTTCTATCCAATAGGAAAAACTAATACCAGCAACACAGGTTAATAAGTGAGTACCAGTATTTTTTTTATAAACCCAATTGTACGAAGTGTAGATGAACAAAAGGCGCACAAGCCGCGAAATGAAGTCATGATACCATTTAGTTAGGTTAGGGGCGCACAGCATCAATGGGAAATTGGCTTTCCCTCAATTTGTTCGCATTATATATTGAAGAACTATTGATACTGATACATTTTTTGGAATTCACTGAAAAATTCGCTATCTTCGGACTCACCATATACATCGTGGGTTCGTGCGAGATTCATTGAGTTCTATAGTGGATTTGAATCGGCGATATAAGCAAACGGTCCATAATTCATTTGGTTTATACAGTGCGACTTTTTATAGTCCCCCCTCCTCCTGTTAACTTTTGAACGGTTCGACGAAGAAACATAAATAAAAAACCGTTTCGAGGGTTTCACCAATACTACTTTTTGAAATAAAAAATATAGTGAGGCGCGGGGTGGCCTATCGACTCAAAATTTTTTTGAGGCACGGGGGGTCGAGTGGCACATCGTTGAAAAGAGAATTCAATTCAATTCAATTCAAAATTCACTAAAAAAGTTCTTATTTCAATTATTTCAAAGCATAATTATTATTGGTATGATTGGCTGTATGGCTCACCCTGTATGAAAAGTAATCATAATGAAGTATTTGAGACTCAAAATTGTTAACTACTACGTATTAACTTCATGGAGTATTTGCAAAAACCTATTGTGATTTATTCGTGAATAACCCTGTAACAATGAATATTTTTAGCTGAACCTTTCCATATCAAACTCCTAAACTCATATCAAATTCATAGGCGCAACATAAAATCAATCCGACTTTTCAATTTGAAGAAAAAACTGATAAAATCAGTAATTTTCCACTTTAACGCCCTGTATCTCGAAAACTGGTCATAGTATCGGATTCAGAATTCATCTCTGAAGATGTTATGAAAATCAATATATAGTAAGAAAATAGTTACATTTGACCGAGGAAATTTTTTAATACAGGTTGTTCATGTTTTTTGTACTGTTCCCAAAATAGAATACCTTCCTATGAATAGACCACCTAGAATATTTCGGAGATTAGTGACACACGTATGTTTATGGTATTACTTTTCCCAAAAATCAATCCATTAATACTGGGTTTCAAATAAATCCTAATAAAAAATGTGTACTGTGCAATATTTTCTCGTCAAAATACTATATCGAAGAGAACGTTTCAACAATATGCCTCCCTGACGTCACAGTAGAGAAAGTGAATTTTGGCAAAAAACTACCGGCATACATTCGTGAATCGCCTTGTAAATATAAATATTTTTAACCATACGTATCCAATAATTTTATTGCTAGAACATGTTGTAAACGTCTGCATGCAACAGAAATCTAATCTAACTTGCTAACTAATCTATGTTCAGCGTTGCGGCGTTGCCTCTTATTCTGAAAAGTAGCAACAACTTTGATATTTCGAATGGGGTACCCTGTATATTATCGCATTTTCGCTTAGCTATTGCTTTTTGATCAATTTTGTTTGATATTTTCCTATACCTAACTCCAGTGGTTTTCGAGAAATTCATTGATTTCCTTATTTTTTGTGCGAAACATGGCTTGAATTAAATGTTTATTACTGCAGTATTCGTAGAGAGCTGAAATTTTGGATGTAGTTTGACAATGTCCTGTGTATTAGTTATGTCTAAGAGAAATCGTTCTTCATTATACAGAGTCGTTAAAAATTTGTGATTTTACCGATAGATACTAAACTCGTGAAAAGTGCATTTTTTCAAATGAAACACAAGGTATATTATCAAATATATTGAAAGACAATTGAATTTCCGTTCAAAATATGTATTATGTTCCTATACCTAAATAGTCAGGTTTTCGATTATTTTGCTATATTTTGTATTAGGTAGCTATGAAATATGATCGAATACGTCATTATGAAATTTTGACAATCAGTGCATCAATAGTGAAACGTTTACAAGTTAATTAACGTGAAGGACCCACACAAGAAGTGAGTAGAGAACTGAGTATAGCCTTTGAAGATCGATGGATAAGGCGCTTGGGTCCACAGCCTTGTCCACCGGGATCCCCAGATCTAACTCCTCTAGATTTTTACCTCTGGGGAAAAATAAAACAGATTGTGTATGAAACACCTGTGACGAGGTTCAAAGAGCAACAACCATCCATGTAATCAGTTCGATCCACGAATATTTGCGTGTAAATGGTGAGCATTTGGAAGACATGAATTAGCGTTTAATATGACCTTCATCTGTTTATTGATTGAAATTAAATTGAATTCTACAGATTTTTCAGATACCCGGAATGGAATATAAAGTTATTTTGGAGAACGAAAACCGTACCATTGATTGAACAAAGTATGCTTTGTTCAAATCTGAATCAAAATTTCAACTTAATGTATTTCTCGGTTCATGCAATATTACTTTTGGCAAAGACTGTTGTGAAAAAAGTACAAAATATCAATATCTGTCAGCTAGAAAATATAGGACAGATTCAACAAAAATTAATCAGATTGGGGAATATAAAAAAGATTTGGAACATATTTTTAAATTGACAAAAATATGTTCTTCAGACACCTATAAAATATGATGAATTCATTTGAGTCATTAATTTTTCGTATATGAAAAATGAATATTCAAGAAACGGTGAGAGATAGGTATAGGACATGTTTGATGAAAGTTATTGTTTTTTTTTTCAGTAGAATCCGAATATGACATAATATACAGGGTAACATATTTAAATAAAATTACTTATTGCCGTTTCCCTTAACGCCTACAAGAACAACCTGTATAAAATATGGTCAAATTATTCATCGGTGTTACTGAAATTACTCAATATTTTATGGACGAAAGTTGAATTCGAGTCCTATATGGGTAACACTGGTATCATATAAGGTATTTGAATTTGAATTGGACTCATTTTGGTAGCAAAACAATCACAAAATAATCAATATTCGATAAATGGTAAAAATAGGTTAGTACGATATGTTCGGTGAAAGTCATTTGTATTTATCAGTAGAATGCAAATACAGAATGAAATACTAGGTGTTCCCCATTTGAAATTACAAAGTCGATCTTAGTTACAAGTAGATGTGGCAACACTGCAACCACAAAAATATTTCCAAAACCTAAATCACAATCTCTTATCGGGGAATACAATATTTCAAATATTTTTTTTCCAGATCTCCAAAAACGTGTAATAGGCTATCGAGTTTGAAATACCCTGTATATTAATTTTTGTTTGTACAATCAGTTCGTCATCTTATAGAAGTCATAATACACTTCAATAAACTACTTTTTGCATGTTCTTGCTATAATTTGATAACGCTGACCATGAAGAATAAAGATTTTTATCAAAACTTTATTTGAATAGTTATTGTCTTCCATTTTGACTCTTTTCTAATCAAATTTACATTAATGAAGGCGTAAACTTTTATTATTGATGTACTGATTGTCGAATTTTCATAATGACATGTTCCATGACATTTCATAGCTACCTAATACAAAATATGGCAAAATAATCCAATTTTTATAGAAACCTGCTTTTATTTCGAAAAACTGACTATTTAGGTATAAAAACATGATACAACATATGAACGGAAATTTAATTGTCTTTCAGGATATTTGATAATACACAGTGTATTCTGTTTGAAAAAATGCACTTTTCACGAGTTTAGTATCTATCGGTAAAACCACAAATTTTGAACGACTTGTATAATGAAGAACGAATCATCTTAGACATAACTAATACACAGGACATTCTTGAACTACATCCAAAATTTCAGCATTCTACGAACCCAAGTACTGCAGTAATAAACATTTAATTCAGGCTATGTTTCGCACGAAAAATAAGGAAATCAATGAATTTCTCGAAAACCACTGGAGATAGATATAGGAAACTATCGTACAAAAATAATCAAAAAGGAATAGCGAAGCGAAAAATTCAATTCCATTTGAAATATCAAAGTTGTTGCTACTTTTCAATATAAGCGGCAACTCTGCAACGCTGAGAATATTTTAGATATGTAGAACAGAACTAATTACTCAAGAAACCAACTTTTCAAAAGTATCCTATTTCCCGTTCTCCAGAAACGTCTAATAGGCCATCGAGTTTGGGACACCCTGTATATGATATATTTCTTGATTTGTGCATTTTGCGGTTGATACGAATTAATTTTGTTTCATCTAAACTAACGGCTAAGGTTGTTTATTATACGTATATACCATTTTCATTTATAGGACAAAAGCAGAATCCATCATACAGTAACTGTTTTGTTGCGACGTACGTTGGCGCTCCAATGAACCCATCGAAATAAAAAGGTCATGGATTCAGTAACGAACGAAATGGAAACAAAACCATGTAGATTTGTTATCTGTAAGAAGGAATTAGCTGAATACTTCAATGAACTAAAAATGTCCTACAATTATTCGAAGCAGTTGGATATTACAAACGAAGTGATTCGGACGGCAGCTATAAAATTTTACGGCAATGATACTTATTATTATAGAAAAAATATCAAACGGATAATAAGTAGGGATTCTCAAAATATCTCAATGTATTTCACTGTTATGGAAACTGATGATAATGTTATAGAGACTAGTCAACTGGAAAACGAAAACAATATAGATTCGAAAATAAGAGTTTCGAATTTATTAAATGATAGTACAAGAATAACCGACGAAGAAGTTGATGTAGCAGATTCAGTAAAAAATGTATTCGACAAATCTTTTACAAAATTATCTGAAAAACCATTCATTTTGCCAGTTGGGAGCAAAAACATTTCTCACGAAAGCTCCAGCACCACTGAAGAAAATAAAAAGTTTGAGAGAAAATTTTCGTGTTCTGTTTCAGAAGGGGAATTCTATTTATCTCCCGATGAGTGGGCAGCAATACGTGATGAAAACTTCGAGAACAAACTGAAAGAGGGTATTTACGTTTTCGTATTGAAATTGGTTTTCTAAAGATAAAAGAAATGTTACAATATATGCTTACTGCGGTCATCTCAAATGTAAAACATTTGTGATAAAATGCGACTTGACACAATGTGAAAGTGAAAAGGGACTACTGTTTACTGTGAAAAGCTCTTCATATGATTTCGCTCATGAGTTTCATACAACCAGGCAAGTGAGGGAAATAGAACGTGAGTTGCTAGACCAGAATTATACCAATGAGAAACCACTCGGAATGCAAATAGACTCGGCCATACATTCCAAATCTCGTTTAATTGAACAAAATAATCTTCAAGCGATCAAGTCTAAGGGAGTTTTGAAAAATATCAGATCCGAAGCTCTGAAACGGTTAGATAGGCATGACGATGACCTCATTGATTTGCACCTGATGAGGAGGGAAAATGGACACTATATTCCGCAAACCGGCGAACCACTGCTCGCATACATCCATAGTGAAGAACAAATGGAAATGATAAAAACCAGTATTATGAGAGACGAAAAAAAATAACTGTTTATTTAGGTGCTACAGGTACAGTTATTCGTCAGTCGAATAAGATCCCTGGAGAAAAACGGATTTTTTTATATTCTCTAGTTATTCAAATTAAAAAAGATTCAAGTAATGATGTCTGTCCTATTTCGGATTTCATATCATGCACCCATACAACAACTGCAATTTTGGGGTGGCTGAATAGTTTCAAATCCTACTGGCTTGCTTTCAGTTCAAAGTGGCCTATTTTCGATCGGGTTGCCACTGATTTCAGTTTGGCTGAGATAAATGCAGTCTCTCTATCTTTCAACGATATGAAATTGATTGATTATATCAATTATTGCTTCGATATTGTTTCAGACGATGCGTGTGACAAAAATATTACTCATATTGCATTATGTTATGCACATATGATGAAACTATTCTCAAATTGCATCAACAAATCCTTCGTAAATGATAAAGTAAAAACTATTTTGAAGGAAAGTTTTGCTTCAGTTACTGGCATGAAGTATAAAAATGATATTGATACATGGTTTGGTCATTCAGTTAACCTTACCTGTTCCAAATATAAAAGCTTATCAGCTACTGATTCATTGAAACAAATTTCAAAGTTGACAAAACAACATGCTATGAATCTCAAAAATTACGATGAAATCAATTCCTCAGAATTTTTGCATATTCAAGAAATCGATGAGAAGGGAAGTATGTACAAAAGATCAAAGTTCTTTATAGATTTTGAATTTCGAAAAAATAGAATACTGAACTCAATTCAGAATGACGGAACAGAAGATATAAATCCATATTACAATCCAAAGTTTTTGAATGAAGTTATCGAGAAATACATTACCTATTTACCGTTGTAGATATCTCTTATAATAGGAGAACGTTCCTGCAACGCACCAATCGAAAGCTATTTCGGAATTTAAAAAAATAAAATTCTTTTAAAAAATCTGTACCTCAAATGCTCCAACTTTCATCCAAAAATGAGGAAGTATGTTTTGGGAATACATAAACTTATGAGACATAACGTAGATAAGAATAGGTGTGCTTCCAAGAAAACAAACAAAAATGAATGTGAGGAACAGTGGTGTAAACGGGTTAAGAGAAGTCACTCATATTACAAAGCAAGTTATTCGTCAGAATTCAACAGAAAAAATGAAAATGAATCACACATTCCGTACAAGCAACATATATATCTTGCTAACCATCTAATTGATAATCATACCTACTACGAAAAACGTAGGAAAACATCCTATGTAGTAGCTAGGTATGATTATCTAGGACGTCATGCGGAACATTTGACATTTCTCTTTGATGATTCCTACGAAAAAAAAAAATATCTCAACACTATTCCCAGACATTACAGAAAATTCGCTAATAATTATGCCTTTTAATCAGAACAACAACTACTGGGTCCTCATTTTCATTGATTTTTTGGAAAATCAATTCACTTATTCAGATCCTGCTGGTGAAAATGAAGACGATGAGTTTTTGGAAAAATTCATGGTTTTCATAAAGAAATATAACAAAAAGAAATCCAAAAATATCAGATTTGGCCTAAAAAAAATCTATTTCAATACCACATCAAAGGGACATGTACAACTGTGGAATATTCACTCTATATTTTGGGTCATGTCTAATGAACAAAATGGACTTTGATTTAAATTTCGACCCCAGTTCATACCGAACCTATTTAAAAAAAAAATTTGTTAGTCAGATCAAGCGACATGGTAAACGCATGTTTATATTGCGGTAGTAAAGACAAATCTGGAGATACCATGGTCATGTGTGAAATGTGAAAAAATTCATTCACGAGAAATGTGTTCGTCATAAGAATCCACAATTTGTGATTCCTCCGAAAGGAGAATATTTTTGAAGTTTGTGATAGTGTTTGAAACACTTTTGTTAATTTTCTATTTATTTTTAAAAAATTATTTCATTTAGTATCGGATATTCCTGTGTATTTGTTTTGAAAGTATTTTTTATTTATTTTGTGATTTTACCATTTTGTTATTTTTTCATCATATATTTATTAACATTATGTATATTGGAAGGGTTCTCACTTCACAGAGCAATTTTTATTCATTTTAGTATATTATTTTATTGTTGATTTTATTTATGTCTTCCGAATATTCAAGAATTCGTTTCAAAATTCAGTTTCATTCATTTCGTCATTTCAATTTATTTCTTTTCAAATGTCTTTCGATATTTCTGTATTTTTTAGAATCTTGATCATTATTATTTATATCTTTTTTATAAACAATAATAATGATGGAATATAGAAGAGACTGTGAAAAACATTGAAGAAATTCGATTGGCATAGCCCTTAAAGAAAGGTGCCAACCGTAAACACGTATTTCGTGCTTTTACTCTCTTCAGTACGACAAAAACAAGTGCAAGAATAATCAATATTTGATTACAACTAATATTTTATTATAATATAATAATTATTCAATTTCATTCAAATATTTAGGTATATAAATAAAAATTCATCATCATACATCATCATCCCATCTCGAGTATTCCCATTTCGAGCATTTTAAAATTTCAGGTAAAAACCGAGTCAAGATGAACTTCTACCTGTTTCTTAGGTTCATTTCGAGTATCGTCCTAAATGTCTAGCACTCACGCACTCAAATGCCTACGTAAGGTTAGTTCGTTCTGGTTATATCAGACTAAATAATTACTCCGTCTCGAACCGCATTTGCAATCAAAAAAGGAAATAATTCTTTGGTTCAGGTCATTTAAAATTTCCAAAAACTCCCTCTTGAGGTGTTAAGGTACCTCATTAAGGGCGATACTCGAGATGAACTCAGGAACCAGGAAGAATTTTACCTATTCTCGAGATGTCACGATTTTTATTCGAAATTTTAAAATACTTGAGATGGGATGTCACCGACCGAATGAACCACACTCTGTAGATGATTCAGCAGAGAGTCAATCTGGATTATAACTGATTGCCGTTTCCGGTAGATGCAGCTAGTTCTTCGGGAGACAGTTGCCGATTATTTGGAAAATTGGCCCAAAATAATATTTTACATGCTTCAAGCTGACACTTCTCCATTGAATACAGACGAAAGGGTATTTTCTGTGTCAGCAATAATTCAATATACTACTTAAAAAAATTGCCAGTTGATGTCGGCCTGATTTTCAAGACAAGTTAAAAATAATCAACGAGATTAGGAAAAAAATTTATATGAAATGAACTGTTATTTAACCTTGGAGTTGGCATTTCTCTGTATATTGGGGTAATGCAAAAAGTAGTAGTAGTGGTAGTGGAGAATGGAAGTTATTTTGCCACGCTTCAGCGACGCAAAGTAACCATTCGAGAACGCAAAAGTATTTCGCATTCGAGAAACAAACAATATTTTTTCGAAAACTGCATTAATACTAATATGAGAATATAAAAAATTATAAATAAGTATCTATCGTTAATTGACATTTCATGACATTTCACGTTTGAACCAAAAAGAACGATCTAGGTGATATTGTTTGCGTGACTATCGTATAACGGTAGTTACGTAATCAATAATGAACAGTACGCAAAAGACTTTTACGTTATAGAATAAGAAAGCCACTTCGCTAACTTTGATTATAACGAAAATTAGAGTTCAGTTTTCGAAAAAGTAATTTTTGCATCAATAATTGACTGACTCACATCCCAAAACAATTGCCGGTCGAAGCCGGTCATTGCTTTGGCTTGTAAATAATCAAAAAAATTAGTGAAGATATTGCGATGTTTGATACTTCCCATGCTTGGAGCTGTTACTCTTTCGTTGACTGGAGTCGTGTAAAAAATTATTTTTGTATTAATTGTTATCTGATTTACATCCCTGATTCATTGCCGGTCGAGTCCGGCCACTTCTTGTGCTTGCAAATAATCGAAAATCGTAGAGATAGAATTGTCGGGTTTGACACTTCCCATGCTTGGAGCTGGTACTTTTTCATTGACTGGAGTCGTGTAAAAAATTATTTTTGTATTAATTGTTATCTGATTTACATCCCCAAACCATTGCCTGTCGAGGCCGGTCACTTCTCCTGTATTCAAATAATCGAAAATCTTAGAAATACAATTGTAGAGCTTCACACTTCCCATGCTTGGAGCTGGCCCTTTTTCGTTGACTAGAGTCGTGCAAAAAGCTATTTTTTCATTGATTGTTATCTGATTGACATCTTTTAACCAATTCCGGTCGAGGCCGTCCACTTAATCTGTTTGCAAATAATCGAGAATCTCAGAAATACAATCGCAGAATTTGAAACTTCCCTTGCTTGGAGCTGGTACTTTTTCGTTTTCGTTGACTGGATTTACATTCCTGATCCATTGCCGGTCGAGCCGGCCACTTCTTCTGCTTGCAAATAGTCGAAAATCTTATAAATTCAATCGCAGGGTTCGACACTTCCTATGCTTGGAGCTAGCCCTTTCTCGTTGACTAGAGTAATGCAAAAAGTAATTTTTTCATTAATTGTTATCAGATTGACATCTTTTAACCATTGCCTTTCGATGCCGGCCACTTCTTATGGTTGAAAATAATCAAATGTTATGGTCAAAATATTACGAGATTTGACATGAACTACTACTTCATGTGCTTGGAGCTGACACTTTTTCTTTTATTGAAGTCGCTCAAAAAGACATTTGTTCATCAATAATTATCCCATTTACTTCCCAAAAAAATTTCCGATCAAGGCCGGGCACTTCTTCAGCTTGAGTTTGATAGAATGTTATAGTAAAAATATAGCGAGTTATCTCATGAACTGCTACCTCATATGCATGGAACTGGTACCTTTTCTTTGATTGAAGTCGTTCAAGAAGTAATTTTTGCATTAAAAATCATCTTATATCCCAGCGTCATTGCCGTTCGAGTCCGGCCACTTTTTCATGTTGAAAATAATGTTATGGTTGATATATTGCGAGATTGGAACTTGTTAAAATACTCCATTACGTAATCGTAATTCTCATTTGGTGGCTACCGAATAAACACAATCAACTTTAACTAGATAAAAAAAACATGTCTTGTGACCGTGATGGAATAATCGAGCTTGGAGCTGGCCGGCCGAGAGCTAACATGACCGAGGTGAAACGGGTAATCTTTCTTCATGACTTCATACGGATCTTGAGGACGTTCATATATGAGACTATCCGTATCCATATAAAGAATGCTGCAGCCTTCACCGTATCTCTCAGCCATATATCCATAATGGAAATCGTACAATGTGGTTTTGGCCAAATCCAAAATGGACATTCCAACGTAGATAGGTTTGTTCAGTACAACTTCCAGCTTCCTCAGTTTTCGAACTCGGGCTTGGAGATATAGGATTCAGCGCCATACCGGCCACTCCCCTCGGTCGAAAGACGAACTTTGACCTGCTTCCTGATGTTTTCGATACATTTACCAAAGACTGAATTGTTCATGAGTTTGAACAAGTTCTGCTCAAAGTCGTTCGTCGCCATAGTACGTAGTTTGGTGTTCAGATCGATGTATGTTTTCAGCCAGGGTGATTGCTTGTATTTCAAAGCCCTATGGATTTTCGTCAACACCAGTCCATTGTTCAGAGCCAGCTTTAGTGCCCGGTAATGGATCACATATTTTTCCTTGGAATGTAGAGTGGCCATCAACTTCGTTAATTTTAAGGGGCTTGTCAGGGGGTTTCCGGTCTTAGGATCAATGTGTTGAGCACAGAAAGGTAAATCTTTGTGCTTATCGTGGAGGTGTTCGGGTTACTTCAAATACTTCGAGTATGTAGCCTTCTTCAGCATTATCCGGGATGGAAGTTACATCAATGTTGGTGTCAGCCCATTGGAAACCGACGTAAGGGAGATGTTGACTCATGCTCTACCCATATTAATTATTTATGTCATAATACATCAAATATGATTCGGGTTTAGTTGAATCATAATTCGGCAGGTATTTATTATTTGCATGAGAGCGTTTCTTTGCACAAACTTGACTCAGTCCACCTCGGATACCTTTCTCCACAAACAGAAACATTTCAATGTCAGTCAGAAGCTCTAATTCTTGTTTTGTGTACTTTAACATTACATCCCAAGTGGAACCAGGCAAAGTAAAATAATTTGCAGGGTCGAGGCCATAAGTGTTTTGACAGCTGTTTCTGAATTGCTTGAAAACGTCAGCCAGTAATAGTATGTCCGTCTTCATATACAGATCGACGTACTCGATCGACGATCGACGATCGACGTTGCAGCAATTGAATTTTTTCCAGACTAGTTGCGCACGCTGGTATAATCGACTGGGACATGATTTTTCTTCTAATTTATGGTAGAATGCGTTGATGGGCCGTAGACAGACTTCATCAAAACGTTCGAAGGAATCCACATAATCATAAGGCATGACAGCTTTCTTCGTTAGCAAGCTGAAGTCTTCGGTGGTTATGGCGGAGAATTGTGATTTTAAATTGGGAAACTCAGTCAATTGCGATGCCAACTTGTCCAGGGATGAGTTCATGAAGCGGAAGCTATCGATGAATCTGAACTGTATCCGGTTTTCATCAACATGTTTAGTAAAGAAAATATATTTTTCCTAGGTAATAGGCAGTAAATCGATGACACCCTTCATCTTGGCAGCTATGTCGGCTATGACAAAATGAGCATGATAACCGCTGAGATTGTGGAATAGAACGGAAACTGTGTGGCTGTCTTGATACGATAAGTTGCAGTCTTCGTGGGCTGGTCCGTGCCAGTTATTGGTGGGGGTAAGGTGGAGGTGGTCGCGTACCTTTTTATCTGTAGATCCAAACGGTTTTTCGCATATGTGACAGTGCGTAGCCTTTTGAAAAAATCAGCTTCTTGTGCGGGAGTCATGTCAATATCGAAGGGGCACCAAAATACTGTTTCCATATCTTCAGCCAGCTCCTTGAGCTCCAGTGCGAACCACTGCATGCAATCAGGTCCTCGATAAGAACGATAAAACGAAAGACTGTCATCATACGAACACTTCATGAAATATCCAACAGCTGCCGGAATATGCTCTTGATACTTCTTATCATCTGTCGTAGGCTTCAAGATACTCTCCATGTCAGCATAAACAGTGATGGGGGACTTTTCTTTTTTCTTGAAGTTTTTAAATTTCAGAAAGGCTTTCTCTCCATGAGGCATTCTGATAGCAGTATCATTCAATTGTCCACAGTCCTCTGTATGGATATTCAGCTTTTCCTGAGATCTAAAGAAGTGAAGACATCTATCACAGAAAAAATTTATCCCATCATGTTTGCTCAGTTGACGTGACACTAAGCGGGAAAGATCTTTGATATAGCAGTAATGGTATCGACGAGGTGTATCATTATAGTCAGTTTGCAGGAGCAAAAGGTTGACATGGCGAGCTTTCTTATCGTGAGTCAGGAAATTGGGGAGTGTCACAAACGAATTTTTTCTTTTCTCGAGAATATATACGTTGATGGAGATATTATTTTGCTTCTCAAAGTGAGGAATTCGTTTGATTGTCATCGGGAACTGTATTCCTTTCAACCTCTGAATAGTGGGGGTATGAAGATGTTCTATCAGGATAATTATGAAATTGAACCGGATATAGAGCGGAAACGACAGCCCAAGCAAAACAAGCATCGTCATTGTTTTTGACGTTGATACAAGCTCGTTTTGCAGCAATAAACCTAGGTAGCTCGATATAGGAAGAACCAAGTTGTGGGGTGAATTTATTGATGTTGATGCCCAAGTTGGTGATTTGTTCCAAAGTCCATCCACTGTCCTGCTGTTGAAACTCCTGCAACTCCACAAGTATTGGTTCCATAACTTCTTCATCGAACCATCGATCGATATCAGTGTCCTGGTATATTGGTGAATTTGCGGTGGTGGAATATTTGCGTTCTTTCAGTACACTAGCTCCTCTCACCACTTCGAATTCTCCGCCAAAAACTGCATTCACTTTGACTGACGTTTCTTTTTTGAGAGCGTTCTGGAGTCTCCTCTTAAAAATAGCTTTACAGTCTATCATGAAAGCTGATGGGTCCTTATGTTTCAAATTATTAATGATTCCAGTGCGGATTCGAGAATCGAAGGCTGACATGGAATCATCCCATTGGACGCGCCTATATGCTGTTTCTTTCCTCCCCTTCAGTCCAGCACCCTGCTTTTGCATCGCTTTGAATTGAGCTCGTAGAGACTTGACATTGTGTCAGTAGTTTCTGTTTCTCCCCTACGGACTTGGCGTTTTTATCTGTTTATTGAGACGTTTCGCCCCCTTTTCGACATTCTGATAGCCCCTTTTTGATAATATCCTCATCGTACGAGGAAGATATGATACCCAGAAGAGCTGCTATATGCTTCATAAACTCGCTGACCAATGACATGATGGCCGGGCTGCAAATTCCTATGTATGCTCACTAGTCTTCTTCAAGATATATGAATCGCTGGAGGAGGAGAATGAGTGAGAGTTTCGAGCAACATTTAATCCACCTTGGCAAGGTTTTCTCCAGATTACGTGAAGCTGGTTTCACCATCAAGGAGGAAAAATGTAGGTTTTTTCAGCAAACTATGCCTTTTTTAGATTATATCGTAGGTCCAGAGGGCATTCAGATCGACGAAGAGAGGGTGCAGGCTCTGAGGGACTATAAAGTGCCAAAAAATGTCAAGGAAGTGCAGAAATTTCTTGGTTTGTGCAACTATGACCGCCATTTTGTGCACAAGTTTGCAGAGGTTTCTGAACCTTTGACAAGATTGCTCAGAAAAAAAACTCCCTGGACCTGGGGCCCGGAACAGAAAGCTTCTTTTGAATCCCTTCGAGGAGCTTTGGAAAAAGCTACCTTGTTATATTATCCAGATTTTTCTGCGACTTGGCATGTGGTCACAGATGCGAGTGACTACGGAATAGCAGGTTGCTTGTATCAGATTGTCCATGGCCAAAAACAAATCGTAGCCTGGGCTAGTCGTCTCCTTCTTGATCGAGAACGGAACTACCATGCAAATGAGAAGGAAGTGTTGGCTGCCCTCTGGTGCATCCAACGCTGGAGGACGTATCTACTAGGAAAAGAATTCATCTTACATACAGACAGCCGTACCTTGGTATACCTGAATTCTTGTCGTCTCTTGTCCCCACGGATCACAAGATGGGCACTAGCTTTGCAGGAGTTTTTGTTCCGTATAGAACATATTGCCGGCAAAGAAAATCACCTTGCGGATCCCCTTTCTCGTTATGCTTGTGCACGTTTCCCTACCCCCGCTAGTAAATGTTTCCAAATTTTCTCGCTGAAGTTACCTACATCACTGAGCGCTGAACTAAAAAATATAAAAACTTCGCCAATAGAGGATGCGAAGTTGAACAGCATTCGTCGGGACCTTGCCACAGATAATTCATTGAGGAGTCGCTATGTTCTCCATAATAATGTGCTCTATAGGAGAGGTTCTGATGAATATTCGTTTGCCTTGTGCATCCCTGAAAAACTGATAACTCAGATTGTTACTGGTTATCACACGGCCATTGGCCATTTTGGCGTCTACAAGACTTTTGCAGTCCTAAAATAGGAAGTCCACTTCGCCAACATGCAACGGTCCATTAAAAAGATTATTAAAGCCTGTGACATTTGCCAGAGGGCTAAAATCTCTATCTTGCCTTCACCTCCCCAAACTCCAATTGTCCCAACCTCAAAAAAAGATCTGCTTGCCATTGATGTTTTGGGTCCATTGATAAAGTCTCGTGCGGGCGTACAATATATTTTTGTCGTATTCAACGTATTCACAAAGTACATCAAATTATATCCTTTGAAATAAGCAACCACAAAATCACTCCTGAACCGTATGCTGAAGGATTATTTTCCCGTCGAAGGTACTGTCGAGCGGATATTGTCCGACAATGCTACCCAATTCCACGCAAAGAGCTGGAAAGCTGCACTTTCCGATAATATGGGCATAAAGTTAACTTATATTTCTGTACGACATGCCAGTGGAAATCCTGCGGAAAGGTGCATGCGCGAGATCGGACGCATATTGCGTACTTTCTGCCATGACAACCATAGTAAGTGGGCCATGGATATAAAACTCTTCGAATCTTTCATGAATTCCGTGGTACATGAGTCGACAGGGTTCACCGCGGAGGAACTCCAACATGGATCGGCCCCACTCACGCTGTTGCCAGAGCACCTAAAAATCCCTAGACCTGCCACTCTATTACAAGATGAAAAACTTATTCTAGCCGAGGCTACCCTAAGGTCAAAGGCCGCACGCAGGGCAGTCGCTCATCCTGGGAGGCCATACCGCCTTTTCGTAATAGGTGATTTAGTGCTTTTGAAAGCAAACGTGCAATCTTCCGCTATCCGTGCCGAGACGAAAAAGCTGTTATTGTTATTTGAAGGCCCTTACCGGGTGAAAAAGGTCGTCCGGGAACACACTTACCTGTTGGAACGCTCCAGTGAGGTGAGAGAGCGTGGTATTTTCCACGCTAGCCACCTGAAGTTATACCACTCGCCGCTGCCATGACAATGTAGGCATTTGGAGAGTCAAGTTTAAGGTCCAATTCACTACTCAAAATAGTAGACTTTTGTGGAGGGGGGTCAGATGTAACGGGTCATCCTGTATGTGCCTGCCGGTTTACCAGTCGGTTTCATTCCTTGCAAAAAGTTATCTATATGCTCCATTCCATAGCGGGCTTACAGTTTTTGCCCTAGTGTAGAGGTGTCGCTACGTGTACGATTTCTATCCGAATTTATCTACATTTGTACCTGGGCCACGCGAATATTTTTTGTGTAGAAAAACGAATATCTTTATTGAGAAGTTGAACCGATATTCGTTTCAGCCATTTGCTATTCAGAACCCGTTAAAGTCACTTTTCACGTTGTGTTTTTAAGTTACTAGTGCGGTGGTTTTCTGATCTGCTGAGTATTCCTCTAGCAGTGTGCCTGCCTTTTAGGTATGTATTTATTTCATTTCTCTTGTACCCAGACTCGCCGACGACTTTCTAGATGTGTTTACTACCAAGTGAGGCTTTATTTGGCCTCTCCGCTCATGTGTTAGGATAAATAATAATATTTGTATAGTACTGCTTTATTTCCCCGTGATACATCATTTAATTATCAACTTGTGTATTTCATAAGAATTGGAAATTATGCTTTTCGTAATTTTCTTGTTCCTTTTAGCTTGTTTTCAACGTGCGAATAACGCCGACTTATACCTTTACCGAACCCAATATACGTTGAAACTCAGAAAAGTCCATTTTATTTGGAGATCCAAGTTCTCACCCACGAAAACCCTGAGAATACCACTACACACATATATAGTTAAATGCCAATACAATTATCACCATGTTATCTATTAGCCTATCATATACGACATATACGTCCTATAAAGTTTCTGCGGAAAAATGTGTGATATATAACGCTCTTACATACCTAAACTGGTTATTGACAGCTTTTCGTCGGGTCTTGGAGAGTGTTAGCTGCTTCAATGTTTTCTCGACAGCTCTCAACGTGCCTTGAACGAAGTCTGCTGAGTCGTGCTTACTAGTCTTCCTAAAGATGTATGAATCGCCGAAGAAACTCTATACACACGTCTGCTCTCCTCGGAGAACTATAACAAAATGAAAAAATTCAGCAGAGCACCTCTATTTATAACTTCGGTCCATCAAATTGATTTGATTTGGTTTTGGAGAGTGCTGACATGTAGGGGCATATTAACCAAACTCGTACCCCAACTCCAAGGTATCCGCCCCACAGGGTTTTAGAGAGTGCTGACATATGAAGGCATATCACTCAAACTAATACCTGATAAGTGTCTAGACTAATCTTAATAGTTTTCGATTAGTCTTGGAGAGTGTTTGGAACCGCCACCTATAATCCTGACGGTTCTCTATAACTCTTGACAGATCTCGGTGAGTGTCCGCTCAGTCATGACAGTTCGTGACGGCTAGTGGCGGCTCGTGACAGCTTTGGCGGTTCTGGAGACGGCTAGTGAAGGTTTCGGAGACTGCTCTGGCGTTCTAGAGACTGCTCTAGTGGTTCTGGATACGGCTTTGGCGGTTCTGAAGACGACTAGTGAAGGTTTTGGAGACTGCTCTGGCGGTTCTGGAGACTGCTCTGGTGGTTCTGGATACGGCTTTGGCGGTTCTGGAGACGGCTAGTGAAGATTTTGGAGACTGCTCTGACGGTTCTAGAGACTGCTCTAGCGGTTCTGGATACGGCTTTGGCGGTTCTATCGCTTATTTTGATGCTTCTGTTGATTATTTCGGCAGTTTTATCGATCATTTTGGCGGTTCTCGTACAAAATTAGACAGCTTAGCGGGCTCAAGAACCCAAAAAGTGGTGGGGGTAATTTTTTCCATCCTGGACTGAAGGTTATAAATAGAAGTAACATACGAAGAACACTCAGTTGTCATCCAGACTTGGTACTGTCAACATCGTCCAACTTTTTGAGTTACGAAGATGAAAACTCGTCTATATTGTTATAAAAAGTTTCAATAGCTGAAGAGTTTGGAACGTCACATATGCTCAGAAAACATGACAAGGAACGAAATGAGGAGGATCATCAACTTGCAAAATCACAGGACAAACTGAACACCACTACCAGTGAGACAGTCTGACATTTCCCGGAGTCATACATTTGATAACAGCAAAATTAGAGATATAGCTGCGGTAGTCAGGAAGGAGAAATCTGAACTCACTCAATATAAAGAATATAATCGGGCTACCATAAAGAACACAGAACCACCAATGGACGAAATTGATGAATTGGAAGACTTTTCGGAATTGAAAACAGAACATAAACCCAGGGCGATCCCATATGTCTGTAGATATTTTGATAAGAACAGCTCGGAATTGATCTATTCATCTAATGCTCCAAACAAACACTGTGAGGAGTTGGTCCTCAGTACCAGAAATAGAATGATGCAGGACGCAAAACAAAGATGTGGCTACATTGCAGATTCCAAAGAAGAAGAAGAAAATCAACGGGATCGTCAATGTCCAGGAAGACTTGTATTTAACAACTCATATGTAATCATTCAATTCATATGTAGTTTATTCAATAGATAATAATAAATGTTGTTAATACAATCAATGTTTTTTAGTTTCCCGCAAAATTTGATAAACAGTATTTTAATCATTTTCCAACAATGAAATACTCTCTCTCTCTCACACACACATACACACAACGGATGGTATTTCACTTTGTTTTTTGAGTCGTTTGAAGCAGCTGTTGTTGGAACATGGATAGAATACTGTTCTCACCCTATAACACGAGAATAACCCAGCCTCCAAACGTGAGCGGGTCTCTTCAGTGTGTGTACCGTGTACCGACCACTGAGTATTGATAATGATTGATATTTCACTGTTTTTATGCTATAATAATTCATTCTATGAGTTCTGGTAGAGTGACAGATGACACTATATATTCTCCCAGAGTGACATCAGTACGAATATGACATCTGACATACTTATAGATGGCGCGGAATGACAAGTGGCACATGACTGGCTGACGTAATGAATATGATTATGACATCTAACAGGCTTATGGTCCCGGAACGACGAGTGACATATGATTGACAGATATTATTTCTGCATCTTACAGAATTATAGATGGCGCTAATGCCTCAGAATGACGAGTGACACATGACTGGCTGACGTAATGAATATGAACTGATAGACTAATGGATGGCCAATATGACATCTGACAGACTTATAATATCGGAATGACGAGTGACAGACTGACAGACTGACCTAATGAATATGATTACTAAACCTGACTGACTCATGGTATCGGAATGACACGTGACAGACTGACGTAATTGATATCATTTATGCATCTTACAGACTCTCAGATGTCACTGATGACTCGAAAAGACAAGTGGCACGTAACAGGCTGACAGATGACATCTTACAAGCTCTTAGAAGTCGCTGATGAATCGGAAAGACGAGTGACACATGACGGGTCAACAGATAACATCAGACAGGCTCTCAGATGTCGCTGATGACTTGGAAAGACGAGTCACACATGACAGACTGACTGATCACATCTGACAGGCTCTCAGATGTCGCTGATGAATCGGAAAGGCAACTGACACGTGACAGACTGACAGATGACTTAATGAATATTATTATAACATCTTACTGACGTATAGATGTCGCTCAGAACGACGAGTGACACGTGACATACTGACACATGACACTATGTTTATGATTTTGGCACATGACAGATGATGCATGATAGGCTCTTGCCTCAGAACAAAGGATTAAACGTTACAGGTGACTGAATATGTTAATGACATCTGTCAGACTTTTACTGGGGTATTTTTCGAGAACGATGACTGACAGGCATACAGACGACTTTATTATGATGACATCTGACTGACGCCATCTCTTGATATTTCCATCAACTATCCAGCACTCTCACAACTCAAAAGGTGGCGTTACTCCCCCCATCAAATCAAATTTGAAATAACACAGACTCTGAATTCTATCCATTATTGAGTTTAAGTAAGTCCTCTCGGTGCTGCCATTTTTATCAAAAATCTCAAGAATCTGACACCCAGCCCAAGAC
Organism: Chrysolina haemoptera; assembly: GCA_958298965.1. Lineage (NCBI taxonomy): Eukaryota > Metazoa > Arthropoda > Insecta > Coleoptera > Chrysomelidae > Chrysolina > Chrysolina haemoptera. The sequence goes on from OY282596.1 coordinate 30,028,172, forward strand.
TCGTTCAAATTAATCTCTGATGAATTGAACATTCCCACTGCTGGAGGCTGACTTCACACCAAATACAACTGCAATCAGTTTTTCGACTACATTAGTAATAGCGGAGGTGACTCCTCGAACCTCCACACATGTGGTCTCAGTCAACGATGTCAAGCTTCTGTCTAAAATCACTCAGATTTCAATAAAGTCATCTCTGCAACTACTCGAAAGTGTTGATGGATATTTCTAACCACATTTTTTAAAACGCTGCACTCTGTGTTACCCGAGCAATACCCTCATCACAATAAACCTACTATCTACCACTCAAATATTACGTTTTTGGGTTCTAAAATATGAGACTCATGCTGAACAACTGTCTATACCAACTCTGGCCAATAATCTTATCCTTGAGGAACACCATAAGTGAGAGACTTGTGTCACTCACTCCTAAAATGTTTAATTTCGAGAGGAGTGAAATTGAGAAATCCATCACTCTAACCCTCCAAACGTCTATGTATAACGTGACAATAAAGATATAAAAAAAACTTTTGAGTTGAAGTGGAATACATTGCACGACTACCTGAGGCTAAAAAACTTTTTTTTATCGCAACATCCTAATTTTCCCTTTCTAGCAGCTTGTTTACTTAAAGTTGCGTTCAAGAAATAATCAGCTGAATTCATAGTAAATTATTAGTATCAAAACATGAAATGAGAAGTGGTGTATCCTTCAGTTAAAGATAAATAAATAAACAAATGGACCCTTAGGAAGTGGGGAGATTTCATGAATCGTAAAATATGATTTTTTCATCCATTCATTCAATATTCAAAATGTGGTGTTGCTATGGTAATGTTATCCTTTGATTTTCATTCACATTCCTATAACTACTTATATCTTTGTAGCACATTTGATTCAATCTGATGATTATAAAAGTGCGCCCATTGGGGCTAAGTTTTTAGTAAAACCGTGGTGGCAATCGAGTGAGCCACCAATAGAAATAAAAAAAGAAGTGAGTATTTTTCAATTATACTTATACAGTATAAAAAGAAAATCTTGTTATCAAACTTGAAACTATAAATTTTTATTGGTTTGAATAATGAGGGGGAGGAATTATCATTTGATAATATTTTTCAGATTATAATATGATGGAGAGGCCCCCCCCCCCCCGAGTACACCCCCACCCATGCTCCATGCTGGGTAAGAAAAAAGCTTTTATGAGGAATGAATACAAATTCATTTTTATTATTTTTTCAGTTATAGAGTGTAGAGGTTTTTTTTTAGTTTTAATTTATCAAAAATTTTATATGTTTTTCTTTATACTTGTTTAAAAATATTTTTTTTCATTCTATTTGATGAATGAATGAAGTACTTTTCTCATATTCGTTCGTACACATGGTTAATAAAGGAAAGTATTCGCGTGAATAGAATGCCTGTAAACATATTATAACACACATTCAAATAGGTTGAACTGATTCTAATAGCAGTTCCCTTTCTTTGACCTTCTTCGCTCATATATCAGTTCGTACACCCAGTCAAAAAAAATATTACAGTATTATTATTTTTTTTCCTCGAAAAATATTATGGCAAGAACGCAAGACGCTATTATTCTTTTAGATTCATAAGCAAAGTGTCCATCAGTCCCCACGGTGACCTCGTTCTTTAACTCTCCCTCAGCTTCTATATCCGTTCGTACACCCAGTCAAGTGCGGAGAGTATTCGCGTATATAGAATGCATGTAAATATATTATAAACCTCATTCAAATAGGTATATTATTATTTCCCACGTCTCAAGTGTTCCTCAATGAATGTTCACTTCCGTTGAGATCGCAAATTCCCAATTATAGTAAAGAAAAACATCATCCGTATATACCATAAAAAAAAATATATAAACAAGAGTGAAAAACTTACCGGTGCCTTCGAAGTCTCTATGGCTGGAGGACTCCTTCACGCCTTTTATTCTTGAAGACCTGCTGGAGATGTAGTTCACTGCCCTATTCCCAGTTCCTTCCGGGCTATGCTGAGAATCCTTTCTGCAAAAAATACACCAACTTTGAATTAAACAATTGAAAGTATAACCACTCAAATAAACATTGAAAATATACGTCCTGATTGAATGAGAATCAACAAAATCAACTAGTCGAACACACTCAACCATCTCTCTCACTATCTGTATAGATGTATACATATGTATTTGAATCCGCTGATACTGAAAAATAAACTTTGAAAATAGACGTGTTCTGGTTGGAAAAAATAAAAAAAATCAACTAGTCAAACACCCTGTATAGATGTAATCAAGTACATGAAACCGCTAATACTGAATAGACGTTTTGATTAAAAAAATCATCAAAATTAACCAGTCGAATACATTCAACTCTTGTCGCTGGCCCTGTATATGGAAGCATTTGAAACCATCAATACTAAAACAAACTGATTGAAACTAACAATAATAAAACAAAATTTATAACAGACATGTTGATTGAAAAAATCGTCCAATCCATGAAACATATTCAACTTTTGTCTCTCTGTATTGATTTATGCAGAGCAAGCATTGAAATGAAAAGTATGGAAACAAAACAACCAGTCAACTACATGCTACTTACTCACTTTGTTTTTATGTATTGAATCGCATAAGTACCTATATAAAACATTCACAATCAATTATAAAGTTAACTTTTGGAACGTTCTGATATTACTGTAGAAGTATCGACCGATCAATTCAGAATAATGGGCGATAAAAATCTATGTTAAAAATGCAAAGATCCATAAACTTTTTAACAACTAAAACACTTCACACAAAAAAAAACACAGAGAGTGAACAATACTTGTTAACACTTCGACTGGTGATCGGATAATAACGCATGGGAACGGCTCTGCTAGTTCTAGAAAAAATATCTGTGAATCCCCGCAGCGGATGTTGGGTTAGGTTGAAAGTTCTCAGAATTAAAGGACGTCACGGAAAAAAAGTTTGACATTTTATCCCTGTTGACAGGTAATAAAATATAACTTTTTATGAAATTACTTTTTTCCCCGAGAACAGGGAAAAAAGTGAGTAATTTTTTCCCACGGGAAAAAGTGAGTACTTTTTATAATACTTTTTTCCCTGGTATAATTGTTTTTTTTAAATTGTTTTTAAAATTGTTTTTTCCGTTAACCAGCTGTCGTCCCCTTACGAACGGCAGCCCTCAAAAGTCGAAACTTGTGCGAGCCAAGGATTAACGTTCGATTCCTAGCACTTTCTCGGGCCATCAGAAAAAAATCTGTAGTCGCTAAGGATTCGAACCTAGCCGACCAGCAGTCACTGGTTTCGAACGAGAAAGTCTCAACCACTGAGCTACATGACCCTTTAATAAATAACTATATTTATTTATTCCATTGTATCAAAGGAAATAAAATCGTTATTACGAGGGTTGATTGACTACAATATTTGTCTATGAAATAAAAATGAGATCAAAAAGTTTCACATTTCGATGCCTACATACTTAAAATAAAATTGAAAAGACGTTATATATTGAGACTATACGAACAACAAATCACCAAAAGGTGAGAAGATAATAAATATTCCGGAAACATATTCACATTTCACTAGAACCAAACAACTTTCAGCATAACTTCTTTAATTTTTATGTTTGATATGCAAAAGAATTACCAAACATGTCTTCCTGAAAACTTTGTCCTCTTTCCGCTATTTGGTAATTGTAGATGGTAGACCAAGCCGCAGATGCATATTCCAGTATCGATCTGACTAAACCATATAGGGTTTTTGTTTCGTTGAGAAGACAACTAAGTAAGCCGGGTACTATCGATAGAGTAGTTTAATTCTCGTCCTCGCTTGGCATCACATCTGAAAAATAAGGGCCTCGTTTCACTAGCTCACACAAGTATCTCAACTCCTGAGGGTTGCTCGTAAGGTTGCAGCCAGTTATCTGATATGTGGATAGAATGTTAATTTGCAATCCAATCCAGTCCCCCATAACCTCATTGACATTGTTGACAAGAGGGTCATCACAAAAATATTGCTATATTACTGTTGTTTGTGGTTTATTGTTTATAGGTAGACCAAAGGTGCAGTTGCTTGTGATGTGAAACATTCCATTTCCTTGCATGTGTCGAAGACAGCCTAAAGCCCTAAAACGAAATTAGTTATTTGCCATCATATTAACCAAAGCAGATTCAATATTATTACCATAGAATAATGCAGTGGCAAATCTATGTCATTAAAAGAAGGTTCTAAGATCAGGATATTTTAGTGTCCCAGTTCAAAGTTTCCAGTCGAAGGCATTTAACCATTTGTTCCCGCATTATGGTTCCTGGTTTCACTAAAATTTTTACTTTCTATAAATTCTAAATTCTTTTTATAAATAAACCGGAATACAACATGTCAGCTGTCAAATGTCGATGATTTTCACCGGGAAGTTTTGATCAATAGGATTTATTATTATTATTATTTGTTCTACAAGTGAAGCGCGCAACTCTCACCTGCACAGGTGTATCTGGGAAGGTGTATTACATAGTATTTGACATGTTTATGATAATGTTCGAGCAACTTATTCATTTACGAAGGGTAACAAACGTTTGCATCGATTTCAAAACTTCTTCAGGGCAAACTGCATAATCCCCTTCTCCTAAACCAAAAAAAATCATTATTGCAATCACTAATTATACACCACTAGGCATTTATATACCTTTTCAAATAGTGTATATATTATATTATATATGATTTCGCTCATAATTTTACCTTTGAGCCCGAAAAAAAAAATTACGCACGCCTTTGGGATACCAATTTAAATAGGACATGTTTTTTTATGTTTTTATTGTAATTCATTTCAACAGATGTTCAAAGACATTACCTTATATTCTTTTTGCATACCACTATTTGTAGCTTTCTGTATGGAGTCAGGAATCAAATTATTGAAAAGAACCCTTCGTTTCATGTTTTCGTTATCACTCACAGGATCCGCATAAACATTTTCTTTGATATATCCCCAGATGAAGAAGTCCAGTGGCGTCAGGTCTGGAGAGCGAGGAAGAAATTTAAATGGCCCATTGTGGCAAAGCCACTGATTTACGAACATCCCATTCAACAACTCAGTAACGGTAGCAGTACTATGTGCAGGGGCTCCATCCATCTGATACCATAACTTGAAACGGTATCGTTCAGAAACATGCCTTATGGATTCACCAACCACACTCCTGAGTAAATGCGAGTATCTATCGCTATTCAAATTCTCATCATAAAGATATAATCATAAAATTCGATCTTCCTTTATAGCGCAAAAAACATTAAAACTCCATGAATCCTGGAAGTTGCGCTGGCGAACGAGCTTTGGATTTTCTGCTGCCCAAAAATGACTATTATGGCGGTTGTACATACCATTCTTGGCAAATTTGGCTTCATATATCCATATCATATTCTTCATGAACTCAGGGTCATCCTGTATCTTGATAAGAAACCATTCGCAGAATTCTACTCGTTCAGGTAAGTCGTGAGGTTTCAGATTTTGAACCTGGTGTCCCTTCACTTATGTTTTATTAAAATCCGGTTAATTGACGAACATGAAATTCCAAATGACTCTTCTGCGTCTTTCAACGAATTTTCTGGATGGGCTCTGAAGTAGGCCGAAACTACAATTTCGATTTCTTCATTGTTTACGAGAAGAAGTCTTCTCAGATAGTTTCTATTGGGTCTGTGTAGATTTGGAAATCTTTCTGCAAAAACACGACAAGTTCTGTCCAATATCTTATTGCATTCGCCATGAATGATTATTAAATTCAGGAAATCTTCATTATTATACAAACGAGACATTTTGCACACAAATAGAAAACTACGAAATACACGTCAATTACATCGCAACATATTTTGACATATTTGTTGTAACTTCATTTGTTTTCAAAGCTTGCTTGGTTTGGTATTGCTTCGAATGATTTATATTTCAAATATTTCCCAAAATCGGATATATCTTGCCAGGGGTGTATTTTAGGTATAGGGACATTCTTTATGAATTTGATATCTTTTTTTTTTCGTAGTATCCAAAAATGATAGAATAGTGTATGGTTTCCATTTGAAAAAATCGTGTTTCATCAGTTTTCTCGATGTTATGTTTTAGGTAGAAATTTCGACCACCCTGTAGATTATTATCGAAAATTCGATAGACCCGTTCATGACTTGATGCTTAAGGTGTGATTCTGTGAAATTTCACATTTTCAACTGTTACTGTCTATGAGTTATGATTTATTCGGAGTGGTGCTGTAACTGTAAAATTTTTCAGAAAAAAAATTAATATCTCGAAAACTAACAAATTTGGGTATAGGTATTGTTATACAAAGTGGGCCTAAAATGTACTGAGAAATTTTAAAATGTAATAAAATACAGGGTGTTCAATTTGAAATAAGGACGTTGCCCTCAACTTCCGGTATAACGGAAAGAGACCGGAAGTTGAAAATATTTAAGTTGAGAAGACCATTTTGTAAAACCCACTACCACGAAATTTCAAGTTTTTATTTTGAATCGTTCTCCATATATTCCTAACGAACGCTCGTCGTGAAAGACCCTGTATAATTTGGATTGCCATTCATGTTTTTATGTCATGGAATATGGGTAAGTAGAGTTGCGAACCTTTCCATAGGTTAGAGTTGTGTTTTCTAAATGATTACCAAACAAACCAAATCAGTACCAAACTGTTTACTGATTAAACATGGTGTAAATAGGCAGTAGCTCATTCCATTGGTCCGAATTTGATAAGGTCAACTTGGTCAGAATACCAAATTCGCGCGAGGTATAAACGTGTACTACGAATTTGAAGAGTATTACTCGTCCGAATATTACTAACTCCTTGTCGTACACTGAAAACAATGTGGTAAGTTATATCAATAAATGCCGTTTTTTACCTCTCCGTTCATTGGCAAAATAAATTTTTCATCGTGGCAATGAATAAATATTCACTGACTTTTGTAGGTATTTATTGATACAACGAATTCAAGTTCATTAAGATCAAAGATGATCGTTTCTTACATTTATGAACAGTTTTCGTTGCTCCTGCGGAAAAGTTTATTGAGGTGAGAAAAGGGGTACACTGAGATCAATGATGATCTAATTTCAGACCTATGAACATATTTCGTTACGGCTTTGAAAAATATTATTGAAATGAAGAAAACAGTACATTAGAACAATGTATATTATTTCATGAAAAAAATGTGGTACATAATATCAATGAATACCGTTTATTACCATTCCGTTCATTGGCACAAATAACTTTTCATCGTGATAATGATTAAACATTCACTGATGTACGAAGGTATTTGTTGATACAATGAATTCAAGTTCATTGAGATCAAAGTTAATGGTTTTTTATATTTATGAACAGGTTTGTCACTGATATGGAAAAGTTCATTGAGGTGAGGAAAGTGGTACACTGAAACAATTTTAAATTGTTCATCATATCAATGGACATAATTCATGGTCCCACAGCACTGATGCATATGGTACATTATATTAATGAATACCTCTTCGTTTATTGGCACAATACAATTTTCATCGAGTCAACGAATAACTATTCACTGAAATATGTATGTTTTTATTGTTACAATGAATTCAAGTTTATCGAGATCAATGATGATCTATTTTCAGACCTATGAATATATTTCGTTGCGTCTATGAAAAAGATGATTGAAATGAAGAAAAAATACATTGAAACAATGTATACTATTTTATGAATAAAATGTGGTACATTATATCAATGAATACCGTTTACTACCTTTCCGTTTATTGGCACAATACATTTTTCATCGTGACAATGTTTCAAGTTCATTGAGATCAAAGATGATCTTTTTTTACATTTATGAACAGGTTTCGTTGCTGCTATGGAAAAGTTCATTGAGGTAATGAAAGGGGTACACTGAAACAATTTGAAATTGTTCATCATATCAATGAACGTAATTAATGGTCCCAGAAATGATTTTATTGTTACAATGAATCCAAGTTTATCGAAATCAATGATAATCTATTTTCAGATCTACACACAGGTTTTATTGGGGCTATGGAAAGATCATAGAAGGTGTAACGAAGTAACTGAGTTCCAGTTTTGTTAGGCAGATAGAAGCAACATTTTCCTCCCATTCTATAACTCCGTAATCAATATGTTCATGAATATAATAATAAGCCTTATGTCGAACCAAGCCATCTCGTGTTTAAATATACTCATAAATTTTGCCGGCATCTGTTCAGCCGAATCCTCGCATAGAAATCTCCGTTGCTGGCAAGTCAGCTTTACCTGGTAGTACACAGCGCCTCCACTAGAGGGACCACTCCGCACGACTTCGTTGTTTGCACAGAGCCGGTTAACTTAAGCAGACAGAAGCGATCGTTGAAGCATCTTCTCAGGTAGCACAGACTACAGAGACATCCGAAGAGCTCCGAAAGGAGCCAGCCGAAATAAAAGATAACTTGGAGATACGCCTTCCAATCAAGATTGCGATGTTCTGATGAATGCATGTTAATTATTCTGCATATCTTTCGGAAACTCACTGTATGCTCAATATCAGTGGGAGGCCTTCATTGCATTTACGAATGATATGCAATGATTGAATAAATACCACTTATTCAAATGATAAACAAAATAATTAGTTCAATGTGTGAAAGCATCACGAGAATAAAGAAACATAGATTTAATGTATATCAATTATTGAATCAAGGAATAACTGATACTTAATAATTACCGTTCATTGCTTGGGTGAACACTCTTCATTCGTTTGATGAATGGAAATCATTACCCCAACGAACCTTGCATTATAGTAACCGATTATCAATAAACACCATTCATTGAATTGATGAAAAATATCCATCGTCGAAATAATCTAAATCAATATATCAATCATACAACATTTATTCGAAGAACGAACAATAATAATTAATCTGATGAATACACTTTCATCAGTTGAACGAATACAGTCCATTGCTTGGGTGATCACTCTTTATTCGTTTGATGAATGGAATTCATTACCATAACGAACCCATTTAATGTACTTGATCATGATATCAATGAAAGCATTCATTGATATTATTAAGATCCGTATTCATAGTATGGGTAACCAGTGGTACATTGACATAACGTTTGCGTTCATTGGACCAATATTGATAAAAATATTCATTGAGTCACTGAACTTTTTCATTGTATTCAGGTACCAATTTTTTTCTGTGTAATGATCGTTGTGACTGAAGTTATCCTAAGATTGAAATTTTCATATCGTAGTGAACCAGACAAATAATGTTCAAGCCTAATAAACGGCATATATAAGTTGAATGTTTGGACCCGTTCACATACGTTATTTCGAGAGAAATATAAATTTTAAAAATTGAAAGCTTGAGAAGTGCTATGTTCGAGATGGTTGAAGCGTTCAAATGTCCGTATGAACGTTATCGAGTGGTTCATATTGAATCCACAGAAACCTTTCAAAAATGCCGGACAATGTCATATTCATTTGTAACTGAAATATAATATGTTTCTCAGTGAAGGTTTGTAACCCCGTTTGCAAAATTGGAACGTCTGAAGCTCCGTATGGGATTCATCAAAAGATTAATTTTTGGTTCTCAAACAACTCACAGAATACTTACCTTTTTTGTAAATAGAGTTTGCCACTTGCTCTCGTTGCGATTTCCGAACGCTATTAAGTTCCTTAGATAGATAGATAGATAGCTTTATTGATCCTTTGTGCTACACATAATGTAGATGGGACAGGTCATAATTCTTAAAGTAAGTAAAGTCTATACAATATATAAAATAATTGATTGTATAAGAATAAATATACAATAAAAAAAACATGACTTGACAAGATTACAAGTCAGAATAACAACAACATACAAAACTATGTAATAAATAAAATTATTCAATATATTAATGTATGTGACGAAAGTGATAAAAAAAATAATAAATAATTGGACAGAACATCCTTAACAAGACACTATGAAAATGATACACACACAAACATACATACATACATACACATATACAAGTATAGCACATTTTAATAGTGTAGGGACGTGGGATACTGAGTCAAAGGAACAAAAATATATTTAAATATATTCGTCACAATGAAAGTGATCGGACAAATAGTGTGTAACAACATTATTCTGAGAGAAATAGTTTCAGCCGCTTTTTGATAACTTGAGAGGACAATTTTTTCATGTCTTTCGGTAGCAAGTTATAGAGATAGTGTTTTTGGGTAGTTATTCCTGGTATTGTAAGTATGAACTCCTGATCTGGACTCTAGGTGCCTTCTCTTTCCATGGATATAAATTATTGTTTTCAGAATGAACATACTTGCAATAGTTAATATTTTGTTTTGACGAAAACTCTCCCTGCATGACGTTTGGTAATCTATAGATTGAAAATTAGTCTTAACAATGATTTCTGCTTTATGAAAATTTTCTTTATATCAGTAGCTAGCCCCCAGACGGCGATGTTGTAGTAATTTCCAAAAATTATATTTCTTTCGAAATAATAATTTATGAACGGATTAAAATATCACGAATGTTTAATGATGTGTCCAAACATTCAACTTACATATTATACCGTATTATGCTTGAACATTATTTGTCTGGTCGACTGTGGTCCACTACGAATTGGCGGGAGGGCAGATTTAAATCTAAAGCTAACTTCAGCCACATTGATGATCTTGATTCTTCTTCATACAATACTGATGCACTAGAGAGATTTGTTTTACTGCAAGAGGTTAGAGAATGGGAATTAGGTCTGCTGAATGAGTTTGATCCTTATATTGTGTTTTTTTGTTACAGTTAATTCCAAGCCACTAACATTCGACGAAGTTTATAACCAAAGTAGTCCGACAAACTGTACGGTGTATTGTGGAGGCATAACAAATGGTTTGACGGAAGAACTTATGCAGAAAACGTTCGCCCCCTTTGGAACAATTCAAGAAATTAGGGTATTCAAGGAAAAAGGATATGCATTTGTAAGGTAAAGTTAGTTCGCTCAGAGGCATAGTTTATTTTGATGAGATAGATAGCAACCTCAACTATGCATGCTATGTTATTAACGAAGGAATTTAACGCTTTCAAAAGAAGTAAGTGAACGAATCTCTTTTTAAACTGTGCAATGGCATCATACGGGGTGTTTGCCAAAGGCAGCTTTTGTTTTTTGAGATGATGGAATAAAATTTGGAAGTTCTGTATACAACATAAAACTGCATTTTTTGACCAATTACTCTGTTTCATGCATCTTCCAGTTTCACCGAAAGTGGCATAAACTTTCGATTATTAATTAAGACACCTGGTGTATTTTCACTTCGTTCGACTTCATATGTCATTATGAATACAACTATTTGTCTCGCCACTTTTTGCAATTGAACTCGAAAAAAAAAAATCACCTGTATTTATACTTGTCGACACCTTATTCAATATGAAATGCATGAATGAAAACATCACATCAATTTTGTACAATACATCATGTATTGTACAAAATACTCTCAACCAAACTCTGTGGATATTAATCATCTATAAATAGGTTGAAAAGAGTTTTTAAATTATTTTCATAAAAGGTTTTGTCAGAAATTCTGATTACTCTCTTCTGACAGAACATTTCATTATTTTTGTTTCAGCCCATGTACAGATAATTCACACCCAACGAAACAAAGTACATTCGTATATATTGTTCTCTTTAAACTATTTTACATGTTTATCCACATTTAACATAATTTTTTTATATCATTATCATTAATTAAAGGTTTTCGGTTTTTACATCATTGGCACAAGCACATATCCTTAAGAAGTTTCAAAACTAACTATTTCTTCTTCGAAGAAACTTGTTTTCCACTCTTACGATTGTATACCAAATATCTGCGAAAGAAACCATTCATGCGCTACTTTTGACTGAACTGGTATCACGTGAAGTATAAATTAGGGAATGCTTCCATTTGTTGGCCTTATAGTCCAAGCGCTAAACTAAAACCTGACAATAAATCCAACAAAAATGTTTTTTGAAATACGAGCAGTTCTTGAAGGGTACTTCAAGAAAAAAAAATTGTTCTGCACGCGAGCTCCTATGGAAAGTGGGAAAAATTTTCGGAAAAATCAATAATTTGGAAGGTGTTCAAATTTCGATATAATATATGGGAGTATGCTGGCAATGTGTCCAGGATTTGATATGAATGTTTATTGTTGAAGAATTAGTTTCGTATTTGTTGAATTTCTGTGGGATGTGTTTATTTTTGTAATATTAATTGTCCATGGTGGGGACGACACAATGTGGTGGGAATGTGATATCTGATTTATTCAAATTTGATCTACTGAATCTTTGGGCAAACCCAGCTTGTCAAACTAATTCGATAGGAAAATGTAAAAAGTTGGTAAAATAACATTGTTTATTCATCAAAGATCATTATTTCACCTTCGAATATCAAATACAATCACTTCTACCGACACCCGCCAGCTATATATGATGATTGTTGAAAAATTCTCCTTCAGTTTATGAAATTTCTACTAAAAACAAGGCAGAGACAGAGCGTCAGCGTGAATCTTATATCTTCCCGAGTTGTTCGCGCGGAAATATGAAAATATCAATTATAGCTCATTATCTCTCAAAAAAACAATTTTCAAAAGACCTCTTTTATGGAAATTTTTACGATCTACAAGTTTGTTTCCGTATAGTATATCAAAATTTCCAACCTCTTCCAAGTTATTGATGGAATACTGATTTTCCGAGCTTTCCCGGGAATTTTCCCCACTTTCCATAGGTGCCCGCCTGCATTTTTTTTGTCTCAAAGTACTCCTCAAAAACTGTTCGTGTACCAAAAATTATTTCTATTGGTTTAAGTCAAGCAAAAACCCCTAGTTCCTGGACTATTAGATAGAATTCCACATAAGCTCCTATCAGCCGGACTAGTAGTTCACACTATTCAAATCTTCCCGTGCTCGCATGACAAGAGTAAACCCAAACGTCTTGTTCTCGGAAAATTGAATTCCACCCCAAATACGTTATGTTGGGAATTTGTTTTCAGGTTCTCTACAAAGGAATCAGCCACACATGCGATTGTCGCAGTGCACAATACCGACATCAACGGACAAATTGTGAAATGTTCCTGGGGAAAGGAATCAGGTGATCCGAATAACGCCCCTGTACCTAGTCAGGTAAGTATTTGGAATATTTAGAGAATACAGCAATTTTTCTTCAGTTCAATAGTAATATATTTTCAAATTCACCTTCGAACAGTTTATTTTCATATAAGATAATATGAATTTATTTCTCAGAATCAAAAGAAGCATTAAGATCTATTTAATCTATTAACGTATATTGAAATTATATATAGCATACAGCCTCAAGAAAGTAGAGAGGACATTGCAAATAATAATAACACTAATTTGATGACCCATTTTAAACTTTGGGAAATAATTCGTTCAGATGATAAATCATCATAAATTATCAATTATCGACAATATGGTGTCCGGCATCAGAGACCAACTAGTGACCTGCTTGCCTATGTCTCACATAGTTGTCAGGAGTCTATCGAAAAATATGGTGAAACTCCGTTGCGCTAGATATCTCCGAAGCGTTTGATCGCGTATGGCAAAAAGGACTACTAGCTAAACTTCCATGTTATGGCTTGCCTCCTCAGTTGTTTCTTGCTATCTAGCTTTCTCTCAGAACGATCTCCCCACGTGGTGGTCGATGGAGTAAGGGGACATTGCAAATAATAATAACACTAATGTGATGACCCATTTTAAACTTTGGGAAATAATTCGTTCAGATGATAAATCATCATAAATTATCAATGATCTACAATATGGTGTCCGGCATCAGAGACCAACTAGTGACCTGCTTGCCTATGTCTCACATAGTTGTCAGCAATCTATCGAAAAATATGGTGAAACTCCGTTGCGCTAGATATCTCCGAAGCGTTTGATCGCGTATGGCACAAAGGACTACTAGCTAAACTTCCATGTTATGGCTTGCCTCCTCAGTTGTTTCTTGCTATCTAGCTTTCTCTCAGAACGATCTCCCCACGTGGTGGTCGATGGAGTAAGGGGACATTGCAAATAATAATAACACTAATGTGATGACCCATTTTAAACTTTGGGAAATAATTCGTTCAGATGATAAATCATCATAAATTATCAATGATCTACAATATGGTGTCCGGCATCAGAGACCAACTAGTGACCTGCTTGCCTATGTCTCACATAGTTGTCAGCAATCTATCGAAAAATATGGTGAAACTCCGTTGCGCTAGATATCTCCGAAGCGTTTGATCGCGTATGGCAAAAAGGACTACTAGCTAAACTTCCATGTTATGGCTTGCCTCCTCAGTTGTTTCTTGCTATCTAGCTTTCTCTCAGAACGATCTCCCCACGTGGTGGTCGATGGAGTAAGGGGACATTGCAAATAATAATAACACTAATGTGATGACCCATTTTAAACTTTGGGAAATAATTCGTTCAGATGATAAATCATCATAAATTATCAATGATCTACAATATGGTGTCCGGCATCAGAGACCAACTAGTGACCTGCTTGCCTATGTCTCACATAGTTGTCAGCAATCTATCGAAAAATATGGTGAAACTCCGTTGCGCTAGATATCTCCGAAGCGTTTGATCGCGTATGGCACAAAGGACTACTAGCTAAACTTCCATGTTATGGCTTGCCTCCTCAGTTGTTTCTTGCTATCTAGCTTTCTCTCAGAACGATCTCCCCACGTGGTGGTCGATGGAGTAAGGGGACATTGCAAATAATAATAACACTAATTTGATGACCCATTTTAAACTTTGGGAAATAATTCGTTCAGATGATAAATCATCATAAATTATCAATTATCGACAATATGGTGTCCGGCATCAGAGACCAACTAGTGACCTGCTTGCCTATGTCTCACATAGTTGTCAGCAATCTATCGAAAAATATGGTGAAACTCCGTTGCGCTAGATATCTCCGAAGCGTTTGATCGCGTATGGCACAAAGGACTACTAGCTAAACTTCCATGTTATGGCTTGCCTCCTCAGTTGTTTCTTGCTATCTAGCTTTCTCTCAGAACGATCTCCCCACGTGGTGGTCGATGGAGTAAGGGGACATTGCAAATAATAATAACACTAATGTGATGACCCATTTTAAACTTTGGGAAATAATTCGTTCAGATGATAAATCATCATAAATTATCAATGATCTACAATATGGTGTCCGGCATCAGAGACCAACTAGTGACCTGCTTGCCTATGTCTCACATAGTTGTCAGCAATCTATCGAAAAATATGGTGAAACTCCGTTGCGCTAGATATCTCCGAAGCGTTTGATCGCGTATGGCACAAAGGACTACTAGCTAAACTTCCATGTTATGGCTTGCCTCCTCAGTTGTTTCTTGCTATCTAGCTTTCTCTCAGAACGATCTCCCCACGTGGTGGTCGATGGAGTAAGGGGACATTGCAAATAATAATAACACTAATTTGATGACCCATTTTAAACTTTGGGAAATAATTCGTTCAGATGATAAATCATCATAAATTATCAATTATCGACAATATGGTGTCCGGCATCAGAGACCAACTAGTGACCTGCTTGCCTATGTCTCACATAGTTGTCAGCAATCTATCGAAAAATATGGTGAAACTCCGTTGCGCTAGATATCTCCGAAGCGTTTGATCGCGTATGGCACAAAGGACTACTAGCTAAACTTCCATGTTATGGCTTGCCTCCTCAGTTGTTTCTTGCTATCTAGCTTTCTCTCAGAACGATCTCCCCACGTGGTGGTCGATGGAGTAAGGGGACATTGCAAATAATAATAACACTAATGTGATGACCCATTTTAAACTTTGGGAAATAATTCGTTCAGATGATAAATCATCATAAATTATCAATGATCGACAATATGGTGTCCGGCATCAGAGACCAACTAGTGACCTGCTTGCCTATGTCTCACATAGTTGTCAGCAATCTATCGAAAAATATGGTGAAACTCCGTTGCGCTAGATATCTCCGAAGCGTTTGATCGCGTATGGCACAAAGGACTACTAGCTAAACTTCCATGTTATGGCTTGCCTCCTCAGTTGTTTCTTGCTATCTAGCTTTCTCTCAGAACGATCTCCCCACGTGGTGGTCGATGGAGTAAGGGGACATTGCAAATAATAATAACACTAATTTGATGACCCATTTTAAACTTTGGGAAATAATTCGTTCAGATGATAAATCATCATAAATTATCAATGATCTACAATATGGTGTCCGGCATCAGAGACCAACTAGTGACCTGCTTGCCTATGTCTCACATAGTTGTCAGCAATCTATCGAAAAATATGGTGAAACTCCGTTGCGCTAGATATCTCCGAAGCGTTTGATCGCGTATGGCACAAAGGACTACTAGCTAAACTTCCATGTTATGGCTTGCCTCCTCAGTTGTTTCTTGCTATCTAGCTTTCTCTCAGAACGATCTCCCCACGTGGTGGTCGATGGAGTAAGGGGACATTGCAAATAATAATAACACTAATGTGATGACCCATTTTAAACTTTGGGAAATAATTCGTTCAGATGATAAATCATCATAAATTATCAATGATCGACAATATGGTGTCCGGCATCAGAGACCAACTAGTGACCTGCTTGCCTATGTCTCACATAGTTGTCAGCAATCTATCGAAAAATATGGTGAAACTCTGTTGCGCTAGATATCTCCGAAGCGTTTGATCGCGTATGGCACAAAGGACTACTAGCTAAACTTCCATGTTATGGCTTGCCTCCTCAGTTGTTTCTTGCTATCTAGCTTTCTCTCAGAACGATCTCCCCACGTGGTGGTCGATGGAGTAAGGGGACATTGCAAATAATAATAACACTAATGTGATGACCCATTTTAAACTTTGGGAAATAATTCGTTCAGATGATAAATCATCATAAATTATCAATGATCTACAATATGGTGTCCGGCATCAGAGACCAACTAGTGACCTGCTTGCCTATGTCTCACATAGTTGTCAGCAATCTATCGAAAAATATGGTGAAACTCCGTTGCGCTAGATATCTCCGAAGCGTTTGATCGCGTATGGCACAAAGGACTACTAGCTAAACTTCCATGTTATGGCTTGCCTCCTCAGTTGTTTCTTGCTATCTAGCTTTCTCTCAGAACGATCTCCCCACGTGGTGGTCGATGGAGTAAGGGGACATTGCAAATAATAATAACACTAATTTGATGACCCATTTTAAACTTTGGGAAATAATTCGTTCAGATGATAAATCATCATAAATTATCAATGATCTACAATATGGTGTCCGGCATCAGAGACCAACTAGTGACCTGCTTGCCTATGTCTCACATAGTTGTCAGCAATCTATCGAAAAATATGGTGAAACTCCGTTGCGCTAGATATCTCCGAAGCGTTTGATCGCGTATGGCACAAAGGACTACTAGCTAAACTTCCATGTTATGGCTTGCCTCCTCAGTTGTTTCTTGCTATCTAGCTTTCTCTCAGAACGATCTCCCCACGTGGTGGTCGATGGAGTAAGGGGACATTGCAAATAATAATAACACTAATTTGATGACCCATTTTAAACTTTGGGAAATAATTCGTTCAGATGATAAATCATCATAAATTATCAATTATCGACAATATGGTGTCCGGCATCAGAGACCAACTAGTGACCTGCTTGCCTATGTCTCACATAGTTGTCAGCAATCTATCGAAAAATATGGTGAAACTCCGTTGCGCTAGATATCTCCGAAGCGTTTGATCGCGTATGGCACAAAGGACTACTAGCTAAACTTCCATGTTATGGCTTGC
Organism: Chrysolina haemoptera; assembly: GCA_958298965.1. NCBI lineage: Eukaryota > Metazoa > Arthropoda > Insecta > Coleoptera > Chrysomelidae > Chrysolina > Chrysolina haemoptera. The sequence continues at coordinate 30,045,916 of OY282596.1, forward strand.
CTCCTCAGTTGTTTCTTGCTATCTAGCTTTCTCTCAGAACGATCTCCCCACGTGGTGGTCGATGGAGTAAGGGGACATTGCAAATAATAATAACACTAATGTGATGACCCATTTTAAACTTTGGGAAATAATTCGTTCAGATGATAAATCATCATAAATTATCAATGATCGACAATATGGTGTCCGGCATCAGAGACCAACTAGTGACCTGCTTGCCTATGTCTCACATAGTTGTCAGCAATCTATCGAAAAATATGGTGAAACTCCGTTGCGCTAGATATCTCCGAAGCGTTTGATCGCGTATGGCACAAAGGACTACTAGCTAAACTTCCATGTTATGGCTTGCCTCCTCAGTTGTTTCTTGCTATCTAGCTTTCTCTCAGAACGATCTCCCCACGTGGTGGTCGATGGAGTAAGGGGACATTGCAAATAATAATAACACTAATGTGATGACCCATTTTAAACTTTGGGAAATAATTCGTTCAGATGATAAATCATCATAAATTATCAATGATCGACAATATGGTGTCCGGCATCAGAGACCAACTAGTGACCTGCTTGCCTATGTCTCACATAGTTGTCAGCAATCTATCGAAAAATATGGTGAAACTCCGTTGCGCTAGATATCTCCGAAGCGTTTGATCGCGTATGGCACAAAGGACTACTAGCTAAACTTCCATGTTATGGCTTGCCTCCTCAGTTGTTTCTTGCTATCTAGCTTTCTCTCAGAACGATCTCCCCACGTGGTGGTCGATGGAGTAAGGGGACATTGCAAATAATAATAACACTAATGTGATGACCCATTTTAAACTTTGGGAAATAATTCGTTCAGATGATAAATCATCATAAATTATCAATGATCTACAATATGGTGTCCGGCATCAGAGACCAACTAGTGACCTGCTTGCCTATGTCTCACATAGTTGTCAGCAATCTATCGAAAAATATGGTGAAACTCCGTTGCGCTAGATATCTCCGAAGCGTTTGATCGCGTATGGCACAAAGGACTACTAGCTAAACTTCCATGTTATGGCTTGCCTCCTCAGTTGTTTCTTGCTATCTAGCTTTCTCTCAGAACGATCTCCCCACGTGGTGGTCGATGGAGTAAGGGGACATTGCAAATAATAATAACACTAATTTGATGACCCATTTTAAACTTTGGGAAATAATTCGTTCAGATGATAAATCATCATAAATTATCAATGATCTACAATATGGTGTCCGGCATCAGAGACCAACTAGTGACCTGCTTGCCTATGTCTCACATAGTTGTCAGCAATCTATCGAAAAATATGGTGAAACTCCGTTGCGCTAGATATCTCCGAAGCGTTTGATCGCGTATGGCACAAAGGACTACTAGCTAAACTTCCATGTTATGGCTTGCCTCCTCAGTTGTTTCTTGCTATCTAGCTTTCTCTCAGAACGATCTCCCCACGTGGTGGTCGATGGAGTAAGGGGACATTGCAAATAATAATAACACTAATGTGATGACCCATTTTAAACTTTGGGAAATAATTCGTTCAGATGATAAATCATCATAAATTATCAATGATCGACAATATGGTGTCCGGCATCAGAGACCAACTAGTGACCTGCTTGCCTATGTCTCACATAGTTGTCAGCAATCTATCGAAAAATATGGTGAAACTCTGTTGCGCTAGATATCTCCGAAGCGTTTGATCGCGTATGGCACAAAGGACTACTAGCTAAACTTCCATGTTATGGCTTGCCTCCTCAGTTGTTTCTTGCTATCTAGCTTTCTCTCAGAACGATCTCCCCACGTGGTGGTCGATGGAGTAAGGGGACATTGCAAATAATAATAACACTAATGTGATGACCCATTTTAAACTTTGGGAAATAATTCGTTCAGATGATAAATCATCATAAATTATCAATGATCTACAATATGGTGTCCGGCATCAGAGACCAACTAGTGACCTGCTTGCCTATGTCTCACATAGTTGTCAGCAATCTATCGAAAAATATGGTGAAACTCCGTTGCGCTAGATATCTCCGAAGCGTTTGATCGCGTATGGCACAAAGGACTACTAGCTAAACTTCCATGTTATGGCTTGCCTCCTCAGTTGTTTCTTGCTATCTAGCTTTCTCTCAGAACGATCTCCCCACGTGGTGGTCGATGGAGTAAGGGGACATTGCAAATAATAATAACACTAATTTGATGACCCATTTTAAACTTTGGGAAATAATTCGTTCAGATGATAAATCATCATAAATTATCAATTATCGACAATATGGTGTCCGGCATCAGAGACCAACTAGTGACCTGCTTGCCTATGTCTCACATAGTTGTCAGCAATCTATCGAAAAATATGGTGAAACTCCGTTGCGCTAGATATCTCCGAAGCGTTTGATCGCGTATGGCACAAAGGACTACTAGCTAAACTTCCATGTTATGGCTTGCCTCCTCAGTTGTTTCTTGCTATCTAGCTTTCTCTCAGAACGATCTCCCCACGTGGTGGTCGATGGAGTAAGGGGACATTGCAAATAATAATAACACTAATGTGATGACCCATTTTAAACTTTGGGAAATAATTCGTTCAGATGATAAATCATCATAAATTATCAATGATCGACAATATGGTGTCCGGCATCAGAGACCAACTAGTGACCTGCTTGCCTATGTCTCACATAGTTGTCAGCAATCTATCGAAAAATATGGTGAAACTCCGTTGCGCTAGATATCTCCGAAGCGTTTGATCGCGTATGGCACAAAGGACTACTAGCTAAACTTCCATGTTATGGCTTGCCTCCTCAGTTGTTTCTTGCTATCTAGCTTTCTCTCAGAACGATCTCCCCACGTGGTGGTCGATGGAGTAAGGGGACATTGCAAATAATAATAACACTAATGTGATGACCCATTTTAAACTTTGGGAAATAATTCGTTCAGATGATAAATCATCATAAATTATCAATGATCGACAATATGGTGTCCGGCATCAGAGACCAACTAGTGACCTGCTTGCCTATGTCTCACATAGTTGTCAGCAATCTATCGAAAAATATGGTGAAACTCTGTTGCGCTAGATATCTCCGAAGCGTTTGATCGCGTATGGCACAAAGGACTACTAGCTAAACTTCCATGTTATGGCTTGCCTCCTCAGTTGTTTCTTGCTATCTAGCTTTCTCTCAGAACGATCTCCCCACGTGGTGGTCGATGGAGTAAGGGGACATTGCAAATAATAATAACACTAATGTGATGACCCATTTTAAACTTTGGGAAATAATTCGTTCAGATGATAAATCATCATAAATTATCAATGATCTACAATATGGTGTCCGGCATCAGAGACCAACTAGTGACCTGCTTGCCTATGTCTCACATAGTTGTCAGCAATCTATCGAAAAATATGGTGAAACTCCGTTGCGCTAGATATCTCCGAAGCGTTTGATCGCGTATGGCACAAAGGACTACTAGCTAAACTTCCATGTTATGGCTTGCCTCCTCAGTTGTTTCTTGCTATCTAGCTTTCTCTCAGAACGATCTCCCCACGTGGTGGTCGATGGAGTAAGGGGACATTGCAAATAATAATAACACTAATTTGATGACCCATTTTAAACTTTGGGAAATAATTCGTTCAGATGATAAATCATCATAAATTATCAATGATCTACAATATGGTGTCCGGCATCAGAGACCAACTAGTGACCTGCTTGCCTATGTCTCACATAGTTGTCAGCAATCTATCGAAAAATATGGTGAAACTCCGTTGCGCTAGATATCTCCGAAGCGTTTGATCGCGTATGGCACAAAGGACTACTAGCTAAACTTCCATGTTATGGCTTGCCTCCTCAGTTGTTTCTTGCTATCTAGCTTTCTCTCAGAACGATCTCCCCACGTGGTGGTCGATGGAGTAAGGGGACATTGCAAATAATAATAACACTAATGTGATGACCCATTTTAAACTTTGGGAAATAATTCGTTCAGATGATAAATCATCATAAATTATCAATGATCTACAATATGGTGTCCGGCATCAGAGACCAACTAGTGACCTGCTTGCCTATGTCTCACATAGTTGTCAGCAATCTATCGAAAAATATGGTGAAACTCCGTTGCGCTAGATATCTCCGAAGCGTTTGATCGCGTATGGCAAAAAGGACTACTAGCTAAACTTCCATGTTATGGCTTGCCTCCTCAGTTGTTTCTTGCTATCTAGCTTTCTCTCAGAACGATCTCCCCACGTGGTGGTCGATGGAGTAAGGGGACATTGCAAATAATAATAACACTAATGTGATGACCCATTTTAAACTTTGGGAAATAATTCGTTCAGATGATAAATCATCATAAATTATCAATGATCTACAATATGGTGTCCGGCATCAGAGACCAACTAGTGACCTGCTTGCCTATGTCTCACATAGTTGTCAGCAATCTATCGAAAAATATGGTGAAACTCCGTTGCGCTAGATATCTCCGAAGCGTTTGATCGCGTATGGCACAAAGGACTACTAGCTAAACTTCCATGTTATGGCTTGCCTCCTCAGTTGTTTCTTGCTATCTAGCTTTCTCTCAGAACGATCTCCCCACGTGGTGGTCGATGGAGTAAGGGGACATTGCAAATAATAATAACACTAATTTGATGACCCATTTTAAACTTTGGGAAATAATTCGTTCAGATGATAAATCATCATAAATTATCAATTATCGACAATATGGTGTCCGGCATCAGAGACCAACTAGTGACCTGCTTGCCTATGTCTCACATAGTTGTCAGCAATCTATCGAAAAATATGGTGAAACTCCGTTGCGCTAGATATCTCCGAAGCGTTTGATCGCGTATGGCACAAAGGACTACTAGCTAAACTTCCATGTTATGGCTTGCCTCCTCAGTTGTTTCTTGCTATCTAGCTTTCTCTCAGAACGATCTCCCCACGTGGTGGTCGATGGAGTAAGGGGACATTGCAAATAATAATAACACTAATGTGATGACCCATTTTAAACTTTGGGAAATAATTCGTTCAGATGATAAATCATCATAAATTATCAATGATCTACAATATGGTGTCCGGCATCAGAGACCAACTAGTGACCTGCTTGCCTATGTCTCACATAGTTGTCAGCAATCTATCGAAAAATATGGTGAAACTCCGTTGCGCTAGATATCTCCGAAGCGTTTGATCGCGTATGGCACAAAGGACTACTAGCTAAACTTCCATGTTATGGCTTGCCTCCTCAGTTGTTTCTTGCTATCTAGCTTTCTCTCAGAACGATCTCCCCACGTGGTGGTCGATGGAGTAAGGGGACATTGCAAATAATAATAACACTAATTTGATGACCCATTTTAAACTTTGGGAAATAATTCGTTCAGATGATAAATCATCATAAATTATCAATTATCGACAATATGGTGTCCGGCATCAGAGACCAACTAGTGACCTGCTTGCCTATGTCTCACATAGTTGTCAGCAATCTATCGAAAAATATGGTGAAACTCCGTTGCGCTAGATATCTCCGAAGCGTTTGATCGCGTATGGCACAAAGGACTACTAGCTAAACTTCCATGTTATGGCTTGCCTCCTCAGTTGTTTCTTGCTATCTAGCTTTCTCTCAGAACGATCTCCCCACGTGGTGGTCGATGGAGTAAGGGGACATTGCAAATAATAATAACACTAATGTGATGACCCATTTTAAACTTTGGGAAATAATTCGTTCAGATGATAAATCATCATAAATTATCAATGATCGACAATATGGTGTCCGGCATCAGAGACCAACTAGTGACCTGCTTGCCTATGTCTCACATAGTTGTCAGCAATCTATCGAAAAATATGGTGAAACTCTGTTGCGCTAGATATCTCCGAAGCGTTTGATCGCGTATGGCACAAAGGACTACTAGCTAAACTTCCATGTTATGGCTTGCCTCCTCAGTTGTTTCTTGCTATCTAGCTTTCTCTCAGAACGATCTCCCCACGTGGTGGTCGATGGAGTAAGGGGACATTGCAAATAATAATAACACTAATGTGATGACCCATTTTAAACTTTGGGAAATAATTCGTTCAGATGATAAATCATCATAAATTATCAATGATCTACAATATGGTGTCCGGCATCAGAGACCAACTAGTGACCTGCTTGCCTATGTCTCACATAGTTGTCAGCAATCTATCGAAAAATATGGTGAAACTCCGTTGCGCTAGATATCTCCGAAGCGTTTGATCGCGTATGGCACAAAGGACTACTAGCTAAACTTCCATGTTATGGCTTGCCTCCTCAGTTGTTTCTTGCTATCTAGCTTTCTCTCAGAACGATCTCCCCACGTGGTGGTCGATGGAGTAAGGGGACATTGCAAATAATAATAACACTAATTTGATGACCCATTTTAAACTTTGGGAAATAATTCGTTCAGATGATAAATCATCATAAATTATCAATTATCGACAATATGGTGTCCGGCATCAGAGACCAACTAGTGACCTGCTTGCCTATGTCTCACATAGTTGTCAGCAATCTATCGAAAAATATGGTGAAACTCCGTTGCGCTAGATATCTCCGAAGCGTTTGATCGCGTATGGCACAAAGGACTACTAGCTAAACTTCCATGTTATGGCTTGCCTCCTCAGTTGTTTCTTGCTATCTAGCTTTCTCTCAGAACGATCTCCCCACGTGGTGGTCGATGGAGTAAGGGGACATTGCAAATAATAATAACACTAATGTGATGACCCATTTTAAACTTTGGGAAATAATTCGTTCAGATGATAAATCATCATAAATTATCAATGATCTACAATATGGTGTCCGGCATCAGAGACCAACTAGTGACCTGCTTGCCTATGTCTCACATAGTTGTCAGCAATCTATCGAAAAATATGGTGAAACTCCGTTGCGCTAGATATCTCCGAAGCGTTTGATCGCGTATGGCACAAAGGACTACTAGCTAAACTTCCATGTTATGGCTTGCCTCCTCAGTTGTTTCTTGCTATCTAGCTTTCTCTCAGAACGATCTCCCCACGTGGTGGTCGATGGAGTAAGGGGACATTGCAAATAATAATAACACTAATTTGATGACCCATTTTAAACTTTGGGAAATAATTCGTTCAGATGATAAATCATCATAAATTATCAATTATCGACAATATGGTGTCCGGCATCAGAGACCAACTAGTGACCTGCTTGCCTATGTCTCACATAGTTGTCAGCAATCTATCGAAAAATATGGTGAAACTCCGTTGCGCTAGATATCTCCGAAGCGTTTGATCGCGTATGGCACAAAGGACTACTAGCTAAACTTCCATGTTATGGCTTGCCTCCTCAGTTGTTTCTTGCTATCTAGCTTTCTCTCAGAACGATCTCCCCACGTGGTGGTCGATGGAGTAAGGGGACATTGCAAATAATAATAACACTAATGTGATGACCCATTTTAAACTTTGGGAAATAATTCGTTCAGATGATAAATCATCATAAATTATCAATGATCTACAATATGGTGTCCGGCATCAGAGACCAACTAGTGACCTGCTTGCCTATGTCTCACATAGTTGTCAGCAATCTATCGAAAAATATGGTGAAACTCCGTTGCGCTAGATATCTCCGAAGCGTTTGATCGCGTATGGCACAAAGGACTACTAGCTAAACTTCCATGTTATGGCTTGCCTCCTCAGTTGTTTCTTGCTATCTAGCTTTCTCTCAGAACGATCTCCCCACGTGGTGGTCGATGGAGTAAGGGGACATTGCAAATAATAATAACACTAATTTGATGACCCATTTTAAACTTTGGGAAATAATTCGTTCAGATGATAAATCATCATAAATTATCAATTATCGACAATATGGTGTCCGGCATCAGAGACCAACTAGTGACCTGCTTGCCTATGTCTCACATAGTTGTCAGCAATCTATCGAAAAATATGGTGAAACTCCGTTGCGCTAGATATCTCCGAAGCGTTTGATCGCGTATGGCACAAAGGACTACTAGCTAAACTTCCATGTTATGGCTTGCCTCCTCAGTTGTTTCTTGCTATCTAGCTTTCTCTCAGAACGATCTCCCCACGTGGTGGTCGATGGAGTAAGGGGACATTGCAAATAATAATAACACTAATGTGATGACCCATTTTAAACTTTGGGAAATAATTCGTTCAGATGATAAATCATCATAAATTATCAATGATCGACAATATGGTGTCCGGCATCAGAGACCAACTAGTGACCTGCTTGCCTATGTCTCACATAGTTGTCAGCAATCTATCGAAAAATATGGTGAAACTCTGTTGCGCTAGATATCTCCGAAGCGTTTGATCGCGTATGGCACAAAGGACTACTAGCTAAACTTCCATGTTATGGCTTGCCTCCTCAGTTGTTTCTTGCTATCTAGCTTTCTCTCAGAACGATCTCCCCACGTGGTGGTCGATGGAGTAAGGGGACATTGCAAATAATAATAACACTAATTTGATGACCCATTTTAAACTTTGGGAAATAATTCGTTCAGATGATAAATCATCATAAATTATCAATTATCGACAATATGGTGTCCGGCATCAGAGACCAACTAGTGACCTGCTTGCCTATGTCTCACATAGTTGTCAGCAATCTATCGAAAAATATGGTGAAACTCCGTTGCGCTAGATATCTCCGAAGCGTTTGATCGCGTATGGCACAAAGGACTACTAGCTAAACTTCCATGTTATGGCTTGCCTCCTCAGTTGTTTCTTGCTATCTAGCTTTCTCTCAGAACGATCTCCCCACGTGGTGGTCGATGGAGTAAGGGGACATTGCAAATAATAATAACACTAATGTGATGACCCATTTTAAACTTTGGGAAATAATTCGTTCAGATGATAAATCATCATAAATTATCAATGATCGACAATATGGTGTCCGGCATCAGAGACCAACTAGTGACCTGCTTGCCTATGTCTCACATAGTTGTCAGCAATCTATCGAAAAATATGGTGAAACTCTGTTGCGCTAGATATCTCCGAAGCGTTTGATCGCGTATGGCACAAAGGACTACTAGCTAAACTTCCATGTTATGGCTTGCCTCCTCAGTTGTTTCTTGCTATCTAGCTTTCTCTCAGAACGATCTCCCCACGTGGTGGTCGATGGAGTAAGGGGACATTGCAAATAATAATAACACTAATTTGATGACCCATTTTAAACTTTGGGAAATAATTCGTTCAGATGATAAATCATCATAAATTATCAATTATCGACAATATGGTGTCCGGCATCAGAGACCAACTAGTGACCTGCTTGCCTATGTCTCACATAGTTGTCAGCAATCTATCGAAAAATATGGTGAAACTCCGTTGCGCTAGATATCTCCGAAGCGTTTGATCGCGTATGGCACAAAGGACTACTAGCTAAACTTCCATGTTATGGCTTGCCTCCTCAGTTGTTTCTTGCTATCTAGCTTTCTCTCAGAACGATCTCCCCACGTGGTGGTCGATGGAGTAAGGGGACATTGCAAATAATAATAACACTAATGTGATGACCCATTTTAAACTTTGGGAAATAATTCGTTCAGATGATAAATCATCATAAATTATCAATGATCGACAATATGGTGTCCGGCATCAGAGACCAACTAGTGACCTGCTTGCCTATGTCTCACATAGTTGTCAGCAATCTATCGAAAAATATGGTGAAACTCTGTTGCGCTAGATATCTCCGAAGCGTTTGATCGCGTATGGCACAAAGGACTACTAGCTAAACTTCCATGTTATGGCTTGCCTCCTCAGTTGTTTCTTGCTATCTAGCTTTCTCTCAGAACGATCTCCCCACGTGGTGGTCGATGGAGTAAGGGGACATTGCAAATAATAATAACACTAATTTGATGACCCATTTTAAACTTTGGGAAATAATTCGTTCAGATGATAAATCATCATAAATTATCAATTATCGACAATATGGTGTCCGGCATCAGAGACCAACTAGTGACCTGCTTGCCTATGTCTCACATAGTTGTCAGCAATCTATCGAAAAATATGGTGAAACTCCGTTGCGCTAGATATCTCCGAAGCGTTTGATCGCGTATGGCACAAAGGACTACTAGCTAAACTTCCATGTTATGGCTTGCCTCCTCAGTTGTTTCTTGCTATCTAGCTTTCTCTCAGAACGATCTCCCCACGTGGTGGTCGATGGAGTAAGGGGACATTGCAAATAATAATAACACTAATGTGATGACCCATTTTAAACTTTGGGAAATAATTCGTTCAGATGATAAATCATCATAAATTATCAATGATCGACAATATGGTGTCCGGCATCAGAGACCAACTAGTGACCTGCTTGCCTATGTCTCACATAGTTGTCAGCAATCTATCGAAAAATATGGTGAAACTCCGTTGCGCTAGATATCTCCGAAGCGTTTGATCGCGTATGGCACAAAGGACTACTAGCTAAACTTCCATGTTATGGCTTGCCTCCTCAGTTGTTTCTTGCTATCTAGCTTTCTCTCAGAACGATCTCCCCACGTGGTGGTCGATGGAGTAAGGGGACATTGCAAATAATAATAACACTAATGTGATGACCCATTTTAAACTTTGGGAAATAATTCGTTCAGATGATAAATCATCATAAATTATCAATGATCGACAATATGGTGTCCGGCATCAGAGACCAACTAGTGACCTGCTTGCCTATGTCTCACATAGTTGTCAGCAATCTATCGAAAAATATGGTGAAACTCTGTTGCGCTAGATATCTCCGAAGCGTTTGATCGCGTATGGCACAAAGGACTACTAGCTAAACTTCCATGTTATGGCTTGCCTCCTCAGTTGTTTCTTGCTATCTAGCTTTCTCTCAGAACGATCTCCCCACGTGGTGGTCGATGGAGTAAGGGGACATTGCAAATAATAATAACACTAATTTGATGACCCATTTTAAACTTTGGGAAATAATTCGTTCAGATGATAAATCATCATAAATTATCAATTATCGACAATATGGTGTCCGGCATCAGAGACCAACTAGTGACCTGCTTGCCTATGTCTCACATAGTTGTCAGCAATCTATCGAAAAATATGGTGAAACTCCGTTGCGCTAGATATCTCCGAAGCGTTTGATCGCGTATGGCACAAAGGACTACTAGCTAAACTTCCATGTTATGGCTTGCCTCCTCAGTTGTTTCTTGCTATCTAGCTTTCTCTCAGAACGATCTCCCCACGTGGTGGTCGATGGAGTAAGGGGACATTGCAAATAATAATAACACTAATGTGATGACCCATTTTAAACTTTGGGAAATAATTCGTTCAGATGATAAATCATCATAAATTATCAATGATCGACAATATGGTGTCCGGCATCAGAGACCAACTAGTGACCTGCTTGCCTATGTCTCACATAGTTGTCAGCAATCTATCGAAAAATATGGTGAAACTCCGTTGCGCTAGATATCTCCGAAGCGTTTGATCGCGTATGGCACAAAGGACTACTAGCTAAACTTCCATGTTATGGCTTGCCTCCTCAGTTGTTTCTTGCTATCTAGCTTTCTCTCAGAACGATCTCCCCACGTGGTGGTCGATGGAGTAAGGGGACATTGCAAATAATAATAACACTAATTTGATGACCCATTTTAAACTTTGGGAAATAATTCGTTCAGATGATAAATCATCATAAATTATCAATTATCGACAATATGGTGTCCGGCATCAGAGACCAACTAGTGACCTGCTTGCCTATGTCTCACATAGTTGTCAGCAATCTATCGAAAAATATGGTGAAACTCTGTTGCGCTAGATATCTCCGAAGCGTTTGATCGCGTATGGCACAAAGGACTACTAGCTAAACTTCCATGTTATGGCTTGCCTCCTCAGTTGTTTCTTGCTATCTAGCTTTCTCTCAGAACGATCTCCCCACGTGGTGGTCGATGGAGTAAGGGGACATTGCAAATAATAATAACACTAATGTGATGACCCATTTTAAACTTTGGGAAATAATTCGTTCAGATGATAAATCATCATAAATTATCAATGATCGACAATATGGTGTCCGGCATCAGAGACCAACTAGTGACCTGCTTGCCTATGTCTCACATAGTTGTCAGCAATCTATCGAAAAATATGGTGAAACTCCGTTGCGCTAGATATCTCCGAAGCGTTTGATCGCGTATGGCACAAAGGACTACTAGCTAAACTTCCATGTTATGGCTTGCCTCCTCAGTTGTTTCTTGCTATCTAGCTTTCTCTCAGAACGATCTCCCCACGTGGTGGTCGATGGAGTAAGGGGACATTGCAAATAATAATAACACTAATGTGATGACCCATTTTAAACTTTGGGAAATAATTCGTTCAGATGATAAATCATCATAAATTATCAATGATCGACAATATGGTGTCCGGCATCAGAGACCAACTAGTGACCTGCTTGCCTATGTCTCACATAGTTGTCAGCAATCTATCGAAAAATATGGTGAAACTCTGTTGCGCTAGATATCTCCGAAGCGTTTGATCGCGTATGGCACAAAGGACTACTAGCTAAACTTCCATGTTATGGCTTGCCTCCTCAGTTGTTTCTTGCTATCTAGCTTTCTCTCAGAACGATCTCCCCACGTGGTGGTCGATGGAGTAAGGGGACATTGCAAATAATAATAACACTAATGTGATGACCCATTTTAAACTTTGGGAAATAATTCGTTCAGATGATAAATCATCATAAATTATCAATGATCTACAATATGGTGTCCGGCATCAGAGACCAACTAGTGACCTGCTTGCCTATGTCTCACATAGTTGTCAGCAATCTATCGAAAAATATGGTGAAACTCTGTTGCGCTAGATATCTCCGAAGCGTTTGATCGCGTATGGCACAAAGGACTACTAGCTAAACTTCCATGTTATGGCTTGCCTCCTCAGTTGTTTCTTGCTATCTAGCTTTCTCTCAGAACGATCTCCCCACGTGGTGGTCGATGGAGTAAGGGGACATTGCAAATAATAATAACACTAATGTGATGACCCATTTTAAACTTTGGGAAATAATTCGTTCAGATGATAAATCATCATAAATTATCAATGATCTACAATATGGTGTCCGGCATCAGAGACCAACTAGTGACCTGCTTGCCTATGTCTCACATAGTTGTCAGCAATCTATCGAAAAATATGGTGAAACTCCGTTGCGCTAGATATCTCCGAAGCGTTTGATCGCGTATGGCACAAAGGACTACTAGCTAAACTTCCATGTTATGGCTTGCCTCCTCAGTTGTTTCTTGCTATCTAGCTTTCTCTCAGAACGATCTCCCCACGTGGTGGTCGATGGAGTAAGGGGACATTGCAAATAATAATAACACTAATGTGATGACCCATTTTAAACTTTGGGAAATAATTCGTTCAGATGATAAATCATCATAAATTATCAATGATCGACAATATGGTGTCCGGCATCAGAGACCAACTAGTGACCTGCTTGCCTATGTCTCACATAGTTGTCAGCAATCTATCGAAAAATATGGTGAAACTCTGTTGCGCTAGATATCTCCGAAGCGTTTGATCGCGTATGGCACAAAGGACTACTAGCTAAACTTCCATGTTATGGCTTGCCTCCTCAGTTGTTTCTTGCTATCTAGCTTTCTCTCAGAACGATCTCCCCACGTGGTGGTCGATGGAGTAAGGGGACATTGCAAATAATAATAACACTAATGTGATGACCCATTTTAAACTTTGGGAAATAATTCGTTCAGATGATAAATCATCATAAATTATCAATGATCTACAATATGGTGTCCGGCATCAGAGACCAACTAGTGACCTGCTTGCCTATGTCTCACATAGTTGTCAGCAATCTATCGAAAAATATGGTGAAACTCTGTTGCGCTAGATATCTCCGAAGCGTTTGATCGCGTATGGCACAAAGGACTACTAGCTAAACTTCCATGTTATGGCTTGCCTCCTCAGTTGTTTCTTGCTATCTAGCTTTCTCTCAGAACGATCTCCCCACGTGGTGGTCGATGGAGTAAGGGGACATTGCAAATAATAATAACACTAATGTGATGACCCATTTTAAACTTTGGGAAATAATTCGTTCAGATGATAAATCATCATAAATTATCAATGATCTACAATATGGTGTCCGGCATCAGAGACCAACTAGTGACCTGCTTGCCTATGTCTCACATAGTTGTCAGCAATCTATCGAAAAATATGGTGAAACTCCGTTGCGCTAGATATCTCCGAAGCGTTTGATCGCGTATGGCACAAAGGACTACTAGCTAAACTTCCATGTTATGGCTTGCCTCCTCAGTTGTTTCTTGCTATCTAGCTTTCTCTCAGAACGATCTCCCCACGTGGTGGTCGATGGAGTAAGGGGACATTGCAAATAATAATAACACTAATGTGATGACCCATTTTAAACTTTGGGAAATAATTCGTTCAGATGATAAATCATCATAAATTATCAATGATCGACAATATGGTGTCCGGCATCAGAGACCAACTAGTGACCTGCTTGCCTATGTCTCACATAGTTGTCAGCAATCTATCGAAAAATATGGTGAAACTCTGTTGCGCTAGATATCTCCGAAGCGTTTGATCGCGTATGGCACAAAGGACTACTAGCTAAACTTCCATGTTATGGCTTGCCTCCTCAGTTGTTTCTTGCTATCTAGCTTTCTCTCAGAACGATCTCCCCACGTGGTGGTCGATGGAGTAAGGGGACATTGCAAATAATAATAACACTAATGTGATGACCCATTTTAAACTTTGGGAAATAATTCGTTCAGATGATAAATCATCATAAATTATCAATGATCTACAATATGGTGTCCGGCATCAGAGACCAACTAGTGACCTGCTTGCCTATGTCTCACATAGTTGTCAGCAATCTATCGAAAAATATGGTGAAACTCTGTTGCGCTAGATATCTCCGAAGCGTTTGATCGCGTATGGCACAAAGGACTACTAGCTAAACTTCCATGTTATGGCTTGCCTCCTCAGTTGTTTCTTGCTATCTAGCTTTCTCTCAGAACGATCTCCCCACGTGGTGGTCGATGGAGTAAGGGGACATTGCAAATAATAATAACACTAATGTGATGACCCATTTTAAACTTTGGGAAATAATTCGTTCAGATGATAAATCATCATAAATTATCAATGATCTACAATATGGTGTCCGGCATCAGAGACCAACTAGTGACCTGCTTGCCTATGTCTCACATAGTTGTCAGCAATCTATCGAAAAATATGGTGAAACTCTGTTGCGCTAGATATCTCCGAAGCGTTTGATCGCGTATGGCACAAAGGACTACTAGCTAAACTTCCATGTTATGGCTTGCCTCCTCAGTTGTTTCTTGCTATCTAGCTTTCTCTCAGAACGATCTCCCCACGTGGTGGTCGATGGAGTAAGGGGACATTGCAAATAATAATAACACTAATTTGATGACCCATTTTAAACTTTGGGAAATAATTCGTTCAGATGATAAATCATCATAAATTATCAATTATCGACAATATGGTGTCCGGCATCAGAGACCAACTAGTGACCTGCTTGCCTATGTCTCACATAGTTGTCAGCAATCTATCGAAAAATATGGTGAAACTCTGTTGCGCTAGATATCTCCGAAGCGTTTGATCGCGTATGGCACAAAGGACTACTAGCTAAACTTCCATGTTATGGCTTGCTTCCTCAGTTGTGTTTCTTGCTATCTAGCTTTCTCTCAGACCGATCTCCCACGTGGTGGTCGATGGAGTACCATCCGATACTCTACCAATAAATGCTGGTGTTCCGAAGGGATCCATTCTAGCACCAACACTGTTCCTTTTTCACATGACTCGTTGGGAGCTACCTCATGTTCAGTGCACAGCTTTGCGGATGATAGTACCCTTCATACCGCTTTCTCTCCCAAAGCTCTGATATCAGCCAGTGAATGCATAAATGAACGAAGAAGAATCGTGAATGAAATAAATATGGACTCAGCAGAAATTCTAGAATGGAGATCCCACAACAAATTCAATGCGAATAAAACCCAGGCATGTCTTTCATCCACAGTGCATGTGGCATGCAATAGTTATGTCAGGAGTATCCATACCAATGAAATATTTCCTTTCAATGCTTGGTGTCACCATCAGCATAACCCTTTCAATGAAGAAGCATGTGAGGTCCATTGCCAAGAGTGTCTCTCAAAAACTTGGTTTTATGTTTCGAGCCAAGAAGTATTTTACTTCCTGTCAACTGATTATGATTAATAAGGTACAAATTTGAACTGTTCTGGAAAACTAAATCCATATATGGAGTACAGCACCCAACCACACTTTATATTCGTCTCGTCGGTGATACTTCGCTCACAATCTCGCTCACTTTTCTGGAACATCGCAGAAAGGTTGACTGTCTCTGTTTCATAGATATTTTCATGGACTATGCTCTTCCGAAATATCATCAATCGTTCCACCGTTAGCGGTCCCATCGAGACTGACCCGACGGGTCAGTCTCACATCCATATGCCGTTACGTTGGAGACATGCCGAACATCTCTTTCACAGGGCTCGTTCTTTCAACGAACGGCAAAGCTTTGAAACTAGCTGTTCGCAGAAGGCTGTATCTTCATTAATTCAAGAAGAACATCAATTCCTACAGACTTTCTCTCGGCTCTCGCTATCTTCTCTGAACAATACAGGATTTTTCATTTGCTGGGACCAAAATTCAAAAAAAAATCCTTCTAATATTGGGCTTCCTCTAGCTGCATGAAAAGTGATGATACTATTGTCGTCATCTGGGATATATACCAAGTACAGATCAAGTTCTTCGTCTTTTTCGATTGAGAAGTATATTTTCAATTACCTGTTCGAAGGTGAATATCCTGCTTCATCTTCGGGAAAATAGCAGTCTTCGGATATTTCGTCAACGATATAATCAAGCTCTCCTGATGAGTAATTGTAGTATAACGATATTTTGTCGTCGTTATTTGCTACTTGAATGTTTTTTGTATGTATTCAATTCTGGAGAGGACATCGGCGTTGATATTGCTTGTGCCTTTCTTGTAGACTACTTCGCAGTCATATTCTTCTAGCTTCAGACGCCATCGGACCAGCTTTGAATTTGGATCCTTCAGGGAAAAGAGTCGATAATCAGACAAAAATTTAAATTTTCGTCCCGAAGAGGCATTTTCTTCTCGATGGTAGAATATCTCATCTATGTTTTATTCGCCGTCCTGGATCCATAAACTATTGGTTTTACTTTGACATTGACTGGATTTGGTTTTATCCCATTCGAAGTGACTATGTGTTCTAGAAAGTTTTCTTCGTTTTTCAGAAATTTCAGGATTCGCACTTGTCTACTTGTATTTTGAAACCAGTTTCTCTCAGGTGTTGGAATACTTTTGTGAGGTCAACCATGTGATCTTGCCGGGAGGGGAAGAAGGTAATTATATTGTCTACATAGACCGAGCAGATAATGCCTCGAAGGGCCTTGTAGACAACTCGTTCAAAGAAACTCTATTCAAGACGGATACCATAATCGTAGAAATGAATCAGTTACCAGCTTTTATCTTCATTATAAATCTTCGGAATTTACTAATCTGAAGAAATGGCATAACAGATCTGCTGCTCAACGAACTTGAAATGACAGTCAGGGCTATCTTAATGCTTGAAATGATCTAAGAATCTTCGAGTCAATTGGGGTGGTATTAGTCCTGGAGGCAGGTCATTTCAATTACTACCAGACTCTGAGAACAATAGGTACCAGTTTTTTTTTCTTTTTCATGAAAACAACTTTTTTTAACTTCTGGTTCCCACGAAAAAAAAATCCTGTATTGTTCAGAGAACATCGTGAGAGACGAGGGGAAAGTATTTAGGAATTGGTATACTTCTTGAATTTTTGAAGGCTTTTTGCCTCAGGGAACACCTCCCAAGGCACCAAGTTCCAAAGCTTTGCCGTTCGGTGGAAAAACGAGACCTGGGAAACAGATGTTTGTCGTATCTGCAAGGTGACGGCATATGGATGTGAGGACTGAGCTTGACGGATCAGTCATAGAGCATCGTCCATGAAAATATCTATAAAACAGCGAGAGATGCCAACCTTTCTGCGTTGTTCCAGAAAAGTAAACGAGTTCGAAAGCGAAGTATCACCGAAGAGACGAATGACTCTATGAATCTAAAAGTTTCAGTGTGTGTTTGGGTGCTGCATTCCATATATGGTAACAGTATTCCAGAACAGGCCGAATTTATGCCTTATAAATAATCATAATCAGTTGACGGGAAGTGAAATACTTCTTGGCGCGAAACATAAAACCAAGTTTTTGAAAGACACTCTTGGCAATAGACCTCGCATGGTTCTGATGTGCGGTTGGCTTCCTGTTTGTTACTTTCCAATTCTGATTTTACATCCAAGTGTGCACAACTTTGGACTTGATTTTACCGTATTGATAAGCACTTAAGTGCTGAACACGTGTCTACGGTTGCATTTCCATTTGAGGGTTATACCCAATAATTTTTCCATTCATATTATCATATATTGTCCCTCACTATATCCATACTAATTTATAAATTTCTGGCCAGGATTGTCACGCAGGTAGCTATAGCTGTCTCCGTGGCTACGTTAGGTGTTGCCTTGTGAATTCGAGGTCTCCTAGCCAAATGCCACAAATGTGCGGTTGGCTTCCTGTTTGTCACTTTCCATTTCTGATTTTACATCCAAGTGTACATAACTTTGCACTTGATTTTATCGTATTGATAAGCACTCAAGTGCGAAACACGTGTCTACGGTTGCATTTCCAATTTAGGGTTATACCCAATAACTTTTCCATTCATATTTTCATATTTTCATTATTGTTCATTGAATTATACCAAGTTGTTGAATCCTCATTCTATAATTTTTGCTAAGTCCGTTTTTATTTCATTCATGATTCTTTTCCGTTCATTTCTGCATTCACTGGCTGATATCGGAGCTTTGGAAGAGGAAGCGGTATGAAGGGTACTATCATCTGCAAAGCTGTGCACTGGATATGAGGTAGCTCCCAACAAATCACTGATGTGAAGAAGGAACAGTGTTGGTGCAAGAATGGATCCCTGCGGAACACCTGCATCTATTGATAGAGTATCGGATGATTACTCCATCGACCACCACGTGGAGAGATCCATTTGAGAGAAAGCTAGATAGCAAGGAAAACAACTGGGGACGCAAGTCATAAGATAAAAGTTTTGCAAGGACTCCTTGGTATCAAACACGCCTTGGAAATATCTAGTGCAAAGGCACAGAGTAATGACCTTTTTCAGAATCACTACACTCCAAAGAAATGCGGCTCTTTATCACTTCACGAGGAATGTGATGAAATCTCTGAGGAATACCTGGACAATACCTCTTTGGCATCTATAAACGAAGCCACTATAACGGAATCAATGGGTCTTGGTGGTGCATAGGTTGTGTGCTGGCTTGCCTATTTAAACAACTAGGCATCTAAACGACCTATATCAATACTCATATAGACTTTATTTATAGACTTTAGCTACCATGGCAAATAATATTTTTTACTATCATGTTTTTTTCGTATCACGAGTAAAAATACGCGCGTTCCTTTTCGCTAACTCAGTCGAGTTTTTCTAGGCACTTGCAGGAACCAGTTTCCCCTACAGCGCATACGGTCAGCAGCTGAGTTACTGGTATCCACAGAGTTATCCCGCTGCAAGTTCCACTCAAATGCAAGGACAATTTCTAGGAGGTATGCAAGGATATACTTATGGACAATTCGGTGGATACCAGCAATCATATATGGGGTGAGTATAATTCTTTTCCTCAATTCAAAACCACGACATGTTTGGCTATCATAATAGCTTTCTCGAGTGACTTGTGTCTCCTATTTAGCCGTGCTGTCGTGCTTTGAAACAGAACATTCAAGATTCAGCCAGTATAATAATATAGTATTTTTTCAGAATGGGTCTTCAAGTACCAACGGCAACAACAGCATGGCAAGGTATTCCAAGTCAGCCTCAAATACCTACGACACCCCAACAAATGACTGCACCAACAGCGACGCTGCAGCAACCAGGTCTGGTTTTCCCTATCCAACAATATCAAGTGAGTACGTTGTTGTGTATCACTACACCGCTTTGCCAAGCATGGTTGCTTCTGGGCATATAGGCGAGCAGAATACCCATTTTTCGTGCACTTATTGACTGAGACATATTGGTTCATATTGATCCGAGCAATGGTGCGTACGAGAGTCTCGCTTGGTCTCGTCTCGTGTCCGAGATGAGAATCAAGACGATACTCGGAACAAGACGAGACGAGACTTTTATTGATCTTGTCTCGAGTCTCCTGCATGAGGTCTCGCGTCTCGTACGAGAGTCTCGCAGGTAAATATTTCTACGTGTGGAATTGAAAACCTAATAAAAATATAAATGAAATATAAAATTTAAAAAAAAACACGATTTTCGAATATTTTTGAAATGAACTGAAAAGCATAAAATAATTTTTTTATTGAAGATATTTTAAAATTATTATATAATACCAAGAATTGCTTTTGGAAACCACTACCCGCGTTATCAGTTGACGGTAATCACTTTGTTTATTTTATTACTTTGTTAACTTTATTGTCTATTTCTCACGTGCTGCGTAACTATAAGAAAATCACTAAATCGCCTTAATAATAAATCTGCACTGTTATGACAACTAGGTGGAAAACAAAATCATTTGCGATATATAGGGCTCAAGGCTGTTTTTTTTAACTTTGATTTTCATACCTAAATCATTTCTTAAATGATATTATTAATGTTTTTATTTTGTTTAGATGTATTACTCTCAAATACATAATGTTATTACATCATATAGTATATTTCAGCAATAACATAGGGTAAATTACCAGAAAACTAACTAATTTGATGTACATATGACTTTGTATTTCTGAGAATTCACTCTACGTTATTCTTGAAATAGGGTACAGCAAGTATTTAGGTATTCCTTATTGCACTGAAACAATTTGATTATGCATGACTAGATTACGATATTTTTACGAAACTCTCGTACAAGAAGCGAGAAGAGACGAGAGTGGAGGCGAGATTGGCGGCTGCGGCTGCGAGACGAGACTTGATACGCGACTTATTACTCCATCGGCGAGATGAGACAAGACTTCCTCGTTGGTCTCGTGCGCACCACTAGATCCAAGTATTAACGAACTCTATACCATAAGATTATTTTTAGCTGTTAACGTTTGTTTTTTTCTCATTCAGATTTCGTTTGTTTGTTTTAACTGTAGGGGAGGTGAATAATATTGATTTATCGTTGAGAAACTTACCCTCCTCACCTTATAGCTCACCCAATAGAAATCATTCGTTTATAAACCAACCAACATATCTAATTCACAACTGATCCTTGTTTTCAATTCGGTTTTGCATTTCCATATCTGAATTAACACCACCATTTTCTCTTCATACTCATATAAAGACACTGGAACCCTTGAATTTCCAAAAATACAATGATTGCCAAAATTATCCCAACAATTATAACATCTCAAAAAATAATATGTTTACTATGCATTTCTTTTGTATAGGATGATGGCAAAGAGCCCTTCCTGGTAGGGCAGGACACCTTGTTTCTTTCTTGACAAGCTGCAGTGCAGTGAACAAATTGCAGATTTCTGTAATGTTATTGTGATTTTGGAAATCACGCAATTTGGGTATTTTTGGTTGAGATGGAGTTGAGATGGCGTTCGTGGTTTAGTGAATGCAACACTACGGGTGCGGTCTTAGTTTTAGAACCATTTGTTGCAGGGATTAGTTACTGTCTGCAGAGACTTAACCTATACTGATGAGGAAAAACCCAGAAATCGATCTATAGGTGGTCCAAATATTTCAATGAACATTTTCATGCAACTAGCAATTGCAGAGAAAGCCTTGTAAGAATTCTGCACGGAAATTCATCAGATCTAATTCAAAGATTGTCGTGGTATTGCAAGGAAAGTAGTTGTTTTCTGATGGATTCTTCACCCAATTATTCCTATTGTTTAGGATTATGGCAATGAGCCCGTCCTGGTAGGGCAGGACACATTATTTCTTTGTGTACTATGCAGTTATTTTTCAAAATGTGAAGGTGGCTGCAAACGTGTTCTCAACTGAAAAATATCAAACTATAAGGTGTGTTACCTTGCCCATAACTGAGAAGATGTGGTCATTCTCTATTCAACGGGAGTAAACTAATCAGCTCTCAAATTGTACAATACATCAACAAAAAGTTGGTTCTGTCGAATTTATTGCCTTTCTGAATACATTTTTTGAATCAATGAATCACATAATGTTTCGTGTTGAATGCTGCAAGATATTCAATAATGCAGATACATTCTGATGTCTTGCTCCGTAAGTTCACTAGAATAAATCCTCTCAGTTTCTTTCCAAAAGAAATAGTATATAGAAAAAATTAACAGAACGTATAAATTTTTCAATCCCTCATTGTATTCGTAAATAAATCCCAGATACTAAAAGGGTGATGCTGTAGGTTCGGGTTTTCCTGCAGCTGAAAAGTGAATACGCCACCAAAAATCAGTAGGTCGCCCCGGAGCGCCACGGTAAATAATAAAAATACCCGCACAGGCTATGCCTTTGAGTACACTCTATGAGTTTTTATGAGGGAGTGTTATTTTTATTATTATTGTTGTTATTATTATTATATGTTCACGATACGCCGCCGTTCAAACAATGACAAGTATTGGAATGGAGAATATGACATAAAATAAAGTATGACGCATATTTGCGCAAAAAAAAATTATTTCCAGTGTGACAATATAATCCTTTTCATTCTGGTTCATACCTTAAGGTACGTTTTCCTCCGCGGTCGCATGCGACTGGAGACCGCAACCAAGTAGCTGCGACTTGTTTGCCAAAAGTACATATGTTTTCCTCCAATGCGAATAATATTATAGTAGTTGGCGCTCGTAGTCGATGTCCAAAATGAATGTTTCTATGAAAACAAGCTGTACAAGCTGTTCATCATGTTTGGCATCGAAATCTTCCATTTTAAGAGCACTGAAAATGTGTTTTTTTTATGACATAATGGAAGTTTATTTTATTAATGAAATAAAACAAATGCATAAAAGTTCCAAATAATTATGTCTCAGAAATAAATTCTGTGTGATCCTGAAATGGAAGATTTCTATGCAATACAGCTTGTTTCCTTAAAAAGATTCAATTTGGACTTCTACATCGGCTACGACTATTATAGTATCAATCGCACAGTCGCATGTGACCGTGGAGAAAAACATACCTTCAATCTGCTCTCGGAGACGATATACGACTAGCGTCTGCGCGATCGGCAGATAGTTTTTGGTAGTATCGACTCAGTAGCAGGTAGGAAAACAAGCAGATAAAAAACACTGACGATGTCCTCGCGAACCAGTCGCAGCTACTCGGTCGCGGACGATAGTGCATGTGACCGCGGTGGAAAACGTACGTCAATGTGACTTTTGCAATTTTTAAGTAGATTTGTGCCTTATTATATGTCTCGGTGTTTTAAAAATTCCAGTTCGCACCATGTAATTGATCTTTAGTACTCGAAGTCAATGAATAATCTACCACCTGAAACTCAATTAATTGACAAAAACGCAAACTCAGTATTTTTATCTCATTGTGATAATACTGAAAATTCTAAATGCTATTATTTTTTTTTCATTTCAGGCCCAATGAAACACACACAATTGTCATCAACCCGACATAGTGATATATTAAAAACCAACAAGATACCGTATCAGTAAATAATCGCGGAAATGTAATTATTTGTGCCAAATTTCAAGTACATACATGAACAAAATTATAGAAGTCCTAAGTCCATCCATTTAATGTAAAGCTGGCGACGACTAAAGCTTCAATTGTTTCCGAAAATGTATGAATGCTGAAAGGTTGCGAAACCTGCATAACTGCACTGGTGTCTGCCGCCTAGCCTAGGCTGCTACTAGCCTAGCACACGCTCCACTCTTAGTTCACTGGTTTCACAACTTTGCATGAGTACATCTTTCTTATTTCACGCGTCTTTTGGCAGATAGGAGAGGACGACTGGCTCTCTTCCAGTCTTCTGGTATGATTGTAATGAGATTGGCTATTGAAGAGAGAAGAAGCAAGAGGATGCACACGCCGAAACCTGGCAAATGCAGACTTATGAATTCCACATCACCCAGAACTTTGGTCCTCGACATCTGGTGGCGTCTGCTCTTTACAGTTTAAAGATCAACTTATTCTACTTGAGATACCTGTACTTCTGCGGTAGGGTTGTAATGATAAACAAATTAGAATATAAGAATTTATATATGGAAAGAAGTGGAGTGTGGTTACATTCGTTCGAGTTTGACATGTACGAACGCTAGTAGAATATGAAAGAGAAAGTTAGATAGGAGATATAGATAGGTTAGTAGATAGTTATGTAATCAATATAGTAAGACACGGATCCGAATATATACAACGAGCACGAAACACCATGGATCAACTGGTTAGAAAAAGAAATTGGAATATATAGTGCGATGAAAAATACTTTGTCTGATTTCTGACACTTGTCCATCAGATGCACAAGCGTCTGATGCACTGGTTCATCACTTGGTGAGCAATCGTTTCCGTGTTCAAGCATCTCAATGAAACTGGACGCAAGCGTGATATAAAAATATATATATATACATTATTCAACGTGATATCCCAAAATCCGACATTTTATATAATATATGTAATGAATGATGAAAAGTTTTGATACAAGATTTAAAGTATACCGCAGATGTAGAACATAGAATGATGAGTATTATTTAGCATTTATATATAAATAGCTATAGATTTAGTATTGACAGTATATAACTTGCACACTAATCTTAAGACGCACCACATATTCAACAGCTGTATTAGTGTCTAACTGTGAAGAAACCATTTGTCTCGTGCTCCACCCTACAACAACGTATTAGCACGTTGTCGTTCGAAACTTACAATTGTGAGAAACTCGCGTATCTACACAGCTCCATCTATTTTTCAATGGTTTCATTTACAAAAACAACAGTTATAAATGATCAATTTCTATAAAATCACATTATTATTGCAGAAAGTTTCATTCGACTCAATGACATGGAAAAACATATAGTATTTTTTTACACGTGAAAAATTAATGATCAATCAAAATAACCTGTAATTTGAAATTTTTATTATTATTTTCTAATCATTCCGTATCAATCTCGAAACATGATTTTTTGAAATATGTTGAAAAAAATCATTTCTCACAGAAATGAAATAAAATGAGGGCCTCTGGAAGAAAACTTATTTCAGAATTGGAAACCGTATCCTTCGTATTCAACACTGGTTCTCTCGAAGATCTCTGTCTACTCCTTTGGGAGAACTGAGGACTTGCGGTTTGATGGCCTGTATTCATTCCTGTTGGCGCGAGATGAGCTGTATGCCGAAACTGAGTTGGAGCTAGACGAGCTGTGTGCGGGACCTGGGTTTGTGCGAAGGTGGATGATGCTAGATTGCCTGTTCATGTTCGTAGATTCTGGATGTTACTTGCCTGTTAGTTTGGCCGATATAAGTTCTCTGGCACTCTAAAAATGGGATTTTATATATGCCTTGAGAATCATTTGGTATTGTATCGTTGGGAGATCTGAGGAATTTGAAAATAATTTTCACGGCCAACAACCAAATATCCCATTTCCTCAGGTCTCCTAAAGACCCAATACCAAATGATTCTCAAGACATATAGGATATACCATGTTCAGAGTGTCCTAGAACTTATATCGGTCAAACTATCAGGCAAGTAACATCCAGAATCTACGAAGATGAGTTCACAGTCCGACAAGCATCTTTCATCTCCGCACTTTATAGACATTGTGAAGACACAGGCTATAAAATAGACTTTAAAACACCAAAACAATTGCCACCGGGACAACTCTGCAAAAGCGGATCATCCGCGAAGCTCTTGAGATAGAGAAACGACCCAATTGCCTCAACACCCGCGACGACGATTGTAGACTTCCCAACACCTGGAATCTTCTCATTTCTCGCATCCCCCCATTTCGTGCCAACCCAGTTCCCACACACAGTTCATCTAGCGTCAGCCTAATTCCCGCACACAGCTCATCACGCGCCAGCCCCGTTCACACAGTCATTACAACAGGTATAAATACAGGTCCACACACCGCAAATTCTCAGTTCTCTCGAATTATTTTATTATTATTAGGCAGTAGGTGTTAAGTCACAAAATCCTAAGGTGCTAATACCTGAGGAGTAGGAAGATTGAGACTGCAGTGTAGAATCACGTCTCCCACCTTTTGAGCCCTTTCTCATTTCTTGAAAGTGGCTCCAAAATCGGAGCCGAAACGTCGAATTTTAACTAATTCCAGACGTGGTTCAACTCGAACTTTCAGTTTCAATACATATATATATATATATATATATATATATATATATATATATATATATATATATATATATATATATATATATATATACTTTTGATTCTGTTTGCCTTCCTCTTTACGCGTTAGAAACTTAATTGAACCTTGGATTGGTCAGAAAAACAAAGATGTTGGCCACCTGCCTGAATAGATAATCATCTAACTTTGGATTCCATGGTTCGTTCAAATTAAGTTTAGTTCTGGGGCATCTTGTAACTACTCATCTCTTCGGAAACTGATATTTCTATAACTGTTGTTCTTTGATAAGAAACGGATTCAACAAAATGAAAACAATGCCTGAAGAATATTTCGAATAGATAGCGGCTAGAATTTCAGTGATTATGTTAGTACAGTTCGGCGGGCATAGCTGAAACTGTGAAGATATGCACACCGATGATGAGCATCAGTCGTACGACGGACTATTATAGTCCATATATCCCATGATATGGCAGTCAACATCAAACGTCCGCGCAAGAAGTGGAAATTCCTCAGTTTCAGCTATGTTTGCCAGACTGTAATAAAAAAACATTTGATGATATCTCATTTGTAGGGCAGCAGGCATTATGATGTCTATGAGTATCTATTTTTAATGATATTGGAAGTGTTCCCATTGTTACACAGTACAATTAAGTTTAGAATAAGGATGAAACACATTCTGTTATATTGTTGACTCTGTAGTTATTGTTTTGAAAATTTGTTGAGTTTTAGTTGTTTACCAGTTGTTACTTTGTCTAGTAAATTAAAAAGAGTTACTTTCAACATAATTTGCTTAGCTCTCTGAGCAAAAGCAATATCTTCTTTGGTCTTGTGGGTGGTACTTATAGATTATATTCTTCTTAGGAGAATTGAGACATTAACACTCTATTTGCTTATGAAGCGGGAAAAAAAATTGTTTCAAGAAGATACTTCATTGGAAGAATGTTCAAGACTCAAGTGAACAAAATGTTCAGTGAAAATAAAAGATTCAGTTGAACCCTAATTATATGTTATATCTGAATTTTCACTTGGAACTTTTCAAAATCTCTATTTGGGGTGGTTCGAACCACCGGCACCGTTTAATAATTAAAACCAATGAAATATAAAAATGCCTTTATTCTACAACATGAAATGAATAAGTGACAAACAATCGTGAATTTATATATTTTGAAATGTTGGCGAAGCTGCTTGGCTCCGTGAAAGCGTTTTTCCTGGATGTAACCTAATATGCCTGGGACGGTTACTCTGGATATAAGATATAACAGCTCTCCTTACATTAGAAAACTTGGTGCTATGCAACAAATTTTAGGGTTTCTCAGACGGGGGTTACTTAGGCGTCTGCGTCTAAATTGGAGTATTCGTTTGGTTCTTCTTGTAAGATTGGTTTTCTCCTTGGGAACACGCTTGGAATCCTTTGGAACGGTCTGTAGGCCAGTAGAGATAGACAATCAATTCACATTAATTACAAAAGTTTTCAAACTGCAGTGGTATGTTAGTGCATTAATAAAAACAAACTATAAAATTTTGCAGAAGTCTGCGATGAACGCAACATTGTTTAAATGGCAAAAAAGCGTTTTAATGCTGAATTTTTCCAGTCAAAATTGCAAAAGTTCTGCGAACTGGAAATACCGTTTGTAAGGCTGTTTTACAACAAGCATTGAGTTTGCAATCTTGTAATATGTACGGAACCTTGTTTTTTTTCTCATTCGTTTGAGTTTCACATTATTTCACATTGTAATTTTTTGAGATGAATTACAAAAGTTCTGAAAATTGGATGAGTGAATGAAAAAAATGTTTAACATAGTCTCGTACATTTGCAACCATTTCTGAAAAACGCATCATAGTATTATCAAACTGTTTTCCTCGATGCTGCCAGTTTCAAGTAACCCAAGTATTGAACTAATTACAAAAGTTTTGTATCCTGGTTGCAAATGAAGAGAATATCGATCGGTCTTAGTGGAAATGCAACTTTGCAACCTCATACGAAATAAGGAAACCTAATCATTCAGGAATTATAATATTCAATAATTTCAGCAGTCGAAACCTGGGGAGTATGATTGATACTACAGTGGTCCAGGTAAATACCTGATGATTAATTGGGCATATCTGTCAAGTTTTGTACTGGTTGATTGGAACTGAATGTTGCGATGTGCATTCCAGATGAGTGATGTGGTATTATTGATATGAATACGAATATAAATAAGAATAGGAATGTTTCTGTTTTGCGTCCTGTGTATTATTTATTACAGTGCTACCGTTATGTGATAGTCATACCAACAATATCACCTATATCGTTCGTTTTGGTTCAAATATCAATTAGCAATGACAGATACTTATTTATTACTTTTTCATTGTCGTATTAGTTTTCATGCAGTTTTCGAAAAAATATTGTTTGCATCTCGATTGCGAAATGCTTTTGCGTTCTCGAATGGTTATTTTGCTTGAATTCTCGAACGCAAAAGTATCATTTCGTATTCTAGATCCACAAATATTTATTTCCGTTCGACGCCAGAGGTTGCAATTCAAAGCCCTACTCGAGAACAATATTTTAGTTCTTTTTTGGAGTTTGCAGAACTTTTGGAATTTTCTTACACAATTTAGGATTACTAACACAAATATTTCCGTTTTGTTTGCATGGTTGTAAATTCATCAGATGATCTGAATTTTTATTTTTCAACTCTTCGACTATTTGCAGAACTTTTGCTTTTTTTGGTAGAGTACAAAAATACGAAACTATTTTATCTTTCATTTTAACCGCATTTCCGTATTTCGGGCGAGGTTGCAAATTGATTGAAACACCGTACCTGAGGACATCTTCATTTGCAACCATTATTAAAAATTTCTAAAAATTTCGGTACTTATTTTGATAAAAGAAACAATTTATTGAAAAAATATGTTTTCCGTTTGACCTCAGAGGTTGCAATCTCAGCACTGCTCGAGGCTAATATTTCAGTTACTTTTTCGAGTTCACAGAACTTTTGAAATTTTCTTCGCAAATTTAGGATCATTAACAATTGTTTCTCGATAAAACACTCATTTCCGTTTTGCTTGAATGGTTGCAAATTCATCAGATGATCTCAATTGCTATTTTGCAACATTTCGACATTTCGATAAAATCATGTCTATACCTACTGGCCTACTGAATGATCTAGTCGGAACAACGGTGAACCGTTAGGTTCAGTTGGTGCCAGTTTTAGTATTCTTCTATACTTGCAGATAAGGTGAAGGCCTACCGAAAATGTTATTGAAATTATGGTGGCGTATGTCAACCAAGACATATTTTTCTCGACAAATGATCAGTGAATTAGATCGTCCAAAGTTTTGGAGTACGAATCCAGCGTATGTTTGGCAAAGTTCAAATCATCGCTGTTGAGATCGTCTAACTTGAGTGGATTTGATTTTGGAAGTTTTGATTTTTCCGGTATCTCAGCACAGCATTCATACGGAATCAATACTAGATGTGTTCTTTAGGTGACGTTAGAAATGTTTGATAATTGAGAATTTGAGGGTGATGGTTGGTGATTTACACTGGAATATGATAATTTCATGTCGTATAGTGCGCAAAAATCTTTTAGGGTTGCATTGTCAAAATATTTACCGTGGTGACAGGGTATTCGTAAGGATGTACCAAAATGTTAGAAATACCAGAGTAGGGCGTTTGCAACAGTTCTTGCAGATTAGTCTTTGATAACGTGAACTTGTTTAAATTCTGTTAATTCGTAGCGTATACTGGGTGCCCAGTGTTTATTTCGTGATTTCTATAATGTCGATGTCGACTCTTTTAAAGGCAGTTCTAGAACTATCAGTTATTACTGAAGGATTGTTGAGGTGTTTCCTACATATCTTACTTCTTTGACGAATTTGGCAATTTTGGATATATTTTTCAACTTCTTCTGTTAGACCTTGCCCATTGTAGGAGTTCTTGTCAAATTTTGACATATTTTGAGTTTTATGTCTTTTTTGCGAAAATGAAACAAAGTATTTCAAGGATCAGAAGTTCTGAATTATTTTCAACGCAATAGGTGTAATAAGTCAAGTTAGTGTAGTATTTTCGACATTTGACTGCTTGCTTGAAACCATATTGATTTTTAAATTTTGGATATGTAACGTATTTTTGTTTGATTATGTCGTCAAATATTGTTTGATGAAAGTTTTCGATTTTGTTCTGTAGGTGACATACCCTAATATGGTTACTTTCTTTGTCAAGTAATTGGCAGTTTGAATATTCGACTTTCGAATAGTCCATTAGCGATTTAGTTGGATATAGATTTAAAAAGGTTTATAATTCTCGTTCTATTTGTACAATAGGGTATTTTGGAGGGTTGGTTTCAGATATTCCTTCAGTATCAGAGAGATTTTCAGTATCTGAGGGATTTATTCCTCATGAACAATGGAAAATTGGAATCCACCTTTGCAATGTTTCATTAATCAACACATAGCTCCCAAAACGCTTCCGTAACAATTCTTATCAGAAGGAGTGTTAATGATCACAGAACGCTTAAAGAAATTTTACTTCCAACGTTTATTTAATAACATATAGTATATCAATACTGTAACAATGTAATTATTGTAAAAAAGGGATAGCAGTTGAAGAGTTTCCACAATATTTCTGGTGTTGAATACACACCTTTCATTCACAAGTATTTTTTGTATCTCAAGCTAGTTCTGCCCTTCTCTTATTAACATATTTTCTTAACAAGTGAACTTTTTGTCTACTGAAGTATCTTGGCTGAACTGCAATGTCAACAATGCAATATCATATCCATAACATATTACCACCCCCTTTATTTCATACCTGATCTGCACAGTAGTCAATTACTTTCAGTAACCTAAGAAGCTAACCCATTTAGGCGGTCCTGGAATTGCATGGAAACTTTAAGTTAGATTGTCTCTTTAAATATCATACTCTGTGATAGTATATTGTTGTCTTAAAGAACTGTGCAAAAAAGAAACGAATTATATTATAATTATTGTAAAAATTCATATGTATATATATATATATACGATAACATTATGATAGATTTTTATACTTTTGGTACTTTTGATTTAGAAAACAATTTTTTTTGACTACTATCCCGAGGGCACAAATCACCTTTTCAATTCCAAAGTGAGAAAATTAGCAAGAGTCGAGAAAAAATGTCGTAGAGAGAGTGAAGAGTCTCGAGAAGGAACATTGCAAGTAATTTCTCTATGTATATTGATATACCAAACTGAAAATTTAATATAAAAAGAAAATTATAACTATCTTTCTAGACCATGCGTAGATTACCGTGCGATGGCACGAACTTGGCCATTAGGTTACCAAAGAAATCTAGCAGCTAACGAAGCCCATCCATTCTACTTTTCTAAACAAAAGTGTTGTCAATATTTCACTTGGTCACTGTGTTCACTTACCCCGGAGTTTGAAGTTTAAAATAAATAATGACATATCATCTTTGTGTGTGTTAGATTTAAATGAGTGTTGTGTAACTTATAGAATCACAGTAGGTATGGAGGGTATACGTTAGTTGTAATGGATGCGTTAGATTCTACAATTGTAAAATATATTGCCAGACTACAGCGAAGACTTTCAGTGAAAGCTGCAGTGTTTAGTGTGTATCCAACAATACTTACGACTTTTTGTTGAAATTTCATGTTGTATCTAAATTGTTACATAATATAAGAGGCGTTTGATCTTGTTGTTGATTTTCTTCGAATAACTATATAAGAAATCAATGTACACTAAGTTATTTGAAGAAAACTCTGAATAATCTGGGTGTATTGAACTTTGTAATATAACATTTTATTTATGTACATTGGGACGAATAAAATAAAATGGTATTACCAATTTTATTCAAAAACAAGCGTGGCTCTATTTTGATACTGTAAAAAAAGCCACACCATAGATGGAACTATCGCATTATATTAAAAGGTGATCAAGGTATAACACGATTATTATATTCAGCTGATTTTTGTTTCAGAATTTCCATCCCATAAGTAAAGAACTGATTGAATTTAAAGTACAAAGAATTGCCAATTTCTGCACAGCGAGCAATCTTCCAGAAATTTGGGGTAGAATTTTAACAACAGTTGTGCCATAATGATATGTTTCCAATATAAAAAAAAATGTTTTGCATCAATATTTATAATACTGAGTTGATGTTATTTATTCAATTATAATACCTTTATTCTTGAGTGAATTCAATTCAGAGGGGATATCATGTATATTTATTTTATGTTCCATAACAAATGTCTCACTAAACCTTGTGTAAAAAAAAAATTCACTCATAATACGAAACTGACAGAACCATTTCTGTTGGCTTTTTCAATACACACTATGTATCACTTATGCTGAGTTGTCTATTTCAATATATCAAAACGAAAATTTTCAGTTTACTATTGATGTTCATTAATGTTCATTTGATATTGATATGACAAATAGAATTTAGTTGACTCAGCTTCAATTCAATGGAAAATGTTTATTGGAATTATGCAATATAATAATTCCAATAAACAACAAAAAATTCAGTATAAAGAATGGACCATAGATAAGAACTAAAATGACAATCACTGAAAACGGAATAATATTCAATATTCCCAACGAAAATTTGTTGATATTTTAATTGTGTTATAATTTTGGTCTCCGAAATATACATTTATACCTATATTTATTGCTGCTACGCATGAGATTGTGAATGCGTGTGTCAACACGCCAATAATTATACAAAATACAACCTAGAATAATATATTGTAGGAAATGGAATTGAATAAAGACAGTTACAGTGACTGGTGTGTTTCATTTCTTTGGTTCGGGTTCACGTAGGAAGCAAGCAAAATGTGAAAATAAATTATCTCACATATGCGAAAAATCAGAAATAATTCACAAAATAGGTCTTTTTTTTTTCATGGATTCGTATTCGTTTGAACCTTCTTCTATTTTGAATCAAAAATCTAATTTCGACCAAGCAAATGTATCTGGTTCATCGTTCAAAATGAATGTGTTGATGAAGATTGAATTAATGACTTTCCTCACATCATAAAACAAGTTTATTTGTATATAAAGTGAAGTAAGTAAAGTAAAGTAAGAAAAGTTGTCTTCTTTTACTTCGTTTACTTCCAAAATAATTGGAAAACTACCCGCTGATATTCCTCCCCTGTCAAAATTTATATTTTTTTCTGAAAATGAAATTCTTGAAATTTTTGGTGAATTCTATGGAAAACAAATTTTTATTTTTTTATCCTACATATATTCACAAAATCTGTCTAATTTTTGTATTTTTTATATTTCTGAATCCATAGAGACTCCCAAACTCCCTAGCCGTATAAAAACCACTTCATGTCGTTAACTATGGTATTATATTTTCGGTGTTGTTCTCAATATCACCGTTGTAGCACACTCTAATCGCGTCGGTGACGCCACAAACTTCAGAGCATCTAAAAGTTTCTCCTATCCCTGTCTAGTGATCTCAACTCAACCTTGACTGCGACTGCTCTGCTTCGTCATTACTTTTCTTTTAGAAAGTGACGCACGTTTTTTAGGTCGAGTAGAGAAGACAAGATAATAAATAGTAGGTTGGGTTAGGTTTAAATGTGAGTGAGCCCATATCAGGCTCTCCACTGCGGCCAATGGCCTATTGTGGATATAATAGTATATCAAGAAGAAAATCAAACAGAACACAAAATAGTTTTCCACAATAATTTGTCAGACTTTGACAAATATCTATACATAAGTCTTGTAAGTGAGTTTCTTGCAAGGGTTTGTAAGAGTTTAGCAAAATTATCAGTGCAAAAAGAAAGGATCTGAAAAATAAAGTACCACAAATACCTCAATAAGTACAAGGGAGGCGTATACCTCTAATGATGTGTCATTATAAAGAAAAACAGTGACACGTGCAGACAAATACTATTAACTCGCAGCGAATGAGTCGTAATTAGGAGATGATATACGACTAGCGTTTGCGCGATCGGCGAATGGTTTTTGATAGTAGCAACTCAATAGACAAGCGTCTAGCCGTACCAATTCTACTTTTGTTCCCACAGGTCCGCATGCGCACAACTCGAATTAAAATAATTTAATGGCGGTGGGCGGGGTGTTTAGATGACAAAACAAGATGGCAAACTGAGTTGAAACTGCGTGAATTTTTTTTTTTTTGCTCGCAATTGACACACAAACCTAACCTGAGCAAGCTAACGTAGCTTGCGAG
Source organism: Chrysolina haemoptera (assembly GCA_958298965.1). Taxonomy (NCBI): domain Eukaryota; kingdom Metazoa; phylum Arthropoda; class Insecta; order Coleoptera; family Chrysomelidae; genus Chrysolina; species Chrysolina haemoptera. The sequence continues at coordinate 30,080,359 of OY282596.1, forward strand.
TCAGTCAAAAATGCATGAATTAGTTTGCATGCAAACCGTTTTGAAAATGCGTAAAACACTTGCCAACCATACCTGACCGGACTACCCTTACTTAGACCTATTAACAATACAAAATTGTTACAAAATAACGAATATTTATCCAAAATTCAAAAAGAACAGGCGTGAACCAGCCATTTTGACGGTTCACCCCGCTTCTTGCGTAAACAAGTGCGCATGCGGACCTGCAGGATCAAAAGTAGGATTGGTACGGCTAGACTCAATAGCAGGTAGGCACTGACGATGGTGGAGGAAAACGTACCTTTAGCTCACCTATAAAGACCGATTCAGTTACATGGGAGCCAGAGAATTCACATACATTACTTTTACTTGCGTTTCTATCAAAAAGTCATATATTCTTTGGTTCAGAAGTATTAACTTTGTTAATACTGGAGAAATGTATCATGTGGGGTCAAAAACCCTGGGTGGGCACCCATGTATCTGAATCGGCCTTAATAGCAAACGCCAGTCGCCGAGTAGAGGCGAACGGAGCACCAATAATGAATCGAGTTGAGCCACTATATTTGGTCGAGCTGACATGTCGACGGTTGACATTTGATCGGCTAGAAGACAGCTGACATACTGTTATGTTGATAAGGCACATTAGGCAGTCCAAAAGTATACCAAAATGAGAATGATTGAATTTTTTCAGACTCCTTATCGCTAAAAAAACTTGGTGCTGGCACAGAACGGAATGAAATTAACGACCCTCTTATATATTACCGAAGAAAAAATAACCGTATACCTGGGAATCGTTTTACAGAAAATTGTATGTGACAACAATATCAAGAATAATAATGAAATCCTATCTAATCAAATATACAAATATTGCACTGATGTAACGCTTTTTGTCGGGGTTAGGACTTTGGTACTATTTTACGTAAGAACAAAATTTATCATCCCACTAGTGGTACGGTCAAGCGCTTACAATATGGCCCTGATACTATTATACTTATTTGTCCTTTTGGTGCCCCGGGCGCCAGCTTTGAGTGGTGTGCTCCACGTACCTGGGTATCAACAGATGGAGATCGGTCCGTATCCAAGGGTCAGTTATTTCAACCACTAACAAAGATTTCAAGTGAATGCAGCATTTAGTTGCCTTCACTTATGGGATCTGAATACTGGATTGCTTCCTTTCATATCCCACTATAAAACCCTTCCTGGAACATGAACGGTATTGGGCAGAAAAACGAAAATAAACCACAAAACAATTTATTAATTCAAAGATGAATGAAAAATAATGAAATGACTTACAATGCTGGTAAGGGAGGTTTTTACCCCAATTTAATAAAAGGCAAAGAATTATTGAACTTTTGAAATGCACATGAGTCACGGATAAGAGTCGTTGTGGAATCAATAGTGAGAAAACTGATTTGATAAGTTTTTCTCATAGTGGACTGTGGAAAATCCTTTACATATACTTTGGCAGAGGAATTCACAATATAACGGAATTCACTAGGCAAGTTCAATTGAATTTGGTTACTGGTATTACGAGTTTCACTAACTGATCACCTCTTCCTGTCACAATCTAAAACAACTCCGGCCTGGCAACTCGAGCGGCTAGTGAATGATTATAGACTACTTAAGATAAAAACATTTGGGAAAAGTATGAACTGTATAAATCTGAATTCATGTGAACACAAAAATACCGGCTCCGGGAATATAGGTACGGCAATAATGGAATTAAATCCGGTTTACTTGACACTGGATCACGAAATTGAACGGAATCTAAACTAGACTTTGAACTACTTGTAAACTGTCACTTGTTACTGGCCACAAGCGTGGTACTTGAAACTTTTGTTGATATATTTATTCAAATCGACTGCTGGATACGAACAAAATTTTTCAAAAGCCGATTTCAAATTTATATGATTCAAATTCCAGCAAGAAACTGCCACGGTTTTAACTGAAATCAAGTGAGAAGTGGTATAACATAAATGTTTCCAACGGATTTATATTCTGCAAAAATTGCCGATACTGCCTGATATTTACCAATGTGAAGTCGAAAAATATGATTATAAAGGAGGTTATATCATGGTAGTGAAGTTACGAATCGTTCTCATACATAAAGATAGAACCATAGAAATCATAATATATATACTTTATATATGTTATAATTTCTTTGGATAGAACTGGGAAATTGTTGAACAGATTTATATGATCGGTACTGAAAGTAAGTTTTCCGGAGGTGTGAGGAAACATTCTACTACGGTTTTATTGAAACGAAAGTAATACAAATTATAATATTAAAACAAAAATTAATTGGCGCTCCGGGGTGACCTGACTGATTTCAGTGGCGCATTTGCTTTTTACTACAGGTGAATCTAGAAAGCTGTATACTAGCTCTTAAGTACTGATAAATATTTGTTAGATAGAAGCTGGCAGGCTTTCAAAGGGTGCAAGAACAGGGCCTCTTTCGGCCTGGTAGTGCTTGTTAGCTCTAAGTAGATTTGCAGTCAGAGAAACATGTTGTTCAGTATCTCAGAATTCACCTGGTAGCTTGGGAGTAGTCTCCAGTCGGACTGATCTCAACATACTATCTATACGTTTTGTATTCAGTAAGGATATCTAGGTGAACAGGTTACAATGCACCTACCTTTTTTCAGGCAAAAAGGCAAGTAAGTACTTGAGGTATAATTTAAACCTTCTCTGACTTTATCTGCTTATATTCATCAATATAATACGGTGTGTCTAGTACTAAAAGCTAGTTGATGATAAAATGTGCATGATAGGTTTGGTTACAATCTTAGTAATAGAGCCCAAAAATATGCTTTGTTACAATAATATTCATAGCATTTTGACAATAAAGTATAGGTTTTATCAAAAATCACGAACAGCAGTTTATTATTCACACCTTTGAGAAATTATTGAACCTGATTCAGACTGGGTAATTCAAGATAGCTATAGCAGTTTGGCTTCCAAAAACAATTTGACATAAATAATTAATGAAATTGGTGAAATTTTGCATCTCTCGAAATATCGAATTCTAACTATGAAATTGATATAAGTAGGAATAGATAGTGATGAATACTGAACAGATAAAATTGTAGATGGTGTGGTAAAAAAAATTTCTTGACATAGATTTACAGATTATTGTTCAATTATCTCAAAGAAAAATGGACTAGTTCTTCAGAAGTTCAGTCAACGTTAATAATGATATCGATATCAACAAATATGTCAAATTCATTTCATAATTGCAATAAAAACATGAAATGGTTGTCTCTTTTGACAGTTGTTGAAAAAAATTAATAAAACTTGTGAGAAAATTATATATTTTTTCAATCGTAGGAATTGCCGCATTCCGCCTACTGCGTTATGCATAAATATACCCTACTTGTCAAAAAAAAAATTGCTTCACTCGTTTGATACATCAATATTTCATATCTAAATAGAATGCCTTAAGAGCAATTAAAGTTATTCAACTATATGTCGAGCCAAGTTTTTAATGTCCAATCCATGATTTATCTGTTTTGTGGAAATTCGTGTTGTTAAGGAAAACTACAATTTTCTCTAATTTCCATTGAGTCTTGGTTCGTTTTCTACGACCAATTATCAATAATTAAAACTACCGTAAGGTGAAACACTCTAAAAACATGGGAGCAAGCGGGCACACTATGCATTCAATCCCAGAATAGGAATGGGATGTTATCGACGGAACTTCAACAAGAGCTTGTCAAAAAGTTGCATCGAATATAAATCAAGAACATGTTGTCGATCATAGTAATGTTCATCTTCAGTTGAAAAAAACAGAAGGTTAAACTGAAATCAGTAAAAAAAAAACAATTTCAATTATAAAAAATGTGTAAAGGTTAAATATGAAATAGGCGAACTTTTTCAAGTTCTGGTTTCCACAAAAAGGAGAATCCGGTTTTATTCAGAAAACATCGTAAGAGCCGACGGAAACTAGGTAGGAATAAGTGTTCCTCTTGAATGTCTGGAAGCTGTATGCCTCACGGAACACCTCCTGAGGCGGCGAGTTCCACAGCTTTGCCGTTCGGTGGAAGAACGAGCCCTGGAAAAGAGATGTTTGGCATGTCTCCAAAGTGACGGCATATGGATGTGAGGACTGAGATCGACGGGTCAGTCTTGATGGGACATAATCTAAAAGTTTCAATGTGTGTTAGGATGTTGCACTCCATATACGGGAACAATATTCCAGAACAGATCGAATTTGAGCCTTATAAATCATAATAAGTTGACAGGAAGTGAAATACTTCTTGGCACTAAACAGAAAACGAAGTTTTTGAGAGGCACTCTTGGCAATGGACCTCTCATGGTTCTCCCATGAAAGGGTACTGCTGATGGTAATGCCGAGCATTGAAATGAAAGATTTCATTGGTATGAATACTCCTGACATAAGTTACGCTGGCCACTATGCGATCAGCATTTCTAAAGAAATACTTGCTTGGGTTTTATTCGCATTGAATTCCACCAAGTTTTTGGATCCCCATTCAAGAATTTTTGCCAAGTCCGTATTTAATTCATTCACAATTCTTCCCCGTTCATTTCTGCATTCACTGGCTGATATCGGAGCTTTGGGGGAGAAAACGGTATAGGGTATCATCCGCAAAGCTATGCACTGGACATGAGGTAGCTCCCAACAAATCATTTGATGTGAAAACCCATTTACAATACAATACGATACAACCCATTTAATAAAATGTGTAAAGTACGTAACATACCTTGGAATCGAAATTGATACTCACCTTAAATGGGACATCCATATCAATAAACTTTTGAAAAAACTAAGATCAATATTGTTTACATTCAAACATCTCAAGAAATTCCTCGGTATAAATGAACTGAAAATCCTATACCATTCCCTTGTAGAATCCCATATTCAATATGGAATATCTGCTTGGGGAGGAGTGTATAACTGTCACATCGAGCAACTGAAAGTAATGCAGAAGTATTTTTTGAAAATTATCTATAACAAAATACGCACATATCCTTCAGAAAAACTATTCGAAGAGATACCCATTCTAGAACTAAAAAAACTCTACTTTTATAAGATTCTCTGTTTACAATATAAAAATAAAAATGAATTAACACTCATCCAACATGTTCATAACACAAGACACAAGAAAAAGAATGAGTTTTCTACAGAAAAGACGATGAAAACGATTGGTCAAAAGTCATTCTACTACACAGCCCCAAAATTGTTCTGCCATGTTCCACAGACCATCAGGGATATTAATAATGCTTCTCTTTACAAGAAAAAGTTGAAAGTTTGGTTGAAGGGTTCGTCCACAGAATACATGTTGAAAATAATAAATATTTCCGTGTGATTCATAATTCAGCGGAACCATAGCCTTTATTTGAATTTTTTTTTTCCGTAATTCTAAATTTATTAATTGTCTATTATTTATAGTATAACTGTTTATTCAAATTCGTATATGTGTGTAAATTTCTTTATGCGTGTAGTTGTTTTTTTGTACCTATGTATGTATTTTATTGATAACTGAATGATGTGGGTTGAGCATGCCCATAACAAGTCTTCTTCATGGCAAAACCTCAATTTACTTCCATTAAGGTTTGAAATTAAATGGAGCCTAGGATACAGCTAGAACATTTTTTATATTTTTCAACATTTCGAATATTTTAGAATTACGCTATATACCGTTGTATTTTCATATTTTTGTAAATTAGCTTTATAAGTCAAACAAGAAACTACTACTACTAAGAAATGACTACATATTGTAATGTTAATATATTTATATATATGTATATATATATATATATATATATATAGAAGTTAGGAGAGAGGAAGTCTTTGCTGACCAGTTAAGATAAAGCTAGGAAAACTTGTTGGGTACGCAGCATGCAGGAAGTATACTCTTATAACACTTGTTCCAATATTTCGACAACGTTTATTGTCATCCTCAGGGAAAGAGTGTCGGTGAGGTTATGTGCATAGATATTATAAAATAGACGTTAACAATTGCAATGTACATATTAAAACAATTTGTGAGAGTCCTCAAAGGTCATCATCAACAATTATTGAACTTTTATAGTTAAAAAACATTTATTATAATAAAATTGAAAAATTATTTCCTCATACCGGTATTTTAACGTCGGCATGGGAGAAGAAGAATTTAATTTAGGTTAATTTAAATTTAACCTAAATTAAATTCTTCTTCGACCACCACTTGGAGAGATCGGTCTGAGAGAAAGCTAAATAGCAAAGAACACAACTGGGGGGGCAAACCATAAGATGGAAGTTTGGCTAGGAGTCCTTGATGCCAAACGAGATCAGATACCTTGTAGAAAAAATTAAAAATTAAAATCATCAAATTTCAAAAATATTCATGGCGCAATGAAGGGCTCATCTTTTCATAGTTATGGGAGAATGGTAGGTGAGAACTCAATCAAGATTGTTTGAGTCATCAAGAAAGTTATTTTTAAAAATGTTTGTAGAGTATGCGATGCGAAATACATTATGTTCCAGTGGGTATTATCGATAATAAAGGTTAGGTAAAAATAGTGTCATCTATCAGATAAAAATAAAACTGAATTCACAAGAATTATAAAGTCAGGACAAATATTAAAAATTAAGAACATAGTGTCATCTATCGGAAAAAAGTCAAATTGAGTTCATGAAAAGAAGAATGTCAATGCAAATAATAAAGAAGACATCTAACTGCGGATTGAGTTATAAAGCGAGGAAAACCAAAATATAGTTGGGAAAAAATGTATAGAAAACTCTAATAGGAAAATATGTAACCTTTAAAATATTTTAGAAACGTAGGGCATTGAAAAAGAGAACACGTACAAATTTAATTTGTTCAATCATAGAGTGAATTCTATTTTTCAATGCCCTATATTTCTAATATAATCCAAAGGTCACATTTTTTCAGAGTTCTCTATACATTTTATTCCCATGTATATTTTGTTTTCCCTCGCTTTATAACTCAATTCGATATCTGCTTCATTATTTGCATTGACATAATAGATGACACTTCATTCATAATTTTCAATATTTGTCGTGACATTCTTAATCTTTGTCATCGACATGCCCACTCCTAGTTGATACAGCATGTAGTCACCATTTAGTTCCTGCTTTGATAGTGAGATGATCGCATCGCATAATTTACAAAAAATTTCACAAATGACTTTTCTGATGAGTTCAACAGTCTTGATTAATGAATCTCTTTAAAATTGAATCCTATCAATTTTTAAATTTTTACTTTTTGAATCCAAGTTTATTCATTTCTCATTTAAGCTTAACACATTTTTCAAAACTGTAATTAATGTTTTTTTTTTACTGATTTCAGTGATTTCAGTTTAATCTCATGTATTTTTCAACTGAAGATGAGCATTACTGTGCTCGAAAACATTTTTTATATAATGTTTGATGCAACTTTTCGATAAAGTTGCGTTGACAACATTCCATTCCTATTCTGGAATTGAATTCATATTGAAGAGACGACTTTGAGTTTTACTTCCTACATCCCATGACGGGATGTAGGTGTTTTCCAATGTTGAATCGAAACATACATTTGGCTATGAGATCTATAGACCACCGGAAACTAGCCGACGGAAATACCCCATTATTTAAGTTCATACTGTTCATAATCTATTTGTCATTATTCTAGATACCCCCAAATGAATTAAAATGGTGTCGTCAACATTTGTTTATTACTTAATAACTAAAAAATAAATAAATAGGTTTTTCATGAAGAGTCAAAATGAATAATGAATATAAATAATATGAATTCTAAAATACCAAAATAATACAAAGTTCATTTGTAATCATCCTATTTACAACTTGGATTGATGATCACAATATCTTTGAGCAAGTACCAGCCACTCGAAGATATTCTTCAATGGCTATTTTGTGTGGTTCCACTATCGACTTCTTTTTCTCCCGAATTCCCTTCTCCTGGAGTTTTCTTGTCAGATCGTTGGTTATTGCTAAAGTAGAGAGCAATTCCGTTATCTTCCACTATAGGAAGGGTTGTTTCATCAATGCTACTTTCCTCATTTTCATCTTCTTTACTTGTGCTATCCACCTGTCCAGTTGATAGTGATTTGACAACATGTTGAGTAGGTGAAGAATGCTGAATTTCAGAATCAGATATCTCGGAGGATTTTTCTATTGCATCTTTGGCAAGTTGAGTAGAATGTCTGATTTCAGCATCAGCTAGTTGTTCTACTACGGATGATATCGTATCATTTGTTACGAAGTTTTGTTGTTCCAAGCTCTTCTGGAACTGTATGATTGGCTGACTCGATAAGCTCTCCCCTTTCGACGGCTGTTCTATAGCAGCCAAAATTGATTGCAGAAGGCCATCATTCAAAACTTGTCCATGCGGTACTCGACTCTGGCCTCCATCTGCTGACTGGATTTGCAAAGTGTAACTTCCCAAGGCACCTTGTAATGGAATATTATTGAAATCAATACTGTGCGACTGAATCAGTTCACTGCTGGCGCCGAAACTTTCAGCTACTGATTTACCATAGGATTTTCCTTGAGAGTCACTTTCAATAGAATTTGTTTTTACTTCTGAACTAACTTTCTGGCTATGAGATCCACTCAAATCTGGAACTCCATAAATTTCGTGAGGATGGGGATCCGAAATTTCATAACCTTTTTGAGCCTGAGGTAGGGGTAACGATTCTGGAACTCCATAAGTCGAAGATAATGCCGAGGAACCCCCAATATTTGTAGTTAGCGATGAGAGTGATGCCGTATAACTATTTGCTGACGGTACTCCATACGAAAGAGAAGGCACAGACTGTGATTTCAAGCTACAATCGTGAGAAGTGCTGTAACCACTACTGTGAGGGGAATGACCTTGCGTAAAATCTATTGTTATACCTGGGTCGGATTGATCCAGTCCAACAACACCATAATTATTTGAAAGCGCTTGATCACTAGGTAGATTATAGGAGCTTCCTACGATATTCAGAGGAGCATTATAACTTGAAAAGCCCGACGATGATCCAGCATCCAAGTTATATTTGAATCCTGAAGACGAAGATCCATGATTATGGTTTTGAAAGGATATAGCTGTATGTATCTTCGGTAAGCTGTTCAAGGTTGAAGGGGGAGAAAGTCCATAGTCTATTGCCGATTTTGGAATATCAGAAATTGGAGGAGATAAGTATGTTGGTTGACTGGAATGACCACGATACCTGTGAGATGCTTGTTTAGTAATAGAGTCAAATATACCAGAAGGCAGAGGTTCTCTGTGATGCACAGGATGTTTCGGTGGATTGATTTTTAGTGCGTTGAGAAAGAACCCATGATTTGAGCCAGAGGATAAAGGGGTACCATATTGTCCACTTGGTGGTACTCCATAAACCCCACTTGGTGGTATCAAACCCATGCCAGATGTTGAAAGTGACAAACCCTTATGTTTATGAGATTTATGTGAATTATAAGAATTGTGGAAATTGTGAGTGGAGAGTGTGTCACCTGAAAAACCGGAAGATAAGCCATGTGCCGATCCTATATTACTTTGTGTATCGCCTGCTGAATACGGTCTATGACTAGAATAAGAATTCAGTGGTGGGGCACTATATAAATCAGAAAGTTGCGTCAGGTGACTACTGCCGCTTTGGCTATTACCGTCAGAGATCGTTCCACTGCCAGTGGGGAAAATTTCATATCCTATACTCTTCTCAGCTTGAATATCTTGTCCCAGACCAGCTACTGATGACACGATATTGACGTTTTCTTCATTATGATTATGACTTCCATGTGCTTCTTCGCCTGAAGCACTAACAACAGCTCCTGAACCGGTGACAGTATTCAAAGGAGCACGGTATGAGTCTCTTGCTCCTTGTTTTGGTGTTCCATATGAAGTATCCAAAGCAAGATTTCCAACTGATTCATGATTTGATGTCTGATGTTCAACATGGTTATTAATCGATGGTGGTACTAAGTCGTTATTATAGTCGAGGTCACCATGAATGTTATTATTTGAATGTGCGACATAAGAAGAACTTGGTACTCTTGAAACCAATCCAGGTATTGGTTGCCATCCATCATATTTAATATCTGGAGGAGTAGGTGGGGCTGGAGCACCTGGATGAGGTGGTTTCGGATGGGATGATGGTTGTGGAGGGCCGTAATGATGTTTGAGTGGTCCCAAAATATCTTCGTCGGGAACTCCATATTGGCTGGAAATTGATTGTTGTCCTGGAATAGAATGACCCAAATTAGGAACTCCGTATTGGTTTTTCACTCCATTTCCATTCAACGCTGAAATGTCCAAATTGTTCACATGATTTTGAATACCAAGAGATGGCACACCATAATGATGTGATTCACTAGAAGTAGGATGGCTTGATGATCCGGAATAGTCCGAATGACCAGAGAATGGGGAGTGGCTAGGATGGCCAGAATGTCCAGACTGACCAGAGTGACCAGAGTGATCAGAGTGACCAGACTGACCAGAATGACCAGAATGACCAGAGTGACCAGAATGATATTGCCCGTGAGATATGAAATTTCCACCATTGAAATTCGAGTGATATTTCGAGGAGGTATAGCCATCTTTGAAATATCCTGCTGGTGGTCCGTAACTAGTTAATGGTTTGGGGTATTTTGGCCCACCAAAACTTCTGAATGGGGATTTTGAACTGAATTTATTGTTGAAGAAAGGTTTACCAAGCGGACCATACTGGGGACGAGGAGGTCCATATACTGGTTTAATACGGCCTGGACCAGGTCCCATATATTTTGGTACACTCAAAAATGAATCTTCAAATTTAATACTAGTTGGTCCATATATATCACTGGGGGGCGGTAAATAGTTATTTATCGGAGGAACTCCATAGATATTCGATACAGGTAATCCATATGATAACGATGGCAAGCCAAGTGGTGGTGGACTATCTGGGGGTGGTTCTGGGTAGACTATATTATTTGTTGGTGCATCAGGAACTCCATAAACAGGTACTGGGAGGTTGCTACTGGGACCAGATGGTAGATAGGAATCAGATGAAACAATTGCTGGGGCTCCATAAGTATCTCCGAGGGATAACGGAGCTTCACGTCTGTTTGCTTGTTCATCTGTACTTGCTGCCATTGAATCCCCTCCATCGTTCGGACTGGGTTTCTCAACTTCAACGTTTTCCGAAGGAGTTTCTTTGGATTCTTCTACTTTTGCGGACTGACCATTATTCACAACAGCAGAAACTTGTTGCCATTCAATGCATATGAATAGGATTGCAACAAATATCTGAAACAGAAAAATTATATTAGGTCTTAGGATCAAATCATTGTTTTAATAATTATAATGATAAAATTAGCATAAACTCCGACAGATCTGGTCATCAGAACTGTCGGGGAAGAATAAAGTTGCTGCAACCAATATGCTTGCCGTTCCGTTCTTACTCCACTCCTTTAGAGTGGTGAAATGGAGTCAAGAGGAGCTGCGACAACCCGACGTAAAAACTCGCAAAATGATACATCTTCATAGGAGCTTGCATACTAAATCGTCCGTTCTACGGTTGTACTTCCCCAGACAACAGAGAGGGCGTGGACTTTTGAGTTCGGAGTGTCTACATAACAGAATGGTAATGGATGGAGCCTGTAAAGTTATCAGGAGTTCAGATCCCCTTCTCTGCTTGGTCTGTGACCATAAAAAAGCAGGAATTGGAGCATTCCTTTCTGAGGCAGCACCCCGTGCAGCCTATGAACTTGGTCTCATATTCGACTTCTAACGGATTAACCCAAACTTTGTCACCAAGCTGGAGCTCTTTCAACAAAAAGCTCACATCATATCTACGGAGACTGAAGTACTTTTGTAGCTACATAAGGATGAGCCTGGTATAGATGTCCCGGATACTAGATGCAGAGTATGTCGTGGCTCCTGAGGCCTTGATACATTTGCTGTCTGCGTGTCAAGCTTATGCGGCCACAGGTATAACGTGACTCTACGAGTGTTGTACTAACATGTACGACACTCGTACAGAATAAACGAGACACCGGTGTTGCTTTATGCTCCTAGGGAGATTGAGTCCGTTGTGGAGAATGAGAGGTGCCGAATATATCGGTAGTCTGGCGGTCTAACCGGGCACCGGCCGTTTAGAACTTCAGTATAGCGGTAGTCGGTTCCAGCCCGATGTATGTACGAGGGATTTTTCCTCAAGTGCGCAATATAGGAATCGATAGACGACCACAGTCCTTGTTGAAAGCAAGTGTATTTATTGTGTGTTTTCTCAATCTCGTGTAGTGCTAGCTTGGAGTGCACGCCGGCCACCCGAGGTGGTGCTGTAGGTTTCCTGGGTTTTCCTGCAGCTGAGAAGTGAATACCCCACCAAAAATCAGTGAGTCGCCCCGGAGAGCCACGGCAAATAATAATAATAGCTGTCCTCTACCCGCACAGGCTATGCCTTTGGGTACACTCTACGAGTGTTTATGAGGGAGTATTATTATATTATTATTATTATTACTCACCTCCCACCCTCAGGCAAATACAAGCAAATAAGCCTTATGTAGTTCTCCTCAACCATCATAGTAGGACGATTTTCGAAACGAACATCGTCCGAAAAGAGGGGGAAAAACGAACTAAATTTCAAGAGATACTATTTGAACTCCGCAGGCTCTACCCAAACCATTCTATTGAAAGGGTGGCTCTAATCATAGGGGTCCTTGGTGGAATGATGGACACGCTGCTATCTAATCTGAAAATCATTCCCGGAAAATGCAGAAGGCCGTCATCCTCTGCTCACTCCGTCTGCTCAGGGCACATGACTCTCGGCCCAGTAATCACTCATCCCACGGAAATCTAACCTCTTGCACTCTCTTGAAGGACGGCTGTATAATGCCATTTTATAACGAATGGCAGGTGTGAAAAATTGGAGAAAAAAAATAGTGTAAAATTTAAATTGTTTTGGACAATTCGACGAAGTTTTGGGAACCGCTGTCCGCCAAAAGTCAGCTGACCGGAGCAGAGCCGCAATAGTACTGGAACTGCCGAATGGAAGAGACTGTGGAATTTCGATCAGCGGTTTTCAAGGTTTTTCCAACTTTTCCAAAAAAAAATTATATTTCCACAATTTTTCATACCTGCCAATCGTTATGAAATGGCATTATATACCCGTCCTTCACAGGAGTGCAAGAGGTTAGATTACACCCTGTATAAAAACCCCAACATACTACAAAGCAATTTCACAGATACAGATAAGTATTGATAAAATGTATGTGTAGGTAACATACTGCTACACAAATATACAGATAATGATATACACAAACGAAAAACTAATTTAAATTACTCATGATACAACTATATCTATATGATAAAATAATAATACTGGTAATGTACTGGTCCGTTCGTTATTAGTGACATATATTTTTGAATATCTATCAGAAATTCCGTGATATTTTTCAGGCAAACAGTTTACTTTCGTTTCCTCCATTCATTATTTAAATTTGAATAACGAACGAGGCTAATTGTTGGATTAATATCTCGAGATGAAAGTTTGTATTATTTCTATTTCGTACGTTAATGATTAGTTGTAAAATATGTCCATATTGCATATTCGAGAGGTGATATATTTTATCGAAATTCATTGCAGTCAGTTATATGGGTATAATTAGTTAATTAGAAGAATTGTTATGAATTTGGAGCATGTTAAAATAGACATTTCCATAGTATGTTCTTGCTTCAATCAAATGACTAGGCTGAGCCGTACAAAAGTTGAAAATCAACTTCATGGTGCCAAAATTGGAATGATGCAGTTCTGAAATACTGAAAGTTGAAGGAATAATTGAATTATAGGAAATCACGATGCGAATTTGAATCAGTTTTTTTAATGTAATGATCAAAGAACATCGTGAAAGTCGGGGAAAAGTAAGAAAAGGAATTGATGTTTTTCTTGAATGCTGAAACAATGAGTTTCAGAACTGCGTGAGTTCATAAACTCAGCATTACCATTGAGTCGAATCACTCTGTCTAGGACCTAATTTAAAAATTTCAGTGTTTATGTATGGGAAGTGCTAGGACAGGATGGATTCAGAAAATCTCATTATTATTATCACTATAACATAAAAATCATGAAATTTTTATATTATCGTCTTTGATATGTATGCCAAATTCAAACTTCACATAATAATTATTATTACTATCATTATTATCACATTTTTATCATGGAGTTCTCATATTACCATAGGTCCTTGTTTGAAATTCTAATATTGTTTTCATTCGTCAGGATTGTTCCAGTACGGCCCTATCTCCGGAGCCGCAATACATCCGGAGGGCGCGCTGGTGTCATTTGCCCAGATAGTCACTCCCCACGTCCGTGGGGTGAGTGATTACATTACTGGGTCCGAGGATCCCTGTCTAGACGGAATGAACGGAGAATAAGTGCCTTATGCATATTCCCGACTAAGATTTCTGCCGCATCACGGCCAAACGGGATGATTTTTAGATAAGAGAGCAGCGTGTTCATCATTCCACCAAGGACCCCTATGATCAGAACCACCATTTTTAACAGAATGGTTTGGGTAGAGCCTGTGGAGTTCAAAGAATAAATCTCGATATTCAGTCTGTTTTTCCTCCTCTTTTCGGACGATGTTCGTTTCGCCAGGAACTGAAAACTACATGACGAAAATCGTCCTACTATGATGGACGAATGGGACTACATCAGGCTCATATGCTTGTATTTGCCTGAGGTTGGAGAATGAGTTGTTCCACAAGATTCAACACTTCTCGTTCTCCACAACAGACTCGATATCCCCAGGAATATAAGGCAACACCGGTGTCTCGTCTATACCATACGAGTGTTGTAGATGGTAGTACAACACTCGTAGAGCCGCGTTATGCCTCAAGATATAGGCTGAGACCGCATAAGCTTGACACGCAGACAACAAATTCATTTAGGTCTCAGGAGCTCCACGACACGCTCTGCTCCTAGTGTCCGGGACCTCTATACCCATCACACGACTACGGTAGACCAGAGTGTTGAAGACACCATCCTGGCAGACCATACTTCAGCCCACTTGACCTGAGTAATGCAAATGTCCAATTTTTGGATTAGCCAAGGTCTTCGATGTTCTTGAAGAAGATCACGTGCATTAGCTTCTCGTTATGTAGCTGCAGGAATACATCAGTCTCCGTAGCTTTACTGTGAGCTTTTGATGAACGGACTTCAACTCGGTGAGTTTGGATTAACCCGTTCAAAGTCAAAAACGAGACTAAGTCTATCGGCTGCACAGGCTGCTGCCGTAAAAGAAATGCTCCGATCCCTTTTTCATGATCACAGACCAAGCGGAGAAGAGGATCTGAACTCCTGATTATAGGCTCCTTCCAGTACCATTCTGTTATGTAGACACTCCAAACTCAAAACTTTACGTTCTCTCTGTTGTCTGGGAAAGCACGACCGTGGAATGGACGAAGATGAATCATTTTGCGACTTTTTACGTCGAGTTGAGTAGTATCGAAACGGACAAGCATATTCTGATCACCAGTTCTGTCAGAGTTCATGCTGATACTTGCCGCAGAGAGAGTTTTCAACAGTGGTTACCTCTTGGGAGCGGCGCTGTTCCACTCAGAGGTAAATGTACATCTCTACGGTATCAAGATGATGTAGGATGTTTCCGTCTACGAGCTGGACATTTCCGTATTCCTCGCATTGTCCTATTTTGAGATAAAACGGGGCAATTTGTCGATCCCAAACTCCATTTCGATAGCGTGTACTCTTGCACCACCCTTAAGGACTAATGTAGATGTTTCTCTCCGGAGGCATATAATTTTAGAACGTCCATGTAAAATTAATGGGCGACCTTGTGCCACCGGTTGGTGGAGGGGGTGCCGCAGTTGTAACCACGACACGTGTGTTTCTGATTGCAACGGACAATAGTAGTAGTGATGTACAGAAAAGAAGAAGACTGAGGAAATCTCCCTGAAATACTCCTCTTCTGAAGATTACCTGCTCTGTTTGGATTCGGACTTGACCAGATCTTAAGGAAAAGCGAATTCTCCAGAGCGGTATCAGTTGTCTAATGCATCTGACTCTTTGATCGGGTGCCGTATGAGCAAATACAAGATAAAATCATGTGAAGTTGTATCAAATGCCTTGCGGCTCATACTACACGGAGTCCTGGGTTATACATATATCGATGAACAGGGCCTCCTTGCAAGCAGCGACCCCTTTTTTTGGTCCCCTTTGCTCACATATCTGTTCATACACTGGTCAACTGCGGGGAGTATTCGCATGTAGAAAATGCCGTAGATCATCCTGCGTTCAAGCATGTTATCGGTCTGTAGTTTTGGATCAAACAAATCTCCGTTTTTTGGGGGTAAGCACGGTTCGCTCCTCGACAAAGCAATCCGGAATCTACTGCTTTCCATCTTGCCAGGAGTTGAAAACTCTTGCCGGATGCTGTTGGGTGCTTGGGAATTTTTCCCACCAACAGTTATTCAACCCATCAGGGCCTGAAAAAAACTACGTAGCTGGGAGCGCCAATAAGGAAGATAGCTGCTAATCGTAGTTTCGGTTTTGCGTAAAAACTAATGATTTTAATTTTTTTTTTTCTCGTCCTATAATTTCTTTGAGAAGGCGGGAATCTACCTATTTTTTTCATTTGTCAAACCGTAATTTTTTTTTTCTGCAGAATTATCAAAATCAAAAATTAGTTGATTTCCGGCATTCAACAAATTGAATCATTTGTTACAACAAAATTTTCGCACAAAACTAAAACTGAACGCTCAAAACCGATACTCGTTTCATCAGAGGTATTGTTTGCTTTTAAGACAGTGCTGATTGACGGTAAACACCACGCTTTGATTTAGTGTGTGATGAGTTCGTCTTAATTTTCCGTCAATTCGACGCACTGCGGGCCTATTGGCCACCACATAGTCTACCACACACTGGATACGAGAATACTCACTCATAAACACTCATAGGGTGTACCTGGAGGCATAGCCTGTGTAAGTAGAGGACAGCTAATATTAATATTTGATACCGATTTATGGTGGCGTATCAAATTTTCCGGTTGGTCGGTGCATACTCCAAGCTAGTACTAGACAGGATTGACATTCAAGCATCTAGGCTTCTCGAACCAATGTGTTGCGTAGATCATCTGTGTCTTTATTGTGTTGGAATTTCAATTTTGTGATTGGTGTGACTTAAATAACTTCTCTAGAAAATATTTTTCCTGTATAATTGATACAACACAAAATAAATGATTTTTATTTGGATAATGTGATTTAATTCAATTTTTTTTTGTTATCTAAGAATTTTCACTGCTATTCCTGTAATTTGTATACCTGTTGGAAATAAATATCTATCTATCTATCTATCTAACGCTCAACACACTTGTTTTTCCAACAAGTCTTGTAGTCACCTATAGATTCCTATATACCTGATAAAAATTCCGGACCTCTAACAGAAAGAATCCAGTCTCCTTAGATCCACCGGACACCTGTGATTGAAAGGCATCAAAACAAAAAATAATAAGAATGTATGAGTTGATGATGCGGATTATCATTTTAAAACTTTTGTAGTAAAACAAACATGGCTGAAAATGTAAATTCCCACTCCAATGCGCCAACAATAACGTGAGAACTGAGAAGGCAATAGGAAAGACTGTGCTCAGGTCAGTGAGCAAAAACAGGTACAATCGTATACAAAAATATAGGAACCGTTACATGTATGTGGAAGAATTTACAGAATAAAATAATTTTGAATAAAATGGTTGATTGCTCCTTCCTGATAAAATGAATAACGTTAGCTATCACTTCCCTTGTCTGGCCATTCAAAACTCTGCCGTTACGATTAGAATAAAACTTCATTTTTATTGCGTATTAATTTTTCACACCATTTTGCACCAATTAATGGTGAATAGGTGATATATTTTCACCATAAATATTATAACTCGAAAACTCACGAGTCTCTATGATAAACGATTTCCATAAACATAAAGTGATTCTAAATATTGTACCGAATGAATGTATACGTACAACTGAACCAGGTCGATAATCGAAAGTTGCTTTGTTAAATAGATAATTTTAACGACGATCTTTGGAACGTCTCGTCGATAGAACTTGCAATTTCGTGAGACGGCAAAACGGTACAATTGCTTCTTATGCGAACACAATAAAAGGTGATGAGGCGCGTAAGGTGAAGCGAAGGAGAGTTTATTCATGCCAGTCGAATGGATATATTATATAAATTTAAATACAGGTCCACAACCCGCAAATTCTCACGTCTCTCGAAGGAGTAGGCAGATTGAGACCTCAGTGTAGAATCACGTTTCCCTACTTTCCAATGCTCTCTTATTTTTTGAAAATGGCTCCAAAATCGAGCCGAAACGTCGAATTTTAACGAATTCTAGACGCGTTTCAACCCGAATTTTCAGTTTTTATATAAATATATATGGAGAAGAGAGTGTTTTCGATTTAATTCTGAGAGTTCTATCATGTGCTGACGGCCGTTTCGTTCTTTAAAACCCGTCAGAGCAGCTTTATGGAGCTCTCGAAATCAAAATGAATTCACTCTGAATTAATACCTTACGGCACAGACAATGAAAATGAAAAATAACTTGTGACATCCACAGTCACTAGTTGAAACTTAATTTGAAACGAGCCATGGAATCCAAGGTTTTAAATGTTTCTACTCATTGGCAGGCAGTCAACAATTTTGTTGTTCTGACCAATCCTAGGTTCAATCAGTTTTTGATGCATTAAGAGGAACGCAAATAGAATCTAAAGTGAAGATTGAATTCGATTTCATTCCGAGAGTTCCATCATCTGCTGACGGCCGTTTCCTCGAAACGGAATAGTACCCATAAAAAAATATTCACAACTGCAATTTCTCAAATGGCAATATGCTCTTTTCACTTCGTCAGATGAAAAATTATGAATTATCAAATTTCTCGTGTGAAAAGTTTTCTTCATTGATGAGTGTTCTCAAAATAAGATGTTCTTCAACAAAGGAGGTTTTGAACACAAGAAAAAGTGAAATGAGCTTGTTGCTATTTTAGAAATGATAGTTATGAGCATTTATTTGAGGGGTATTATTCTGTTTTGAGGCAATTTTCAGTAGTTTTCGTGAAATATGGGTGGTTCAATTCCATCGAATTTCTATTGTGTCCCACCTCGAAGCTTTCTCATAGTCAATACGATGGTCAAGATGGTACGCAATGGAAATATGGGGTTTTGATGGAATCGCATCACCCATATTTCACATTACTGAAAATTGCCTCAAAACGGAATGATACCGTCAAATAAACGCTTATAACTATCATTTCTTAAATAGCAACAAGCTTTCTTCACTGTATCATTTTGAAAAATGATGAATTATCAGGTTACGTATTCGATAAATGCAGCATTTTTTGTTTCGCTTTCTTGTGTTCAAAGCCGCCTCGTTGAGGAACATCCAATTTTGAGAACACTCATAACCTAACAAAACTTTTCACACGAGAAATGTGATAATTCATCATTTTTCATCATCGCGAAGTGAAGAGAGCATGTTGCCATTACTTGAGAAATAGCAGTTGTGAATATTTCTATATGGGTACTATTCCGTTTCCAGGAATTTTTTTATAATTGTTGAAAAATATGGGTGTTGCAAATACTGAAGAACCTCAGTTTCCAACAGTTTCTTCTCCCGAAGCTTCCTCTGGTTACTGCTGATGCCACTCGTTAGTTGTGATGATTTAAGTTTGATTTTCGGCTGACTTTGTTGGATTGAACAATCACGGTATCTCCATCATTTTACAACCGATTTACAATTTTGGAACTGAGTTATTACAAATACATGGAATCCTGTAAACTGTGATAAAGTTTATATCAGACGAAAAGCCTACATTCCTATATAGAGAAATTACTTATTACTTTACCTCGTGGTCACCCAGAATAGAACTATGATTGTGTCATGTCAGGTTTTTCTGCCATATTTCTTTATAAATCGTAAATCCAAACAGGTGCTGTTTGGATTTCCTGAGATGGGTTCTGGTCCAATTAATAGATTTCCTGATTCCTTCCTAGCTAGGACCTAAATGAGACTGACATTTTCGTTTTGCTAGGTTATCCAAGGTATTTCTTCATTCAGACACCAGCTTGAATGTGATCTTGTTCGATCCCAGTGCCAGTATCACTGCTTTACTGTCCGAGCAGATTGCAATAAATTTTCCGACATCTGTTGTTGAGATGTTCTTAGACGCATATGAGTATGTCATCAACATCAGCCTGGAATATTGAGGCGTATTCGTCTAGAGAAATTGAAATATCTCTCACTGGCCCCTTTCGTATATCCCTGCTCTGGACCTGCCTTCCGTCATCTTTTCATCAACAACCATCAGTCATGGTTAGGGGAAACTCAGTTTAATTTTTTTTCAGGAAGAATTTTTGACAATAAGAGTTTCAAGATAGATTTTCTTCAAATTCCCTATTATCTCTATCTATTGAATAACGAGTGTTTTTGAAAATATCTTCGCGTCTTCCTTCTCCTCACATAAATAAAATAGAATTTTACCATCACGAAAAATATCCATTGAAGCAATTGCAACTTAATCCCTAGTGAAAGAAATTGAATGAAGAGCGCATTAAAATGCTCTCTTCAATTGAAAAAAATTGATCAAATAGCGAGTTCTAACAGTTGGTGGCCAGGAGAAAGATAAAATTTTTTTTGTATTTTTGTTGCTTGAGTTGACATATCGAGGGTCACAGTCCAGCACCAGTACCAATATTAAGTTTTATATTCAGGTGGTTAATGAACGAGTTACATTTTTTGAATAAAAAAACAAAAAAAATTAATTTCATTCTATAGAGTTCTTCATGTCGATGAAGTCAGGACCTCAGATAAAAAGGCGTCAATTTTCTGCTGCATATTCTCGTATATGATTCGGGAATGCAATAATGGCAAGGTAAGTGGTTCTCTAAATTTGTTATTTTGTGAGAGTTTCGGATAACTTATCATGCTTCGCAGAATATGAAGTGATTTTCATGATTACAGAATATTATAGTCTATTCGGTAAGTTTTTGATAATGTCTTGTAAAGAGTAATGTAAGTAGTGAAAATTATACGAGTTCCTGTTTTTACATCTGTTCATTATTTCAAAACTATATAAAACTAAGAGGTACTGTAAGCACTTGTTTACTGTTCCCTGTGAAGTCGTGTACAAAACATACGAGGTGCTGCATGCTTTGTGACCTTGTGCCCCTCAACATAAAATCGTCAACACCATTGCAATATATCATAGTTTTTGCCGTCTCATGATCACCCCATTCTAGTATTTTGGCCAATTGAATTTAGAACAGGTGTATGTTTTCGATCGAAAAATATTTTGGGATGCAGTTCTCAATTCAAATTGAAACATTATTTGTCTACAAACTTCCATTAGAGTATAAGAGGTATGGATTGCCCTTCAATGTGAAAACATGACACTGAAAATAAAAAATGTCAGAAAACTAATATTTTTGCTACCTGCATACATGTAGCTCTTTGTTTCCCAAAATGAAATATACAAGGATTCCAGCTAAACTAATTTGGGACCAAATACTTTAATTTAGTGACATGCCCATTCACTTAATGGTCTCATGTGATGAAACTTTTGAGTTGTTCTCCCGTACGCTACTGAATCATACATAATAGGAAATAAGACTTCATTATGGCTTCAAAATATATTTCTACAAAAGATCTTTATCCGGTATTCTGAACAACTGAAAAAATTAATTTCTTTTGTCTTCCACTGCACGAGAAGTAATTTCCGTGAAATTAATAATTTACGTTTCGTGTGAGTTGTCGGCATTGCGTGATTCCAAACACCATTTAACAGATTTGTGGAAAATTAGGAAGAATTATTTATCTAATTTGACAGATGATATATTTTCATGTGTTCTTGTTAGAAGTCCAATTAGAATGTTATATTTTGAGTTTACGTCTACCCTGATTCATTTTTGCAAAAAATTCTGTGACTGCTTTCATTAACACATGGAGTTTTATGTGGGAATAACTTATATGGTATAACATGGCCGGAACATTCCTCATACTTTCGGAGTAATTGAATATAGGAAAACATATATCTTTCTGAAACATATGGTAAAATTGATTTCACATCATTCTTGTAATACAGAAATAACTTCAGGAATCATGAAAAACCTTTATTTTGAAACCTGGTCTCCATTGAAATGATATAGTCACTGAAGTGAAATATACATTATTATCTACCCAATAAATTGGCATGGAAATTTATCTTCTCAAACCGTTCAAAATATCAAAAAAGTAATCACTAAAAAAGGAAACCACTTGTTCATGAAATAAAGTAGTAAATGAAATTGCGTTCGCTATATATTATTAATCTAGATCGTATTCAGTTACTTTTATTTCAATATCAGATTGAATTTCATTGAATTCGTTTATTAATCCTTCGCATTGAGATGCTCGAGTTATGGTCGTGTCAGGAATGACATATTTGGCTCGAATATCAGTAAAAAATTTGGAAAATAATGTTAATTTCGCTTCGATCGAACCTCATTTTCAAGTTAGCTCATTCATTTGCTTGTTAGACATACTGAATTCGATTGAAAATGAGTGTTACGCGTATGAGAATATGTATGTGCTTGCACATTCCAAGACAATACGATACAATTGGAACGGAAAAGAAAAATCAGGAAACTCACCCCGCTGGTCTTAGATTTATTCTTTCTTGCTCGGCTGATATCGCTAACTA
This sequence comes from Chrysolina haemoptera, assembly GCA_958298965.1. Classification (NCBI taxonomy): domain Eukaryota; kingdom Metazoa; phylum Arthropoda; class Insecta; order Coleoptera; family Chrysomelidae; genus Chrysolina; species Chrysolina haemoptera. The sequence goes on from OY282596.1 coordinate 30,103,025, forward strand.
TCCGGTATATAGAAGGACCAAATTATGTTCAGTTCGCGCTAGACTTTCTTCGATGTATCTTTCTTGCCACTTTAAAATGTATTTTTACTTGAGATTGACAAGAACTCAACACATGTTTCAAGCAGGGGCTTTGCTTTGAATTTCTTCAAATCTTACCTTTCCCTAGATCTCAATGTGTCAGATTGAATGGAGATGTATCAAATCGCAAGGTTTTTAATCACGGTATTCCTCAAGTCTTGGTTCTCGGTCCCCTTCTCTCCGAAGTCTTTATAGATGATTTATATTTTTCATTCTACCGAGAAAAAAGGGTTTTTTTGCAGATGATACAACATTTATCTGTCAGAATACATTGATAATCTGTCCACTTTATCAAATGACTTATTCGATTCTATTCTATTCTGAATGACGTTGATTGCACCTTACATACCAACGTTTACTGGGATATCATATGAACACTTCTAAGTAGCTGGTTTGTTATGAGCCTAATTTCATCACAAATTTCACGAAGTATTAGGTACAGCTGCTTATTTTTGGCACGCGCATATGATATTCGTCAAATTAATTATTCACTTACTGTATTCTATTTCATCATTGGAATGCTTGAAGAAATATATCAGGAAAAACGATTTCATCACGACAGCGCATCGATTGCATTACGTATCGATGTACCGTTCTCCAAATTTGCCAGATTGAGTACTATCAGATTTTTCTGTGTCCGCTCTTATAAAGACGTCTTCTGGAACAAAAACTCACTAGTAATGATGAAGTCATCGGCGCGGTGGCATTAATTTTGTAAATTTTCAGAAATCGCACTCAATCCACTCAATCCACAAATATTTTATATATCTGTCAGTTTCTTTGTCTGCACGTTTCACCTACCAAGTTGGCTACATCAAATGATAACTTGAACATTTCGAAGTTGTATCTTTTCTTTTGGGCTGGATATTGAAAATTTTCTATAATTTCTATAATTGACACTTATTACAACACAAACAGCTGATATGAAGTAAGCATAATTTCAAATCAAAATACGAAAAGTATCGAAAAACCATAGTATGAATCAATTTCTTATATTTCGAGAAAAGTTTGATAATCCAAAATTGTCTACACTTGATAATTGAGTCATTATATTGAGTTTTTTATTTGATATTTAAAAAAATTACCTGATTTGAAACTTTTGATGACTTTTTTTCTCAGAAGCCTAACGGTTTCGGTGAACCCCTAGACTTTTAGAATAATCCGATTCTTCATGAGAAAACAACTCTTTTTCCAATATTTGTTTTTGAATAATACCAGAACAACCGTCAGATATCATAAAAGATGACGATAAAGCATGATGATGATAGTTATGAGAGAGAGGAAGACAGAGAGAGAGTAATTCAAAATGTAGAAACACCAACCAAGGGCTATATCAAGTTTTATCCTTAAGTTAGTATTTTAAAAAGCAGAAACAGTTTCTGGCGGTACATTTCATCAATACAGTCTTCATCGCCGCCTTCCAATTTTCAACTATTGCACAAGTATCTCTGGTCACAGTGTCTCTTAGATCTAACATTGGGTAGCTCAATAATAGCACATAGAGGAAATTTCAATTTGAATACAGGGAGAATCAATCAATCGGAAATACTCAGAGAGAGAATTTAGAAAAAAATATAAAAATATATGTCAAGAGACTGAATTTGATTCCATGAACTAGAGAGTGTGTGAAAATTTTCAGTTACTGCAAAATACTTGTATTACTTTATCAACTGCAATAAGGATTCAATTGCTAAATGGATCTCACAATCAGCTTACTCGACAGATAAATCTCACACATAGGAAAAAATGTGTCAATATGTCCGATCGGCTCCTCCGTAGTATTCCTATTGATCAAAGTATTTTTAAATCTATACCCGTGTTTCCAACGCTCCCCACAAAAATTGTATCAAGTACTGTAAGGTCAGAAGACGTGGCTGGCCATTTCACAGGATCATTATTTCTACCTATCTAAAAACCTTCCATCTAAGTAGTCAAATACTGCTCTGGTGGTGTGTAGGATGGAACTCTAGAGTTGAAACCAATTTGTATAATAATTCACTTCACTCAACTTCAATTCAGTTGTCAAGAGCACCTTAAAGTGACTCTAGATAGGTTTCTTCATTAAACGTTAAATCAAAAATAGACCAAGGATTTAATTTTTACAAATTCCAGCCTATATGTTCAAAGTAACTGCTCTAAACTCTCTGAGATGGTTCAGACTCCATATTTGCTCATTTCATTATTACCATGGGGCTTACCACAATTCAATTAGTGAATACCCTCTCATCCATCCAAATTATGACAGAGATATTGTGAATAATTATCTCTCTCTCTCTCTCTTGATTTTTCTGGCTCTTACTATCCTTATGGGCTTGTACTTCTGCCAGTCTCCCCCAGCGTAATTACTGGGGCTTCCTCCAGGGGTTGAAGGGAATCTTGCTGGAAGCAATCTTCACCCACAAAAAATGTTTTCAGTCCCTTATAATGAATTTTGTTCTTTGCACATTGTTACATTTACGTAATTAACGGCGGACATTTCACAAACACTTAAAAAGTTAAGTCAATGCACGTACAAAACTGACGGCGGACATCACAACACATAATGAGTCCCTACTCCACAAGAGACATCCATGTGCCATCTTTGTCGACGGGCCAAAGAACATGACCGTCCACTGCCACTGTCGAACCGGAAATGGATAATTATCTCAATTCATTAGTTCATTGCAGTTAAACTTTGTTATATTAAATTAAATATTACCTAGATATCATTTTTGACGAAATTTGGTATCATTTTAGACCACTTATTCCTTCAAACTCTTATTTGTGGACCTTAATGTTGAAACTGACGGAACTATTGAATTCTATTAACGTATTTTGGATATTGTTTCTCGTATTTTTATTTGATGAATTTTTCGTGTACATACCTCGGTTTTTTGAAATTTTTCAAATACTATTCTTGTTAGTTGTAAGATAGATACATTTCTGCAGTTCTCTCAATATCTATGTAATTTATGGAACAATATTATAATGATATATGGTTTTTATTGCTTTGAACGAACGATATTACTATTACTGACACTCGTAAATGGTGAATGATGTCGTAAATATGAATAGATTTGTGAGACTTATTAGACGTCACCATATTACGTCGGTCATACCTCACCACAGCCGCAGTTTTCTACCATGTAGTCAATAAAATCAGGGTTGGTACGACATCATCACAAAACTAATAGTTGAAGGACGACGTTGTTCCGACCAATACCCAACTGTATTTGTACTCTGAATACTAGTCGATCAGAAGTAGGAACACGACTTGCGTAGTAGACAATCATAAACCAATAACCCAACTTTGTTCAACCGGATGAAGGAGAAAGAGGGTGTGACACAAACATATCATTTTATTAGTGTAGGTACCACCGGATCAGTGTTAGGTTAGTGTATAATTTTCTAAAATGGTAGAGTTGACATGTTATGTACATATACAATATTTATAGATGATGGAGATATGACAAATATAAACGCACGTTGTTTTATCGATGAATATGTGTAACATACCAGAAAAAAAAACACGAGCATCTCACGATTCCTGAATTTAAAAAAAAAATATCAGATAATTCACTTATTTAGTCACTTCCATAACATTGGTTTCTTGTGATAAATTTTCTTCCAAACTCTTTATGATGTGTTGAAATGAAGTGAGTCCCACGCAAATGGGAGATAAATTGTATTTTTTCCGGCCCCTCATTCAAGGTGACGCCTCTATGACTATGCCACAGGAGAAACGAATATTTCTGAATTGTTTGTCATACCTACTCCCAGACACCAGTCCAATCTCATATATGCAATTTCACAATTTTTGCGTATTATAATTGTTTTGGAAAAAAAATTTCAATTATACCTACATAATAATTCTTGTCAAATGCACTGAAAAAAAAATATCGTATTATACACGTGTACAAGTGCCTTCAAAACATTGCTAGAACTCCGCTTCGCGTCGCCTCGTTACGCGTGCTTGTACACTTCATTGAACTCTCGAAATCAAACAAACACTCTATTCTCTTTAGATTTTTAGACCTGGAGCTCATGCCCGGAAAAACCGACTAATACCCTTAAGGGGTCTAATTACATTATATTGATGAAAGGAACATGAGTGTCATAGCGCTGGTAGTGGACGCGTTATCTCAAGATCAAGTAGCAAACTTGTCGGATAAATTACGAGTTTTGAACGAGTTCATACACAAAAAAAGTTTGCATTTTCCAGTAGTTTATGAAAAATAATCAGGTGGAAGCAAAATGCCATATTCATGCGGTGCTTATAGCCCGCCATTCAAGTCGAAACAGGTATATTTTTTATTATTTTAAACGATATCCTTCACACTGATTTCCGTAAAATTTCTAAACGATTGGCTACAGCCTATACTAAATTTGTTGTTAAAAAAATTGTTTGAATTGTTATTTCCGTTGACCGGCTGCCCCCTTGCGAGCAGCCTTCAGAAGTCTCCGAGAGACTTGTGCGAGTTAAGGAAGATGCAGCCCTTATCTTTTAACGTGTGGTGCCATGCACGAGGTCGGTGTCGGCGTGGCGATTTCAACCCGCGTATCTTGCCATAGCAAGCGAGAACACTACCTTCACGCCACAATGACCCATTTCTATTACTGAATGTGTTTATGACTAGAAAAAGAATTCTGACTATGCCATACCCGTGGGATGATCCAAATCCGTATTATTATGACAAAATTGCAATATTTTTTGAAGAATTTGATCGATGTGCTGCAGTTTGACACATTTTTTTCCTGAAAGCTTGAAGTGTGAAAATATGAATTTGCAAACACATATGTAGACGCAATCGTCATTTAAAACATTATTTCAATATTGTAGGGCTATTGACGCTCGAAAATATTTGTCGAGTTACAGGTCCCGTTTGCATTCCCTGTGAATGTAATTAAGAACGCAGGTATAGACAGATGTTGGTCAATAAATTAAAATCAAAACGCCACCCTGTACAAAATTGTTGAATAATCATATCTGCTGGCATATCATAATAACATTACTATGTCAATGTATTTAAGTGACAATGAATTTCATTATGTGCTAAGAATCATAATGAAGTTCAAAAAGTCCTAGTGCCATAATTAAATTCAAATGTAAACTCTCTGATGTCTAGCATGAATGAACTCCATAAGAAAAAATGCAATTAGTAATTTCAAACAACTTTCTTCAAAATCAAAAGGTAAACTATCATCATATTCGCTCATTTTCAAGGATTTCACTGCACATCTAATGTTACCTAGCAACAGTGTCTGTTTGACAGTAAGGCACAGCTTGCTCACTATTTTTCACAGTGATTAGCTTGAATGTATCTGTTGTTTTGAAAAATACTAAATTTGGAATTTGAAAAACATTTATAATATACCTATTCATTGATGCGAGCAGATAAAGTTTTGAATGTAATTCGGATCATATACGATCGTTATAGTGTACGCCGTGTTATCCGGCTCGGCTATTGCCTCGCCCGATAATATTCACGGCTACTCTCCCTATGATCCGTGTAATATAAATATCTAATATGACTTGCCCGATCGAATTTTGAAATCTATCCAAAAATCAGTTTTTCAGGTATAGCGTTTTTTTGCAGTTGACATTACATCATAGAGATTCAAGAAATCCAATTTCTATACTGTATGACATCGTTTAGATTTTTCTTCCACAAGTAAAAATAAGCAGGTAGGATATCGTTTAAAAAAAAAACTTGTTTCGATTGGTGGGTCGGGAGTCCACCATGTGCCCTCGTCGACGGGCGATGAGTGCCCGCGGTTATTCCAGTGCCTTCGTATAAGGAAAGCTGGTGCAAAGCTGGCTGGATTAATGGTTTGTGCAGTATTATAAAAAGTATTTCGGGAAAATTATATTCGACAGATGCTGAAAGATATGAACAAGCCATTTCAGAACTACAAATGAATCAGAAAAATGTTATTGTAAAAATTAATGATCAAATTTCCCTATCCAAACACATTACAGGAACTTCCAATGAAACAATTAAGTTGCTCAAACGAAACGAAGATATCGTGACAGACAGAATAAATAAGATATCTTTTAATCTATCCAAGTTTGTATATAACTTTACTCATTTCCTAGAGACAAAATTTGCTTTTTATCAAATTAGCTCATCATTACTCATTATATTCCAGTTACTTGTAGATCTGGAGAATGCCATTACATTCTCGAGAATGAACCTAGCTCACCCAAGCATAATAAATATCAACGAGTTAGAAGTTATTGTCAAAATTCTAAAACGACAATACCTTCCTGAAAATTTAGTATTTGGCACTGAATCTAATAACATCCATAAATACTATGATATTTTGGACGTAGGCACCTACCAGAAAGAAAGCAAAATTTTGTTCGTAATAAGTTTCCGTTAGGATTTCCAAATCAATATATACATTACCATCTATACTCTATCCCAACCTCTGAACAAACTACCCTTATTCCACCGGCACCCTATCTGACTGAGCTGTACTTTCAATATTCTACCAGACCATGTATGGACGTCCATGGGACCTACTATTGTCAATTCAACGACCTTCTCCTTGGGGCGACCAAGATGGATTGTGTATTCCAAATACTGAATACCACCCCTTCCGGATGCCGACGGATCCCAATACAAATAGATGTTGACATGATCGAACAAGTCGATGAAGTCCATTATAATATAGGGATCTTCAAGAATCCTACCCGAGTTCAAAAAACTTGCCGAATTACGGATATAGCAACTCTAATAGGGGTCTACCTAATAGCTGTTCCTCCAGGATGCCTGTTCAGAATTCCACCGGACACTTACCGCAACGAAGCTACTGAAACACATCAACAGCCCCTACTGCTACCAGATTTGGCAATACCAAAGTTTGTCGAAATTGAGCCGATGCCACCAATAAAAATCCAGGACATCCCCCTAGATAAACTGCATAAACTTCGAGAAGGGGCAGGTCGAATTACACCTCTGCAGGCTGTAAATACATCTATGGTACATGACTGGACAATCCCCCTGTATGTTATCGTCGTATTGTTCATATGTGTGTTCATAACATTCAAATATAAACACTTAATATGGAACAAGAAATCTTCACCGCAACCCGAACCATCAACCACGACCATGCCAATGGAAAGAAAAACAATTTTTTCGAATGGAAAATAGTTTTCTATCTCCGAGGGGAGGAGATACGTCACTGACAAATGCGACTCTGGCATTTGTCCGCATGACAAATGCGACTCTGGCATTTGTCCGCAGTTCCGCTGACGAGGCTTTCTTCTCAACGCCTGGTAAAAGAACTATCGGAGAGGCAGTCTGACATTACATTTTATATGATACAGTTGTTATTATAATTTTCACTTCGAATTTGTAGAATAAATGTTTTAACCTGGTTTCCAAATTCTTGCATTCGTAACTCGGGTCCTCGCCAGGTAAACATGGTAGTGGTTCGTAACTGGCCACGAACGCTTACCCATCACACGTGGGCTGGAGGAATCTAATCCGACATAGGTACGCAGTTAGTACTGTGTGAAAATGAGTGCAGATGGTTACCCATCAAATTACCCATGAAACGGTTTCTGAGGAATCTGACAGACATGGGTACCTGGGGGGAAAGGTGGTCGTAGTATCGGCTCTTTGGGTTGGGAGTTAAGATAACTTGGTCGCTTCGGCGGGTGAGCAACGCTTAATGTGCTCGGGCTGACACTGCTAAGCCAGTAGTATACTACATCATACGGCCTCACCATTGGCAAAAAATCAAATGTTAGCCGGACACATGCCGTCTTGACGGAGATGGCCTAGGCGCGCTGGTTTGGCGTATCCATCTACCCTCATCGAACCTATTCTCTGTGTCACCCACATAGGGCGAAAGTTAGGTACTGGGGGTATCGGAAAGGGGAGATGAGATTACGCTGGCACATCGACAAGTGTCTCGTCATCGACTGATTGGTTGTTTCGATTGGTGTGGTGGACTATAAGCGCATGAGTATGGCAGTTTGCTTCCGTCTAATTTCCCATAAACTATCGGAAAATTCCAGTGTAGGAAATCGTTCATAACCCGTAATTTATCCGACAAGTTCGCTACTTGATCCTGCGATAAGGCGTCCACTCTCAGCGCTAAGACCTTCATTTCCCTATCATAAATATTATGTAATACTTGGGGCAAATGAGTCAGTCTTTTCGGGCATGAGCTCCAGGCCTATTTGCGTTCCTTATAACGCATTAGGATCTTGATTGAGCCTTGGGTTGGTCAGAACAACAAAATTTTTGACTGTCTGCAATGAGTAAGTAGATAATCATCTAACTCTGGATTCCATGGTTCGTTTCAAATCAAGTTTCAACTAGTGACTGTAGATGTCACAAGTTACTTCTAGTTATATAAGTACTGTGTTTGCTGTAGTGTACTAATCCAAAGTGAATTCCTTTATATTTCGAGAAATTCCATAAAGCCGTCCTGATACGTGGGAAACCATGAAACAGCTTCCAAAAATGTTTGGTTTTATTGTCACATACAAATTTCAAATCTTGTTCTTGTACTAGTGGAGCATATACCCCAATTCCTGAGCATCTTATTCAATTAGTGATTACTGTAAGAAGAGTTATTATGTCGATGTTTCAATCGTAGCATGAAGATCTATTATTGCTGATGCGACTTAAATACTTGGAACGTCGAAGACTGTTTTTAAAAAGTTTATTTTCAGAAATCAAAGTTACAAAAATATAAAATAGATACGTCTGAACAATATCAGTAGTTCGTCAAGACTGAATAAAAGTAATTACACATAAATCAATTGAATAGCATTCTGCGATTCCGCAAGGTTCATTGAATCCACAAAAGTCTATGTCAGCATTTCGTCGGAGCTCTGCTCCGGTCATGTCGGGTCATACAGGGTGGCTCGAGTGTATAACTTCTCCATCGCCGAATGGAAGCATATTTCATGGAGTGAAAAATGCTGAGGTGCTCGTCGGGGGTTGTTCGTCCGTTGGCCCTGGTGGATTCGTTTTTCGTTTTGTACGAATGAAGTGGAAGATGTAGTAGGCCCCTACAATAATCATTGTAATGTAGATGGGAATGATCCAGTGGGTGGTTGACGGATTTTCTGTATGAAAAGTGTGGATCGGTCCTAGGTTGTGCTGTTGCTTTTGAAGTTCATGTATCTTGTCCAGAGGAATATTTTTGATGATGATTTCGGAGATGTTTTCCCTGGGTGGACTGTGTGGTACGACGATTTCTGGGAGGAGCATTGGCTGTCCGTGGTTTACGGTTTTTTCGTTGATGAATTTGTGTTCATCAGTTTCAAATCGACAGCCAGTTGGTAGTTCAATCAAATAGTTCCCTCGAAGTGTTGTAAAATCACTTCGTTTGCAGGTGGTTTGGATTTTGGTTTGATTTGGAAGTATCGCAATATAGTGGGATTCATCGATCTGCTCTATCAAATTGGTTGTGGTCCTTACTGGTGTCTGTTGGCAGGATACGTGGGTGGACGACAATTGGAGTAGTTGAAATACACAGTCTGGTTGTCTCAGGCCATCAACAAGGTTGTTATTAGGACAATAGTAGTTTGGTCGCAGTTCGATGCAGGCAAATGATGTGTATTGGTAGAAGTTCTCGTTCATTATCAGATAGGTACTGGGTGGAACGATCATTGTTGAATTGGCAGTAGGGATGGAATACAGGTGATATAGAAGGAAGATTTCTGGATGGACAATAGGAAAGTGGAGCACAAAAACAATCTTACTATTTGAATGATATGCTTCGATTTCTAAAACCTCATAATATCTATAAGTATATTTTGGATCATTTGGGAAAATCAATTGATCAGGAGAGTAATAACTCAAAATCGTTTCAACTATGGACTGAAGTTCATCAATTTTTAATATACTGCTATGAGTTGTTTTGAGCCTGGCGAATGTAATTGCGTTTTCAATATCCATCAATAATTGCAAGATGATTTCGAGTGATATATTGATTTGGTTCAGTACGTCTCGAATCTCCCAGTATTCATCAATATTTAAGATTAACTGGTTCAATTTGGTGCTCAATTTGTTCAGGGTGGAAGTTATTGCCTTCTGATTCTGATCAAGTATTGATATTGTTTTATTGAAATTTTCGATCATATCGGTAGTAAGAGAAATATCTTTGTTCAGTTTTTTAACGATTTTTTGTTGATTGGTTTCTAGATCATTGATTGCCTCGTCATAGTGAGCAGCATCATTAGCATCTAGATTTCCGGAAATACTTTTTATAATCGATCCTAACCCGTCTATGAGTCCTCTCTTCACTCGTCCATTTGGACTCAATGAATTGAATTTCTGTTCTGCAGAATTTATTCGATACAAAAGTGCTCGGTCAAGGCTTACGAGTTCGGACATATCGGAGATATTTTCTTTCCTATGAATGGCGACTGTTATGTTTTTATATAAATTTTTTATCGATTGAATTTGGTGTTCGATAGGTTTCAGGTCATAATAGTGGATGAAAGTATGGGTTTTGATTTTTATTCTGGTCGTTCCTAGCTTGAACGGCAGAATCCCTGGATTCTTATTCAGGTTGGTTATTGTTACCTCCTGCGGTACTGCTGGTACCAGTAGGTGGCACCTGTAACATTTTTTTCTTATTAGTATTAGGTCTTTTTAAATTTTGTTTATGAAGGGCAATGACCTTAATGTTTTTGTTTGTGACAACTTTTGCTTTCGTGAATTTTGGTGAAAGTTTATTTCTCGTATTCGATTTTATTTTTCGATAGAGGTCAGTGTCTGGGGTGTATTCTAATGGTTCTTCTCGATTTTGATTGTGTCTATCAATAGTTTTCTTTTTGTGTTTTGTCATTTGTTCGTTTAGATTTCTGTATATTTCTTTTGTCATTTCGCGATGTTCATGAATGTAATTGTTCATAAGTTGTTCGTTAATGTCAATGTCAAATGGATCTTTCGTATTCAAATGTCCATTTATGATATCGATTGGTCTTTGTTTTGTAGATGTATGAATCGAGTGATTATAACCTAGGATAGCATATGGCATTTGGTTCAGAATATCGATTTTATTCTTGTCTTTGGATCTAATAATTCGCAAGTGTTCGATTAGAGTTGAATGGAACCTTTCAATTGCACCGTTCGATTGAGAATTATTGACTGTAATATAATGAATATTGATTTGATGTATTTTGAAAAATTCTTTCACAACAGAATTTTTTAATTCTGATCCATTATCCATTATCACAAGAGCGGGGATACCGTGATGGGTGATGAAAATTAAAAATGCTTTCACGACTTCTATTCCTGAAATTCCTGAAAGGGGGTATGCCTGAGCATATTTGGAAAAGGTGTCGATTATTGTTAAAAATTTTTGACTTTGTGCTTGAAAAGTGTCGATATGTACTACTTCGAAAGGTTTCGAGGGTGTGGGCGTTATCATAAGCTTTTGGTTTGGTGGATTTCTATCGTATTTATTGACTTGACAAATTTCGCATAAATTTATATACTTGGTTACGTCATTTTTTAGTCCTGGCCAATAATATGACCTTTTGATTCTAGTTTCAGTTTCAACAATTCCGCGATGGTTTGTCTTGCCCTCATGATAGTTTTTTATTAATTCTGTCTGTCTGTCTTCTGTTGTAACGTCTTCTAGAACAGAGTTACATTTTATCAATTTATATGCAGAGTTTTTGAAGGTTGTTTGTAGGGTGGTGATAATACGAGGGGTATATGTGTCGTTTTCGTAGTAAATTGCATATGTGAATTTTGGATCAATATAATTTTTAAAGAGATTGATTATGTCATGTTCGAGGTTGCTGATCGATATTTGGCAAAGGATGCGTTTTTTTGTTGGAAATATTTTTTCTATTTTTGGTTTTGTTGGCGAATGTAGAACGAATTTTACCATTAACTGGTGGTCATAGGTGTTGAGTGATTTTTCGGAGGTTTTCATTTCCAGTATTGGTTCTTCGTGGCTGGTATGTATTGTATCTCCGTCTGTTTCTTCATTTTCTTCAGTCGAGGCAGATTCCTCGGAGGAATGTTGTTGTTCCCTCACATCTGTCATTATTGGTGGGTCACTTATATTTCCTGTGGTAGAGAGGTTGTCTTCGTTGTCATCAGGTATTGGTTTCCGATTGCTGGTTCCAGCAAATGATTGGTTGAATTCATCTACGTATCGAAAAAATTCTTTTGTGTGTATCTCGATACGGGAAAGTGCATCTGCGTTGGTGTTATTTTTTCCTTTTTTGTACTCTACGTCATACTCGAACTCTTCAAGTTTCAAACGCCACCTTACCAGTCTCGAATTTGGTTCTTTGAGTGACATCATCCATTTTAGTGGTTTGTGGTCAGTTACTATCTTGAACCTTCGGCCGTACAGGTATGGCCTAAAGTATTTCGTAGACCATATTATTGCTAATAGCTCTTTCTCGATCGTACTATAATTTTGCTCAGACTCATTGAGCGTCCTGGAGGCGTACGCCACTGGTTTGTCTTTTCCAACAGGCCCCTGTGATAAAATGGCCCCTATGGCAAAGTTACTTGCGTCTGTGGTCAAATTAAAGTCTTTGGAAAAATCAGGGTACTGTAGGATAGGTTCATTAGTCAATAGGGTTTTACAATCTTCGAAACATTTTATGAACTGAGGTGTATGTTCGATTTTAGCGTATTTCTTCAAGCATAGAGTTAGGGGTTTGGTGATTCGGGCGAAGTCCTTGATGAATTTTCGGTAGTAACCGAGTAGGCCAAGAAATCCTTTAATTTCTTTGGTTGTTCGTGGAATTGGATATTTCTTGATCGCGGCGATTTTGTCCGGATTCGGTCTGACTCCTTCTGGTGTAACGATATGGCCCAGGTAAGCTACTTCTTTCTTGAGGAATTCCGATTTATCGAGTTGTATCTTGAAGTTGGTGTCCCTGAGTCGTTGAAAGACTTTGGTCAGACTAACAAGGTGTTCTTGAAGGGAAGTCGAATAGATGATGATGTCATCAAGATAGACTAGGCAAATTTCATTCTGGAGACCTCGTAGAATGTTGTCCATGACTCTCTGGAACGTCCCTGGAGCATTCTTGAGCCCGAACGGCATACGCAAGTATTCGTAGTGCCCATTTTCAACGTTGAAAGCTGTTTTCGGAATATCTTCGGAATTCATCTCTATCTGGTGGAATCCGCTGGCTAGATCTAAAGTAGTGAAATAATTGCACTTCCCGAGTTTGTCGAGGACATCCGTTATATTTGGAAGCGGATATCGGTCGTCTATAGTTTTTTCGTTGACCTTCCTGTAGTCAACGACTATTCTCCACTTCTTTTTTCCAGATGCGTCCACCTTTTTTGGTACAATCCATATCGGTGATGACCATGGCGAACTACTTGGACGAATAATACCCTGATCCAGCATCGATTTGACTTGTCTTTCAACTTCGGGTTTGTGGATGAAGGGGTAACGATACGATTTCGTAAAAACAGGTATTTCGTCTTTGGTCTTTATGCAATGTTTCACTTGGTTGGTAAAAGTCAGTGGTCTATTTTCTGAATGAAATATGTCGGAAAATTTTCTACATAATCGAAGTATTTCACGTTTTTCCTCTTCGTTCATGTGGGAGGTTCGAATCAATTGGTCAATATCGAATTTTGAGATGTCATTTTTTGGGGTTACATCAACGTGATAAATTTCGTAATTATTTTCTTCAAAATGTATAGATTTGATTGGATTCGATAGGGACAACGTTATTTCTTGATTAGTTTTATTGGAAATTTCAGCTGAAGCTAGACCATTTTCTGCTGTGGAAAGGGTTTCGGGAATTTCGCAATTTTGAATATTTTGTCTTGGTATGATGACGTGACCATTTTTTCTATCAACTGGAATTTTGGTTATCAGTTTTGTATGGGGTTTGATTGTCACCTTGTACTTGATACTTTGAAGTGATGGTTGATAGTGTATCGGAATAACACAAGTGGGAGTGGATAATTTGGAATTGACGAAATCGAGTTGGGCATTCAGGAGTTTCAAATTATCGAGTCCGATAAGACCGTCAAAAATATTGTGGAAATTGAATAGGTAAAACTTGAGGCTATCATTTTTTTTGAGTTCTGGGAATATTGGGATCTCTGCACAGTAATCGTGAGATGATGTTTGAAAAATTGTAGATACTATGAAAGGCTCGAAAAATATTTTATCCTTGTAATATTTGGAGGCTAATTCGGGGTTGATGAAGGATTTCGTGGAACCGGTATCGATAAGAAGTTTCAAAGGGGGGTGCAGAATTCGGATGTAGGGGAGTTCTTTTTTGTCGGTTGATAAATGATATTCTATCACGTCTCTTCGTTTGGTGTCCGGTCCTCTAAAAAATTTTCATGGTGTTCCTCATGGTATGTGTCGTCATAGTTTTCAAATTCAAAGTTCGTAGGGTTCTCTTCGTAATTGGGTTCCGTTTGTTCGTCAAAATGTTCAGTATTAAACAATTCTTCCGAAATTATATTGGGTCGTTGGCCATTATTTTGGAAAAAATTATTTTGACTCTGTCTCCTGTACTGAGGTGTTGTGATTCGGGTCGATGTACTCATTGGTGTAGGTGTATTTTGGGGAACATTCTGGGATGGTTTCCATGCATTTCGGGGTTTTCCGAAAACTTGGGAATTTGTAGGGAATCTTTGGGTAGGCGGATTCGGGTGCCTCGGTAAATTTATTGGTCCTCTTGGAAATTGGGACGGTTGCGGCAAGGTAAAGTTCATTGGTCTGTATTGTGAAGTCGAAGGTCGCTGAATAAAATTATTTTGGGGATGTTGGTATGAGAATTGAGAATGATTACTTGGTTTTCCTATAGTAGTATTGGCATGATTAGATTGATTTGATTTTTGAAAATATTTAATATTATCCTCTTCGATTATAAATTGCAAAGATTGTGCGAGTGAGTTAGGTCTCATAGCACGTATAATTGGGCCTAATGGATCTTTCAAACCCGCTAAAAATGTTTTGAGTGCCTGTTTTTTAAAGAATTCTCTCTTACTTTCACGTTCAAAAGCTTCTTCTACATTTAGGTCAATATGATTGCAAATTGTATTTAATAAATGCAAAACATTTTCATGAAACTGAGAAGGAGATTCATTTGGCTTCTGCCTTAAATTAACCAAGTCCTGATTCAAACAGTTTTCATCCCTTTGATCGCCAAAATTTTGGGTCAAGGCTGATTTAATATCGGCCCAACTTTTGATTCCATAGATGGCAACAACTTCTTCAGCCCTTCCTTCAAGTTTATTCATAATTCCGTTCAACAAAAGTGTATTTTGAAAATTATTAATATTTACTGTGTCCCAGTAATGATTGAGAATGGATTCGGAAGCACTGATGAATCTATGAAGTTTATTTGGGTTTCCATCAAAATTTGGAATTATTGATAGATTTTTAATATCTAATGCTGGAGGAGCCATATTTAATTCTATATTAGTAATTTTTAAATTGTCAAATATTTTAACTAATACTAATTCTTCAGTGTTTTCGCAAAAGGAAGCACAAGAGGGATTGAACTCTAAATCTTGAGTGTTTTCGCTGAAGGAATCACTGGATGAAGAGGAGTCTGACATGAACTAAAGAAAATCAACTTACAGCATCAGTATTGCGACGTTCGGAACCATGTGTACTCTTCCTGGTATCCTGGATGGAATCTCGGGAGACACACTGTATATAAAGTTCGGATATTTTGTTTAAGAGTTAAAACTCACAGATTTTCCGCGATGGATATCCACAAAATATCCTACCGACTGCGCCACTTAAATACTTGGAACGTCGAAGACTGTTTTTAAAAAGTTTATTTTCAGAAATCAAAGTTACAAAAATATAAAATAGATACGTCTGAACAATATCAGTAGTTCGTCAAGACTGAATAAAAGTAATTACACATAAATCAATTGAATAGCATTCTGCGATTCCGCAAGGTTCATTGAATCCACAAAAGTCTATGTCAGCATTTCGTCGGAGCTCTGCTCCGGTCATGTCGGGTCATACAGGGTGGCTCGAGTGTATAACTTGCGCTAGCCGCGGCAGCCTTTCAGTCGTATTACGGTCATTATGGTATCTTGAGTAAGATCACTAAGCTACTCCTTCATAAAGTGTTAATATAAATAATAAATTCGTTATTATCATAGATGAGTCCAATGAAAATATTAGATAGTGAGTAAATTTCGAATGCTAATTATTATTGTGTTCTTTGGAATGGAAATGAAACTAAGAATAATTACCTACCGTCCAATTATCTCCAATAAACAGAGACTGTGTGAAATTACAGTAAAACAAATATACTTAGCTGAAAATGTTAAATTCCCTCTTTAATGCACAAAGAACGACGTGAGAAGGCAATCGGAAGGAAATGGATAGGCTCTACGCTCGCGAGGCAGTGAGCAAAAACAGTTACAATCGGATACATACATATAGGAACCATTATGTATGTGGAAGAATTTGCAGAATCAAATAATTTTGATACAAAATGGTTAATTGTTTTTCGCCTCCTTTCTCATAAAATGAATAACATCAGCTATCACTTCCGTTTCTGATCATTTAAAACTTTGCCAATAAGATTAAATTGAAACTTTTTATTGCGTATTCATTTTTTACAGACTGTACCAAGTTGTTAGCTGCAGTATAGGGTTGCCTTATCACTCCTGCGCATCGTGGCGTGATTATGTTTCAATTTGCAGCTATGTGTGTACTACTGTACTTATTTCTACCGGGGTTTGTTGTGATAGGGTTCTACAGAAGGAATCATTATCTATTATGATTACTCTGATTTCATTAGTAACTTTCCATATTCGTAGTCCATACAAATCCTATCAAATAATCTATTCATCTTTGGAAAAGTAATTTTTCATTATATTTTTATTGTTAATTTCATCTAGATGCAAATAACTAACAATGTGAAGTTCCAACTGTATGATGATCATGATATCTCATAACAAAATGCTATAATGAAATATCGTAAAATAACGATCTTCGAACCTCCGTAAACTAGCGAGTATATGTGGAAAGTACATCAATTAAATCTCCAGTCATTTCAACTAGCAAAAGTATACATCTCTCGCGAACTGAACGAACTCGTTAGCAACAGTAATATCAAGATTGAAAGTTGTATTGGATATAATTCTCTGGGCCACATGGAAGCATACGAAACCAAGTATATAAAGAATATGAAGGAAAAAATTAGTATAGTTTTATCATTCTCAACTGTTACATACGTTGGAAATGAAAATGTTTATAGGAAAGTAGTAGTAGTAATCATGGAGAGGTCGCTGCCGTAGCGAGGCAAGTCGGCCCCAATGGGACTTTTGTGACCTTCTGATGAAGGTCAGAATGTTCGTTCCCTCTAAATTCGATAAGTTTCTCTTGTTGGACTTTCTCAACTCCGAAAATTTTGAAAACTTATTTCTGAATTGAGCTATCATTATTGGATTACGATTCGGATATTCCGACGTTGGCTCTCTGAAGACGAACAAGGTGAGCAGTTGCATGACGTGATTTACGTGGAACCATAAAGAATGTTCTGACTCAGAAAAGAAGAAGAAGTATTTGTGTGACTTTTGTTTGGGCATTCAGTAGAATAATCTGATTGGGAAAAACTGTCCCTTATATCGAACACTATCCGAAATTAGGAGAGTAGTTTTTATTCAGATATAAATGTACTTGGTTTGCATTGCTCATAACATAAAAAAACAATTTTATGTTTGGACTCCCTTTCATTTTGCTACAACAAATGGTATGAAAATGCACATAAAAAATTATACATTTATGTTTTTTTCTAAATTCTTTTTGTTGAATTTGAAACAATATCTGTAATAAGGTAACTTTCCTCTATAGAAAATTTAGTGGTGAAATTTTTCGACACAATTTTGTGTGGCATTCTAGTTGGCCCAACCGAATATTTTAAATTGTACCACACATACATAGTCTTAACGTTTAGGTAAATAATCTGTTTTCCCCAAGTACTAATAAATTTGCAGTTCGTTTCGAAGAACCAGTACTGAAAAAGATATGCTCGGCGACAGGTTGATGATTGAAGAGTGAATTATTAGTCCGATTCAAATAAAACTTTAAAGGATTGAAAAGATGTTTTGCAGATGGTGATATCGAGCATGACTGCATTGGTATATATGTTGATAACCAACGAACGGCAGCAAAAATATAATTTTTTCTACCCACATAACTCATATGACATTTAGTATACAGATATTTACCGCGCAAAATGATCACAGATTCATAATCTGCGTTTGAAGCAAATTCTTAAGAATATTACCTAAGGCAACAACATTATTCAAATACTTCATTATGGTTACTAACTGTGGCCAGTGGATTAGCGTAATAAGGCGCAAGCAAGAATTTTTGTCAAGTATATCGGAATCCCGTCTAGCGCTAGCTTGGGGTGCATGCACACCGACCGCCCAGGATGTTGCTGTAGGTTTTCCGGGTTTTCCTACAGCTGAAAAATGAATACGCCACTAAAAAATCAGTTAGCCGTCACGTAGCGCCACAACAAATAATAATAATATCCATCGTCCACCAGCACAGGCTATCCCTTTCGGTACACTCTACGAGTGTTTATGAGGGATTGTTACCGTTTTGGTGACTATAGTTCCGTCAATCAGATTAGGTTTTGATCTCTCAATTGAATCCGTCATGATGACAGAAGAGAAATAAACTTCAAAAATACAATTTTGTTGTTTCAATACGTTCGTAGAAAAATTACGGTATATAACGCATTTATAAACTTCTCCAGGCACTTATCTATTACACACTCTTTACTAGAAGGACGTTTATAAAACTTATTACATAATATACTATTTTTCATCTGATGATCCGCCTACTAGTATTCTTAAAAATAATTTTTTAACAATTTTGTTACAACTAATTGCAGTTAGGTAGGTATAATTGAATTATTTTATATTTTATAGTATATAAATATAAACTTCAAGGTGAAAATATTGTCGCATTATCATTAGATCATGCCTTTCAATGGAATACCGATTTCCAATAAAATAAAAATTTCAAAATGGTACAAATAGGTAGGTAAACATTGTTTGTTCATAACTTATAAAGATAATTTAACAACCTAAACTGATCGCAGGTTACAAAAGTATCCGTGAAATATACGAAAGTATTTTGTTCTTTAGTGAACATGAATTTTCACAAAATAAATCTTATAAGTATTTATAAACGAGCAATTCTTGAATATACTTTGGATCTTTGGATAAAGCCCAGGTTTCGTAAATACTGGTTACAATTCATTTTAAGAGGTAAGTAACATTCAAATCTGGGAGGGTAGTCATTATATGTATTCCTTATGGGTCCGGGAAGATTTATCACCAACAATTCTTCGTCAATAATTCTTCGCCAGCAATTCTTCATGAGGCGTATTCATCCACTTTTACGTTTACATTTGAGTGCGTGGAAATTGAACATTTACATTTACATTTTCCGAAGAATAATTCTTTAGTCATATCTAACCAAAATGAACTACTTAACCTCGCGTAGACATTTGAGTGCGTGGAAATTGAACACAAACATGACCTAGACGAAAAAATATCATTGCGAATAAATGATTTAGATATGAATTGTTGGCGATGAATGTTCCGGATACCATTCTTTATGGAATACATTATCTTAATTTCTTCAAGTATTATTTGGAGAATAACTCACAACATAAAAATCTGAACTAAATATCCTACAAAACACTATAACAAATAGCACGTGTCGTTTTCATCCCTCTATCGCAAAAAATCACACAATAATCAGAATTGTTTTTGTTTATTTTTTCAGGGTTTCTTCAGCTTTACCTGAAATTAACGGATAATTCAACAGTTTAGAAAAAATGGGCATTGAGCTACTTGACTAACAGATTTTTTTCTTTTTTTTTTCTTCATTTTTAGTCGATATTCAACGAACTTTGGATATTCCTATATACATGAAGAAATGATGACGACCCAAATTCTATTTCAATATTCGTTTTGGTTTTCTCTCAATACCATAAATAATTTGTCAGCTGAAATTGTATGAGTTGTCTTTTCTAGAAGAATTTTTTTTCAATTGAACAATTGACGATATTTCCACTATTTTTGAGAAAATTGATTGAAATCCAAAAGCATTTTATTAAAAACGCGACTCACTCATAGAAAAACTCAAACCCAGTTGAAGGGATTATTACAAGAAAACTATTTCCCTAGTATTGGCAAATATTTTAATAATAATGAAATATTTGTAGAGGTAGGTATTTGGGGTTGTTCACACTTTCACAGAAGTGAAAAATATTTGTACAAAAAAATGTTTTGTCGCTGAGAAAGGGCTCTTTTATCAACATTTACGTCAACGTTGGCAACATAGTATTATTCAATTGAAGTTGCTGTTATTTGTTGGTTTAAAATTAAAAAAAATCGAAAACGACCATTACTGGCAATGTGAGTAAAAGTCAACCTTTATAATATTCGACTAAGGAATACACAAGGGTATTGATTAAAAGTTTAATTTTGTGGAGGAAAGTCGAATCTTCACATAATTTTTTTGGTATTCAACCTTCCACAATCCGAAAATGAAAAAATGTAAATCCAAGGAAATCTGTGCAAGTGTTCGAAGGGCAAATTAATAAATTTTCCCTATAAGTTAATGCATTCACAAGTCTTGAATGAAATTATAATTTTTGTCAGTAACTTATCGTACACTGAATTTGCATATCTGAAAAATTGAATTCAAATCAACCTAAAAATTCTTTTCTTTCTAAAAAACCGTTATCATTTCGGAAACTTTATCCGCCACCGTTATCAAAACTGTATTTGAATCGGATTGGGAATGATAAAGTCTCCGAAACGTCAACGTTTTTTAAAACAGAGTATTATATTTTTTTGTTAATTTGAACTAATTTTTCCAGATAGGCAAATTCAGTGTACGATATGTTACTGACAAAAATTATAATTTCATTCAAGACAACAGTCTTGTGAACGCAGTAACTTACCGGGCAAATTAATTAATTTTCATTTCTACACTTTTATAGATTACCTTGGATAAAAATTTTTTAATTTTTATATTGTGGAAGGTTAGGTACCCAAAAAATCATGTCAAAAATACAAGGGTAGTTTTATATATAGTATATAAACACTCTGCAGTTTACCAAAATCCATGGAACCGATCCGAATGAATTTTTAAAAATACCTAGTATCGACTATTTTCATAATCAATAACAATCCACAAATCACTTAATATCACAATTATCACACTTCTTTTCACAGTCACGAATTCCGTGTGCACTAATGAATTTTCGAAAATTATTACCAACCTGTCGTAACCACATGATGATAATCCAAAAAATAAATCACATAAGGCACCCACAAAGTATACTACACTACATCAATGTGAATATATTGGTTGAATTTTGGAAATAAGAGGCAGCCCAGAAGACTGGTGGTTATATAGATTCACTGTACAATGTAATCCACTGAGATGAATCCCCCCTTAGCAAAGTTGACTCAAGTTAGTGAAGTTAGGAGGAAGGTTAAACATACTCGGAGACTTGGATAGAATCAAGCGGACATAACAGAGAAAGTAGGATAATGAAAGTAGCCATACCCACTTGTAATAAGTATCACAAAGAACCGATGTGTCCATATATTACAAAAGTACAATCGGATATTCTTGAAATATTTATCGATTTTTACAGTAAACACAATGCTTATCCAAAATTCTCATTTGCATTTTAATGCGGTTCTGTTTCATACACGAAGTTTGCTTTGCCGCTGCATGAATGAAAATAATGAGTTACAAATAAATGTATAGCTAGCGTGATAATTATTGTTCAGTAGACTGAAACGTACATTGATGATATAATTTTACCCATTTTCTTTTTCCACGAGACGCTTGCCCGAGGTTGGTTATTGTCTGCTTCTTTTTACCATTTTCCACCGTTGGAATGTAATGGAAAAAATAACTTAGTCTGAAGCGATGTCTGGATTATGTTTTCAAGGTTGATTATGAGACGATGATTTGTAAGACTCTCAGAATGAGTAGTGAACACTGAATATGCAGGGAGTTCTGCATAAAATCGGCTAGGGTACGACGTACGGGATAGATAGAACACCGGAATAAACAGACCATTGATACCACTACCACCACTTACCAGGATACTTGAGCGAAAGTACATTTTCAATGTGAGAGCTATCCTTGATTATTTGAATAATTTGTTCGTGTGACAACCCTCATACCCATATAGCACACATACGTCATCTTAAATGTGTCGCCAAAAACTTGAAGAGGACGTTCTATTTGCCACAACCTGATAACAGTATCAGGCTCAGCATCTGCGCCGTCATTGTTCCAGATTAGTCCCTTCAGTAAGAATAATCTAAGGATGCAGAGGATTTGAGACCCAAGGTCGTCCTAAATGTGTAATGTGTTGCCAAGAGAACGTTCTGTTT
Organism: Chrysolina haemoptera; assembly: GCA_958298965.1. Taxonomy (NCBI): domain Eukaryota; kingdom Metazoa; phylum Arthropoda; class Insecta; order Coleoptera; family Chrysomelidae; genus Chrysolina; species Chrysolina haemoptera. Next base: position 30,125,491 of record OY282596.1, read on the forward strand.
CCCACAACCTAAAGGTTGGCACTGACTTGTAACTGAACGTTGTAATGTAATGTAACAAGCATTCGATAGTCAGTACTGAGAAACGAGCGCGAAGCGAACGGCGAACGGCGAACAGTGCATTAGTACTTCACTTGACTGTCGTTTTTTCAGCGAATTCCTTTGATGGTTACACTGCAAGTCAGTACACATTACGACCTGTTCGTTTGGAACCAACAGACCATCTAAATAGTGGAGCATAGTTGAGCCAAGCATTCAACAAGAGTATTCGCGGCTTCTAGAAAACGAGCTTTGTAAAGTAATTCTCGCCTTGACCATTACATTACAAAGATCGGCTCAAGTCAGTGCCCGCCTTAAAAACATTGTTAGGCTCCAGCATTTGCACCACAATTTTTCCAGAATAGTCCCTTCGGTGACAGCTCAAGGAAGTTGAAGCTTTTGAGCCTATGGGTGTGTTCAGATGACATTTTTTTCTCAGATTTATATTCAGCCATACAGTAAAATGTACGATTGACGCGCTCCGACCATAACTAATATTATTAACAATTTTGGATGAATAGTCTTCATTTACTGACAGTTTTGTATAGTTATTCTGTCTGAGTAAGGTCAGGTCAGGTTAGGGTTGGCTAATAATTAACACTTTTTCAACAAAGTTTGCATGCAGCTATCTTTTCATTTAAAGTTCCCGCTAATACAGTGACCAATCACAGAGCCCTTCTTTCATGCATAAAGCAAAAAATGTCAAACGACAAGGGTTGTAATCTATCAGACTTCCAAATGAGCGATCCGCAGAACCAATCAGATAAATTGTAGAGTGGGTGTGTCCGATTTGGAAGATTCGTCAATTTTGATGATTATTCTGTCTACTTAACGTTAGGTTGGAACGTGAGTTGGCCGCCCACATCAGACCCTCCACTGCGGCCCATGGCCTATTGTGGCTCCTAAGTAAGGTTAGTCAGCTTGGCTAATAAACTAGGCATTTTCAGCTTACGACAATTGTAACTTTCTTGTCAGTAGACGGAAGTTTTCGAGGTGAGTTGTTCTTCTATTCTCAATTTGTCAAAAGTAGTTGCACCCACCCTACAAATTCTGATTGTTTCTGCAGATCGCTTATCTGGAAGTCTGATAGATTATAAATTAGAACTCTTGCTGTAAAATGTCTCCCATCCATTATATATGTTCACATTTTTTATGTTTTTTTTTCGGTTTCCTATCCATTTTATGTATATTACTGGGATATACTTGGAAAAATCTATTGAATCTCTGTGAACAGCTGTACCAACATCAAAAACAATGAGAGAGAATAATGATTCTTTGGTATCTTGATAACAACAACTCTAAAGTATACTTGAGGTGAGCAGTACATTCCAGAGAAGTAGTTAACGTTACTTTACGTCAGGTATACTATCTCCAAGAAATAGTGGTTTTATAATATGTTATTGCCCTTTTTTTCAAGAAGCAACCACTAAGTATTACGGATGTTGAGCTCAAGGAAAGGAAACGTTCAGCTAGAACCTGCGTAGAGGTGTCAGCGGGGGGACTTGTGAAATGCACTGCCATTCAAGTAATTGAGATTGTAATTGATATTGATACAGTGAATGAAAAACATCTTTTCTTGGTTTGAAATATTCCTTTGGTCATATTAGATGCGATTTATCCTCCATTTTTACCTGAATTTTATTTTGTACTTTTGGTACCTGATGAATAAATATACCTCAACTTCTGTACTTGAGAATATTTGTGGAAATTTTACCTCGCATCGACCAATACATGAATTGTTTTTAGATTTTATGAATGTTTTCTGTAGCACAGATGTAAATTTTAATACGGAACCCTTAATTATATAATATAATAATAAAATAGGTCTTTATTTGTCATGCTAGGAATCAGAGTACAATTTTCATAAATTGGATAGCATGTCCTAGAGTTGACATAAAAGGCAAAGTTCAAATCTACGAAGCGATATCGTTGATTTGTTCTGCCACTTAACCTCATTCAGTCATAATAGCCTAATAGCACAATTATGACCAATGGATGTCCTTCGGACGTCCTGTAAGGACATTCAGGACGTCCATAGGACGTTCAAATTTGGTACCGCGTACGTCCATTATACGTCCGTGGGACGCACAAATGTCCCACTTGTGGACCAACTAGGGACGTCCTTTCAGGATATCCTGAACATTATATTATAGGTACCGATTCGGACGTCCGATGTTCATCCCCAACGAGACGTTATATAAGATGTACCGATTGGGATATTAATAGTCTACTCTTCTCAAAACTTTTTGGAAAATGTACTCTTTGGGATGTCCTACTGTAGTCCATGCAGGGACATCATTTAAGGTGTACCGATTGGGACGTACATAGGATATTGAGAACAAGAGATTTCATTGATTGTACCATCTGGGTTGTCCCATGGACGTCCTTGCACCGACATTATATAAAATGTACCGATTGGGACGTCCGATGTACATCCCCAACGGGATTTTTTTTTAAAATCTTTTTTGGGACATCCATAGGACATCCATTCGTGGAAATGATGACAAATGTAATGAATGGGACGTCCTATTGACAACGATTTCAGGTCCGGGACATTCGGACATGAATTGTACCAAATAGAGACGTCCCTAGGACATTGTGTGCTATTAGGAGACAAAGGTGCAAAATGCAAAACATTGACAATTTCTCATAAATTAAATTCAATTGAAAACATGTCAAGAATAGCTAAATATTTGTGAGATTTGCTATTCTTATCAATGAGGCTATAAATATGGCTCTGAATTGGCATATTTTGGTGTATATGAGGCAAGGATTGATTGAGATATTATGTGATATTGTTTCTGAAAGATTTTCTTTCGTTCTATAAATTCATTCAAGTTTTTATAGATTTTTGTTAGAGTAAATTTGACTTTGTTCCTTTTCTAAATGCAATAAGGCAATATGTTTGTTTGAATATTTTCAACATACATTATTATTTCTGCGATATTTTAAATTCTGAGCCTCACGTAAACAATTGGTGTAGGCTGTTAGCCTCCAACTTTCAGCTAGATGGTACGGGGGATTCATTTTCAAGAAGTTGCTGAAATGAGAACCTCTGAATAGAACACCTCCTGGAATATTTTCTATAGGCGCCTTGTATATCCCTGAAAATAAACACACATTGAACATAAGAGTATCTATCTACTCATATTTTTAGATGCATCGCTTTTCTCTGACTCAACCCGAAAACGGATGTAAAAGTTAATTCTTACATAATTTCTCAAGAACTTAAGGAGTACTTATTATGGATACCTCAGAATTACTCTACAAATGACTAACGCCACCAGTATGAATACGGATCGAATCAGGGACAACACAGTGTCGACATACGTACGTCCAACACCTTTCTTCGGAAAAGAAATTTCAGGATTAGAAACTATGTGGATGGTAAGAGAATATGTTAATGAAATCATTTGTACATTGTACAAGTTAAGTGTTTTAATTGCGAATTCTGATGGAAATGGTCACCGTATGTACCTATTAGTAGCTCTAGTTTCCATTTGACCTCTCACATACAAGTCGGTGAATTAAGGCAAAATTAAAAATGAAGTTTCACTTTTACTGCATACGTTGGTGAGTATAAACATATTTGTTTAAATTTCTTTTTATTTCGTCATGAACTAGTGGTATTATATGCATCACAATGTTTTCGGACATAAATACCGTTAAAAAGTGAAATTTATAAGTCTCCTTTTGATTGGGAACAAATTAAGTGAACAAGCCTTAGGTTTCTTCCAGTGGAATTGTAACCAAACGTATCAGTTGATAGATTATTTTGGTTACCTGATTTCCATGATAAATAAAATTATACAGTATATATCCCACATACCATGCTCACCATGGGTATCTTTTTAACGGTGAGAAATAGGTACTTTGTTGGTCGAATGAGTTTATCAAGTTATACTGCAAAAAATCACGATAAAATTTCATTATATGAACTGTGTATTTCACAGATATATCTAGGATATAATTATAGATTATTTCGGAAAGTTCATCGGAAAATTTCTAAAGTCTCTATTATTTCCTTACTGATATGGTAATTTTGAAACTCGTATGTATTTTTTAGTGATATATTTTTGATTTTCCATGACTTTTCTTGCAAAAATTTGTTTATTTTCTGTTTACAATATAGGTCAAGGGGAAATGGGTAATATATTGAAAAATTCCTTTTTCTATATTGTAAAAATTTGTCATGCGAAAGTATATGACAACTACTGTTTTTTCAAATCATAATACTTCTCTACCCAAGAGGCAAAAATACGTCGTCCCAACGTTCTCTTACGCGACCCGACGTCGACATATTAGGTCGGTCCTACCTCACTACAACCACATTATCTACCTATTTGGTCAATAGAATCATGGTTGGTACGACGTCGTCACACAACTAATAGTTGAAGAACGACGTCGTTCCGACCAATTCCCAACTGCATTTTGTACTTTGAACACAAGTCGGTCTGGTCTGACTTTGTTAAACCAGATGAAGGAGAGAGTGGGCGTGACATAAATATATTATTTTTAAGTGTCGGTACCACCAGATCAGTGTTGTTTATTTATCATTTTCGAAACTGGTGAAGTTGATAGCCTATCTCATGTTATGTATACATATAAAATATTTATAAATTCTGTAACGATGCTGGAGAGGTGATAAATGCACGCGAACATTGTTTTATCGATAAATATGGATAAGATACCTGGAAAGAAGACGAGCTCGTCACGAATAATTTTACGATATTTTAGATAATTCACATAAGTATTCAAGTCATCATTTTCATAAAATTGGTTTCTTGTGATAATTTTCCGTCCAACCTCTTTATTATTTGTCAAAATGAAATGAATTCGTAGATTTTGTTCCGATTGGGGACTGAAAACCAATTTATTCCATTTAAGAAATTGTCTTACACCAAAACCTTCATACACCTGAATTTCAAAGATGGACGTCGTGAATATGCTTTCTGCAAATGAAACACGGAATACGGAACGTTAACTCGGAACTTGTTCGGAGCCAAATATTTCACTTCAACTTGTTAATTGAAAAAAAAAACAGAGAGTGAATAATAAGATATTTTTGCTATGAGTACTTTTTCCCGGATATGAATGAACATAGGTAAAGGTAGATATTTGATTTGATAATATTTTATGAAATAACGTTTTTCCTGGGAGTACTTTTCTCCCGGATATATATATATATATATATATATATAGAGGAAGGGTATATAATATATATATATATATATATATATAGGTAAAGATAGGTTTTTGATTTTGGAATATGTTTTCACTATTAAATCGTTGATTTTCCCGTCACAAAAAAAGTGTATTATACGCGGGAGAAATAGTAGATTTCAGCTCCCTGTTTTTTGCCTTCCTCCGCTTCGCATGAAGGTAGAAAAATCATACTTTCAAAGTACTTTCCATCAAGAAAATCAATCAAGTGGAACCAGTTCCACGCAAATGGAAAAGAAATGGTATTCTTTACTAACCCCCATTCTACCGGGAGGTGTGATAATTTCAGTAAATAACAGTGCCCCCGATGAAGAGGATACAAAAGTTTTATTGAAGATGCTACGTTGAACAGAGGGCGGTTTATATACCTGATTCACACCGTTGATTCATACATTTCCCGAAGTCGTACGGTAGTCGGTTGCACAACTTCCACTTTTTGGTAAACGACGCCGACGCGACGGTGCAACATTGTTTGCCGGCCCATCAATGGACAACAGATACGTGCATAAACCTCGTCAAATTTGGTATAAATGAGGTTGGTAGTCGGATATATGTTCATAACATCGTTGTTCATAACATCGTACCAATATTATTTCAATGTAAGTGTGTTACAGCGATATTGTACCAATATTTTATGATATTTTGAAGCCAATAGTGCTCCGAAAATATAACACAAATATTATTTTTGAAATATTAGTTCAGTATCACGGAATGTTTTTTCTCGCCAATATTATTATTTGAATATTTTGCCAATATTTTCGCAATATTGTACCAATATTGTCTCACCATTTCCATTTCAAACTGTTTATTGGCGAAGTCGTAGGTATTCAAGTTACGTTTCAAATCATTTATTTCCTGGTTTAGGGTAGTACATAAGTCTTAAAATATTCCGCTTTTTCCCTGTATATTTTCTCTTGGTTGATTGCTGCTTGTTGTGCTTTTCATTTTCCTTATTTTTGGTGCTTCAGCGTATTTCCCTGGTTCTTGTTGCACGAGTGCCTTCGTCAACATACTTTTTCTCGTTTTCCACGACGTTATCTGATTATGAATTCATTTTTTGTGCGAATCAGAAGATAGAAAACACAGACTTTATCTGATACGTCGGCAAGGATTTCAGGATTATAGATGATATTATCAGGTGCGATCAATGAATCCTCTTCATAAAGTGCGGGATACATCGTCTGCATAAATATACGATTGTATATGGTTAAAATATCTATTGAATCGGCAAATATGGATAGAAGGGATCCCAATCTAGACCGTTGGGAAACAGCTTCAAATATTTCAGCTGAATCCGATGTTTATGCACTATAATCATTTTTTTTGGCCGATGGTTGAAGTATACACATTATAGCTTCATAGAAAATCGAGAAAGTCCATGGAAGTCGAGAACAGCAATTGGGAGATCATGATTGATTTTGTCGAAAGCTCTTGAATAGTCAAAGACGGTTAAAACACAAAGCTCATCAGCATCAATATGAGTGCATATGTCCGCCGTTTTTTTTTTCACAGTGGTACAGGTTTGGCCTGAACGAACGCCTGGCTGATGCTGAGGTAAAAATAAGATAATTTTCTCATTTCTGCCAAAAACTTAGCAATTCATACAGAAGTTGAAAATTTATACAGTTATGTTTGCAATAATCTTTCCAGAAGTCGTTACTGACCATTGACTATGGGACATTCGGTGCACTGACTTATGCATGTATCCCATTCTAAATTTCAACTCATTTCATCGAAATTTCCATATATTTTTTTTGATTTGTAATTTTTCTCAAAATTTCAGTATTTTTCGGGAATTTCTACTGAGAATCCTAATTGAGTAATCCTTTAGAATCCTCCTGTACTCTCATAATTTTTGTTATTTATGTATACATTTTTCATTGCCTTCATTCAAGATTGGAACCATTCTAAAAACACTTTTTCGGGATAGTGCACACCACCCATTACATACAACTGATTCCAATGATAAAAAGTCTTTCATTATAATTAGTGAATTCAGGTGGTGTTAGCAAGATGACCTACCTGTTAAGGAATGTAGTCTTCTTCGATTCAGAGTCAAGTTCATCATCTTGTTCTTTCAAGGTCTCGCTTTCTCCTGGTAGTCTTGAAATTATCCATCGAGCTCTCGTGCCAGATTTATTTGTGAATGGTTGTTAATACACTGGCGTACTCCAGCGGAGCAAGGGCGGATCTATGAAGGGGTAATTGTGGTGATTACCCTCCCCAAACGGATTTTATCCATAACAAAAACACTATAATAAATCAATGATTTCGATTCAATATTAAATCATTTAGACAAAAGTTCTTTATTATTCACAATTATTAGACCTAAAAGTATTTGATACAGAAAATATAGGACGAGGTTCGATTTATTCTAGACATCTGGTGGGGTCCAGAATGCCTGCTTTTCCACCTAACCTAATATTCTATATTTGTTTATAGTTCTGCCAAGTATATTTAAACAATTTTTCAAAAGTTGAAGAGGAGGCTAAATTTCAACAAGGGCGTATCCAGGATCTGTCCTTGGGGGGCAGTTTTTTGAAATTTTGCCTAGAGAGAATTTATTCAATTTTCCAAGTGAAGTATCTCAGAAAATTATTCATCTCTTTAGATTCATCGGTAATATCGGGGTAAAAATAGAAAATGTCATTTAAAATCGCTGATTTTGTTGTTATGTTTTTTTTTCATTTTACCTGCATATCCTTATCAAATGCCCTAAGAAGAACAACGCCAAGTTCCCAATTTTTTCATACGAATTGCCAAAGAAACTTCCATATCAACATCAGCAATAGACATCAATGACATGTCCACTACCTACTTGTATAGATGTAACAATATATAAGGGTCATTATCCTTATCTAAAATTCATTTCTGGCATTGGTTTTTGACGATGCAGGCATAATAGAAAATAATTTTTTTTTTTTAAACCACGCTCATATTTAACCACGACGTCGTTACAAAATGCAAGTTTTTGGATAGAATTGAAATCAGCTTGTTGTGACCACGTTGAAAGAATTTATTCTGATAGATGGGAATGTACCTAGTTCGTTGTCAAAATTAATAAAACCTTGGAACTTGTCCTTTTGGCTACTGGTCGATGCTATCTGTCGATATTTACCTTGTCTGTGAGTTCTTTATTTGTGTTTGTAGATTTTTCCTTTTGTTGCAATTTGAAGTAGTTTCAATAATGTTTCTTGAGTTTTTTCTGGCTTATTCTCAGTTTTCAAAAATGATTGTTCTAAATTTCTTATCGTCTCCTCTAACGTCTCCAAAAAACTTTCTTTTCCAACAACTCGACTTCTTCCATGGTAACCTCTTTCAGTAATTACTTGATCACTCGCGATATTTACGTACACTGGGTCAATTCACTTTCACTGTTTGGTTTTTCGCGTTGTTTAAAAAAAAAACTATAATAATAATTGTGATGTATCTAGTTGTATGAGGAACATATGTTTTGTCATATTTTTGGGTTAACTAGGAATGGGATATTGATTTGTCGGTCAAATAAAAAAACTTGTCAGTAAAACTCCATTTTCTTATAAATTAATAAAACTATTAATACTGAATGTAGAAAATAATATATCTTCTCTTTTGAACGAACTCCACGAAATTTTTGACAATAATTTGGGATGTTATAAAAATCAGGTTTTCAATTTGGAGTTGAAAGAAAATTTTCAACCCATATTTAGAAATTCTCGACCAGTTCCGATAGCTTTCAGAGAAAAAGTTGAATCCGAATTGCTCAGATTGGAGAGAGATGGCGTTATTAGTCCTATTGATGCATGTGAATGGGGAACACCTCTGGTACCAATTCTTAAACCAGATGGTTCTATTAGGCTTTGTGGAGATTATAAGATCACGGCAAATAAATATTTAGTAGATGTGAAATATCCATTACCAAGAGTTGAGGATATATTTGCTCAGTTAAGTGGGTGTGAATCATTTTCAAAAATTGATCTCAGCAATGCCTACACCAACTTCGTTTGGATGATGAATCTTCCAGAATAGTGGCCTGGAATACACATCGAGGCTTGTTTAAGGTGAATCGTATTCCATTCGGAATCTCACCTGCCAGTGGTTTATTTCAGAGAACTTTGGAAATACTTTTGAAAGGTATTGATGGAGGGGCAAATTTTCTTGATATCATCATAACTGGTAAAACTAGGTTAGAACATGAACAAAATCTCAGAAAAGTTTTCATAAAATTAAAGGATGCAGGTTTCAAAGTTGAAAAATCAAAATATAAATTTTTTTTCAAGATGAGGTTGATTATTTAGGGTACATAATCACACGAAATGGATTGAAAAAGAATATGGATAAAGTGAAAGCTATTCTGAAAGATAAAACTCAAGTTCAAAGTTTTGCGGGTTTAGTAAATTATTATCGAAGATTTGCACCACGTTTATCAACTTTAATGAAACCAGTTTATGATTTATTGAAAAAAGATAAACAATTCATTTGGGATAATAAATGTGATGAGGCTTTTAACGAAATCAAACAGATCATTGCTTCTGAGGATATTTTGACGAATTTCAATCAAAATTTACCAATTATTCTGTCAACAGACGCTTCCCTTGATGGAATCGCGGCAGCTTTATCACATAGATTACCAAATGGACTATTGCGGCCAGTAGGATTTGTTTCCAGAACACTCATGCCAGCTGAAAAGAACTATTCTGTAATTGACAGAGAATCATTAGCAATTTATTGGGGTGTAAAAAAATTTGCTTGATATCTAATGGGAAATTCCTACACAATTCAAACTGACCACAAATCTTTAGTTTCCATTTTTGGTGAAAATGAAGGACTACAGCAAATGGCTGCTAGTAGGTTACAGCGATGGGCAGTATATTTATCGGGGTTTTGTTTCAAAATAGAATATATAAAGGGCTCTGATAATAAAATAGCAGATATGCTCTCGAGGCATCCTATAAATATATGTTATATCTCTCAAGATTTTAATGAAACCTCGAACTATTTGAATCCGCTAGTTACACAAGATTTGCCAATTGATCATCATAAAATAAGTTATGAAACTAAAAGAGATCCTATAATTCAAAAAAAATAAATTTTGTGACCACAGGTTGGCCAGAAAAGGTTTTGGATGAAAAAATTTTACCTTATTTAAAAAAAAAAGATGAAATAACTTGTAAACGGAATTGTATTATGTGGGGTTTCAGAGTAATCATACCAAAGAAATTGAGAAATCAATTATTAGTTGAATTACATGCGAGCCATTTAGGAATAGTGAAAATGGAATCTATTACTCGATCTTATTTTTGGTGGCCAGGATTAGATAAAAATATAGAAAATCTAAGCAGAAATTGTAAATTCTGTTTACTGACTCCTGATGATCCCATCAAAGCACCACTGATTCCTTGGGAAAGGCCTGTTAGACCGTGGCAGAGAACTCATGTTGATTTTCTAGGACCTATACAAAATTACTCTTATTTCATTATCATTGATGCATATAGTAAGCGGCCAGAAATATTTGAAATGAATAACATCACTACTGAAAACTCTATTTCCAAATTGAGAGAAACATTCACTAGGTGGGGTATACCAGAGGTATTAGTTTCAGATAATGGACCTTCTTTGGTATCAAAAAATTTTGAAGAATTTTTAAAACGTAATGGCACCAAACATAAAACTATTTCACCGTATTCATATCTGCATTTATAGTCACATCAACTAACGACAGTTTGAGCGACTTTTCTTTTATTTATTAACTTATTTCCTTTTACATTGTTTTGAAACCGCACCTTGAATTAAATACGTGTTATTATTATATTATATTATTGTATTTTTAACCATACATTTATATATTTTCTCACAATTTGGTGCAACTTTGTATTATATTACTATATTACGCACAAGCTTTCCAAGCTTATGTGATTTTGTATATGTTTATTTTGGATTGAAGTTTTTTATATGTTTGCCATATTTGAATCCATCAAAAAATGGTCTGGCTGAAAATGCTGTTCACTCTTTTAAAAAAAGTGTGAAGGCCACATTAGTAGATATAAAAAATAAGAAAGTTTCATTAGATATTTTAGTCAGTAGGTATCTATTGAATTATAGAAATTCAGTCCATTGTTCCATAAATGAAAGTCCTGCTATGTTGATGTTGGGTCGAAAATTAAGAACAGTTTTAGATTTAGTGAGGTCAGATACCAATAAAGTACATAATGATAATCAAATCAGACAATGTGAATTATACATACAAAACAACGAAATGAATTGAAGGTGGGAGATGAAGTAATAGTGCGTGACTACAGAAATTGTAATCATAAATCGTGGGTGGACGCAAACTGAAAAATAATACAGTTTGGAAGAGACATTTGGATCAAATAAAATTGACTCCTCATTCACTCACCTCTGGGAAAGTTAAACTATCGTCTCACTAATCTGAAGCCAAAGTTTTCATCGTTTCTTTATGTTTATTTTATTTATCGGTAATTGATTGATTGGAATATTTATAAATTTAATACGAATTGACAAACATTGTATGCATTGTGTTAATAAACGTGAACTGAGTTTGTTCATTATGTTTGTAGAAAATATTAGGTTGATTGGAAATTTAATTGGTTATATTTATAATATTTCATGTTAGTAATGGGGAATTGTGATGTATCTAGTTGTATGAGGAAGATATGTTTTGTCATATTTTTGGGGTAACTAGGGGTATTGATTTGTCGGTGAAATTAAAAAACTTGTCAGTAAAATTCCATTTTCTTATAAATTAATAAAACTATATTCTATAAACTCTATAACTATTATTCGTATATTAATACTAAAAGTCCTCGAGTACACCACAATAATAATAATAATAATAATAGTCTTTATTCACATAAATAAAAAAAAAATTCCATATGTGTATACACACTTGTTTTGGTATGAGACATAGGAATTGAAATTATTTGTTTAATAATGATGATGACAATAATAATAAAGAGGTATAAAATACAATAATAGATATTCAATAATAATATAATATAAAGAATATATGTTTAGAAGACAGAAGGCAGAAAGATCTAAAACGTAAAAAGGTAGGTATTTGAAAATATGGGAAGTGAAGATTCTTCGTTATTCAGTCAAAATAATCTTGCACAGATCTACCAGTTTCAGATAAATGATTCCTTAGCTGACATTTGAATTGATTTATATTAATCAGTGATTTTATGTTTTCTGGAAGAGTGTTGTATAATTTCGGTGCGAGGTAAGAGAAAGACCTTTGAGTAGCAGTTTTGGACATGAATGGTATGATATAGTGTTTTTTTTTTCGAGTATTATGTTATGTTGCTTATGGAGCACTGATAATACAATTGCCTCATACCAAATATTTTCGTTTCATTTTATAAGATACTTGTTGGATACCGGGAGATCTTTGGAAAAATCAATTTCAGAAATCTTCTCTGCATGACTTCTAGAGTATGGAGATAAGTTTTTGGAGCTGAGCCCCAAACGAGTATCCCATAATGAAGGTCGCTTTCAACTAGGGAATAATACAATGTTTTAAGATAAATTTCAGGTAAGAGTTCTATGAGTTTTCTGAATTTATACAGTATGGCTCTTAGTTTTTTCAACAGATATGCTATATGTAGGTCCCATTTCATGTGGGTATCGATAATTATGCCTAAGTGCTTGATTTTTGTTTCAGGATAGATGATGAAAGTTTCCAAATGAGTATTTACGTCAAGCTGGTTGAAGGTCGGTCTACTAGAGGAGTTACAGGTGAAGTATAAGTAAGTGGTTTTCTCCATATTCACTGTTAGTAATTTTGCATCTAGCCACTGTTTAATTCGTGAGAATCCAGATTCCGCAGCAACTCTCAAATCATTCCAGGTGTCTGCCTGGTAAAAAATAGCCGTGCCGTCGGCAAAACCTATGATGTTGTCATTATGTTCCAGTGAGTATAACCCGTTTATATATATATATATATATATATATATGATTGAATAATTTCGTGACTGTGACAATGTTATTTTCAAAAATATTTGGGTAGCAGTCAGTTGACCAGTTTAGTTATATATTCTTCGTTTTTTTAAATCGAGCTTTCGAAAATCTTTATTTTCTTTGTCAAGATTTTAACTACAATATAAAATGGATGAATAAATGGTGTTTTAACAGTTGATTAATACTTACTAAGGTGAAATTAAAAGAAATTTACATCATTAACAAACATGAAGAATTGTAGTTAAAATCTTGACAAAGAAAATAAAGATTTTCGAAAGCTCGATTTAAAAAAACGAAGAATATATAACTAAACTGGTCAACTGACTGCTACCCAAATATTTTTGAAAATAATATATATACATATATATATATATATATATATATATATGGAACTAGTAAATAGTGGGGCTTTGCAGCAAAATCAAAGAGTACTACTTTAAAGTTTGTCCAAGCTTTCGGAAATTTAATAAATCATTTCCATCATCAGGGATAATCTTTGTTGAGATTGTGAGACGCGATGTTATTCAACAATAAGTGACACATTGTGCAAGATGAAAGTTGATATAAAACATGTAAAATTGGTAGGATGTCTTAAAATTTTTTGTTAAAATTTTAACAATTTTAAATGTAACGTATTTTATGAAAAAATTTTAAGACATCCTACCAATTTTACATGTTTTATATCAACTTTCATCTTGCACAATGTGTCACTTATTGTTGAATAACATCGCGTCTCACAATCTCAACAAAGATTATCCCTGATGATGGAAATGATTTATTAAATTTCCGAAAGCTTGGACAAACTTTAAAGTAGTACTCTTTGATTTTGCTGCAAAGCCCCACTATTTACTAGTTCCATACCTAACTAGTCAGCAACGACTACCCTTCCTCTATATATATATATATATATATATATATATATATATATATATTTTAGGGAGTAGGACCAGGGACAGTCCCTTGCGGAACTCCATATTCAACAAGCATCTCATTGCTGAGAGTATCCTCAATCCTTACTACTTGATGTCTGTTAGTGAGATAGCTTTCGAAAAATAACAAGTCATTGTGGCGTATTCCAATATCTTCTAAGCAGTTTAAGAGCAGCTGGTCACTAACTGTATCGAAGGCTTTCGATAAATCGACGAATATACACAAACACGGCTTGCTGTCATTAAGATTTTCATTTATTTTTGTAGTGAGGGCAATTACAACATCCTACGTTGACATTTTCTCTCTGAAACCATACTGGTGTTGCGATAAAATTTTAAACTTATTCAGATAACTAACGAGTCGTTGTTTTTTAAGTTTTTCGAAAATCTTCACTGGGCTTCGGTGGTTTCTTTGGTGTTCCGCTGGATTTTAGAGAGTTTTCGACTTGACTTGTTGATTGGCTCTGTTGAATGTTTTTCAAATTGAATGTATGTGAAAGCTCTGTGTTTCTACTTTTATAGTTTTCGGAGTTTGAAACTTGTAAGTGAGTTGGAGTTGATGGGGTACTATTTGCTTTTTCCTCTTCTTGATTTTCTAAGTTGTTCAGATCTTCTAGGGAAAATTTCGTATTCTCTACAACGAGTTTAATGCCCTTGATATAGCAGTTCTTGTTTTGTTGTCTTCCTTGGAGTAGAAATTTTCGTAGGGTTTGATATTCGCTGCGTGGTTGGGCTGTCAGGTCGTGTGATATTGTTATACTTGTAACTTTTAACTTCTTGCAATTTTTCAGGATTTCCCTTTTCTTCAAATATGAGACAAACTCTATTTTTACTGATCGATTTTTTGTTTTCCCAAGGCAGTAAAAATTATTGATATCTGGTTCGTTGACAGCTACATTCAACATGCTATTAAGATAAATTCTGACGATATATTTTCAATTGGGACATCCCATCCAAATATGATAATATTATTTCGTTTTTCGTTCCCCTCTAGATCTTCAATTTTTTTCTTCAAATAATGATTATCTTTTTCCAGATTGTTTACCTTGAACTTCAAATCCTCAACTTTCAACAAAATATTAGCATCACTAGCTTCGATACTATTCTTCAGTTCTATTTTGCTATTTCTTATCTCATCTAATATTTGTTTGACTATAGTATCATCCATTATTTTCAGTATTTGGTTCAAAACTTGTTTGTGTCCGTTGGTGAAATAGTCTTCCAACCTCATTCCTTATCAGTGCCAGTTTGTGATTCAACAATGTAAAATATCGAATAACTATTTCATATTTGGTATTTGACTTTCATGTTGTTGTATTCCACAAGATAATAACTTTATGAAGGCACTTTCACTTTTACACGTTTTATTTTGATTCGGGAAAACGTCTATTTTGATTAACATTTATGAGGAGGTCGGACACACATGACTGAGACACTTTTCCGCCAACAACAACAATGATTACCTGTACAGCTTATAAACCACTTGACTACTATTATTTACAATGTCAATTGTAATAATCACTCTATTTATACCTCAGTATTTGATATTCTAATCCTGGATTGCCATGTCAATACTGCTATTGTATACTGAATGTTATTCCATTTTGAAATATTACTAATTTTTAATATCATTTTGAAATTTTTATTCATTTAAATTAAACTTCTAACGTGTTCATTGGGTTCTTTTCATGATTTTTAATTTACTACTGTTTTACAGAAAAAGTTGGCTGTTCACTAATGGTTTTATGAAGAACGTAGAATTTCCTCGTAGAGCTGAAACTGGTTTCGAGAACTGATATTTGTGACTATTTGGATGGATCTTTTTGTAGTCTGTGGTTGAGATGGTAAAGATAAAACATTGTAAAGTTCAGGTAAGGTATCTGGTTTTAACTGGTTTTGATAATAATAATAATATTTCTAGAAATTTCTACAACAATATTTCATCACTAATTGTGATATTTTTCTCAAATATTAGCTATAGATAGTACTTTTCATAACAATCTTCCCAATTATATATATATATATATATATATATATATATATATATATATGTGTTCGGATAGGTTTCCGCGGTCAGATATTTGGAAACTGAAAGTTCGGGTTGAACCGCGTCTAGAATTTGTTGAAATTCGACGTTTCGGCTCCGATTTTGAAGCCATTTTCAAGAAAAAAGGATAAAAATGATTGAAAGGGTGTGAAGTTAGATTCTACACTGAGGTCTCCATCTGCCTACTCCTCAGGTATCATCAGGATTTTGTAACTTGACGCCGGGGTCTCAATCTGTCTACTCCCCAGGTCTCGTCACTTGTTCTCTCTAAGGTCTCAATCTGCCTACTCCGTCGAGAGAACTGTTCCCTGACGAGTGGTAGACCACGAAACAGCTGTCGGTGGATGGTGGACCTCTTGTGAATTAAATCGAAAACTCTTTCTCTTCACCTATATCTGTATCACCTTTATACTGTCTTTGCGTTCCTCCTAACGCACTAGAAACTTTATGGAACCTTAGGTTGGTCAGTATAACTAAACAGTTGTCGGCCTGTCAATGTCGCAGATGATCATCTATATCGAATTGAATTTTTCAATTTCAACAAATGAATCATAATCTCCAACCCCGAAAACCCCCAGATACTAATTTTGAATCGAATTGGACCATAACACAAAATTCGTTCGCCACATTGTAGCCGCAATCTTGAATTTTTCAATTTTGACAGGGGAATCATTATCTTTATACAATTTTGAATAGAATCGGATCATAATTACAAAACTAGTCCTCCATAATGAAGCCGCCATCTTGAAGTTTCCAAATTTGATAGGAAAAATCATAATCTCTGAACCGGAAAACCCCCAGATACCCATTTTGAATCGAATCGGGTCATAATTACAAAATTCGTCCAACATATTTAAGCCGCTATTTTGTTTTCTCCTTTAACAAAAATTTCATAATGCATTGTCACCGGAATTATGTACACCAAATTTCAAATCAAGCAGACGATTAGAAGTGGTCTAAAAATTGATTACTACAAGATTTGATAGTGACATACAACAGCAGAGTGAGTTATAAACTGCAAGCCTGCATAACAATTTGTGGGGGTCATTCGACCGACCCAGCATGAGACATATACAAAACGATGGTGCTATATGAAAAAATAACTTTATGCACTATGCCGTCAATTCAAAATTCAAAAGAAAATGTCTGGCTTCCGCTCCCATTATTTTCGTACGGCGGTAGATTCTAGGAGATTATTATTTCATAATCTACCCAACTTGGAGAATGCCTTACAAGAATATTTTGTCTGAAAATCACATCTTCAGATGAGAAATTATTATTATTATTTTTATTATTATTATTATTATTATTATTATTATTTTTTCCTTAAAAGGATATTCCAGTCAGGCCCTGTCTCCGGAGCTCCGACACATCCGGAGGGCGCGCTGGATCGTTTACCCAGATAACCACTCCCCACGTCCGTGGGGTAAGCGATTACTGGGTCCGAGAATCATGTGCCCTGAGCAGACGCAGTGAACCAAGGATGACGGCCTTCTGCATTCGTCCGGCTAAGATTTTTGCCATATTACGGCAAGCCGGTATGATTTTTAAGTTTGAGAGCAGTGTGTCCATCATTCCACCAAGGACCCCTATAATCAGAACCACCATTTTAACAGAATGGTTTGGGTAGAGCCTGCGGAGTTCAAAGAGTAAGTCTCGATATTTAGTCCGTTTCTCCTCCTCTTTTCGGACGATGTTCGTTTCACTAAGAGCCGAAAACTCCATGACGAAAATCGTCTTACTCTGATGGTCGAGGAGGACTACATCAGGCTTATTGGCTTGTATTTGCCTGAGGGTGGGGAATGAGTAGTTCCAATATATTCGGCACTTCTCATTCTCCACAACGGACTCAGTATCCCCCGGAGCATAAGGCAACACCGGTGTCTCGTCTATATCGTACGAGTGTCGTAGATGGTAGTACAACACTCGTAGAGCCGCGTTATGCCTGTGGATACAGGCTGAGACTGTATATGCTGGACATGCTGAAAGCAAATGCATAAGGGTCTCAGGCGCCCCACGACACGCTCTGCATCTAGTGTCAGGGATCTCCATACCCATCACGCGGCTACGGTAGACAGGGTGTTGAAGACACCATCCTGGCAAGTCATTATGAGTCTCTCGGTCTCCGACTTCAACTCACTCAACCTGAGGAAAGCAAAGGTCAAGTTTTTGGATAAGCCAAGGTCTTCAATGTTCTTGAAGAAGACCCCATGCATTGGCTTATCCTTGTGCAGCTGCAGGAGGACCTCAGTCTCCGCAGCTTTGATGTGAGCTTTTTGTTGAACGGGTTCCAACTCAGTGACAGAGTTTGGGTTTGCCCGTTCAGTGTCGAATACGAGACCAAGTTCATCAGCAGCCCGGATTGCTGCCTTGGAAAGAAATGCTCCAATCCCTGCTATTTCATGGTCGTGGACCATGCAGAGAAGGGGGTCTGAACTCCTGATGACTTTACAGGCTCCATCCAGCACCATTCTGTTATGTAGACACTCCAAACTCAAAAGTCCCCGGCCTCCCTGTTGTCTGGGAAAGTATAACCGTGGAACGAACGATTTAGGATGCAAGCTTCTATTGAGATGCATCATCTTACGAGTTTTCACATCGAGTTGTTGCAGCTCCTCTTGAGTCCATTTCACCACTCCAAAGGAGTGGAGTAGATCGGAACGGCAAGCATATTAGTTGCAGCAACTTTGTTCTTCCCTGACAGTTCTGACGACCAGATCTGTCGGAGTTTGTGCTGATACTTGCCGCGGAGAGAGTTTTTAACTGTGTTCACCTCTTGGGAGCGGCCAAGTAAGTATACGTCTCTCCGTCATCAAGATGATGTATGATGCTTCCGTCTACGAGCTGGACATCCTCTCCGTATCTCTAGCATCGTCCTCTTTTGAGGTGAACCGTGGCACATTTTTCAATCCCTCCATTCCGATAGCACGCGTGTACTCTTGCACTACCCTTAAGGACTGATGTAGGTCCCTTTCTCCAGAGGCATACAGTTTGATGTCATCCATATAAAATAAATGGGTAACATTATGCCTCCGGTTGTTGGGGGTGCCGCAGTTGTATCCACGGGTTATCCTGAGTGCAACGGACAATGGCAATAGTGAGATGCAGAAGAGAAGAGGGCTGAGGGAGTCTCCCTGGAATACGCCTCTTCTGAAGATTACCTGCTCTGTTTGGACTCTGCCTTAGCCAGATCTTATGGTGAAGCGAGTCCTCCAGAGTGGCATCACTTGTTCAATGCATCTCACTATTTGATCGGGCACCGCAAGGCATCTGAGCAAATGCATGATTAGCTCATGCGATGTTGTATCAAATGCCTTGCGGTAATCGATTCAGGCCATCGAAAGATTCCGCTTATACTGCACGGAGTCCTGCCTTATACATCTGTCGATGACCAGGTTCTCCTTGCAGCCAGCGACCCCCCTCTTTGACCCTCTTTGCTCATATATCCGTTTGTCAAACATAATAATTAAAAAATCGTGTTCATCGACATGTAAATAGCAACGCTGCAAAAACCATTCAAATTATGAGAAAACCATCCTACGGGTCTTCATTAGAGATATTTATGGAAAATATCTATGAAAAAGTCCGCGGTTGCATTTTGTTCAATTGCATTGTTTTATCGTACGGGACTTTCGAATCTCCATG
Source organism: Chrysolina haemoptera (assembly GCA_958298965.1). NCBI lineage: Eukaryota > Metazoa > Arthropoda > Insecta > Coleoptera > Chrysomelidae > Chrysolina > Chrysolina haemoptera. The sequence continues at coordinate 30,145,327 of OY282596.1, forward strand.
TGTAAAATATAAGTAGCGCAATCAGACGTAAAAGGGTTACATAGAAATGTGTGTCAATTCAGTAAATAATTTTTTTTATTTTGGAAGTCATTGCATATATCTATAGAACCAGGTATAAAACCGGATAAATAGGTAGTAGGTATATTATGTAACGATCATGTTGACACGAGTCGTAGGCAAGTGTCGTAAATCTCGTGCGACTGTCGTTAATCTGTCGTTAGTAGCAAGTACATGATCTATGCATATATTATTTTTTCTACGACCAATACAAATTTATTTCAATGTATTTCAATCTAGTTATGTTCAAACTGTTACGGGTTCATTTTGTGATTAGGTTACGCTTATATCTTCTTTGTCACTCTTCAGTTCTAGTTTCTCTCAACTCCTATCAAGTTTCCTTTTGTTCTGGTCTTGCCAAGTGTGTGGAACTTTAGATCAAAAAGTGATGCCCACTTCTATTTCAATTCTGGTGATGAAGTGACAGAATCAAAATATAACCTCAATAATCTTCAATGTTTGCTGAATTTGTCTCTTCTTCCACTTTCCATAGTCTCCATAAGTCCACAATATTTCCACCTGAAACATAAAAATAATCATTAAACTCAATATTCTATAATTTCATGTGCTTAACAACATATTCGTGAAATCAAGAAAAGTTATTGAAACTTCCATTATCATTCATCACCTTTATCTATATTTTTAGAATTCAAATCATTTAAATTGAGTTGAACAGGAAAGTTCCTACTTGCAAACTTACCTTAAGCCATCATGTCCTCTGTCACTGTTCCATGATAAAGTCCACATGGATGGGGTATTTTTTGTGCTACTTTTGAGAGCCATTTTGCAATTTTGTTAGATTTCAAGATCTAGCTCTAGCTACCGTTTTTACGGATTTATTAAGTGAGACCACCATCTACAAATTAAGAAATTGTTTTAATATTGGTATATGGATACTGTTAAAACCTTCAACATACTTGTTGGATATATTTTTTTGTAGAGGTAAAACCTTACTGATTTTAACCTCCTGAAGGACAGGAACAAACATCTTTGAGGCCACATTACACCAAAGGTTTGTACATGAATCATACTATAGTGACCCCAATAATTCTGCTTATCGTCACTACATCTGCCTTGTTTTGTTTCAGGCCTTTTTCATTTTTGCTTTTCGCTTACATTGTGTTTCGCTTCACCATACTTCTACCGCTTTTGCTGCAGTCTTCAACGCTTTGCTTCTTCTGCGCTTACCTAGCTGTAGACGGGCCTCTCCCTGGTTTAAGTTGCATATGCATGTACTTAGCCGCTGTCAGTAGATGTTAGAAGTAGCGACATACTATTGTGCATGAAGCTTCTAGTTGGCATAATTAAGAGAGAGATATTGGAACTTCAGCACTTCCCAGAGTACAGCACCCCCTCAGGAGTACAGCATTCCACAGGACACAACAGATAAGATTAAAATAAGACTAATACTTTCCACTTCATATCTGAAATATCTATTTTTGAATATCAAGCACATAGTTGCTCCTAAAGCCAAGGGTTATCGTTCGCAACTTGGTTGTCTTCGGAAAAAGGTAGTGTTTAACTGTGACATTAATTATTCTAAGGCATAATTAGCCCGTTGATATTATTTGAAAACCTGAAATATAGATATTCTATCAATTCATACAGTCTTTGAGCAAGCTGCTTCAAGATTACCATTCTAGATTGAGTAAGGACATTTAGCTGGCGGCCTCTCCTTTAGACTAGTAAATGATTAAACTCAATTGACATTTTCAGCCACCCATCTTGATTTTACGTCACCCTTCAAGTAGGGAAGTAACAAATTTTTGGCGCCCAACGTATCAGTTTTTACGTTGGTTCTGTTTTTTCTGTTTTGTCATCACCTTCAGTGGCGGAGTAACCGAACGCAATTCGACTCATATAACTGCTTCATATAATGGTAGGAATTACAATGTGTTAAATCCATCATTCGTAAACAAATTGGAACTTAGCTTTTCTAGTACATGTTTATTGCTATTGTACAGGGTGATTCATATTACAAAAATCTCATTCAGTCACGGATTCTAGTGGTAATTCCTAGAACTTTATTTTGAAACAGTTCAATTAGGAGTAAGATTGTTGTTATTGTACGGAGGTTCGGTTTTCGACTAAAGCTAACAGTGAAGTTAGCCACCCATCTTGATTTTACGTCACCCTTCAAGTAGGGAAGTAACAAAACTTTACTCAACATGAATTTCAATACGAACATTGTGTCCACAAAGAAGAGTTTCTTTGAAAGTTCTTCAACGTAAAGTAAAAAAATATTTATAAATCTTTTTCAAATCAATGATCCAAAATTATCTTTATATTTTGAAATATATATAATGAAACTCCATGTTAGTTATAGGGAGCAGAATTTTTTTTACCCCGGAATCGCCTATATTTTTTTGAACGATGTTGAGAAAGAGATGATCGTCTTCAAAGTAACGGCATATGGATGTGAGGACTGAGCTCGATGGGTCGGTCTCGATGGAACCCCTAACGGTGGAACGATTGATGATATTTTGGAAGAGCATCGCCCATGAAAATATGTATGAAACAGAAACAGATCGACAACTTGTCTGCGGTGTTCCAGAGATGTGAGTGAGCTTGTGAACGGAGTATCACCGACGAGAGTTTCAATATGTGTTTGGGTGCTTCACTCCATAAATTGAAACCCAAGACTGGTCGGATCTGTGCCTTATAAATCATGAGTTGACGGTAAATGAAATAATTTTTGGCACGAAATAGAGCACTGCGAAATATTAGGTTACCTGTGGTAATTTTGCTTTTGAACTGAAGTAAACTTCAACATTTTTGGTGAAAAGTTGTTTTATTTTTTTAACTACTAAACTTGCTCAAAATAGTACAGTAACAAGGAAATGATGCTGGTGGTAATAGGAATAATAATGAGGTACCTGTTTATTTGGAATATGGGGACATGTAAGAGAACAAAAATAATTGAAGAAAATCCGAGACGATTCAGCCGAACTCCCTACGTGAATAGGATCTCGATCAGGTCAACAAAAAGTTATGAGTGAAAATTTTTCATATTTCGAAAAAAAAAAATTGTGTCTGGACTTGGCCTAAAAAAATTCGTCGTGACTTGACGAATTATTTCGTTTCGACGAATTTGAATAAGTCCGTATTAAACATACAATATAATGTAAAATACAAACGAAATATGAAATAAAACTAAGTATCTGATGAGTCTTCCTACTCATAGAAGAGAACATGAGGGATCATGAGTGATTCAGATGGAATTGGGGTTTCAAGTGAATCATTATGTTCATGCCACGTGCTCGCGGAGGTCTACAGTAGGCTATGTAGTGTCCGTTGTAGGTAGTTCCACTATTATGTAATTAGTGTTATGAAAGCATCAAAATCTCAAAAACTAAACTAGATATGGAAAAATGTGTAAAAGAATATCGTTGGACTCGATCAGGTCAACAAAAAGTTATGACTGAAAATTTTTCATATTTCGAAAAAAAAAATTGTGTCTGGACTTGGCCTAAAAAAATTCGTCGTGACTTGACGAATAGTTTCGTTTAGACGAATTTGAATAAGTCCGTATTATACATACAATATAATGTAAAATACAAACGAAAACTAAGTATCTGATAGGTTTTCCTGCTCATAGAAGAGAACATGAGGGATTCAGATGGAAATGGGATTTCAAGTGAATCATTATGTTCATGCCACGTGCTCGCGGAGGTCTACAGTAGGCTATGTAGTGTCCGCTGTAGCGGAATTTTGACTAGCTGATAAATAAATAGGTAGGAAATAAGAGCGGTGGACGTTAATAACAAGGATTTATACAGCCCCAAAAATAAAATAAAACGAGTGTTTGTAGAGCTGAGTGAATTATAATAAATGAGAAGCTGCCAATCAAAATTTTGATTTATATATTTCATCACTTTTATTTCTTTAATTTTATAACCGTCTGATATTCTTATGATTTTCTTTCAAAATATAGTGTTTTATTTACGTTGCTGTATAAATCCCCCTTATAATTACCACCGCTCTCATTTCCTACCTATTAATCTTAATGGACTGAAAAATATTGGTAACACTTGTTTTATGAACAGTGTTAATACAGTGTTTGTCGAATACCAAATGGTTGCTGGAGTATTTAAAGAAGGACGCCTACACAAGGGATATCAACCAACACCAGTATCTCTAATATGAAGGGAGCTTTAATCAAAACTTTTGCGAAAGTGATTAAGAAACTGTGGTCAGGGTCAGAGGATTCTTTGTATCGAGTGTTTGATATAGTATCTTTAAAAAGTCAAATCCAAAGCTTTGCACCACTTTTTATGGAAGATGCTCAGGAGTAAATGATGAATAGCCACATGCGACTGTCAAATCACCCCTGCCAATAACTGGCAAAGTTTTTCGACACTTTGCAATGCTTCCTGAAACAAGTAGCAAATGCCAATCAAAAATAGGTAACTATCTGCAAACTAGTTTCACGGTTCTGCCTATCATCAGTGCAGACCCGGTTGGGACAGAGAGCCACTACTCTCATCCGACAACCTGCATTTTTACCAATATATCCAAATGATATTGTACTAATCTCGCAAAATGTTTTGAGGCCAATATTACTCCCATAATATTTCACCAATATTATTTGTTTAATGTCCAAGTAATATTGGATCAATATAGCAAATCGAGTATTCTAGTTGAAAATAATCGTCATTGTGACATTTTCCAATGTTCTTTATAAATACAGACAAAACGTAATGTTTTGTCCAGGTTTCACTTTATTTTTCAGTTCTTTTGATGAGGAGAGCACAGTGTGTCAAATTCTGTAAAGGGTTTTAGTTCGAAAATATGAATAGGACATTCATAAAATCTGTTGTGGAATCATCTGCGACTGAAAGACAAACTTTAGTCGCTATTTTCCATCGTTCAAGATAACCTATTGGGAGGTATTCATGTTGAAAAGGGGAACATTCTCCATGAAAATTGAAAAATGTGATTTATTTGTAATATCTAACAGAAAAGAACTACTTCCCCGGCACAAGCCACGCTGGACACTGAACTACATCTTATAGATATTGTGAAAAGACATTTTTCAATTTTCATGGAGAATGTTCCCCTTTTCAATCTGTAAAGGGTCTTATGACAACTATTAACAACAAAATCTAATATAAAGTTTCTCGAAGGGTGCATTGTATTCAATAGCTTCCATCATGACGAACATTATTTATTATTATTTAAATATATATGGCAGATATCCTGCAAGTCCTGCATTTCAAGAAAAAATTGACAAGAAAAAAGAAATTTAAACTAAATAATAAATGGATTGCCACTTTGTTATTCCGTTCACAAATAATAATTTTCTGTGATTCAAGAATTCTCCACGTTTATACACGATATTCCCGAACATCTCCCCACTGAAATATTTATCACTTTTTTCGTTCAATGAACCATTTTGTGTCCTTGATAAATTTCTCCGAGAGATCTTCAACTGCTCATCGAATAATTTAATGGCCTCCAAAATATCTTCGGAGATGTAAACAGGTAGGTTCAAAGAAAGCAAATGCCCTTGAGTGAAATTCTTCGTCTGAGATGGAGAAAGTATGATATGTCATGTTTGCGACTGATCAAATATTTATATGTCGCATATGGGATAGACCGGAGTAAATTTTTCAGGTTTATTATACAATATTGTGAATGCGCACTTATATAGAAATATATTTAAAAGATCGCCAAATTTTTTAAGTGGTTCATTGAATATAAAAAACTTTTTCAAATGATGTCAATACTTTTATTAGTTGTATTTCCATCGGAACCAAGTTATACATATACAAGTTGGAGCGCGTTGATCATGGAGGGTTTGATGAGAATGTCCAGGTAATGGAAAATTCAGCTTATTCTTTCAAAATAATTGGCATGCTTATATCAAACATAAACAAAAAATTCTCACATAATATTATCCTTTTCCTTTTTTTTTGTAACACCCATAAACTTCTTACTGTAAACTTGTTTTAGAAACAATGAAGTATTATTATTATATGAAATATATAGACTTCGGTTACCTCTACCTCTATGTAGGGCCGTCAGGCTGTTACCTCCGGTGACACTTAGGCCTATTCCCACAATAACGTCTCCAAAATGTCGTGGGCGAATCAGACGCCACAAAATCCTTTGAGGCGTCAATAATTATGTCCTCAGATTATCAAGGGCCAACCTGAAGACGTCCTTATGATGTCTTCCTATTACCATTATCTACCCACAAATAACGTCTCAAAGCATCGCTCTAGAGTCTACTTGGACGTTCATATAGTAAGTTCTGGTTATATTTCCCATTATTGAAATAAATATTCACAAGCACAAATTTGATGGTACATGATGAGCATAATGATTATACAAAATAAATTTTTTTCTCATCATCACTAATTTTGGAAATATCACTATCACTGCTACTAGAACTCGTGCATTTCGTTTCATATCATTTGCACATGGATCGACTAACGTTCATCAATAATCTTTTGAGCAGGGGGTGCCAGTGCCATATCTGAGAAATTCAATCGAATAATATCTCGATATTACACTTACCAGTTCTCACTACACTTACCAGTTCTCACCAGTTGAATGCTACAGTCCTATTCTCTTATTAACCTTATACTAAATAGTTGTTTGATTGTTCGTTTGTTGTTTGCATCAAATTAGGGGTCAACTAAATAACATTTGACATTCTTCACTTGTTATCTGAAAACATCCATAGGCCAAAATATTCTGGAACAATTATCGCACATATGCTGAACCTAATAATGTTCTTTGGTTGTGGAAGAAATAACATCCTCTCCGTAGTTTTGGCGACTCATTTAGGATGACCTCAGGCCTAAAATCCTCAACATCCTCAGACTGTCGGTGAAAGGGCGTATCTGGAACAATCATGGTGCAAATGCTGAGCCTCTGGATGTTCTTAGCTTGTGGAAAACAGGATGTCTTCTTTAGGCTAATGGCGACATATTGAGGATGACCTTAGGCGAACGTGTGCTATCTTGATTGGCCCATTCTATCATGCCTATATCATGTACTGTCACAGTACCCAATCCAGTACTTCCATACCTTGTACGAGTATGTACAAGTTCTTCACTAGAGTGGACCTGTAAAGTTCTGGATCTCCAGATGACTGCCCGAAAGTTGCCTGTCTTTTGCGGTCTAGTGCCTCGCAACAGCACGGTACTGTTTCCGGATCCTTACCGCACTGTCTGCACTTCCTGTCTCCATTATACAGTCGCATTTTGTTGAGGTGCTTCTTCAGTGGTGCATATGATCGATCAGGAGTCCCTAGCTGGCTCCTGTTCATCGCTAATAGGCACGATCTGGTACAAGTTCAAACATTGGGTTCACTATGGACAGTCTTTGTAGGTACAGCTTGGGAAATGTAGCTCTGAATGTGAAATCGTCACGCCTATCGATACGCGATAGCAGAATGGCTCAATATAGTCGGTTAAACGAGTATGAGTTACAACTGGTCAGTTCTAGCATCGCGAAGTGCAATTATACTACCCTCTTTATCTCCTGAATACCTTCCCATTCCAAATTCGCACATATCATACGTTTTTCGACATTCATGGCTAGATTTGTCAAGCTGTACGTCCATGTTTTCTCCAGGGTGGATGTTCGTTAGGCGTATCTCATATTGATTTAAATAGCATTAATTACTCAAAAGTTTAGTTCTTTCATTATTCGTTTCAAACACGTAAAAGCCGTGATAAATATACTTATCTGTCAGTCTTTTACAAATGCATAAAGCACTAATGTTCACAATAAATCCAAACGTGGAAATCTATATAATTTGTTTTCACATCACATCTCAATCTTCCTTTTTTTATGACTATTGGCAATGTTAATACATTTCAGAACTCACAAAAAATTCCTTTTAGCAAAGAAATCAAATTTGATATAACAGATTCGGATTTATCTTTTAAACTTTGGATGCACAAACCTTCACTTGAGAATATAAATCGAGCTGAATAATCAAATCAGGAAAAAAGAGAACAGGCAACGTGGAGATTCATTTGAAAATATCAACTCTCCCCTAGCAAGATTGGTGTAATGCGTTAAAAATAGAAAGAGATCGTCATCGATGGCACAAATCGACTAAACATTATTTCATATCATAAAATACTTGATGAAAGCTCACTTCCTTAGGCTGGCAAATTTCTAATGAAATTGTTTTCGATGATTCCATATTTGCCTGAAGATGTGAATGAAGTAACATCAACATACTCATTGGCTTATTTGTCTATATATATATGCTTATAAGGTCCGGTATCATCGCATCTCTCTCATTATTCCCTATAATAATAATGTACCGTAGAATTGAGCGGCCTAGAATCAAAAACGGCAATCTCAATTCTTCTGTAAAACGAGTTGCATACATCAAAATGTTCGTAATTTTCTCTTCTATTACAATAATCTTTGGGTTCATTATATCCAATGCAGAGTCAGCCTCAAAACTTATGCTGAGAAACAAAACCGACAATCTCCATTTACCTTTTAGAATCATTGGCGGAACTCTTCATTTCAACCAATCGGGAATCGGCGTGGTAGTCACGAGTCACGCAATTTTAGGGTCATGTGCCTATAAAAGGTGAAGTGCATCATATGAACGCCCTACAGGTTTTTGAAATGATCCCAAAAAGAGGAAAAGGATATCCAAGAATAATTCCTGATACAATAAATAGCATTCTTCAGAAGGTAAATTTTCTGTAATTATTATATAAGTTAATATAGCGGTCTTCAGCAGGTCAATAATCTAAAATTTTGGAAATATTAGAACTCCAGTTTAATAAAGGTCCGTAACGAAATTCTGGGAAACCCAAAAAATCTAGATGATTTGTCAGAATAAGAGATAATTTTCACATCTTCTTTCCTCGATTTTTAAGTCAATATATTCTACTTCATTAACAATACCAGCAATCTCCATATTTTTCATTATATTCTGCGAACATCTTGAAAAATTAAACCAAAATTACTACTACTCATTGTTTATAATAATATTTACTTCAAATTAAAACAAATCCCCTGTCGTTGGTATCTATAATAAACTCACAGCAGTGGGATATTGCCGTTTTTGATTAACTCAATGGTGTTCTTTTAAAGTGGAAAACATTTTAAATACAACCGATACCAAAGAGGACAAGAAATCCTTCATTTTGTTGGTCATCCCAAGAAATAAGAAAGCTTTCAGTTTTGAATTCGATGGATATCTTGACGCGAACTTTTTTTTATTAACATTAACGTGTCTCGGCATCTAATGGCCACTGACACGGTGTCGATGATACATTTCATTACATAATAAATTTCTTGATTACATAATAAAAATCAAATTAAATTATACAGTTGACAGTCTTTGAGGAACTGGATTACAGTTCTGAACTGGGTTGGTAGACCGAGAATGTTTTTGAGGGTTCCACTGAGTTTATGTTCGCAGCGAGTATGTGCTCGATTGTAAGTCTTACGCTGTCACAGAATTCACAGGTAGGGGGATTCTGTGAAGACATCAGGTAACCATGGGTGAGCTGGGAGTGACCTATTCTGAGTCTTTTTATAACACTTTTGTCTTTTATTGTCATTGGAGGTATCTTCTGCAGGGAAACTGTGGGTTGTATTGTACGTAGTTTAGCGTTGCTTGTGTTCCAAAGTGTTTGCCAAGTTTGTATCATCATTTATCGAGCTGCTGACATTAAGTCTTGGTGGAGTTGTATTTGCTCTGCTGGCAAGTCGGAGAAACAAATTTGTTTCGCTGCTTGGTCTGCACGTTTGTTGCCTGTAATTCCTATATGAGAAGGGATCCATACGATATTCACGTGGATACCTTGAACTAAGGGATGTTGTGAGTTGTTGTTCTTGTGATGGGGTGTATTGATGAAAGGGAGTCAGTATATTGGAGTCCTCAAAGCTGTAGTATTCCATATAATTCGGCTGTGTGTGTGCCACATGAGTCGGGAAGTTTGTGAGTTGCTATTGTTGTATCTAGTGTAGTAACAGCACATCCGGTACCATTAACTCCTTTGGAGGCGTCAGTTTGAAGGATTTTGTCAAACTGCTGATTGTTTATCAATTCTGTGAGTTTTTGTAAGAAGACTATGTTAGGCGTATCTTGCTTGTTGTAGTTGCTTAGACTTGTGTTCAGTAGTGGCGGTTTTTTGATCCATGGAGGAGTTTTTGAAAGTTTTAGAGGAGTTGTGACTATGAAGTTGATACTTCTTGAAATAGGGTATAATAATTGTCGAGATGAAAGCGGCGTTCTGGGTATGTTATCGGGAACTGGTTGTATGGAATCAATTAAATTGAATACTGGGTTTTGTGGGTGGGCAGATATCCTGGAAAAATAGGATAGCAGTAGGTATTCTCGTCTCGAGAAAAGAGGTGATTCAGAAGATTAAATATAAATGCTTTCTGTCGGGCTAGATCTGAAAGCACCTAGGCATATACGTAGTGCTGTGGTTTGGATTGTGTCAAGATATTTGAGGTTCGTTTTGCAGGAACTCATGTAATGAATTCATCCATAATCCAGTTTGGAGCAGACCAATATGATCTGATTATTAGAATTTCCTCTTCTGCTCCCCATTGGTGATGTGCCAAAGATTTTAAAATGTTAATCTGGTTTAAACAAATGGCTTTCGTCTCCTGAATATGGTGTCTCTATGTGAACTTTTTATCAAAGATTACTCCCATGAATTTATGTTGTTCGACCACTTGTAGCAGAACTCCGTTGAGAGCTAGTTGTGGGGGAAAACGATTGAGTTTTCTGCTGAACTGGATTACTTTGGATTTGGTTGTTGAAAAGTTAAAACCAGATTTGAGAGACAAGTTGTGGATGCTATCCACAGCCTTCTGAAGTAAGGTGCAAGTACTGGCTGTAACTTTGAATTGGCAGTAGAGGATGAGGTCGTCGGCGTATAGTGCATATTTGACAGGTGGAGTTATTGAGGAACATATATGATTAATACTCATCAGGAATGAGGTGGTGCTAAGAACCGAGTGGTACTCAATTTTCTGGAAAATGTTGTATAGATGACTGCCCATTTTTAGTAACTTTAGAGGATCTGTTACTTAGGAAGTTTTGTAAAAAAGAGAGAATGTTTCGACTTAGGTTAAAGTCTATGAGTTTTTCGAAGATGATAGTCTTACAAATCGTGTAGAAGGCGCTAACACTATCAAGGCTCACGGCGATTATGTCATTTTTACTTCCAATAGCTTGTGAGATATCTGCGTGTAGAGTAACAAGGTTATCCAATGTGCTTCTGTTCGATCGAAAGCCTGCCTGCGCTGTCGTTGAGAGGTTGTGCGATTCTAAGTACCAGTGTAAGCGTCTATTGACCATTTTCTCGGAAATTTTACACAGTGTGCATGTTAAAGATATTAGCCTAGGAATTTGGAAGATTGGTATTCAAGTTAATCTTTTTGATTGGTATCATGATTGATTCTCTCCATAGAGTCGGAAATTGTTGGCTATACCAAATTTTGTTGTAAAGTTCGAGCAGTTTAATTTTTGTTTCTAAGTGTAAATGTTTTAGGAAGATCATTGGTATATCGTCAGCTCCTGCGGCTGTGTTCTTCAGAGAGAGTAGGACTGAATTTATTTCGAAAAGAGTGAAAGGGACATTGAGAGAGTGGCAAATGTGAGGAGTTTGTTTAGGTTGTGGATTATTTGTTGGGTTTGGAGGTTCGAGATTGGATTTTGTTTTGTTTTGAAAGTGTTGGGCAAGAGTGTTAGCGATTTGTTGGTCGTTGGTAATGACTTGGCCCTCGTAAGTTAGACCAGGAATTTTATAGGTGGTGTTTTTTTCTTGCATCTGTCTCATTTTGGTCCAGATTAGAGAAGGAGGGGTGTCTGGAGGTTATTGTGTTTGAGAATTTATTCCACGACTCTCGTTTACTTGTTAAGCTCCTTTTTGCTCTCCTCCACTGCCGTGCTGCAGGATTCATTCCACCAGGGAACGGTCCGTTTAGAAGGGTTACTGGAGTACTTTCCTATAGATATATTGGCTGCCGAAATCATGGAGTTAGTCATTTGGCCAGTAGCTTCTACTATGTCATTCGAATATTTTATGATTTCAGTATTTTCTTTCAGCTGTAAAGTTCCCAATTTGCTTTTGGGATTTTCGACTTTTCTTTGGTGTTCACTTATTTTGGTACGTTGTCCGAAATCAGGATGGGAAAGTGATTACTACCATAGAGGCTACCAAGGGTGTGCCATGTTAGTAAGGGTGCTGTTCCTGGGTCTGAAATGTTGAGGGCGATTGCGGAGAAGGAACTGGATTGTACATGAAAGTATGTACTGCTGCCAGTGTTCAATAGATTGATGTTGCAATTATCGAACACTTTTTCAATAATTTTGCCACGGCCAAACATATGTTCTGATCCCCATATTGTGTTGTGAGCATTAAAGTCACCAACCAAGATAAAAGGTGTAAGAAGTTGGTTTATAAGGTCCGTTATTTTGGAGTCTGTGACCGTATAGTTTGGAGAGATGTATACACTGAAAATTATAATTATGTTGGGGCACCACGCTGTGATGGCAACTGCTTCTAAGCTTGTATTTAAGAGTAGTTCTTGGTGAAAAATATCACTAGAGACAAAAACTGAGGATCCACAACTGGCACGTAAATGAGTCGTTCTAATGAAGTGGTGGCCTACATATTTTTTCAAGTGTGGGTTGCGAGACTTAGTGAAATTAGTTTCTTGTAAACACATGAAGTCTGGTGAGGAATCTGAGATAAGCTGTTGTAATCGTTCCGGACGGGGGTAAAACCCGTCGCAGTTTAACTGTATTAAGGAGATGGAATAGTAATAGGAAAGTAAGAATGACGATTTATGCGACTGCTGTGAGCAATCAGAGCTATATTCGTCATCACTAGGTTCGTTACACATATCCAGACTCTCAGTCTCTTCAGCGTCGGAATTGAGTTTCTTCTTTATCTTGTTTGTTATGCGGGTTATTCTTTTCTTCAAGGATCTATCTGTGAGGTTGGGGTAAATAAGATTTAAGTTCGAGACTAGACCAGTAATGTTATCAGTGTGTTTACGGGCTTCCAGGCATGGATCTGAATCACCAAAAGTATTTTCTAAGAAGTCATACATATTTTCCATGGGAAGTATGAAGGCATCAGGTGTTTTCTGATAGGATTTTGCTATGCATTCCTTCATGTGTGTTGTGAGATTTGATTCAGTAGTATCACTTATCTTGCGCTTCTTCTTTGTTCTTTCATGACCTGCTGTGGGAAGTGTTATGGATACAGGGAGGGCATGACGTTATTGATCTTTTCTATTTCTACAGGTGAACTTGAGATTTCACTTGGAGTTGACATCTGCGAATGACCGCGTTTTTTGGGCTGGTGTCATATCTGCTAGGGGCTGGTTTTCTTGTGGAGTAATCAGGTCTACATTTGGAGTCGAATCATTGTTGTGTATTAGATTTATGAAGTTGGTTACTGAAGTTGCCTGTTCGGTTAGTTTGGGCAGAGGGGGTTGTGCCAGTAAAGTATGAGTTGGAGGATTTGGGCAATTTGAGGCAATGTGTCTGGGATGCTTGCAAATGAAGCACTTCATTTTATCTGTGGACAGAAAGATTCTGTTTTCGTTGCCATCAAATGGAATAAGTCTGATGTGTGGAGAACGAAGACTTGACGTCTTAAGCCTAATATATGGGAATATTCATCGCCAGCTCTCACGAACGAGACAGGGGTTATCTGCAAACCTAGACTCTTTATGGCATCTTCAAAGAGGTCATGGGGTATATAAGGAGATATGTTCGAGATGATTATTCGTTTTGTCGGAGAAAAGAGTCTGTGGATGTTTAAAGCATTATTGTTGATGGGGATCATGGGAATGGATGGGAATGGATGGGAATTTAAAAGGTCGTCTACTAATTTGGAAGTGTCTAAATAGTTGCAAAAGAGATGTGTTTGGGGCCTATAATATCGCCTGTAGCCTTACCATAGTCAAACAACTTTAGATTGTCATCTGCGTGCATCACGACGGCTTGATCGTTTTTTGGAAAAGATGGTTTAGGTGTTGTCTTGACGGCCTATACGTAACTGATACTAGGGACTGGATTGTTGTTGCTCAAATTGTGCGTCATTTTGATTTCTGTTTATTAAGGTGAAACTGTTTGATTTGATGTTGCCCTTGTACTCAAAGGCAAGCATTTAGGTGTCTTGATTAAATTCACTTGATGATTTTGTTTTGGAATGCAGCAAATATATCCATATTGAAATACTGCCTACGCCTCTGGTGAAGAGGGGCAGGCAAAAAAAACTGAGATTTATCCGAACTCAGTTGATGCCTTGACTGTTATCAGTTCTTATTTTGAGTAGGTACGTAAGGCACAAGAAAGTGAGAACAAACAGTTCAGCGCGATGGCAAAAACTCGATTAAGAGGTACATAAAAAAGTTCAGTACATACGTCGGTTTTGTAGCACTAAATAACTATAAATTAAACTTGGTTATCACTGATGAAACAAGTGAACTGCGGAACGAAATATAAACGATGTTTACTCGTTTATTTTCTCTGCGTTTGATTTAATTGAAACCATTTAAATAAAATTGATATTTCAATTTTGCACGCAGAAGAAGATTATGAGGTACTAAAGGAAGATAAAACCTTATCCAAAAATATGAAATAGGTATGTATCATGAATAAATAAGTGTGTATGTTACAAATAAATTAAATATTTTTTTTAACGAATTATAATAATTATAATAATAATTAATTGAATTTATAGTGCTAGAACACTACCCTGTGGCACCCCTAGTAGCAGTGCGTTATGAGGAACTTGGTTAATAGCCACACCCAAATTAAAAAAAAATTCAAACTGGGAAGTCAATGTCGGACAATATATTATTATAAACATCAACTGTTGCAGTTGTGTATTTTTATTTTTTTGGTTCAATTTTTGAGCTTGAGGTTTCTCAAGAAGTCTAATTTGTAATATCAGATTTCTCTATTGAACTACTGTAGAATGTTTTTAGGGGAGCGAAACAATATATAATAAATTCCGTGTGTTCAGTTTCAGTCTCATTCAAATTTAAATGAATTACTCAAGATGTCGAAAGTTAAAAGGAGTTTAAAGGACGTTTTCATATACATTTGCATGACTCTTTGTTTTTTATTGAAAAATAATGTACAGAAACCTCAGAGTAATAAAAGACAATAGAGTGGCCTTTTCCATCCTTGTCTTGAAGTCAACATAACTTTGTTTGTTTACAAGTGAGGGCCTGATACCATTATTGTTGTGTTGATTTCAGTGAAATTCAGAATCCTTCCTCTTTTTCCAAGAAATAAGACTTTAACGATAAGTATAATTTGTTTTATCGACCAATGATTGAAATTTGTGGGGTTTGTGGACTAAAGTAGTCTCCAGGATGTGAAAAAACATTTCATAGGTAAGTTTAAACTTTGAACCATGGCATTCTCTTGTACCATAGTCGTCACCAGGATTTTTTATTATGGTTGTTGGTTGAATATGTTGAGAAGATCCAGACTCCCAGATTTCCTCAATTATATGAATAATAGTAATGGATGTAAATCTATGCTGAAAGTTACAAGCATTTACTAATTTGAGCATTTTAGAAATTGAATATGAAAATCAGCTGTTGGTACTTTTTTATCCTGACAACTTATTAATTTTCAAACTGAACTGTTGCAGCCATTCAGATCTATTTTATAACTATATATTTTTGTATGTACCAATAATTGATTATTTTCAATAGCATTTCTTCTGATGAGGTTTCCATTTTATTTATTTATTCAGTTTCAGAAACAGGATGCTAACATACTGTTAAGAAATGTCAATGTAAATAGATTAAAATGTAAAAATACGAACAAGACTCATGAAGAACTACTAACAAATGAACAAATATTTAAGTACATGCATAAAACTCCAAAACTGTGTAACAATTTTTTCTAACAGAAATACTTTCACTTTTTTCCTAAAAATATTCAAATTCCTACTACTTTTAATACTATCTGGTATCTTATTGTAAAACATACATTCCATATAAATCTCTGGTACAGCGAAGTATTGTGCTTGTTAGGTAAGAGCTGATATTTTTTTCTTGTATTATATATATATTATATACATTTACCGGGTGACAATGGGACTAGAGTCATGCCTATAGCTCCTTTACTTATCAACCGATTTGGATGAAATTTGGTACATAGATATGAGACAAAATTTCGGATTGACACACATATGAAAATAAAATGGCCGACTTCCCGTTTCGCCTGAATAGCCACCAACTTTGATTTTTCAAATGGAACACCCTGTATGTTTGATGTTTTTCGGATTCTACGGCTCAAATTACATACGACAGTGTTGCCAAATTTTTATTTTACAAATAAAAAAAATCGAATTATTATTTTTTTTTTTATACACAGGAGGCCTTGATCAGGTTAAAATCTATTCTACTTGATATCACTAACTCATAGTTATAGTCATTTCATCGATCAAGAAATCCTACAAGAGGAATTGAAATTTTTTGAACGCATTTTCAACGAAAAAATAATTTTTTTCAAATGGTACCTACGGAGGGCCATTTTGCCATTCGTTAGAGAATTAAATTACCTATTAAACGGCATACAATATGTACCACTTCCTTTTTGTTCAAAACTAAAAACAATCATTTATTGAATTTGCTACTGTACAAATTCTTACTACGATGCTTCCGAATTCCAATGGGGTTCGTTAGGTGTGATGAAATGAAAGGTAGCCATGGAATCATGGAAAACAGTAAGTGTTTAGTATCATGTCAAAAGTGAAATAACAATTTTACTTGTCATCTCGTTTTGTTGATTGTGAAAAGTGTTATCGAAATGGAAAATAATAATCGTTATTCTCGAAACGAACAAATCGATATGATATTGATATACGGAGAATGTCAGAAGAACGCTATTAGTGCTAGTATGATATACGCTATTCGTTATCCATTAAGACGTCACCCTCCTAGAACCTACTTCAGGAAATTGGGAATGATGCTAAGGAAAGAACCACCTTATCAAAACCACATCAACTTCATCGTTAGTGAAGAATCCGAAACTAATGTCTTGGCATATGTTCGTTTTTCTCCGTCTGCCTCAGTACGAGAATTGGAAATTGAATGTGGGATCAACAGGGAAATTGCCAGAAAAATACTGAAAAAACATAGATATCACTCCTACAAATACAGTTTGCATCAGAATCTATATGAAAATGACCCAGGACGGAGACTAACGTATTGTAATTGGCTTTTGCATCATCATGACTTGAATAATGATTTCGTCTCGAAGATACTGTTTACAGATGAGTCTAGGTTTACGAATAATGGTATGTTCAACAGGAATAATACAAGGTATTGGGCTCAAGAAAATCCTAGGTTGATGAAAGAAGGTAATTTCCAAGAAAGATTTGGATTCAACGTCTGTATAGGAATTATAGGGACAAGAATTATTGGACCAATTCTTTTCGACGGGCCTTTGACGGGCCAAAGATATCTAGAATTCTTAGAGAACGATATTCAAAATAATGTCAACGATCTACCTGAGAACATCAGCGAAAGTATATTTTTTCAGCAGGATGGTGCAGGACCACATAATGCTAATATTGTTCGGGAATATCTGAATGATACCTACGGACAGAGATGGATTGGAACAAATGGTCCAATTAAATGGCCACCTAGGTCACCCGATTTAACTCCTATTGACTTTTTTTATGGGGTCACATCAAATCCAAAGTATACTCCAGAAGACCTACTACTTTGGAAGACTTGAGAGATAGAGTTCAGCGTGCATTTCAGGAAATTCCTGCTCATGAACTGATTAATGTGATGAGGTGCACAATGAATAGAACTAGTCTATGTGTTAGGGAAAACGGGTAACACTTTGAACATATTATTGGTCATTGATAAATAAAATGATTTTTCGCTGGTTGTGAAAGTGTTCTATTGAAAATGTGTACGTTCAGTGTTTCAGTTTCAGGTCGATTTTTTAGTCGAATATTTTTGATAGTTCATTGTTACCACCCTAAAGTAAAGTTTGAAAAAATTAATACCTGTCAATACCAATTTTGTCAGGTTGATTTTATTTTGTTGGATGACTCTACCTTTCACGGACATAAGTGATACATAATGTATACAGATGAATAGGTAATTAACCTATTCCTAAAATTCCTGTTGTAAGATGTCTTATTGATCTTATCGATGAAATGACTATTACTATGAGTTACTGATATCAATTAGAATAGATTTTAATCTGATCAAGGCCTCCTGTGCACAAAATAAAATAATAATTTGATTTTTTTATTTGTAAAATAAAAATTTGGCAACACTGTCGTATGTAATTTGAGTCGTAGAATCCGAAAAACATCAAACATACAGGGTGTTTTTTTTGAAAAATTGAAGTTGGTGGCTATTCTGGCAAAACCGTAAGTCGGCCATTTTGTTTTCATATGTGTGTCAATTCGAAATTTTGTCTAATATATATGTACCGAATTTCATCCAAATCGGTTCTTAAGTAAAGGAGATATAGTCATGGCCCTAGTCTCATTGTCACCCGGTATACTCAGATACCAAAGTTAAGATTTTAGAGGATTTATAATAAAATATTTCTGCATAATTCATATAATCTAAGACGACACATAGTTTTTTCCGGCAATACTATTTCTTTGCTATGCTCCACCCGCGACTGCGATTTTTTTAACATGATACAGGTGGTATTACCATTATTGAGACCCAATTTATTTTTTCAACCCAAAGCGACATATTGCTGAAAATTGATTCTGCTATACTTTCGGCATCATTTACAGTATCACTTTTAATAAGGAAGTTTGTATCATCAGTACACGAGACAATCAATAATGAAGGATGCTGAAGAAATTTCAACATATTGATATAAACTATGAAGAGCGTATGGCCCAGTATCGATCCTTGAGGCTCCCCGGAATTCATATTTTTTGTGCTGGAGATGACGTTGTTTGTTGTAACTTATTGTGATGGATCTGAGAGATAAGAGGTGAACCAGCCTAAAGTAACCCATGTCACTCCTTACCTCTCCAGTTTCGTTATTAAAATATTATGATTAACACAATCAAAAGCTTTTGTGAAATCTACAAACATACCGGGAATTATCCAGTGTGTATACAAATATCGCTCACAAATTTTTCCAAAGCAGTATCTAGACTTTTTTGTTTAGTGAATCTGTGTTGGCATTCTGATAGAAATTTATGAGATGAAAGAAAAGCCACTATCTGTTTATTAACAGCAGATTCAAAATTTTAGAAAAACTAGATAACAGTCTAATCCTACGATAGTTTTCTAGTGTATTTTTATCTCTTTTTTTATACAGTAGTAGATATGACTTTGAAAGTTTTCAAGATTGATGGAAAAATACCCCGTTAAAACGATAAATTCAAAATTAAAGTAGTGGTTTTACGATATGAGGTGCAATACGTTTTACTAGAATATTTGAAATGAGTCTATGAGTTTATGAAGCAACGTTTATTACTTCACCCATTATTTACCCAGTAAATTCAACAGGCGTACATGAATAAAAATCTAGTAGGTGGTAGAAAAACTTCACCATTTCTATAATGATTTCTAATAAATGAGAATACCTGTAACAAGAAATATTCACAACTATATTTATTTATAACCCAATAATATCCCTTCGATAATTAACTAAACCTGCCGCCGCTGTCTTATGGTCCTACTTACTGACAAGCTGTCATCAACGTCTCACCACCTGTCACCCCCCTCGCCCACATATAATAAAGAAAAGGATAGTTCATGTTCACTTCAAAACAAGTATTTGTGTAGGTATAGGCAGGGCATCTCTATGTCCTTTATTGCTCTGAGACAGAAACTTTGTCTCTGGTACCATTGATAATGCATTTTGCTCATAATGCTCTTGCGGCATTAAGCAAAAACGCTTAGTAATGGAACTTTTGTATATATATATAATAATAATAATAGATGTCGAACCCAAGCGAGGTTCGCGGTAATCGCAGTAGATTCTAGAATGATTGTATTGAACCGTCGTTTGAATATTCAAACAACGATTAAATGTAATTTCCATAGACATTGGTTACCTTTTTCCTTCATTATTTATTCTTTATAAGATTAATTTTCTATAAACAATGATCATCGTTTAAATAGAAAAGCCCTATATGTAGCTACTATACATGTATTCGAAAATATATCACTTTTTCTGACCAAATTGTAACATTTCAACTTGCATTTTTGAAATAAATTAAATTAAATAAGGGAGGGTTTCCAAGAAACTTAATACTGTAATGAACCTGCTTGAAATCAAGAAAACATCTGATAGTCTGGATAGAGGGATTCGTCTGTAGGATGTTGAGAGCAGGCATGCCCAAACACAGTCAAACTACTCGACTCACATCGGGCGTTCCTGAAGGATCGAGCCTCTCCCCGCTAGTACATTCGCTTTATACAAACATACGAAAACAGCCGTCTACGCTGATGATACTGCAATTTATTGCATATCATTCTACAGCAAGGCGAGTGCTCTTAAAATTCTTACGCACTTAGAGAAGTTGGTCATACCGTATATGGCGAGTAATGGGAGGTAATTATTTTATTTATCACCAAAATGAATATTTTTCGAAATTTTGGGAACCGCTGTCCGCCAAACGTCAGCTGACCGGAGCAGAGCCGCAATAATACTGGAACTGATAGAAGAAACTGTGTAATTTCGAACAGCGGTTTCCAAGATTTTCCGAATTTTCCAACAAAATTTAAAATTTAGAAATTTTTTTTTCGAATTTTTCACACCTGCCATTTGTTTTAAAATGGCATTATAGACCCGTCATTCATGGGAGTGCAAGAGGTTAGATTACACCCTGTATGTTAACTTTTGAACTATGCTGCCATTTATTATTGAAAGGATGAAGTTCTTTTTCATATGGAAAGTTAGTGACGAAAAACCTATGCACGAAAGTATCTAATTCTTTCAGTGTTTTCTACTGTCCGCGAGATGTTGCTAGCGTTAAAAACAATGAGTGAAAATCATGATTATTTAAAAACTATGATGAATAGAACAAAATGAATTGTATTTCTGACTTCCGCATTACAAAATTCTCCTGTACTACTAATTTGATCCATTTCCGAGACGCGAAACTTTTTGAAAAAAGTTCAAAGGTGTGAGACTTCTTTCTTGAAACTGCCAAAAATTCAACTTTCTCCTGGAGCCCTCGTATTCTCTTTGGATGATATAAAAGCAATTTTGAACAGCTGAATAGCCAAAATAATCCCGAAAAACGATTTTACAGAAAAATCGACTTTTTTCACGACAAACACAATTATTCCAAAAGTATGATAGATAGAGCGGAACTGATTACATTTCCGAATTCCGCATAACGAGATCATCCTGTAATACAAATTTAATTCAGTTCTGAGTCGTGAAACTTTTTGAAAAAAGTTCAAAGGGGGCCTCTTTCTTGAAAATGCCAAAAAATCAACTTTCTCCTGGAGCCCTCGTATATATGATCTAAAAGCAATTCTGAACAGCGGAATAGCCGAAATTATCCCGAAAACGAGTTTTCAGAAAAATCGACTTTTTTCCTCGGAAAAACACGATGGTGTGCTACAGAATATATCAACTATTGAGCTATGCTGCCATCTCTTATTGAAAGGCTGAAGCTCTCTTGCATTTGGAAAGTAAGTTGCGAGAAACCTGTACACGAAAGTATCTAATTCTTTCAGTCATTACTACTGTCCGCGAGATGTCGAGAGTGAATAAAATATCTAGTGAAAATCATGATTATTCAAAAACTATGATGAATGAAACAAAATGAATTGCATTTCTGACTTCCGCATAACAAAATTCTCCTGTACTACAAAATTGATGCATTTCTGAGAGGTGAAACTTATTTAAAAAAGTTCAAAGGGGGCCTTCTTTCTTGAAAATGCCAAAGAATCAACTTTCTCCTAGAGCCTTCGTATTCTCTTTGAATGATCTCTAAGCAATGAAATTAGTTTTGATTTTTTTTTTCTCCGAAAAACACGATGGTGTGCTACAGAATATATGAGAGCCCTAACTGCAAAACTTTGTATTTGCCAAAATGTCGAAAATGGAGATATTGGTACCAAATGAACGGGATTTTCAATATTTACCATACAAACCTCAGAACTAGCTGCAAAACAATGTAGTTTCCATACAAATCCCATTAAAAAATCCGTGTGAGAGCAAACGAGTTTCACTTGCAAAAGTCGGTATATGTAACCTAGCCAATAAGATTGCCGGAATACGGATCACGTGGTTGAACATATGGTATTGAATCGAGTGTTTCTCTGTTTTCTTGATTCACTACCATCATTCGCAATCGCAATAAAAACTTCTTCAAACACTGATGTGATTTTTGTAAGATCTGACATGAAATTTGTTTTTAAATGCTACTCCTGATTTTTATGATTTATGTGAAGTTAGCCACACTTTTCCAGCCACGGTTTCTGACGTTTAGACCGTCGAGTATGGGATGCAGCGTTATTTACTGGCAATGTTTCGAGATCTAGTGAAGAAATATGTTTTCAATAAAAAATGGTCAGCCACACTTCCTGACTGAAAGCAAAATACGTATTGCCGGATTATATCAAGATGACACGGTAAAAATCTGTTGTAGATGTTAATCATGAATCATTTGAAGATCCATTCCAAACCTATGGTGTTCAGAAAAGTATATCTGGACGCCCTCAAATAATATGAAAACTCTAGAAAGCAACAATTTTCAGATTTCTTTAGACTCCCGTCAACAAGACAAAACAAATTAAAGTGTTTTTCCAGACAACAAAAATTTTAGAAACAGACGCGCTGCTACAACAAGAATCTTTCCAGACTATAAAGAGGAGATCTAGATGTGCAAAATACCTCTTTCAGATTTTTTGGACTCCCGGTCAAAATGGCTGAAAAAAAAATAAGAATTTTCTCAGACCATGAAAATTCCAGAAAGATACGCGCTGCCGCAAAACTAAAAATACTATTAGAAAGAGGAGATCGAGATGTACATAAGACATCTTTCAGATTCCTTAGGACTCCCGTCAATATGACTAAAAAAAAAATTAAGAATTTTCTCAGACTACGAAAATCCCAGAAAGAGACGCGCTGCCGCAAACATACAAATACCGTTAGAAAGAGGAGATTGAGGTGTGCAGAAAACCTCTTTCAGATTCCTTTAAACTCCCGTCAATATGACTGAAAAAAATTAAAATAAAGAATTTTCTAAGACTATGAAAATCCCAGAAAGAGACGCGCTGCCGCAAAAATAAAAATAGCGTTAGAAAGAGGAGATAAAGATGTGCAGAAAACCACTTTTAGATTTCTTCGGACTCCCGTCAATACGACAGAAAAAAATTAAAATAAAGAATTTTCTCAGACTATGAAAATCCCAGAAAGAGACGCGCTGCCGCAAAACTAAAAATACAGTTATAAAGAGGAGATCGAGATGTACATGAGACATTTTTCAGATTTCTTTGGACTCCCGTCAATATGACTGAAAAAAAATAAAAAATAAGAATTTTCTCAGACTACGATAATCCCAGAAAGAGACGTGCTGCCGCAGAAATAAAAATAGCGTTAGAAAGAGGAGATCTAGATGTGCATAAAACCATTTTTAGATTCTTTTGGACTCCCGTCAATATGACTGAAAAAAATTAAAATAAAGAATTTTCTCAGACTATGAAAATCCCAGAAAGAGACGAGCTGCCGCAAAAATAAAAATAGCCTTAGAAAGAGGAGATCAAGATGTGCAGAAAACCACTTTTAGATTCCTTTGGACTCCCGTCTATATGACAGAAAAAAATTAAAATAAAGAATTTTCTAAGACTATGAAAATCCCAGAAAGAGACGCGCTGCCGCAAAAATAAAAATAGCGTTAGAAAGAGGAGATCAAGATGTGCAGAAAACCACTTTTAGATTCCTTCGGACTCCCGTCAATACGACAGAAAAAAATTAAAATAAAGAATTTTCTCAGACTATGAAAATCCCAGAAAGAGACGCGCTGCCGCAAAAATAAAAATAGCGTTAGAAAGAGGAGATCAAGATGTGCAGAAAACCACTTTTAGATTCCTTTGGACTCCCGTCTATATGACAGAAAAAAATTAAAATAAAGAATTTTCTAAGACTATGAAAATCCCAGAAAGAGACGCGCTGCCGCAAAAATAAAAATAACATTTGAAAGAGGAGATCAAGATGTGCAGAAAACCACTTTTAGATTCTTTTGGACTCCCGTCAGTATGACTGAAAAAAATTAAAATAAAGAATTTTCTCAGACTATGAAAATCCCAGAAAGATACGCGCTGCCGCAAAAATAAAAATAGAATTTGAAAGAGGAGATCAAGATGTGCAGAAAACCATTTTTAGATTCTTTTGGACTCCCGTCAATATGACTGAAAAAAATTAAAATAAAGAATTTTCTCAGACTATGAAAATCCCAGAAAGAGACGCGCTGCCGCAAAAATAAAAATAGCCTTAGAAAGAGGAGATCAAGATGTGCAGAAAACCACTTTTAGATTCCTTTGGACTCCCGTCTATATGACAGAAAAAAATTAAAATAAAGAATTTTCTAAGACTATGAAAATCCCAGAAAGAGACGCGCTGCCGCAAAAATAAAAATAGCGTTAGAAAGAGGAGATCAAGATGTCAGAAAACCACTTTTAGATTCCTTCGGACTCCCGTCAATACGACAGAAAAAAATTAAAATAAAGAATTTTCTCAGACTATGAAAATCCCAGAAAGAGACGCGCTGCCGCAAAAATAAAAATAGCGTTAGAAAGAGGAGATCAAGATGTGCAGAAAACCACTTTTAGATTCCTTTGGACTCCCGTCTATATGACAGAAAAAAATTAAAATAAAGAATTTTCTAAGACTATGAAAATCCCAGAAAGAGACGCGCTGCCGCAAAAATAAAAATAACATTTGAAAGAGGAGATCAAGATGTGCAGAAAACCACTTTTAGATTCTTTTGGACTCCCGTCAGTATGACTGAAAAAAATTAAAATAAAGAATTTTCTCAGACTATGAAAATCCCAGAAAGAGACGCGCTGCCGCAAAAATAAAAATAGCGTTAGAAAGAGGAGATCAATATGTGCAGAACACCAGTTTTAGATTCCTTTGGACTCCCGTCTATATGACACAAAAAAATTAAAATAAAGAATTTTCTAAGACTATGAAAATCCCAGAAAGAGACGCGCTGCCGCAAAAATAAAAATAGCGTTTGAAAGAGGAGATCAAGATGTGCAGAAAACCACTTTTAGATTCCTTTGGACTCCCGTCAATATGACAGAAAAAAATCAAAATAAAGAATTTTCTCAGACTATGAAAATCCCAGAAAGAGACGCGCTGCCGCAAAAATAAAAATAGTGTTAGAAAGAGGAGATCTAGATGTGCATAAAACGTCTTTTAGATTCTTTTGGACTCCCGTCAATATGACTGAAAAAAATTTAAATAAAGAATTTTCTCAGACTATGAAAATCCCAGAAAGAGACGCGCTGCCGCAAAAATAAAAATAGCGTTAGAAAGAGGAGATCAAGATGTACAGAAAACCACTTTTAGATTCCTTTGGACTCCCGTCTATATGACAGAAAAAAATTAAAATAAAGAATTTTCTAAGACTATGAAAATCCCAGAAAGAGACGCGCTGCCGCAAAAATAAAAATAGCGTTAGAAAGAGGAGATCAAGATGTGCAGAAAACCACTTTTAGATTCCTTTGGACTCCCGTCTATATGACAGAAAAAAATTAAAATAAAGAATTTTCTAAGACTATGAAAATCCCAGAAAGAGACGCGCTGCCGCAAAAATAAAAATAGTGTTAGAAAGAGAAGATCTAGATGTGCATAAAACGTCTTTTAGATTCTTTTGGACTCCCGTCAATATGACTGAAAAAAATTAAAATAAAGAATTTTCTCAGACTATGAAAATCCCAGAAAGAGACGCGCTGCCACAAAACTAAAAATCCCTTTAGAAAGAGGAGATCGGGATTTGCATAAAATTCTTTGCAGATTATTCTGTCATGTTAGGATGAAACTAGAAGCTGCGTTGTTTCTGATGAATTGTCCACCCAAGAGATCTAGGAATATACGTTTTTGACACATCACGTCAAAAAATATCCAGTGTTGCGGACCATTTGATAATTTAAAAATATTGAATTCAGTCTGGTCGGGTCTACCAAAGTTTATTACTGTTTATGTATTTATGGATATTATATTTTCACGCTAGTTGGCAGCGCCATTGAACATCTGTATAAAAATTAATTTTTAGCAGTTGTCAATGTCTGCGAATTCATCAAATCATAATTTGTCATATTTGATGTTTGTTTGAAAATAACTTGTCAGTTTTTCAATGAATAAAATTTTTGTAGAAAACATATTTATAACAATTATTGTGTAGGATGAAAAATGATGTGTAAACCACGACAGTAAAGTGCTTTTTCGCCTAGGTATACAATATACTATTGCTATCCACACTGGAGCCAGAACAAAAACCTCTGTACGATGGAACGACGTAGCATATCGGAGAGAGTATATTCGAATATCGTGGAAGGCCTCGTACCAATATATAGTAAACTTCAAAAACCAATATTCTCATTCGCTTGTTTTGCAATTTTATGCTCCCTGTGATAACAGCTGGTAGCTGTTGAAGCTCTCGGATGCTGTTGAAGTGGCTGTCAGAAGAATGCAAAATGTCACAGGGAATAAGATTGTTATGGAAGGATTGCTCAATAATGATTATGGTCCATCCATTTTTAAGCTATTTGAGTGTATACCGATAATGAGATAATTACCTATTATCGTTATGATATTTATCAATAATTTTTCTATCAAATAAGTGAAAGTTTTATACAATATTTTGGTCTACAACTGACAAAAACGATCACAAATTCTGGTTTTTTTCGCAAATATGAAATTAATTTGTCTACCTACTTGGTTACATCTCAACTTTTGAATAACTAGTCTATTGGGAAGTACTTTTTATTTTCAAGATTTTCCATCGAAATAATCGAATAATACGAATTTCTTTAAGTTTTGTCCAGAAAAATTCTCATTATCAGTTTACAGTGTGTCCCACTTACCATGCTCACCATGGGTATCTTTTTAACGGTGAGAGATACGAGGTCGGTTAAATGACACGAAATGTGGAGTTTATCAAGGCCAACTATAATGTAAAAAAATATTCTGATAAAATCTATTCGTTTTTGTTTTATACGCAAAAAACAGATTTTGATCATTTTCATGTTTCCTCCGTAACTTCTTTATTTATGAAAATATTCAAATAGAAATTTCACATTCTCATGGCAGTTTTTCGAAGAGATTTCGAGAAAAAAAATGTATACCAACTCTTCTAGAATTTGAGATATCAGCACCAACTTTAATTTTTCTAATGTAGGTCATAGCTCACTATGACTTAGTTACAAATAACTTTTTTTTTCTTACAGATAATATGTCGCAGTAATAGTTTTGTGTTGATAACAACGGAGTTATCGTCATTTATACAAAAACAAAAAATATCTGCCAAATTTCAAGTTAATAGGACGACCAGAAGTGGGACAAAATTCATTTGCAAGATTTGATTACAGACAGACAGACACCGGGAAATGTGAAAGAAATTAAATAAAGGCTTGTAATAATGAAAAGGTATTCAAAAAGTTCTTCCTTATTTTCTACACATTTGATGATGTTTTGAACACTTGACCTTGAAACGTTTCTTTTAGTTATTTCAGTTTCGTCAAGTAGGCTTCAGAAACAAAGTAAGTATGGTAGGTAATAAATAACAAATATCTATCGAAATTTCATGTAGTTTCGTGTGAAGTTGGTTTTGAACTGAGCTGAAAATGAATAACTTTAATAATGAAGAAAGATATGATATGATTTCCTGTTACATAAGAAATTTGAGAAATTCAAGAAAGACAGCAAATGAATATTTAAATCGTTTCCCTGAGCGTCATCAGCCGCATGAGACTATTTTTCGTAGACTTGAAGTTAATTTGAGAACATATGGATCATTTTTGAAGCACAATAAGGAACCAAGGGATTATTAAATCAAGTTGCGCAAAATCCCGAGACTTCCACAAGAGAAATTTAAAGAAATACACGGATATCAAAGTCGAAAGTAAGCCGTATTTTGAGAAAAAGAAAATACCTACCACCCATATAAATTACACGTTAGCCAGGCCACAGTTAGCTATAAACTGTGGCCAGGCACTACGACCAGGAGATGCTGAAAGAAGATTAAATTATTGTAATTGGTTCATTGATCAGTGCAATAACAATGAATATCGTGAAGAATTCCCATTTCGCGTATTGTGGACAGATGAATCGCGATTCACAAATAATGGAATGTTCAATAGACATAATCGACACTATTGGTCGATTGAGAATCCCCGCATTAATGTTGAGGTTAGAAATCAGCATCGTTTCGGCTTTAATGTGTGGTGCGGAATCCTCGGAGGACGAATAATAGGACCCATCATATTTGAGGGCAATTTAAATAGACATCGCTATTTGAATATGCTTCAAGTAGATGTGGAAAGATATTTTGATGAGATACCTATCAACTTGAACGAACGAATGTGGTTCCAGCAAGATGGGTGCCAGCGCACAATGCTGTTATAATGTCAAATTATCTGAAAAAGAGGTTTCCGGGACGATGGATTGTTAATAGAGGTCATTGTTTATGGCCTGCCAGATCCCCTGATCTCTCCCCGATGGATTTTTTTCTCTGGGGGTATATGAGAGAGTCTGTTCTTCGCTCTTTTAGAGCAATTGACTATAATACGTTCTAAGAGCAAGTGTACGAAGATGTATCAAATGCGTAGAAATTGAAGGTGGACTTTTTGAGTACCTTTTATAGATTTTCGATTGTTTCTAGTTTCAGAATGAATGGAGTATGTATTGCTGAATTTTTTGAACTTTTTGAATAATTCTTATTACAAGCCTTCATTTAGTTTCTTTCACCTTTCCCGGTGCCTGTCTGTCTGTAATCAAATTTGCAAGTGAATTTTGACCCACTTCTGGTCGTCCTATTAACTTGAAATTTGGCAGATGTTCATAAATCCGGTGACAATACATTATGGAATTTTGGTTGAAATTTAAAAAAAAATGGCTGCTCCAAGATGGCGGACAAGATTTGTGATTATGGTTCGATTTCATTCAAAATTGGTATGTGGGGATTTTTGAGGTCGGAGATCATGATTTGTTTGTTAAAATTTATAAATTCAGGATGGCGGCTTCAAAATATTTTTTGTTTTTGTATAAATGACGATAACTCCGTTGTTATCAACACAAAACTATTACTGCGACATATCATCTGTAAGAGAAAATAAAGTAATTTGTAACCTCTTCATAGTGAGTTATGACCTACATTAAAAATATTAAAGTTGGTGCTGATATCTCAAATTCTAGAAGAGTTGGTATAAATTTCATATTTTTTTCGAAATCTCTTTGAAAAACTGCCATGAGAATGTGTTTGAATATTTTCATAAATAAAGAAGTTACGGAGGAAACATGAAAATGATCAAAATCTTTTTTTTTGCGTACAAAACAAAAACGAATCGATTTTATCAAAATAATTTTTCACATTATAGTTGGCCTTGATAAACTCCACATTTGGTGTCATTTAACCGACCTCGTATCTCTCACCGTTAAAAAGATACCCATGGTGAGCATGGTAAGTGGGACACACTGTATATCTATCAAGGATTTGTTATCTCGAGACATGCATAATTTCGTCAATATTTCAAATATTGTAAACCATTTCTAAACTGAAAGGCCCATAAGCCGATGCTCAGAATTCATTATTATTCGCCACCAGAAGTATTGGTTTACGTGAAAAGTGTTTTGGGTGTATCAATTCTTCAAATTTCACAATTCTACGTTAACCATATCGAAATATACGGGAGTACTTCCATGAAAAGTGAGACAAAAGTGAAAATTTCGAAATTTTGCCTATTTGGTACCTAAATACTTATAATTTCTGAAAAAATATTGTTCCATCGCGAGTGGCGGTGGTGTATACCACTTAGGCCAATACCATTGACTGAGTAGGTGCATTTTCAGCATTTCCATTAGTCCTGAGAGTTTCATCATTCTACCTCGATAATTACGGAAGTTACGGGAGTGCTTCCAGTGAGACACACTGTATATAATTCTAAAGTAATGAATTAGTTGATATGAATATGACTGGTTTTGGTTACCAACTGATATTTTGGCATTCCTTCGGATGAAGATATCTTGGTTATCTTCATGCTTATCTCGGTAGGGACGATACTAGTCAAGGAAGAATACAATTTTTGCTATTTTTTTCTTATTGTCACTTCTATATTCAACAGTTTCGACAATATGGATAATATTCCTCAGAGATTGTCAGCATACCAACTTTTCAAAGAAATATATATTGAAATTGTGCAACATTTTTTTTTGTTTATCGTGAATCAGTAATTTACAAGATGAATTATTGAGCCCTATCTCTTGGTTGTTCAATTCGACGTGGTGTACCACTACTCGATACAGATACACTCGATTGGATTAACTTTCGACTCAATTTATAATACAGTAGTACCAATTTTTCGCTAAGTATTAATCAGGAAATATTTTATATCAGCATGATTTTATTACTATTATATTTTACGTTTGATCCAAAAAGTATTGAAATATAATATTTTTTCATACATTCCGATAGATTTCGATGAGATCTACATTTTTTGTTCAATAAAGTTTTTCTTTAAAATTGTTAATTAACGAGGTAGATGAAGATAGATGTCTTACTTAATTTCCTCTGTGCACCTTACAATATCGTTCGCGCTTCGGTTGGTCAATGCTAGCGAGTGACAACCGTTTTGTATTTGATTTATTTTTCATTTCCCTTATTCTGATACCTACTAAAATGGCTGAAGTCAGAAAAAGATTTCCCATTATAGATTTAACAGACTACCTGAATAAAAACATTGACTTATGACATCTTCAGGGGAAAACATTAGTATATCCAGTATCATCATTAAAAATGCTGCCCTTCATCTTTTGTCTTCCGACAGCTATAAATGCTGTAATGCGCGTACTCAGACGGAATATTGGCAATATTCAGGCAATAATCACTTCTTTTACTTATAAAAAGAAAAATAAAATTGAAAGAAATTCGAAAGATTTTCGATATCTGAGAATTAAACGAATTTCAAGCTTTCTGAGAAAAATGAATAGCTCCACTGATATTTTTGGTGGAGAGAGTTATCGTTCACAGACTTCAGTTTTTGGGAGAATTTGTGAATTCATGAATGAAAAAAATAATATCAAAAAGAGGAAAGTTTTTTATACCTTCTGCAATAAATATTTAAAGAAGATTTTGAGATGAGAAAACGATATGGTAGAACTGTCGGATATTGATTCTAACGAAATTAAATTATCCGAAAGTGCAAAACAGGAACAAATATTCCATTGTACGCCAATAAACGATAATGAAATCGAAAAAAAGGATATGTTAGTGTTGTCGGATATTGATTTTAAGGAAATTAATTTATCCGAAAGTGCAAAACAGGAAAAAATATTCCATTCTACGCCAATAAACGATAAAGAAATCGAAGAAAACGGTATATTAGAGTGGTCGGATATTGAATCTAACAAAATTAATTCATCCGAAAGTGCGAAACAGGAAAAAATATTTCATTCTACGCCAATAAACGATAAGGAAATCGAAGAAAACGGTATATTAGAGTGGTCGGATATTGAATCTAACAAAATTAATTCATCCGAAAGTGCGAAACAGGAAAAAATATTCCATTCTACGCCAATAAACGATAAAGAAATCGAAAAAAACGGTATATTAGAGTGGTCGGATATTGAATCTAACAAAATTAATTCATCCGAAAGTGCGAAACAGGAAAAAATATTTCATTCTACGCCAATAAACGATAAGGAAATCGAAGAAAACGGTATATTAGAGTGGTCGGATATTGAATCTAACAAAATTAATTCATCCGAAAGTGCGAAACAGGAAAAAATATTTCATTCTACGCCAATGAAAAATGAGGATATCGAAGAAAACTTGAGTATAATATCCAATATTTCTAGTTAAAGTCGTTCTACAATATTTTTGATGAATCGTTCGAAAGTTGCATGGGCTGTCGACAAGTATACTGGTCATTCTCTAACACCTGAAAGTGATCAAACTGTTGTCAGTAGTAGTAGAAAATTCAAACATATCATTTAATCATGTTACACCCGATTCCGAAGAGATCCCTGCGCAACTTTCCAATTTGAAAGAGTTGAATGAAATGCAACTGTCAGGAATTTTACCACTAGGTTCGAAAAATCTAACAAATGAACACCAACATACAATGATTGTAGATTTAAAGAAGGTTAATTTTTTTTGCAGAAAACAGAGTTTGAATCAATTTGTAAAAATAGAAGACTCATAGAGAGTTTATACCAATTTGTTATCAACAAAAGGTTCGAGGCTGTGAATAACACATGTCGATTATATTTTAAGGATCACCGTTACCTCAAGAAAGCTGATATAATTAAGATATATGCTTTTTGTCAGCACATCTGTAAAAATTTCATTCTCTTGATCAAAAATGTTTCGTCGATGAATTTATTATCTCATACTGTGGAGGTTTTCAGCAATCTTATAGATTTCAACCACGTGAATACCCTAGGCAAGCAGCTTAGAGGTGTAGAAAGAAAAATCTTTAAAAATAAACTTTTGCATTTGAAACCAATGGAGCAACTCCAGAATGACGTTTTAGCTTTAGAAGAATCGACAGTAAAGGTACTGAAAAATAAAGGAACCGTTCGAACAGATGATGTGTACAGGAAGGCCAGGGCAGAAATTGTTGCTAAAAATGATAGAGACTCGAATGATATACGAGATCTGATCTTGATGCGACAAGATCACCCGGAGTATATAAAGCAAGTAGGAGATCCATTACATGTTTACGTTTGGAGCAGAGAGTAAATGTTTTTGAGCGGAAAAAAACAAACTTTGCATTTTGATGCGACAGGATCTGTTATTCGAGAACCAGATAAATATTCAAAACGTGTTTATTATTATGCTGGTGTTGTTCAATTAGCCAGAAATGCCCGAGTATGTCCAGTTATTGAAATTATTTCATGTGAACATGATGCTGGATCAATCGCTTCCTGGCTCTTGAAATTTAAATCATTCTACTTGTCTTCGTATTCAAAGAAATGGCCCATATTCAAAAACGTGGTAACTGACTTCAGTTCTTGAACGCAATACCTATTGCTTAGAATTCAATGGGACTCAAAGATTACCTTGAACCGTTTCCTCAAGATAAAGTGAAGATTTACATATGTTGCTTCCACATGTTTCGAATTATGTCTCATGATATAAAAGAACATTTTACCGAAAACACAGCTCTGACTCATATAAAAGAAATAATGGCAGCTGATTTCAAAATAAACGGGTGGATAAAATTTTGTCAATGGTTCAGAAATTTGTACATAGTTTTAAATTCGCCGACTGAAACACCCCAATTTGTGTCTTGCTTCAACTCATTACTAAAAATATGTTGTGAATCTGGGGATTTTTTTGAAAACGATACTAATTCGTCGATTAAGATAAACGTAACAAAAATAGAACCGGCATCCACCGACACCACTTTATATAGGAGTAGTCCGTTTTTTAGGTTTATCCAAGAAATTGGTTCCAAACACAGAAAAAATCATTTTCAGATAATAACAAAATATACCCAAAAAATAAATATTTCAATGAGAAGTATTTCGATATCATTATAGAGAAATATCTGCCATACGTCTCTCTTTGGAGTACATTAATGCTACCTGATAACAATCGAAAAAGTAATGCCCCTATTGAAAGATTTTTCGGTATCATGAAAAATTATATACTCAAAAAGCATATGGGCCAAAAATCTAGCAGAGTAGTAAGAAAAATGAGGAAATATGTTCTCTTCATAAACAAAGAAGAACTATTAGGGCTCAACAATAAAAATGTAGTAGTCAAGAGTGCTACAAAGCGGAAACATGATTCTGTAGACAAGGGTTTGGCATCGCAAGAAAGTTGGCAGAAAAAATCGAAAGTGAAGGAAACTAATTTCAATGGCAGCGCATTGACAAGAGTTCTCAAGTCCCAGATGACACAAATGTAATAGCGAAAACCCTACAGATTCTTAAGCAATGGACTAGTAGATGACTACACATTTGACACAGATATTGGTAGAAATTATATCATTGCACATTTTGATAAACTTCCATGTACTGTTAATGAAATAGCCAGTGATGATTTTCAAATACTGTCCACAAATCAGTGGCTCACAAATGTTCTATTGATATCTATCTGAATATACTGAATAGTAATATACAAGTATACCAGGTGGTTCCATGTATTTTGGCAACGCGAATTTTTTTGTATGCTAATGGTGAAAATCATACTGATATCAAGTATTTCCAGATCAATAGTGATAAGTTGGTACTACCAGTATTACAAAATTATTCGGATGTTGCTCCTGAACCGAGCCTCCACCATTTCTGTCTCTGTATTGTTGATATTCCCAAAAAACAATTCATCTTTCTCAATCCGTTAGGTAGTACTTTGAGAGAATAAGAGTCTTATTCGCATAAATTTTTGAAATATTTACAATACAACGTCGAACTTAACAACAAAAACATAGGGCTCGATAGTTGGTCTTGTAAGTTATTGAGTCATGATAGACAAGAAGACAGTTTCAGCTGTGGTGCATTTATACTATATTTCTTCGAAAAGTTGGTCAACAGACAATCTTTAAAAAATAATATTGATATTATTGATTACAGGAATCACATAAAAAAAATATTATTCAGACTTCTGATATGATGACGTTTGTTTTGTGGTAGATTTATCGAAAAGATCAAGGATGACTTTTCAGAATGTCACAACTGTTTCAGAATATACCATAAAAATGCGAAAAAGTGAGGAAAGAGCATATGAGCGGAGAAATATGCGATTTATGTTCACACTATTAGTGATTCAGGCAGGTCATGAGCTCGCATAACGATCCTGTATCCAATGATTTCATAGAATTGACATTTTGATAAAATTTGCCTTCATGTCTACATGTCTTCTATATATTTACAGGAACATAGACTCATCATTCACCATGTATTGACCAATCTATACAGCGATAAATCTGAATGAGGTTTCAGCAAAAACTCGATTGCCTTTTTCTGATGGTATTTCATTTTATTTTTCTTCATAATCGGAGAAGAGTCTTTGATTTTTTTCCGTCGTATAAACGGGAGTCCAGAGAAATCTGAAAGATGCTCCATGTAGAACTCGATTGCCTCTTTCTGATGAATTTTATTTATTTTATTTATTTTTTATATTGACGGGAGTCCAAAGGAATCGAAAAGAAATTTTGTGCACCTCTCGATCTCCTCTTTCTCGAGGTATTTTTATTTCTACGCAGCGCATCCCTTTCTGGTATTTTCATTGTCTGGAAAAATGTTTACTTTTTTCAGTCACATTGACGAAGAAGCTCCATGCACATCTCGATATCCTTTTCCTAACGGTATTTTTACTTTTGCGGCAAGGCTGCTCTTTCTGATATTTTCAGAGTCTGAGAAAAAAAATTATTTTTATTTTTTTCAGTCATATTGACGGGAGTCCAAAATAATCTAAAAGAGGTTTTTTGCACATCTCGATCTCTTCTTTCTGAAGGAACTTTCAGTTTTGCGACAGCGCGTCTCTTTCTGCGATATTCATAGTCTGACAAAATTCTTTATTTTAATTTTTTTCAGTCATTGTAATGTATCGTGGAGTTTCTTGCGTAATCGCTCAAAATTTCACCACTGAAATTCTAGGTGATATGAACATTCATATAAATGTATAAACTCAATAACAATATATATTTGAATGAATTCAACTGGTATGAAATTTACAATATTTCAATTAATTATAATAATTCGGCATTTTTTCCGTCAACCTTGACAAGAAAATCTGGATATCTTGACCAACGTAATAAAAACTGCTAAAAATTTGTTGAGCCCCAACATGCCGCCCTCTTTGAAAGCTTTAAGGAATTAAAGTTTCAACGTTTGGTTGTTCTTCACCATTGGGTAGTAAACACAGCTTCGCAACAGGCCTTTTATACACACCTCTTGAAGTTTTCACTGTTACAACACGTACTATGCCGTCGGAACCGGGGTGTAGTTGCAAGACTCGTCCTAAGCTCCATTTCAACGGGGGAAGATTGTCATCCTTGATTATGACTACGGTATCAGGTTTCAACAGCTGGTGATTATTTTTTTTCCATTTGTTGCTTATCTGAAGTTCAGAGATGTACTCTTTTGACCAACGTTGCCATACATCTTGAACAATTTTTTGACATCTCTTGAACCGGGACAGGATGGACTCTTTTACACCAGTGAAATTTTCACAGGGTACCGTCTGCAGTGGCTCTCCAATAAGGAAGTGTGCAGGGGTAATGGGATTAGGATCGTTAGGATCACTAAAGGTCTTGAATTTAGACAAGCCTCAACCTGAGCCAGAACAGTGGAGTACTCTTCAAATGTTAAATTCGATTCCCCTATAACACGTTTGAGATGATGTTTGACCGATTTAACACCAGCCTCCCATAATCCTCCAAAATGCGGGGACTTCGGGGGTATAAAATGCCATTGAACACCTTCCTGATTTAATTCAGTTTGAACATCTTCATTAATAGACGTCAAGAATTTTTTGAGCTCTGAATTGACCCCAACAAAATTGGTTCCGTTATCGGAAAAAATATGGTTACATTTACCTCGTCTGGCCATGAATCTGTGCAAACAAGCTAAAAATGCTTGAGACGTCATATCACTAACAAGCTCAAGATGAGCAGCCTTAGTAGCAAAACATATGAAAACGCAAACGTATGTCTTAGTCACCTTGAAATTTCTTGTTTTACGGTCTCGTAAATTAAATGGACCACAATAATCAATTCCTACATGTACGAAAGGTCTTGCAGGAGTCACTCTTAGTCTTGGTAAATCAGCCATAAGATACTCAGCGTTCAAACTAGGATTTGTTTTGTAACAAGTTATGCAATCGTGCACAATTTTACGAATCAAATTTCGTCCATTTACAACCCAATATCTTTCCCGTAGAGAAACAATTGGATGTTTTTTGTTAATATCATAATTCGAATATTTGAGCCGCCCTCCCACGCGTATAAGCTTGTCACTGTCAAGAAAAGGGTTGAGTTGCAATAATTTACTTTTTTTTTCAATTGATTTATTCATTTCAAGATTTGTTAATTCAGATGAAAATGAATCCTTTTGAACTAGCCTTAATAAAACAACTAATGAGTAAAAGCTCTTTGGTACTAAGCGGTCCATTATTCTTGATTGAATTTGGACGTGAATTATTTTTAAAACGTAATATATAAGCCACAGTTCGTTGAAGTCTTACAAAACTTGAAAATCTGTCAAAAATGGTACAAATATCTGAATTGACAATAGATACAACTGGCCTCTGTTTTTTGATCTCTGTAAAACACTCAACAGGTGTTGTTTCAAAATTCGATATGACTGGCCAGTTGTTGGATGTATGGCTCAGCCAATCTGGGCCATTCCACCACAACTTATCATTACACAAGTTTTGTGGATCGAGACCTCTCGAAATTAAATCTGCAGGATTTTTATCAGTAGTAACGTGACGCCAATCTTTCTTGTTTGTTAGTGACTGAATATTGGACACTCTGTTGGCTACAAAAACCTTCCACATAGTGGGTGTTCCATTTATCCAACCTAAAACAATTGTGGAATCACTCCAGAAGAATACTTGATTGAATGTTATATTCCGTGCCGATTTTACTTTATCAAAAAGTTTAGCTAAAAGTAAAGCCGCACATAACTCCAGCCTTGGTATAGTTAGGCATTTAAGTGGTGCAACCTTAGATTTGGCACATAATAAATTGACATGAATTTCACCAGAATTATTGATAGTTCTTATATAGATGCACGAACCATATCCCGATTCACAAGCGTCAGCAAAACCATGTAATTGAATAATGTTTGGATTATCGCATAAAACAAAACGTGGTACTTGAATATCATTCAAAAAGTGTGAATTTTATTGAAATTTATTCCATTCATACGATATGTCTAATGGGAGTGGTTCGTCCCATGATACCTTCAGCTGCCAAAGGGTTTGGAGCAGGCATTTGGCCTTTATAATGATCGGACCGACAAGCCCTAAGGGATCATATATCTGAGCAACTGTTGAAAGTATCATGCGTTTTGTAGGTTTTCCTTCAACATTTTTACATGGTTTGATGTTATATTTCAAATTATCTGAATCAGAATGCCACAAAAGTCCTAATGAATTAGTTTGATAATTGTCACCGATATTGATAATACAATTTGGTTGAGAATTTTTTATGTTTTCCAAAATACCTGTATCATTAGTAATCCATTTATCAAGAGAAAATCCGTAAACACTAAATAAACTGGTAATATCTCTATACAAAATTTTAAGTGAGTTGATATCGTCCGACCCAGTCAATAGATCATCAACATAAAAATCTCTCAAAATAACCTCACAAGCTACTGGATACTCAATTTTATTTTGAATACCAATTTCATGTAAGCAACGAATTGCCAAAAAAGGTGCTGATGATGTACCATAAGTGACCGTGTTCAATTCGAAAGTTTCAATTGGTTGACTCGGGTCAGAACGCCACAAAATGCGTTGAAACCTTCTATCATCTTTATGAATAACAATCTGACGGTACATTTTCGTGACGTCACCGGCCAATATATATTTATGTGATCTAAATCTCAATAAAATATTCACCAGATATTGATTGAAAGTTTGATTTTGTGGAGGAAATCCAGTTCTTGACATGATTTTTTGGGTTTATGACCTTCCACAATCTGAAAATGAAAAAAAAAATTTTAATCCAAAGAAATCTGTACAAGTGTAGAAGGGCAAATTAATTAATTTGCCCGATAAGTAACTGCGTTCACAAGACTGCTGTCTTGAAAGAAATTAATTTTTGTCAGTAACGTACCCTACACTGAATTTGCCTATCTGAAAAAATGAGATCGAATTAACAAAGAATACTTCTCTTTTTTTGAAAACTGTTGACGTTTCGGAGGCTGTATCTGCCTCCGTTATCAGATCTTGTTGTATAGTTGGACCAACCAACTGTAAGTCATTAAGTGAAATTCCTGTAGTTGTTTTCATAGACGCATCGAAAACAACTCTCAATTTAGTTGTTAAACTATTATCCTCTTTCACAAAATGATGAGGAATATAATAACTTGGTGAAACGTTGTCAAAATTATTAATTTTTGACATATGATTTAACGCAGCATATTCGTCCATGAATTGAACATATTGTTTCCTCAAGACTTCATCCTTATTCAATTTAGTTTCGATAGCATATAATCGTTTGAGTGCCAATTGTCTCGACTCACCCAAACTGTCACAGTTCTGATTCAGTGGAATCCTTACAACAAACCTACCGGTTTCATCGCGTTTGGTTGTAGCTTTGAAGAAATCTTCAGCTGATCTTTCTTCATCTGTAAGAGGCATGATATTTGGATATTCCTCTATTTCCCAGAATTTATTAACTGAATGATGTAATTCGATATTATTCATGAAATTACAGTGTTGTGCTTTAATAAAGTTGCAATATTCCAAAGGAATTTGTCCTGATAGTATCCATCCGAATAATGTATTTTGAATGATAGGTTTATTTTTGCCTAACTTTATCTGGCCCACTCGTAATAATTTCCAGAATAAGTCAGCACCGATTAATAAATCGATTTTATTTGACTCATTCAAGTTTGGGTCAGCGAGGCTGATATCATAAGGAATGTCAATTGAATTTTTGTCAAAAGAAATTGAAGGTAAATGATTTATTATTTTTGAAATAATCAGGCAATTTATGTTCGTTTGATATGAACTAATATTGGATTTTATTTTGACGTTTAAATAATGCGTAATATTGCTAAAATATTCATTAACACCTGAAACAGATACATGTGTTTTGAATTGATTTAGTTTTAGTTTGTCAGCGAATTCTTTTGTTATCAAATGAGAAGTAGAACCAGAATCTAACAAAGCTCTGCAATAGTGATATTTGCCATATTTGTCTAAAGCTTGCAAAATTACAGTAGATAATAATATTTGATTCTGATTAATAGCTTGTATGTATGAAAATTGATTATGATCATTCAACGTGCATGAATCTTGATTTGGTTCACAGTAGTTGGTATTGAAATTTGATTTTGGTCAGTTTTTTCAGAATTTTTCTGTTTATCACTTTCTGTATTTGAATTGTGAAGTAAAGTATGATGATGTTTTGAACATATTTTACATTTAGTACTGACACAAAACATATTGCTATGGCCTCCCTTGAGACAGTTGGTACATAAATGTTTTGCTTTTGCTGCAAGATATCGTTTTTCAGTACTCAAATTCAAAAAACTAGTGCATTCAGTAATATAATGATCTGCAGCACAAAATTTGCAAATTCGATTATTATTCTCGGCCACTACAAATGATTTAGGCTTTTGACTTGAAGTACATGTAGTCAGAGTTTCCAACAGACTACATCGTTCATTTAGAAATGTTATCAATTCTTGCAGAGTGGATAATTTTCTGGATGAACTTGTATTTTTCATCTCCCACTCTCTGCGTGTAACAGAATCTAACTTACTGGAAACCATAAAAATCACGAGTATCTCCCATTTATCTACTGGCTGACCAAGTACTTCAAGGGCTTTCAAATGTTTATTTAGATTATTTAGTAATAACCTCAAAGCACTATGCGATTCTTTATGGACAACCGGTAGATTGAATAGAGCCTTTACATGATTGTTTACCAATAAAACTTTATTCTCATATCGATTTTGCAATAGTGTCCATGCAGATTTATAATTTTCTGAGGAAATTTCAAGAGACCTGACTACTTCTGCGGCTTCACCTTTTAAAGATAAACGCAAATAATGAAATTTTTGTATATCAGTTATGGTGTTATTTTGATGTATGATTTTAGTGAAAGTGTCTTTAAAATATATGAACTATCGAAACTGGGTAGGGTTATAGTGGGTAATTTGATAGAATTAAAATTACTATTATTAATATTCGACCCCGACTGTACCCCTTGTTCTCCTATAGTTGGATTAGCTTTGAGGAGAATACGTTTGGCTTGGGCATGAAGTGCAAAATAATTTTCTTCGAAATGATTTCGTTCAATTTCATGTTGTTCTGAATTCCGGTCCGCGTCTTCATCAAGTAATTCAATTTTCATTTGTACATCTTCAAATTGACCCAAAATAACCAGTGACTTATTCATTCGAAGCTCCAACTGAACTAAATCAGGATGCTCTTTATGTAACGTGTCTAGAAAATGCTTGAACCGCGTCAAATGCCCCTTCAAAACTCCCCGTTTTCGTACAAGCTCGTCTAGTGTTTCTGCCATTATTGGTCAGTATAGGTATGACTGTGATACGTAGTAAATACAGCTATAGTTTTTTTTATAATGTGATGCTAGGTAATAATCAGCTGGTAATTTATTAGCCAAATTATCCTAATTATGTGATGAATCTGAACTTTGGATTTGTCTATTTGTTTCAAATTTACAAACAATAAAACGCTTCCAAAATTCTGTAGCTCAGGCAAATAACTTGAATAAATTAATACCAGTTGAAAAGGGAATGATAGGAAAGGACAAGAAAGGAATGCACACTGACCTTTTATCCGATGCTCTGAAGTACCATGTAATGTATCGTGGAGTTTCTTGCGTAATCGCTCAAAATTTCACCACTGAAATTCTAGGTGATATTGAACATTCATATAAATGTATAAACTCAATAACAATATATATTTGAATGAATTCAACTGGCATGACATATACAATATTTCAATTAATTATAATAATTCGACATTTTTTCCGTCAACCTTGACAAGAAAATCTGGATATCTTGACCAACGTAATAAAAACTGCTAAAAATTTGTTGAGCCCCAACAGTCATATTGACGGGAGTCAAAAGGAATCTGAAAAACGTTTTATGCACATCTCGATTTCCTCTTTCTCAAGAAATTTTTATTTTTGCGACAGCGCGTTTCTTTCTGGTATTTTCATAGACCGAGAAAAGTCTTTATTTAAATTTTTTTCAGTCATATTGCGGGAGTCCAAAGGAATCTAAAAGAGGTTTTCTGCACATCTCATTTTCCTCTTTCTAACGGTATTTTTATTTTTGCGGCAGCGCGTTTCTTTCTGGTATTTTCATAGTCCGAGAAAAGTCTTTATTTAAATTTTTTTCATTCCTATTGACGGGAGTCCAAAAGGAATCTAAAAGAGGTTTTATGCACATCTCAATGTCCTCTTTATAACTGTATTCGTGACGATATGTAAGTGAACTATGAGTTTTTAGCAGATTACTCGAAATGAGATGCAAATACAGAGTTTTGCATTTAGGGCACTTATAGGGTAAATGCGCCTAACTCCGGCCATGACCGAAAAATCGGCCACCAATACGTTAATTACTTAAAAATAAGAAAATGCCTCTATATGTGTGAGAAATAATACAATACCAATAGTCGGCCCTCTTTCCCGCCAGTTATCAAATATTTCGATTAACATAACCTGTTTAACACAAACGTGATGTGGGTTTGTTCCACGCGGTGTTTTAGTGAATATCATTGGTAAGTATCAGTTTCTACTCATTGTTAAGAATGCATGGTGTAGGGAATAGCTAGAGAATGTCTCAGAATCGAATGAGTACTTTTCAGTCATTGTTATATATTCCAATATGCTTTGTTTAACTTGTTTTAACCTCAAACTTTCCCAAAGTTTCGCTTTCAAAATTATTTTCGGACCGGCCGAACATAGGCAGACTGAATAGAATAATTTCCCAAGGTCGGCCTCTTCTGGCCGACATTAGGATATTTGCGTATTGATTAATATCCGAATTGTATTCACTCTCTCTAATATCGAACTAATTTTCTCATTCCGTCAGACTATAACATAACAATATAACTGTCCATTAGTCGGCCGCTGAAATAGTCACTT
The DNA here is from genome assembly GCA_958298965.1 of Chrysolina haemoptera. NCBI lineage: Eukaryota > Metazoa > Arthropoda > Insecta > Coleoptera > Chrysomelidae > Chrysolina > Chrysolina haemoptera. The sequence continues at coordinate 30,188,371 of OY282596.1, forward strand.
TTTTATTACTAGAAGAGACGACGGCCGACTTTTGGTTGCTTTTCGGCTGATCTTCGGGACTCTTTCATTCAATTTTCTTTAACATTTTGAGAAAAAAGAATGTTTTCTTTACAGATTCAAATCAACAAAAAAAAATCAAAATGGCCCAAGAAAAGCGAACATTTTTCAAATATCCCGAAGAGTCTTTGAATCGGGCTTTAATTGCAATAAGAGAGAATAACACAACCGTTAGGGAAGCAAGTAGACTGTTTGGGGTACCAAGAGCAACCCTTCAGGACAGAATCAAAGGAAGAGTAAAAGAAGGTCCTAGACAAATGGGTAGGGATCCGGTGCTTACCAAAGATGAAGAAAAAAATATAGTAAAATGGTTGACAGATTTATCTAAATGTGGCTTTCCTCAGAGAAAATCTGACCTTTTAGATACCGTAGAGAAAATCGTAACGGATGACAAGAGACAAACTCCCTTCACAAATAATCGTCCTGGAGAAAAGTGGTACAAATGTTATTTAAACAGACATCCAGAATTATCGCTGCGTGAAGCTGAAGGATTGACGAAAGGAAGAGCTATTATAACTGAGCAATATATCAGAAAATGGTTTTCTGATTTAAAATCATATCTTGAAGAAACCAACAACTTAGACATTATGACTGATCCAGGGAGAATTTTGAATGGGGATGAAAGTGGATTTAACCTTCGTCCAAAAACTGGGAAAGTGTTGGGTCCTAAAGGTGCCAGGAATATTTTGGAGATAAAAAGAGGAAATGATAAAGAAAATATCACGACTCTTCTTGCCTTTACAGCAAGTGGCAAAATCGCAACCCCATGTGTAGTATTCAAATATATTAGAATACCTAAGGCAATCTTGGACAGCAGTGATCCAACATGGCATATCACCAAATCAGAATCTGGATGGATGAAAGGCTATGTTTTTTTTGAATATTTGAGCACTAAATTGTTACCGTGGTTACAATCTCAAAACATCAAGTTTCCAATAATTTTTTACGTTGATGGCCATAAGTCTCATTTGACTATGGAGCTGAGTCAATTCTGTGAAGATAACGATATAATTTTGTACAGCTTACTCTCAAATACTACACATATGATGCAGCCGGCAGACGTACGAGTTTTCAAGGCTTTAAAAACGGAATGGAAAAAAACCAACCATCAATGGCTAAAACGCCCTGAAAACATCCACTCATCAGTTACCAAAATAACGTTTTGCCCATTGTTGAAGACTATTCTCGAAATGCCTACATTACCTAAAAATATTATAAACGGATTTAAAAAATGCGGACTTTTTCCTTTTAATCCCGACGCAGTTGATTTTACCAAATGTGTTCAAAATCATTTGGAAACAGTAGAGAATGAAAGTGAACGTGAGAATCCAATCACAGATCTAGATATTGGGATTGCCCAAAAAGTATTAAAACATTTTGAAGACAGATTATCAGATGAAAGATTTAGAAGCATCAAAGAGCTGGTGCATAAACTCGAGAGCTTTAAAGTTTCTCCAAATTTTGGTGAAGAGCCAAATGAACATACGGAAAATGACGAACTACTAGACAGTGTAAATGATGAACATCATGTTCAACAGAATTTCAGTATCTCTGAAAGTACTGAAAATATTGATGAATGGTCTGCTATTGAAGATGTTCCAATAATATTCGTTGATGATCATAGTTCCAGCGTTCTGAAAGATGGAGACAAATTGATTGATGTGGAGTATTTAACAGATGAAAAAGAAGTACAAGAGCTTATGAGAGAAACGTATGAAATTGATATCCAAGAAAATGACAATGACAAGAATGGTAACCAAATAAGTGTAATGAGAAGACTAGATATTCCATTAACTGGATATGAGGAAACCAAAGATAATGAAATAAACACATTTTTGGAGACAGAAAAAACTGAAGTTAACCACGTATTAAGTTCCTGTGATGAAGGAACCAGTTCGATTGAAACCAAAGGGGACATAAGAAATTCAACAAATAATCTGAGTAAAATGACAGAGAACTCGGAAACTTACGGATATGATGACCTACCCAAATCTAATGAGAGCGAACTACAAAAAAGTGCCGAAGAAGCGAAGGGGGTGGTTGTAGAAGAAGCTCTGATTTCCACAGATAGGAAAAATCCTGAATTAAAAGAGAATAAGAGTTGTATTGACAAAAATGACAATGAAATGGTACATTCAGAAACGTATAAGACTATTTCTGATGTAGTCGTCCATCTGACTAGACTTGATAAACCAGAAATAAACATTTTGCAGGATATTACAGTGAAGAGCAATTTGGAAAAGCATTTGGTTTATCCCAAACCAATCACATCAATACAAAGAAAAAACGCTGATCCTCATCCAGCAGCTATATCTTCCCTAAAGTACAGAGAATATTCAAAAAATAAGGCATTGAAAACTAAAAATGGTAATAAGAAAAAAGTAACTGAGGAAAAAGTTAATAAGGAAAAAGTAACTAAGAAAAAAGAAACTAAGAAAAAAGTAAATAAGGAAATTAAAACAAAAAACAAGAAGGAACTGTCAGATGTTGATATGAATAATAAAAGTAAAGGCAAGGAGCATTGCTGGGGATGTAAAGAAGAGTTGAATAGTGATGAAGATGAAGGGGATGCAGAGCACGTTGGGTGCGATAATTGTCCCAGATGGTTTCATACAAAATGTATTGGATTTTCAGATAGATCTTTATTTGAATTGAAAGAAGAATACTTCAAATGTAATTCATGCTAGTGAGACTGAATAATTATGATGCCTGGATAGTTTAACATTTGTTTTTTTTACTGAATGTTTCAGTTTATTATTTAGAATTATTATTTTTGTTGAAACTTATAACTTCAAATAAAATATTTTGCTATTTGAGTGTCCTTTAATGAAAAAACCTCAGTAAAATCAAGTGAAATAATATCCTGCCGACTATTGGTATAGTCCAGGCCGATATTAGGAAAAAAACTGGCCAACCACTGGGTTTTTAGAGGTTATATTTTTATTCATCAATTTGAATTGGTTGTCAACAAACAATATAATGTATGTGTATGCAGGGTTGCCCAGAAATCCAATTAAATTGATTTCAGTAGGGTCACAAGTCGAAATTATGAAACTGAAAGCAATAGTGATATATTTTGGATGAAGAATCTGCTTAATGGCCGACTATTGGCGCATCTACCCTATCAACTAATGAACTAGGCTGCCATCTTTTATTGAAAGTTTTTTTTCATTGGGACAGTTAGTTGTGAGAAACCTGTACACAAAAGTATCTCATTTTTTCAGGTTTTGCTACTGTTTGCGAGATGTCGCAAGCGATTAAAACATCTAAGTAGTGAAAATCGTGATTATTCAAAAACTATGATGAATGGAGCAAATTTAATTGCATTTCTGACTTCGGCATACCAAAATTCTCCTGTACTACCATTGTTTAAATAAGGGGGATAGTTAGTCAATGCCTGTGGAATTGGTATTGGAGCCAAACGCGAGTGCCATCTAGCGTAATTATTTGCTAACATGAATATGTTACGTCATTTTAGTGCTGTACTGATGCGCCTACTATAAGAAATGTGAACATTGAGAGGAACTACAAAAAATTGTAGAAGGTTTCTACACGTAAACAAAACACTTCCTAAAGTTTCCTTCTTTGCAATTGCAACACATCTTCATACATGTTTATACCATTTATTTTAAAGCAGTGGAAGCAGAGTTGGACTTGCCTAATGAAGAAGTTTTGAGGGTTATTTTGTTTGAACTTTTTATTGGATATTTTTCAGTCGAGCAAATTGTCTCTGTTAATTATTGAAACTAGAGTATATTTCAGGACTATTTTTGTACTTACACAGTTCTTTTTGCAAAAGAACCTCAACACGGATAAATCACACACAAACCTAACCTGAGCAAGATAAACTGGTCATCAAATATCACTATATAGCATCTTTAGTGGGTTCAGCGATGTCTTGTACTGTCTCTGGGATATATCTATTGTAAAATATTACTAGTTTACACAGGGGCACAGGGTAGCTAAGTACATCTTTGAAGAAATCGCGCTGGTCATATAAGGCATTGGAATTCACAGATTCGCATAACTAAACTGGTAGCCGCGAGCAATAACGCAAGCAAAGTGGCCTTTGTAAATGTGCTTCTGGATGAGTTTACTGCAAATGTATAAATATAAGGAGAATAGTTGGTCAACCTTATGGGATTACGATTGGATTCAAATGGAGGCGACATGTAGATGTCGTCAGTGGTGTTCGCATCCAAGTCACACAGAAAAAAATTGGTACCTGAATACAATGAAAAAGTTCAGTGACTCAATGAATATTTTTATCAATATTGGTCCAATGAACGCAATCGTTATGCCAATATACCACTGGTTATCCATACTATGAATACGGATCTTAATAATATCAATGAATGCTTTCATTGATATAATGATCAAGTACATCAAATAGGTTCGTTATGGTAATGAATTTCATTCATAAAACGAATGAAGAGTGTTCATCTAAGCAATACATTTTATTTGTTCAACTGATGAAACTGTATTCATCAAATTAGTTATTATTGTCCATTCTTCGAATGAATGCTGTATGATTGATATAATGATTCAGATTAGTTCGACGATGGATAATTTTCATCAATCCAATGAACGGTGATAATATTAAGTATCGGTCATTCTTTGATTCAATAATTGATATACATTAAATCTATGTTTCAGTTTATTCTCGTGATGCTTTCACACATTGAACTTATTACTTTGTTTATCATTTGAATACGTGGTATTTATTCAATCATTGCATATCATTCGTAAATGCAATGAAGGCCTCCCACTGATATTGAGCATACAGTGAGAGCATACAGTGAGTTTCCGAAAGATATGCAAAATAATTAACATGCATTCATCAGAACATCGCAATCCTGATTGAAAGGCGTATCTCCAAGTTATCTTTTATTTCAGCTGGCTCCTTTCGGACCTCTTCGGATGTCTCTGTAGTCTGTGCTACCTGAAAAGATGCTTCAACGATCGCTTCTGTCTGCTTAAGTTAACCGGCACTGTGCAAACAACGAAGTCGTGTGGAGTGGTCCCTCTAGTGGAGGCGCTGTGTACTACCAGCTAAAGCTAACTTACCAGCAACGGAGATTTCTGTGCGAGGATTCGGCTGAACAGATGCCGGCAAAATTTATGAGTATATTTAAACACGAGATGGCTTGGTTCGACATAAAACTTATTATTATATTCATGAACATATTAATTACGGAGTTATAGAATGGGAGGAAAATGTTGCTTCTATCTGCCGGAGTTATAGAATGGGAGGAAAATGTTGCTTCTATCTGCCTAACAAAACTGGGACTTAGTAAATTCGTTACACATTCTATGATCTTTCCATAGTCCCAATAAAACCTGTGTGTAGACCTGAAAATAGATTATCATTGATTTCGATAAACTTGGATTCATTGTAACAATAAAATCATCTCTGGGACCATTAATTACGTTCATTTATATGATGAACAATTTCAAATAGATTCAGTGTACCCCTTTCATTACCTCAATGAACTTTTCCATAGCAGCAACGAAACCTGTTCATAAATGTAAAAAAGATCATCTTTGATCTCAATGAACTTGAATCATTGTCACGATGAAAAATGTATTGTGCCAATGAACGGAAAGGTAATAAACGGTATTCATTGATATAATGTACCACATTTTTTTCATGAAATAGTATACATTGTTTCAATGTACTTCTTCATGAAACATGTTCATAGGTCTGAAAATAGATCATCATTGATCTCGATAAACTTGAATTCATTGTAACAATAAAAACATACATATTTCAGTGAATGGTCAAAAATGTATTGTGCCAATAAACGAACAGGTATTCATCAATAAAATGTACCATATTTTTTTAAAATATATACATCAGTGCTCTGGGACCATGAATTATGTTCATTGATGTGATGAACAATTTCAAATTGTTTCAGTGTACCACATTCCACACCTCAATGAACCTATCCATAGCAGCAACGAAACCTGTTCATAAATATAAAAAACCATCAACTTTGATCTCAATGAACTTGAATTCATTGTATCAATAAATACCTTCGTACATCAGTGAATGTTTAATCACTATCACGATGAAAAGTTAATTGTGCCAATGAACGGAAAGGTAATAAACGGTATTCATTGATATTATGTACAACATTTTTTTTCATGAAATAATATACATTGTTCCAATGTACTTTTTTCTTCATTTCAATAATCTTTTTCAATGCCGTAACGAAATATGTTCATATGTCTGAAATTAGATCATCATTGATCTCAGTGTACCCCTTTCCTCACCTCAATAAACTTTTCCGCAGGAGCAACGAAAACTGTTCATAAATGTAAGAAACGATCATCTTTGATCTCAATAAACTTAAATTCGTTGTATCAATAAATACCTACAAAAGTCAGTGAATATTTATTCATTGCCACGATGAAAAATGTATTTTGCCAATGAACGGAGAAGTAAAAAACGGCATTTATTGATATAACGTACCACATTTTTTTCAGTGCATGTCGCAACTTGAATGGCCGAATACGTAATTTGGCAGTCACGTTGAATTTCTGTAAAGTAGATGGCGGATCATGTGATGAATTGTAAATAGAGTAGGTAGGTGGTACCAATGACTGCAATACAATTAGAAATAATGGAAATATGGTTCAATTCAAGAAATAATTTCTTCTGCTGTTTCATGGACCGTATTCGCTTTAATTAGGGTCACACCATTAAGTAGATAGGTATATTTGGGGTGTGGTGATTTAGTTGTTAGTTAGGAATGTAAATTCAGTGGATGTGTTAGTATTCATTCTGTTGTGTTTTGGATTTTGTAAAGTGATTTAAATATAACTGATAATTAAAAGCAATTTGGACAGCGGTAGATATAGCCTCCGAAACGTCAACAGTTTTCAAAAAAAGAGAAGTATTCTTTGTTAATTCTATCTCATTTTTTCAGATAGGCAAATTCAGTGTAGGGTACGTTACTGACAAAAATTAATTTCTTTCAAGACAGCAGTCTTGTGAACGCAGTAACTTATCGGGCAAATTATTTAATTTGCCCTTCTACACTTGTACAGATTTCTTTGGATTAAAAAAAAAAAATTATTTTCAGATTGTGGAAGGTCATAAACCCAAAAAATCATGTCAAGAACTGGATTTCCTCCACAAAATCAAACTTTCAATCAATATATAAATGGCACTTTTGACTTTTTAGTTTAGTTATTAGGTGGAACTTAATTTAAATCATTTTAAAGCTAGTTGGTTACAACTGAACATTATTGCAAAGTAATCGCCTTTGATTAATTTCAGATTGATATTTCTTAACAGCCCTCATCTTCAAAATCGCCCCTTTCTAACCTCAAAAATAGGTAGGGTGCCAGAATATCCAATCAAGCTAACAGGTTCACTTGAACCACATTTTAAGATAACCTAAGCAAATAACACTACACGTATCATATATGTGAACTAATAATCTTGATTTTAGACTTCGTATTCGATAACACCTTTCATGCCATTTTAAACAGCTTTCTCAGATTATATATTTCGGTGTATTTCAGAAAAAATACTTCATATTAATATTCATGAGTCATTTTTACATAAAACGAACCTCCTCCGTATGAAATAGGAAATATTAAATTTGTAACTAAATTATTAAGGCATCGACTACAGTGATCTTACTTAATTATAATAATTTTTTTTTCAAGATTTCAATATTAAAAAATCTCTTAAAATTTCTCATGAGTGACTCTTCTTTGGATCCGTGCCTGAGTGATGATACATTTGCAGTAAACTCATCCAGAAGCAGATTGATAGAAAGAAATGTTTGTATAGAGCTATTTGCAGTGCTGCGAATAAACAGTTAAATTTGTGGGAAAAAGTGCACATAAAATTCTGAAAAGTTTTGTACAAATAGTGATTGTGAAGAACGATTTATGTTAATAATTTGAAACATATTTAGGAAACTACATAGCATTGAGTTTGATTGAAAGTATTTTTTCTGAAATGGGTCGAGACGGTACACGAAGTCAAAGCCAAAGCAGTAAGGCTGAGGATGAATTGCACTCAGTAATTAAAGAATTCGTCACGAAATTATGCACAGCAGATGATTTCATCAGTAAAATAACGGAAACAATAACTGGTATATTCGAAGAAAAGTACAACAAAAAAATCGAAGAATTGGAAGATGAAAATAGAAAAGTAAATGAGAAACTACAGAAGCAGGAAGATACAATCAAAACTTTGATGGAACATAAAATCAACGAAAATTGTCATCAGAGAGGATCTGACGATTGAACAGCTGAAAATTGTGAGCGAGGCTGTGAGGAAAGTTGGGACATCTGGCACAGTATGGACTAATTCTGGAAGAATTTACGTCAAATTAAATAATCAACATGGTCCCAACAGAATTAGCAGTCTGGATGAGGTAAAGGAACTACGTTTATAACTATTCATCTGAACTTTGCATTTCTCTGTTTGCGTTGAGTTGTGGAACTTTATTATTTCTATTTGGTGCGCATATAATTTTAAGATTAATGTTCGTAGCACTGTGGGCAGTTGGGTCGTCCCCGTGCCGTTAAGTTCTATATTATCAGTTTTGAACAAAAAACTTTTGTTTTTCTCAATTATTAGATATAGTTTTTCTCGTCTTTCTTATTAGTAGCGAGAATTTATTTAATTTAATTTACAGAATGTTATTAAGAATAGGTTGTTTTAATGTAAGATCATTATTACCCTCACTGCAAAATATTAAACAGATAGTTTTGGATAATTCATTAGATATAATTTTAATATGCGAAACATGGTTGAAGAATGATATTAGTAACGACCAACTGCAATTTGACTCCTTCAATTTATACAGGGCGGACCGAAATTGTAGAGGAAAGGGATTGTGTATATATGCTAAACAACAATTATTTCGCTGTGAAATCATTGAGAGTAGACAGGACTACGTGTGGGAACAATATTGGATTAAAATTACTACACAGAAAAAATCATTCGCTATTGGGATAATTTATAAGCCACATCAACAAAATACGAATGCTTTTCTGGACGAATTTGAAAGTAGCCTAATTGACATAGCGCTAACGGTGGATGAAATTATTTGCAAGGGGGATTTCAATTTGGATTTGTTCGATTATGAAAATAATTGCGTTAAAAAATTCCACTCAATATTAGAAACATTAGGTCTGTGTCAAATAATTGATGTTCCTACAAGTCACTGCTACATCAGCAACTCTGTTGGATTATGTCATAGTTCAAGAACGTGCTGAGGTAGAAAAGGGAATAATTCATAAAAGTATATCAGACCATTCAATAGTTTACTGTAACTTCGAGATAAATGGTAGTTCACGAAAACCAAAGATATGCACATATAGAAGTTTCAAAAATTTCGATGAAAATTTATTTCACGTAGATTTATTCAATACGTCTTTTTTTTAAATATACGACCAGCAAAATGTGGACGAAAAATTATCATACTTGGTTAATTGTTTGAATCAACTGTTCGATAGGCATATTCCTATAATTTCATCTAGGGTTACGAAAGCACAAGCACCATGGTTAACACATGTTATCAAAATCATGATGAAAGAGCGAGATAAAGCTTTAAAAAAATATAAAAAAACTGAATTACAGACACACCTCGATTTTAATAGACAAATTCGCAATTATACTAATAGAGCCATTCAAAGGGAGAAGAAGGCATATTTCACATACCAGTTTAATAATACATCATCAAAAGAAACGTGGAGGACACTAAGGGCCAATAAGTTTATTCCTGATAAAAACAATGATATACCTGAAAACTTGAAAAATCCGCATGAACTCAATACATTTTTTTTGAAGTCAATACCGTATAAAGAGCCAACGGAAAATCTACTGAATTTCTATAATAATAATATAGTTAATAATGAAAGCTTCAAATTTGAAGAAATAAACGATTTATTTGTATACAGAACTATATCTGAAATAAAAACGAATGCAAAAGGGTGTGATGGCATTAACATAAAGCTTATTAAACTTTGCTGTCCCCACATTGTACCATATATTACCCATATAATTAATGTATGCTTAACAGAAAACGTCTGTCCGGAAATGTGGAGGAAGGCGGTTGTACAGGTTTTACCTAAGAAGCGAAATCCGACGGAACTGAAAGATTTGAGGGGTATCAGTATTTTACCCACAATGTCGAAAATTCTAGAGAGGGCCATGGAGTTCCAAATTAAGAATTATGCTCAGCGCTTTTCTTTGATACCAGATGTACAATCGGGATTCCGAAAAGGATATAGCTGTACAGGCGCACTCCTACATATTACCGATCACATAATAAAAGCGATAGATGAAAAGAAATGTACCATACTAATTTTGTTAGATTTTAGCAGAGCCTTCGATACAATTAATTATAATTTGATGCTAGGAATCTTGAAATATCTTGGGTTTTCCTCCAATGCGTTGTTGTTAATAGGTGAGTACTTAAAAGGTAGGCAACAAAAAGTATGTATAGGTGATCGTTGTTCAGAATTCCTGAACCTTACCTCTGGAGTACCGCAGGGCTCTATACTTGGACCTTTGTTGTTTTCTATGTATACATCTCAACTACTATCCAAGCTTCAGTTATGTCAAGCTCATTTATATGCTGATGATACCCAGCTGTACTACAGCTTCCCGGTTGAAATAGCTGATGATGCACTGGACCTAGTCAATGTAGATTTGAATAGATTTGTTGAGACAGCTACTGATCACTGTTTATGTATCAATTCAGATAAATCCAATTTGCTGATATTCGGTCCAAAAAATCACCGAGAAACGGTTAGTCAATCTGTGGATATACAGATTCTGGGAGAATCTCTAACAATTGTAGATGAAGCAAAAAATCTAGGTGTAGTGATAGATACCAATTTGAGATTTGAAAAGTATATTAACAGACTGATACAACGAGCCTACGCTACTCTTAAAATGATTTATGGTAAAAGACATTTTCTGCCGTTTCAAGTGAAGAAGTCCTTATGTGACTCTATCATATTGTCCGTGTTCAATTATGCTGATGTGCTTTATGGTCCAAATTTAACTACATACTACAAGAAAAAGATTCAAAAAGTACAAAATTCTTGCTTAAGATTGATCTATGGAATTCGTAGACCACAACGAACATATAAACTTCAGGAAATCGGTTGGTTGAACATGGAAAATAGAAGAGTACATCATGCATTATGTTTTTTTCATAAAATACTTATCACGAAATTACCACCTTATCTTCATCGCAAAATTACATATCGTACAGATATACATAATCTGAACATTAGGCATAGAGGTTTGCTTACAATACCTGCTTTTAGAACAGAAATATTCAGACGGTCCTTCAAATATCAAATTTTCGAATTGTACAACTTACCAGAAAACTTCAAATCTCTTTCTACGAATAAATTCAAATTAATTACTAGAAACTATTTGTTCAATTCCCAAGGGTGAATATCTGATCTTGCATTGTACTCAACACCACATAATACTCAATATAAATTTTGCAAATGATATGTTCAATTGTGAATGATAGGTTTTTTTTGTTTTCGTTTTCTTTCTGTCGTTTAGGGGTTAAGTGGAAGAACATTTTCTGCAAATGCTTCATTTGCAGGAAATGAACTTCGCCCTTTGTTTCCAAATATTTTTTTATTGTCTTTATTGATGTATTGGTATTGGTTGATTTTGGAAATAATGAAGACGATATTATTATTAATATTATTATTATTATTATTATTATTTACAAAAGCTACTTTGCTTGCGTTATTGCTCGCGGCTACCAGTTTATTTATGCGAATCTGTAAATTCCAATCCCTTATATGACCAGCGCGATTTCTTCAAAGATGTACTTGGCTACATCGCAGTACCCTGTGCAAACTAGTAATATTTTACAATATATCCCAGACACAGTACAAGACATCGCTGAAACCACTGAAGAAGATAGTGATATTTTTTGATGACCAGGTTAGGTTTGTGTGTAACTTATCTGTGTTAAGGTTCTTTTGCAAAAAGAACTATGTAAGTACAAAAATAGTCACTCAATCCTGAAATATACTGTACTTTCAATAATCAACAGAGACAATTTGCTCGACTGAAAACTATCCAATAAAAAGGTCAAACAAAATAGCTCTCAAAACTTCTTCATGATCATTAGGCTAGTCCAACTCTGCTTCCACTGCTTTAAAATAAATGGTTTCAACATCTATGAAGATGTCTTGAAATTGCAAAGAAGGAAACTTTAGGAAGTGTTTTGTTTACGTGTAGAAACCTTCTACAATATTTTTGTAGTTTCTCTCAATGTCCACATTTCTTATAGCATTGTTTAAATATAAGGGGGATAGTTAGTCAATGCCTGTGGAATTGGTATTGGAGCCAAACGCGAGTGCCATCTAGCGTTATTATTTGCTAACATGAATATGTGACGTCATTTTAGTGCTGTACTGATGCGCCCACTATAAGAAATGTGGACATTGAGAGGAACAACAAAAATATTGTAGAAGGTTTCTACACGTCAACGAAACACTTCCTAAAGTTTCCTTCTTTGCAATTTCAACACATCTCCATACATGTTGAAGCAGAGTTGGACTTGCCTAATGATCATGAAAAAGTTTTGAGATATTTTGTTTGAACTTTTTGATATTTTTCAGTCGAGCAAATTGTCTCTGTTAATTATTGAAAGTACAGAATATTCCAGGATTGAGTGACTATTTTTGTACTTACACAGTTCTTTTTGCAAAAGAACCTTAACATGGATAAGTTACACACAAACCTAACCTGAGCAAGCTAACCTGGTCATCAAATATAAATATATGTATATATAAATACCTATTACTAGTTTACACAGGGGCACAGAGTACTGCGATGTAGCCAAGTACATCGCGCTGGTCATATTAAGAGGGATTGGAATTCACAGAAACAAATTCGCATAACTAAACTGGTAGCCGCGAGTAATAATGCAAGCAAAGTAGCTTTTGTAAATATGCTTCTGGATGAGTTTACTGCAAATGTTTCATCACTCAGGCACGGATCCAAGGAAGAGTCAATCATGAGAGATTTTAAGAGATTTTTTAATATTGATATCTTGAAAAAAAATTATTATAATTAAGTAAGACCACTGTAGTCAATGCCTTAAAAAAATAATTAAGTAACAAATTTAATATTTCCTATTTTATACGGAGGAGGTTCGTTTTATGTAAAAATGACTCATGAATAATAATATATAGAATTTTTTCTGAAATACACCGAAATATACAGGGTATTCCACATTCGATGGCCTATTAGACGTTTCTGGAGAACGGAACAACAGATCATTTTGAAAATTTGTGGGCATGGATAATCAAACATGCTGTACCCGTCTAAAATATTTTCATCAATACAGTGTTGCCACTTGTATCAGAAAGTAGTAGCTAATTTGTTATTTTAAATAAAACACCCCGTATATTATATGGATTTTGAAATCCTTATAATATTCCTTACAACTTTTCCATATAATTCCCTACCTATCTGTGACGGTTTTCGAGATAAAAATTATTTTGTCAATTTTTTGTGTAAAACCTGACCATTGAAAAACAACATTTTTTTACAATGCAAATGACTGAAACTCAGTTTTTTCAAATGGAACCCCCTGTATATTATTTCATTTTCGAATTCAACGAACCAGTTTGAATGAGTTTTAGTGAGTATATCCTATACCTATCTCTTACCGTTTATGAGATATAAATTATTTTATAATTTTTGAGGTCTGTGCAAGTATGAAATTTGATGAAAAATCTATCAAATAACAAAAAACAGTTTCATATTTTTTGGGAAAAGTATAATGAAATACATGAATCTTCCTTAATACTGGGTGAATGACAAATATGATTATGTTGACAGTTCGAAGAATGAAAAATTAAATTGATTAAATCAATTCTACACAAGATATAATATTACAAAGTTTACTTGACAATTACAACACATTTGATATTGAAAAAACAAAAACTCAGTAGCTCAGATGCTTGAAATGCTGACCATTCACATGCAAACATTGATGGATCGACGTCATTACATGATCAGTCGTGGCTCTGTGGATTTCCGACGGGTCGATTTCTTCAAAAGCACGTCTAACCCTGTTTTGTATTCACAGATGTTCTATAAACCTTTTCTTTTACTTTTCCCCAGAGATAAAAATCTAGGGGAGTCAGATCTGGTGACCACGGCGGCCAAATCCAAGAACCTAAACGTCGTATCCACCGATCTTCGACCAACAATTATCATATATGTTTAGAGGTAAATTATCAAGGAATTCACTTACAGTTGTTCGCAGAATATCCAAATATTTTTCGGAATTCAACTTTTCCTCATAAATGCATATTGAAAATGTATCATCCATAAACATACAAAACACATTAAAACTGAATTTTTGTTGAAATTTCCTTTCTCTAATGAAATGAGGGTTTTCTGATGCCCAGAAATGATTATTCCGACGATTGAATATTCCCTCACGTGAAAACTGTAATTCATCGGTCCAAATAATTTTTGTCAAAAAGTTGTGATCTTTGTGTGTCCATGTTAGTAACATTTCGCAAAATTCTACTCATTTCGGTGGATCATCTCTATGTAGAGCTTGCAGCCTGATGAATTTGTAACCGTGCATATTATGTTTTTCTAAAATTCTCCATATGGAAGTGCGAGAAATTCCCAAATCCACCGCAGCACTAGATATTGATGCATGAGGATAAGCATAAAAATATCCCAAAACATTGATTTCATTTTCCATATCACCTGATTCTGTTTATTTCTCGAGGCGTGAACTTTTCCGAAGTTGAGATAATTGTGTTCAATTCTTCTGAATTTCCGTTCGTTCATTGCCGGTACATTTGGATACAACTCATTAAATCTTCTACAGGTCCTTGATATTATTTTATTGCACTAACCGTGAACATAAAACAAATTCGGAATATCAGAGTTTGAATAATTATTATTTTCAGTTTTCACTACTCTTGTATGACAGTCGGACTATTTAAACACGTTATTGTCAAGTTTATTCCTTTGTTTTTCAAACAGACCAGTAGCAGCAAATCATGACACACTATTATTCTTGTTGAAATTTGGTATCGAAATCCAGAATTAATACTGCCGTCCTAAGCAAAACCCTATTATCTACAAAAACGCCAAAACGGAGTAAATCGGGTTTTTACTTGGGAATATTGTTCTAATGGAATACGGGTATATAAAATAGCTTGAATTTTATATTTTAAATCGAAATACAGAGTTGTCGCTTGGTCAGAATGTAATATTTGGATATTCTGAGAACAACTGTAAATGAATTTCTTCACAATTTATCTCTAAACAGGTGAAGTGGGCAGAGAACTCACTAATTTATTCGAAGATCGGTGGATACAACGTTTGGGTCCTTGGATTTGGCCCCCGCGGTCATCAGATCTCACTGCCCTAGATTTTTATCTCTGGGGAAAAATAAAATAAAATGTTTACAGAACACCCGTAAACACAAAACAGGAACAGGAAAACAGGGTAAGATGTGCTTTCGAAGAAATCGACCCGTCGGAAATCCGCAGATCCACGACTGATCATGTAATGACGTCGATCCATCAATGTTTACAAGTGAATGGTCAGCATCTCAAGCATCTGAGCTACTAAGTTTTTTGTTTTTCATTATCAGATGTGTTATAACTGTGAAGAAAATTTTGTAATATTATCTCTTGTGTAGAATGAATTTAATCAATTTAATTTTTCAATCTTCAAACTGTCAACATAATCATATTTGTCATACACCCAGTATGAAGGAAGCTTCATATATTTCATTACAAAAGATAACGCTTTAGTTTGTTATTTGATAGATTTTTCATAAAATTTTATAATTGAAATTTTATACTTCCACATAGCTCAAAAATTAAAATTATTTATATCTAATAAACGGTAAGAGATAGGCATAGGACATACTGAATAAAACTTATTCTAACTGGTTTGTTGAATTCGAAAATAAGATAATATACAGGGTGTTTCATTTGAAAAAACTGAGTTTCAGTAATTTTCATAAGTCCCGAAAAGAAGTTACTTCTGAGCCTCCCTGTATGATGAAACTGAGATCCAGTTCATCGGCAGAATACCTAATGGCCTTATGCAGCTATCACTCGAATTTCAATATTTTGTAAATTTGCATTGTGAAAAAATTGTTATTTTTCAATGGTCAGGTTTTACACAAAAAATTGACAAAATAATTTTTATCTCGAAAACCGTCACAGATAGGTCTAGGGAATTATATGGGAAAGTTGTGAGGAATATTATAAGGATTTCAAAATCCACATAATATACGGAGTGTTTCATTTAAAATAACAAAGTAGCTACTACTTTCTGATACAAGTGGCAACATTGTATTGATGAAAATATTTTAGACGGGTAGAACATGTTTGATTATCCATGCCTACAAATTCTTAAAATGATCTGTTGTTCCGTTCTCTAGAAACGTCTAATAGGCCATCGAATGTGGAATACCCTGTATAATCTGAGAAAGCTGTTTAAAATGGCATGAAAGGTGTTATCGAATACGAAGTCTAAAATCAAGATTATTAGTTCACATATATGATACGTGTAGTGTTATTTGCTTAGGTTAACTTTAAATGTGGTTCAGGCTGTTAGCTTGATTTGATATTCTGGCACCATACCTATTTTTGAGGTTATATTGGGGGTGATTGAAGATGAGTACTGTTTAGAAATATCAATCTGAAATTAATTGAAGGCGATTACTTTGCAATAATGTGCAGTTGTAACCAGCTAGCTTAATTTAAAATTATTTAAATTAAGTTCCACCTAATAACTAAACTCAAAAAGTGACATGTATATATTCCTGCCACCATTTACCGCTGTCCAAATTGCTTTTAAATATCAGTTATAGTTGAATCACTTTACAAAATCCAAAACACAATATTACACAACAAAATAAATACTAACACATCCACTGAATCCACATTTCAAACTAAATCACCACACCCCAAATACTTTACGGTGTGACCCTAATTATAGCGGATACGGTCCCTGAAACATCAGAAGAAATAATTTCTTGAATTGAATCATATTTCTAATTTTATTGCAGTCATTGGTGCCACCTACCTATTATATTTACAATTCATCACATGATCCGCCATCTACTTTACGGAAATTCAACGTGACTGCCAAATTACGTATTCTGCCATTCAAGTTACGACATGACTTGGATGCGAACACCACTGACGCCATCTACATGTCGCCTCCATTTGAATCCAATATTAATCCCATAAGGTTGACCAACTATCCTCCTTATATTTAAACGATGATTTAAACAATGCTTATAGTGGGTGCATCAGTACAGCACTAAAATGACGTCACATATTCATGTTAGCAAATAATTACGCCAGATGGCACTAGCGTTTGGCTCCAATACCAATTCCACATGCATTGACTATCTATCCTCCTTATTTAAACAATGGCACTACCAATTTCATGGATTTCTTTCGTGAACAAGCCAAAATATCAACTTTCTCCTAGAGCCTTCGTATTCTCTATGGATGATCTAAAAGCAATTATTTACAGGGGAATAGCCACAATTACCTCGAAAAACGTGTGTTTAGAAAAATCGAGTTTTTATCACAAAAAACACGATTATTCAAAAAGTATAATAGACAGAGCGGAACTGATTACATTCCCGAATCCCGCATAACACGATCATCGTGTAATACAAATTTTATTGCAGTTCTGAAACGTGAAACTTTTTGAAAAAAGTTCAAAGGGGTTAGCCATTTTTCTTGAACAAGCCAAAAAATCAACTTTCTCCTAGAGCCTTCGTATTCTCGTTGGATGATCTAAAAGCAATTCTGAACAGCGGATTAGCCAAAATTATCCCGAAAAACGAGTTTTTTCTTTGAATTTATTCTTGAAAATAAATTTGATTCGGCTTCAGAATCGATCCGACTAGCTCTGTGGGATTCGACTTCTCCAGCCAGACGAAACATTTTCGAGTCCATCTTTTTAGTTTAACAGATGTGTCTCTGATGGGAATATAAACAATGTTTACTTGAATATGAAATTTTAAAGAAGAAATTCAAAAAGAATTTCTAAATTTCTTGCAGATTGTAAGTTCCCTCCAGATTATTCTCAAAGGCAACTTTAGGCCGCAATTCAAACGTAAAAGGCCGGCACGGCGTACAATGATACCTTTATAGGTATACAGGTCCTGTGACAGGTAGATAGTTATATATTTTTGTAAAAATTTTACAGAAAGTTCGGTGATTTTAAAATAACTAGCAAAGTTTATCGATAATAATAATAATTCACGAAAAATGTCAATGGCGAAGACGGGTATCAGGTAATGGGTGAAATAACAGTCGGCTCAGCTGTAACAGGGTTACGAACTTACGAATTCTTTCATATATCGCCCACTGTAGGACGAGCTCTGAAAAGAGCGATGAAGGAATCTTGGATTAGACTCGATTTCAAACAAGATATTTTTGTAGAAATATTCGAGCTAATCTCTATTTTTTCTTTTTCTGCTAGGTGACTATTCAGCGTTCTGGATGGATCGCCGCCACCGACGATGCACCAACAATATCTGTGGCCAATCTTCTTTTTCAGTCTTATAATGCTGAAACTGTTTTAATAATTTATTTAAAAATGTGGCCGGACTTTCATAGTCTCGGCCAGAGAATATCGGTAAATACTGTTTGTCTATTGGACGGCTTGGGTGATTACCGGTAAGTCCGATTATCACCTGAGCTAACTGTGCCATGGAATCCATAGATGGATTTGCCATTTGCACGGAGGTCCTAGTTGGCGAATTGCTGGGCCTCCCTAAAGTCGGATTTTCAAAATTTTTTTTTTTTGAAAAAACTTTTTTATTACTGGGAGGGCGCCACTAGCTCTCATTATTTTATCCATCGCGGGGAGCTGGAGGGAACGACGGAATAAAGGGATTTCTGGAAAATTGGAATCTATCTTCCTCTTCCAGAATTTTCGTTGTAGCATTCTGACTAAATTTATTGAATTCTAAATCGGACACAGTTTTCCAATCGGAATCCTGCATTATATTTGCTATTCTCGCGGAGGGAGAAACGAATGCTGTATTTAACGGAATCTGTTTAACGGGTTGACATTCACTACTAGCAAAAACATATTAATTATTATTTCCTAATGTCGGGGTTTCGAAAGGCATCCCTGGTTCGAACTCACGGCTCAATAAAAAAAATGGATTTATTGAAGAATCTATTCCAGAATGGGATAGGGTCCCGTCATCCATCCTGGAGACGGAGTTGGCATTGAAATGGGCAAGTCCCGATAAGTCCTCAGTATGATCGAGTCCGAAATTAAATCTATCTCCCACACTTGGGAAATTATACCTAGCTAGAGGTATATTAAGCCTAAATTTGGCCCCACGTTGGGCGCCATGTCGTCTAGGCTGAAGACTAGGATTTGCAAAAAATTCGGAAACCTCAGTTTCGACAGCGCGGCTAGCTCTAGGTTCGGCTGCCTCAGCCCCACGCGTATATTGCTGATCCATATTTAGAATACGAATCTAAAGCATTAAATGAGATCCGTGAGTAAGTAGTTATGAAAGTTTGAAATTTCATAATATTTTTAAAAAAATATGTTTCTTCGAAATAAATTCCAGAGAAAAGAATACTAAATGGAATAGTTTCTGCTAGCTACGCAAGCAGAAAACTCCGTGAGAATCTCTAATTTAGCAAAAGAAATTTAAAATCCCGATTTTAGATGTAAGTATTTTCAATAATAATATTTTGTTAAGAAAAATACAATACTTTAAATGTTGTAATGTTTTACATCTGCCTTGGCCCGCCTGGTATCGAATTCATTCAATTCGGCCTAAAAAGGCCAGTTTTTAATAGTTACTGGAGCAGGGCTTGCCAAGACCGATGACTGAAGTAAAGGTATATGCCTGTTAATTGGCCGGCGCGAATAATGATTAGTAAATATATATGCACACATCAAATGTTCAGAGTTATTATAAAGTCTTATCAGGCAAAAAGCACTCAAAAGTTCCAAAAGTTGATTTTAAGTTTAATTCACCAAACTTTGAATCGAAAATATATCTGTATTTCGATTCCAGTAAAATAGTTCAAGTTTTTTATTAAAGTTGAAAGTCAGCTTCCCCAAACAATTTCTCAAAATCAATTGTAGATTTGTAAATTTAATATATCTTACTATCAATGAAATAATTGTCTTTATATTCATTATTTATCACTGCAAAGACCCCTTTTGTGATTTATATCACCAACTGAGAGTACAGGTACTCTTACCATTAGCTTCTTCATACACTGCTGTAGAGAGGAAGGTTTCAGGAATGAAACAGGAGAATACGGGATACTACCAGTGACCGGTGACTGCTGCGATTCATTTGCTGGCTGTAGATTATACGTTTTAGCCCAATACTAAAATCTCTCTCCATTCGAAGATCCAATGACTAAAGAAAATCTGCTTATTTATTCGATATTGACTACGAATAAATTTCCAGGAACGACAACGAAACACTTCGTTTAATTTATTTGAATAATCTGCAGTGTAATCGCTAGATATTCAATAACACTGAATTTAACAGGAAAAATTCAAAATCAGAACTAGTTTCTATCAAGAAACAGAATAACAGCTGTACGTGCTCCATCAAATGCTAGGAGAGAACTCCTTTGAAAATCATGCACCCCCTAAGGTTGAGGCCCGGAAGTTGGAGCTCCCCAGCACTAACTCCGTGCTCAGATGCTCCCTCCCCCTTCCACCACCCCCGCTCTCGTCTGAGCGGATCCACATCCTGTTGATTGGCGATCAGCAGAACAAAATCTGATCGTTTGATATGGAGTGCTCGGCTTCTGTTGCCTGGAGCTCCCTTATATCTGACATGAGTGGACTTTCTTTACTTGGCATGATTTTACTGTGCATGATGCCCCCCTAAACGTGGCTGAGGGCCCTGGTGCAGGGCTTATGGCCCCTTTCTTGCTGACTGTTTATTTGATGTTCTCAAATTTATCTGAAAGAAAATGCTGCGAGCATGGTACGATTAGTTGTGTGTGTTCGGTTAAGGTAGGCGTTGACGTTGCTGAGGCAACCGTCTCTGCCTTACCTCTTCCGGTGTATCGTTGTATGTCTGGTTGACTGGTCTGCGGTATTTGTCTCTGTCTCTGTCGTCTTTCTCACGTCTGTCCTCTCTGAGGTCTGTCATAATCGGGTTGGAGTGGTTGCCCGCTCTGCCCAGTGTGTTGTCTGCGTGGGAGCGTATAAGTTGGTCGATGTGGTCTGGCGGTATGTTCAAGTCTCGTTGAATGAATCTGTTCGGCATGTACCTTGGGGCGTCTGTTGCCATCCTCAGGCAGACGTTGAAGAATGACTGAATCCTGTTCCTGTATGTATATGCACACTGTCCCCAGGCAGTTGATGCGTATAATACTATTGGAATCAGGATTGTTTTGATCAGTCGCAGTTTTATGTCCAGGACCAGTCTGCTGCTTCTTCCTATCAGGGGGTTTAGCTTCTGCCTTGCGGTTTTGGCTATCCCTATTCTTTGGTGGACGTGGGATTGGAAGGTTGGTTTCCTGTCTAGCCTCACCCCTAGATATACGGCTTCGTCTACCCAGGGAATTTGTTGGTTGTTCATGATTACCCGCCTGCTCGGAGTGATATGACGCCGAGTGAGTAGGATGGCTTTGCTCTTCTCGGCGTTTATACCGATTTTCCATCGGTTGAACCATGCTTCGAGTTTTCTGATCTGTCTTTGCAGTTTAGTTACGACCCACAGTTCGCTAGGTCCTTCTGCTATAACTGCTGTGTCGTCTGCGTAGAGCGCCAGCTTAGTTTCTGGGTGATCTGTTTTTGGCATGTCGGCAGTAAACACTGAGTACAAGTGCGGTGATAATACCGCTCCTTGGGGGACTCCCGCCTCTGTCCTTCTCGGTGTTGATAGTTCGCTGCCGACTCTGCATCTGATTTTCCTGTTCCTGAGGAAGGAGTTGATCAGTCTAACCATTGGTGTTGGGTATCCTGCGTCTATGAGTTTCGTTATAAGTCCGTCGTGCGAGACTCTGTCGAAGGCTTCCTTTGCAAAGCCGAATCGGCTTATATTTATACCTGCGTGCTACACTCTGAAAGTGGCACAAAACCCGATCCCAGCTCGCTGATAGGAGTGGGCGGGGCCTAACGGAAATCTCGGCCTGGATGTACTCCAAGTCCGAAATTTCATCAATTTTATTTTTGAAGAAAAATATCCATCAGAAATAACTATACTATGAATGGAGAGATTATTAAATGCATTATTAGCAACATTCGTTGGTAATTAATGACAGCTTGAATATTTTTGTGGCTCTTGGCATGCTGGAATATTTGATTCGAACTATCAGATTTCGATGGAATTTGATAATTTCTACGCAGATTATGACATGTCCCCCCCTGAGAAATCGCTTGCTTTTGGTTGTGAGATACCAGACCTTCCGATGAAGAGCCAACATCTGTTGCTTTATTCAGAATTTTACAAAGAAAAGGTTATGGTGGACAATCGGTCCCGGTCAGATCTGGCTTACAAAATTTCCCTATCCTAAAGTTACACTGCTAATTACCAGCTAACAATACAAAATAGGCATGGTAATCGCCAATACCCAACAACTTAACAAACATATAAGACTAGTTACTAATATAAGGAGTTATTGCTTAGGGGAATTTACAATTTGCACTTTCAATGCTGGTAACATCCAGGTGCATCACGGGGGGTATTACAAACAATCTCAAAACAAGAGCACCCGATATGACTTCAAGGAAGAGTTCAATTTTCTCTCAAGTACTCCAAATGAAATTGCTGTCTATCAATCTTCTCCCTCTAGTAGAGGAGGGCGAGGATCTAAATGATCCTGACCTGGTCGCGGTGCGGGGGCTAATCGAAGATCATCAGTATGAATGTTTCGTTCTAAGCCTCCTTTGTTTACTATGAAGCAATTTGGTCCTGCCGCTCGTTCAACTTGATAGGGCCCGACCCAATGTTGACCGAAATTTTTGCAGTATTTGTCGCCACTGCGACAGAGAATCCATTGCCCAGGCGTGAACTGAACTGGCTGATGATCAGGGTTAGGATAAACTTTACGCCGATAAGCTTGGGAGGATGTTGCCCCGCCAACTATCGTGGATGCCCATCCTTCCCGAAACCCAGGTTTACCGGAAGACCACAGCCAGCAGCACCAGCTGCGCAGAGGAATCCCCAACCTTCTTAACCCAGGAGAGAAAATCACAACCCGAGGAGAGACGGGCCACAACCCCAGCCGAGGCAAGAGCCACTCCATTGGGGCCCGAAACAGAAAACGGAGACTAAGACCGAAACCCAGAAGGAAAAAGTGCTAGAGGCCCTAGCACAAGCCACCCCTGAGGTACTGAACCAAATACTGGCGATCGTTAACGCCATGACAGCAACCGCAAGACGTTATTGCCAGCACAACCGACTGGAATACTGCAGATATGTTCGTGGACCATCAACGGCGCAATCCCGCGCAAAGATTAACTACTAGAACTAACCTCCAGAATCCGGGCGGATGTGATGGCATTACAAGAGACCAGGCTTGACGCAAGTAAAGACTACAACATCTCTGGCTACAGCTGCGTCAGGACAGACAGACCAGGGCCACGCGCCGCAGGTGGAGGGGCCATCCTAATGGTGAAATCGGGACTGGAGTACTACGAAGATGCCAAGCCAGAACTTTCGCTCGGTGAATCGGTAGCGATCAGAGTGAAGGTGGCAGGCATCGGCCTCATAAGAGTCTCATCAGTGTACGCTCCGCAAGGAGGTAATCTCCAGAGAGCGGACATGGAGAAACTCTTCCCAGACCACCACCCGACAGTAGCATAGGGGACTTCAACGCGAAGTCAAGGAAATGGTACTGCAGAAACGAGAATCACAGAGGCAGGTACCTGGCCCAAATACTGCTTCCAGATTTTGAGGATATCACAGTGATGGTAACTCACGAACCAACCCACTATCCAGGAGCGGAAAACCACACACCAGACATCCTAGACATAGCCCTAGTACAAAGCATTCTAACCACGATGGAAATAGCTGTACTAGACGAGGGCTCCTCAGACCATAACCCTATCCTACTAACCATAGGAGAGGACGCGAAAGATGAAGCCCCTAGGACTAGGACGATTGTGGATTGGACCAGGTACCAACAAAACATCAACAACCTCATCAACATCCCTAGGATAGACTCGACCCAGCAACTCGAAACCGCGGTAATCGAGCTAAGCCAGTTAATACTAGCCA
Organism: Chrysolina haemoptera; assembly: GCA_958298965.1. Lineage (NCBI taxonomy): Eukaryota > Metazoa > Arthropoda > Insecta > Coleoptera > Chrysomelidae > Chrysolina > Chrysolina haemoptera. The sequence continues at coordinate 30,212,691 of OY282596.1, forward strand.
TGGAAAGAAGCTCGAAAGAGATTCGGACCACCAGATTCGACTCCCAAGGAGGGATCCCACCCGAAATCAAGGAACTAATCAGGCAAAGACTCAGACTGAGGAGGCGATACCAGAAGAGACTAGGAATCAGCAATGGGACGAGGTGCTGGACGAGCTGAACACCGAGGACAACTCCCTCTGGAGAATGTAGAAAGTCCTGAGACACGGTCGAAGGAAGACATGCCCCCAACTCCACGGTAAAAGAGGAATCGTTTTCACGTACGGAGACAAGGCGGAAGCATTCGCTGACTCCTTCGAACTTCAGTGCCGGGAAACGATGTCGACTTCACCGAAGAAGTGAAAGAACACGAAAACCACGTAGACAAGACAATCAGACAGCTACGTAGAATAGACAACTCACGCACGACACTAGATCCAACTTCCCCAGAGGAAGTAAATATCATTCTTAGGCACTCTAACGCTAGGAAAGCACCAGGGCCGGATGACATACCCGTACGAGCACTCAAGGCGCTACCGAGAGGAGGCATCGCTACCCTGACCAACATCATAAACGCCATGCTGAGACTTAGGCACTTTCCAGCCAGCTGGAAAAATGCAACAGTCATCATGATCCCGAAGCCTAACAAGAACCCCACCTTCCCGCAGAACCACCTCCCCATTAGCTTACGCCGGCGATGAGCAAAGTAGCAGAAAGAGTTATCCAGCCAAGAATCGAAGCCATGACTGAGGAACTGAACATCCTTCCGGATGAACAGTTCGGATTCAGACAAGAACACTCGACAGAGCTCCAGATCACCCGCATTGTGGACACGGTTGTAAAAAGCTGGAACCGCAGTGCAAAGGGTCACCTAACTGGGGTAGTACTCCTGGACGTATTGAAAGCTTTCGACAGAGCCTGGCACGACGGACTCATAGCAAAGCTGATAGACTCAGGATACCAAACTCCGATGGCCAAACTGATCAGCTCCTTCCTGAGGAACCGAAAGTACCGATGTAGAGTGGGAACAGCACTTTCATCCCGCAGAAGATTAGAAGCAGGAGTACCGCAAGGAGCGGTACTATCTCCTCACCTGTTCTCAATCTACACTTCGGACATGCCAAGAACGGAGCATCCGTCAACACAGATAGCTCTCTATGCAGACGACACTGCCATCATAGCCGAGTCAAGTCATGAAAGGGGAGTCACAGACCAACTACAACGGCAAGTAAGCCTGCTTGAAGAGTGGTTCAACAGGTGGAAAATTAGCATAAACGCGGAGAAGAGCAAGGCAATACTGCTCACTAGGCGGCGAATGGCACCTGACAGACACGTCGTTATGAACGGCCAACAAATCCCTTGGGCAGACGAAGCCGTATACTTAGAGGTAACTTTAGATAAGAAGGTCACTTTCCAAAGGCACGTCACCCTGAGACTCGGAATAGCCAAATCCGCAAGGCGAAAGCTGTACCCGCTCATAGGACGACGTACCAAAATGGCCCTAGAGGTAAAGCTACGTCTCATCAAGACCGTCCTACTTCCGATCATACTGTACGCATCAAGTGCATGGGGGCAGTGCACGCACACGTATAGACACAGGATCCAGACGTTCTTCAACGTGTGCCTAAGAATGGCGACAGACGCACCAAGATATATGCCAAACCGGTACATACAACGAGACCTAGACATACCACCGGACTACATAGACACGCTGATACGTACCCACGCCACGACAACACTTGGGAGAGGGGGTAACCACCCAAACCCCATAATGACCGACCTACTCGAAGTCAGACGAGACAAAGACGACAGAGACAGAGACAAGTACAGAAGACCAATCAACCAGACAGACAATGACACCCCTGAAGAAATAAGACAAAGGCAAAAGCTCCAGCAACGCCAGCGTCTACTTCAACAGGGCTTGAACATCGATTAATCATATCTTATATATTTCAGCACACAAGGACCCAGATATTTTCAGTAAAATCATCATCAGACAAACCAGGGCCTTCAGCCCTAGCTATTAGGGCCTTCAGCCACGTTTCAGGGGACCATCATGCACATAAAGTCATTGTTATTCAAATGTCAACTCATGTCAGATATAAGGGAGCTTCAAACGCACAGAAGCCAAGCACTCCATATCAAACGATCAGATTGCATTCTGCTTATCGCCAATCAACAGGATAAGGATCCGCTCAGTGAGAGCGGGGGTGGTGGAAGGGGGGAGGGAGCGTTCGAGCACATTAAAAGTGCTGGGGTGTCGTCGAGGCTGAGTTTGTTGATTTGAACCTGAATTGATTTCAGATTCGAAATCGAACCGGCTAGCTCGGCGGGGTTCAGTATGCTCAGCCTGACGCATATTATTTTCCATTTTTTTATTTGGTAAAAAAAATAGACCTCTGATGTGAATTCTATTAAAGTTTAACTGAGTTACCGGTTGGCAATTATAGGAAAAACTGTAGCGAAGTAAATGTAGGAAAAACTTCTAAATATGCTTTTAGAAATATATTCCAACTAAAAATTTGATTTTTTTGGAACTATGAGAAAAAGGGGCGGGGCGAACTCTGAGAGACTCCCAGCCTATGTTGAGATAGATTTTTGATTAATTTACAAATATTAAAAATGACTTTACTAGTTTTTAATGAATATGAACTAATCCTTAACTCTGGTAAATAGTCAGTATAGCCGGGAATGGCAGGGGTGCGGAAGGTACGCACGCTTTAATGGTGAGTAGGCCACTTGAACGTTTCGTGTCTATCTTTATCGAATTCTTTATATGTGCCCTTTATTTTTCGGGCTAGCTCTGGAAAGAGCTCGTAGAGTCGGTGGCTGGAAGACACGAATCCGTAACAAGTGGGTACAACGCCCAGGAGTGTGGAATGCTATCACGGGTTTCTCAACCCAGGGCATCCAATATGTGAAAACAAGTCAAAGGTAAATAGGATCACTGTATATAGTAAAATCACTAGAATATTCTCACGGGACGTTAGCCCTTGATATTCACAACAAGATTAGCACTGTAAAGCTAGAGTGTTCGGGCTATGAGGCTTTATCATAGGCTTTACACTTGAAGTTGAAACAAAATAAGTCAATTGTGTAATTGCTTACGTGCGATGCGAGAGTATGTACTCTCGTTCAGGATGACACTATTCTTCAGTGTTGTTGGAACAGGCAGCAGAAATGAAAGACGGATTGTAGGATACAATCCTCGGCAGGACGGCAGTTGATTCACCAGGTCGAAGAGTGCTAGCTGTAGATTTTTCTTATAATGAATCCCCAAAAACTCGGATGCTTCAAATCGACAGCCTGACAGCAGCAAGGCTTGTCGCACAGGATTGAAGGATCACTGAATTTAACTTTACGTACTAGTCAAATATCTTTCGATAATAGTTTTGAACTAGTACACAAAAACAACAAGTTTGGATTTACAAAAGCAATTTTAAAACGGTTATAAAAAAATACACGAAGACTGAATGCAGACTGAATAGACTGAATAAATGCAGACGACTGAATGTCGACTAAAGACTGAATAATTAGGGATCTTTCACCCTTCTTTTATAGGAAATCGCGAAAAAAAATCCCCCTCGCGAGATTTTTCGCGTCACACATATGATCCCGTGCAATCGAGCGCGGTGGGCGGGGCCTGGCTAGCAGAATTCGTGCGCCAGAGTCCACAACCCGCGAAGCTGATACGTATGGGCGTGGCCTAACAGAATCACGCTTCGCTTATGACTACTAAATTCAACTTCGTGTCCGTCTACAGAATCGGACACGGAGCGATATGAAATCAATAATATATTAATAAAAATTAATTGTTTAAATGATCGGCAAAAATCCCTCCTTCGACATCCATCAATAGGAGAGTTTTTGGATCTAGAAATATGTCTGAAATATAGCTATTTCGGCATATTATGACAGGGGAGCTCCTTCTTCCGGGCCTCAACCTTAGGGGGTGCATGATCGAGCGAGTTAATTAGTCTCTGAATTGAGTAGGGATCGCCGTATACCTATAAAATTTGTTTCTGAGGAAACATTGAGCATTCTTTCTTGAATATGTAAAAAATCAACTTTCTCCTAGAGCCTTATTATTCTCTATGGATGATCTAAAAGCAACTCTGAACAGCAGAATAGCCAAATTTACTCTAAAAAACGAGTTTTCAGAAAAATCGACCTTTTTTCCTCGAAAAACACTATGGTGTGCTACAGAATAAAGGGTGTAATCTAACCTGTGGCATAATGAATGGCAGGTGTGAAAAAATCAAAAAAAAAATTGGGAAAGTTTAAATTGTGTTGGAAAATTTGTCGAGATTTTGGGAACCGCTGTCCGCCGAACGTCAGCTGACCGGAGCAGAGCCGCAAATACTGGAACTGCAGGATAGAAGAAACTGTGTAATTTCGAACAGCGGTTTCCAAGATTTTCCGAATTTTCCAACAAAATTTAAAAGAACCCCGCACTCCTCTTATGGAAAATGGCCTTCGGTTAAATTTCCTGAAATTTCAGTATGTTGTAGTATTTGATCACCTTATCAAAAATGTTTATTGGCCCAATACGATCCTATGACTAGTTTTCGAAATATTGGATGTTGAAGTTGAAAGTGGCCATTTTTATATCATTATTTTTTACGCAGTTGGAAGATTCAATATTTTTTTTCCAGCGTTCGTCATGCATATCATTCAAAACAATATTCTGATGCTTGAATGAGACAGACTTTTCAATTATCTGCACGGTAACCTTCAAACAAAAATAAGCTCAATCAATAAACAAAATTTATTAGGCCTCTCATAATATTTTTCAGTAAAACATGTATCAAAATATAATCAAACCTTGATTGAAAATAATTTGGGACTTGCAAACTCATAGGTACTGGGTGTTTAAATTTTTTTTACCGTAAATGGCTCAGCATTTTTTATTCATCTTGTATATTTTGAATACGAATACGATTTAATTGAAGACCAAATCGGAGTCTGTATCAATTTGAAGAATTCTACCAGGTGATTCAATAGAAATGACCAGAATAAAATGCCGAAATATTATTTTTTTCGATATCGCCCTGTATCTCAAAATTTCGTCGGTTAAATTCTTAGATCTTCTATTATTTATTGAGTGGTGATATTCGCATGGAAATCCAAAACTGTATATGCCTTCTATAGCTACTTTTTGAATTATCAGACACCAAAGTTACCAAGTACTTGGCTTCTCGGAATACTACCCAGACAAAAGTAAATATGGAAACAGAAATTATTCAATGGACCTTTTCAAAAGTAAGAGTAGAAAAAAAAATGAATTTTTTCCAAAGCAGGCGCATGGGATAATTGTGGTTTTAGGTAACTTTTTCTGGGAGGATATCAAAGCGAATGATCCTCTTAAATATTTTTAGATCTCGCTCACAGAGCCTTTGCCAAGAAAAACAAAACTTAATTGCCTCAGTAACTAACTATAAGCATCCTTTTTTCTTGCATGAACAAATAATTACGATCCATTGAATAATTTCAATTCTAATATTTAGTTTTGTGTAGCTAGTATTCCGAGTAACTAAGTACTTGGTAACTTTGGTGCCTGATAATTTAAAAAGTAGCCATAGAAGGCTCATACAGTATTGGATCTATATTGGAATAGCACCACTCAATAAAATAACAAAAAATCAAGGAATTTAACCGACGAAATTTTTAGATACAGGGAGATTTCAATAAAAATCATATTTTATCCTTTTATTTTGCTCATTTCCATTAAATCACCCGGTACATTTCTCCAAATTGATATAGATTTGAGATTTGGTCTTCAATTGAGTCGTATTCGTATTCGAAATATACAGAATGAGTCAAAAATACTGTCATTTATGGTAAAAAAAAAATCATCACCCAGTATGAGATTGTTAGTCGTGAATTATTTCCGACAGAGGTTTGTTTATTATATTCTGATACGTGTTTACTGAAAAATATTATTAAATGCCTTGTAAATAATGTTTATCTATTAAGCTTATTTTCTTTAAAGATTACTCTGTAGATAATTGAAAAACAGGTTTTATTCGAAAACTAGAATATTGTTTCTGATATAATGAATAATGACCACCAGAAAAAAAATGATTCAATTTTCTTATTGCGTAAAAAATAACAAAATAAAAACGACCACTTTCAACTTCAACACCCAATATCTCGAAAACTAGTCATAGGATCGTGTTGGGCCAATGGGCACTTTTGATAAGGTGATTGAATACTATAACATGCTGAAATTTCAAAAAATTTAACCGAAGGCCATTTTCCACAAGAGAAGTGCGGGGTCCTTTTTTTTTGAATTTTCCACACCTGCCATTTGTTATTAAATGGCATTATACACCCGTCATTCATGGGAGTGCAAGAGGCTAGATTACACCCTGTATATCAACTTCTGAACTATGCTGCCATTTATTATTGAAAGGATGAAGTTCTTTTTCATATGGAAAGTTAGTAGCGAAAAACCTGTACACGAAAGTATCTAATTCTTTCAGTGTTTTCTACTGTCCGCGAGATAAAAACATCTAGTGAAAATCATGATTATTCAAAATCTTTGATGAATAGAACAAAATTAATTGCATTTCTGACTTCCGCATCACAAAATTCTCCTGTACTAGCAATTTGATGCATTTCCGAGACGCGAAACTTTTTGAAAAAAGTTGAAAGGTGTTAGGCTGCTCCTATATTGGAAGCGGCCACCAGACCCGACCCGGCCAGACCCGACCCGGCCAGACCAGACTAGTCCTGACTTGGCGTTCCTAGTCTGCTCCTATATTGGACCTGACCTGGTCATACCAGACCAGTCCCGACTACATTGCAGCTAGTTTTCAGTCAGGAGCGGAAGAACCAGTGATGTGTCAACTTTTGACGAGGAAAGTTGTGTATTACAGGTGAAAAATTGACGAGGAACTTATTGATTTCATGGTATTGGACAGGAATTTATTAATAAAGTCGCGTAAAAAAAATGGGTTCATGATTTCAGTGAACACCACCTGCAAAGTGAATATTACACAACCTGCCTACCTATGCGTAGGCACCCTGATAAATTCAAAAAATATCATAGAATGACCGTCGAAACGTTTGATTACATTCTGTCTCACATAGAAGTTGTCCTACGGAAGTGGAATAACCAAACCAAGTACAATAGGTGATGTTAAAAAGCACCACCTCGACCAAAGCTTCCATGCAACTGGAAGAAAAAAAAAACTTGTTGTCAGACCAGTTCAGACCCGACTCCCCTCCACGGAACGAGCACTGGCTCCAGTGTAGGAGGGAGGACGGTGCGTCATGTTTGTTTTCTTCAGACCCAAGAGCGCCGAGTCGGGACTGGTCTGGTCTGGCCGGGTCGGTTCCAATGTAGGAGCAGCCTTGGGCTTCTTTCTTTCACCTGTCAAAAAATCAACTATTCTCGTTGAATGATCTTAAAGTAATTCTGAACAGCGGAATAGCCAAAATTACCCCAAAAACGAGTTTTCAGAAAAAGCGATTTTCCGGAAAAACATGATGGTGTGCTACAGAATCTATCAACTAATGAACTACGCTGTCATCTCTTATTGAAAGGCTGAAGTTCTTTTTCATTTGAAAAGTAAGTTGCGAGAAACCTGTACAAGAAAGTATCTAGTTCTTTCAGTCTTTGCTACTGTTCGTGAGATGTCGCAAGTGATTAAAATATCTAGTGAAAATCATAATTATTCAAAAACTATGATGAATGAAGCAAAATGAATTGCATTTCTGATTTTCGCATCATAAAATTCTCCTGTACTACCAATTTGATGCATTTCTGAGACGTGAAACTTATTTAAAAAAGTTCAAAGGGGTTAGTCTCCTTTCTTGAACATGCCAAAAAATCGAGCAAAAAATCAACTTTCTTCTAGAGCCTTCGTATTCTCGTTGAATGATCTTAAAGTAATTCTGAACAGCGGAATAGCCAAAATTACCCCGAAAAACGAGTTTTCGGAAGAATCAACTCGTTTCACGACAAACACGACCGTTCAAAAAGTATGATAGATAGAGCGGAACTGCATGATTACATATCCGAATTCCGCATAAAAATATCATCCTGTTATACAAATATAATACAGTTCTGAGCCGTGAAAAAAGTTCAAGGGGGTTAGCCTTCCTTCTTGAATATGCCAAAAAATCAACTTCCCCCTAGAGCCTTTGTATTCTCTTTGGATGATCTAAAAGCAATTGTTTACAGCGGAATAGCAGAAATTACCTTGAAAAACAAGTTTTCAGACGAATCCAGTTTTTATCACGAAAAACAGGTTTATTCCAAAAGTATGATAGATAGAGCGGAACTGATTACATTTCCGAATTCCGCATAAAAAAATCATCCTAAAAAAAATCGACTTTTTTTCTCCGAAACACATGATGGTATGCTACAGAATATATCAACTAATGAACTATGCTGCTATTTATTATTGAAAGGCTGAAGTTCTTTTTCATTTGGAAAGTTAGTTGCGAGAAACCTGTATACGAAAAAATTTAATCTTTTTAGTTTTTGCTACTGTACGCGAGATGTCGAACGCGATTAAAACATCTAGTAAAAATCATGATTATTCAAAAACTTTGATGAATAGAGCAAAATGAATTGCATTACTGACTTTCGCATCACAAAATTCTCCGGTACTAAGTACCAATTTGATGCAGTTTTGAAAAAAGTTCGAAGGTGTAAGACTTCTTTCTTGAACATGCCAAAAATCAACTTTCTCTTGGAGCCTTCGTAGTATCTTTGGTTGATCTAAAAGCAATTCTGAACAGCGGAATAGCCAAAATTCACGAAAAACGACTTTTCAGAAAAATCGACTTTTTTGACGAAACACACAATTATTTAAAAAGTATGATAGAGCGGAACTGATTACATTTCCGAATTCCGCATAACACGATCATCCTGTAATACAAATTTAATGCGGTTCTGAAGTGTGAAACTTTTTGAAAAAAGTTCGAAGGAGTTATTCTTCTTTCTTGAAAATGCCAAGAAATCAACTTTCTCCTAGAGCCTTCGTATTCTCTATGGATGATCTAAAAGCAATTGTTTTCAAGTATTCGGCTCAACAAAGAGAGATTTTGAGTTGATAAATAGTACAGAATTGATAAAAAGAAACGGTAATCCCTATCGAAAGGAGAAGGAATACTCTTCTGGATTCCCATGAATTTTGTTCATACCACAAACATTCAATAATAATTATTATTTGCGTTAAATATTGGTGTACGATATCTATACAACGTATTTCTTTCATGACTAAGTAAAACTGAGTAAAAGTTTATCAATTCTTCACTAGACGATTAACTTATTGATACCATGAACTTCCTGATAAAGTTTTTCTCGCACACAACAGTAATTCGTATTATAGGAACATGATGATTTGTGGAATGTTATCAGTTCCCCGAATGAAAGTTTCGGATCAAGATCAAAAAGTTCGCCATATAGCGTGGGGTGAAAATTCTGACATTTGGTTACAGGGAGCGCTTGCAATTGTTTCCTCTGCAATAAGGTACATTGCACAAGTATCTGTTGGATATAATTCAATGCCCGTCCTGGTATTAGCCAGGGGAGTAGTTGTTTTCTGACAGGTATTTGCCACAATTAGCATACGTAGTAGGTGTATATGGGAGTAAAAAGGGTAAAAACATCGGTCGGCGACGACTATCGTTACCAAAATGTTTTTATATACACCCGTTAATACTGAGTTATTACTAATATTCATCCCAGTTGTGCTCTTTTATACTCTTCTTATTATTTTTGAATAATCTTTCATTACCTTAACAAGACGTTTTGACTAATCGAAACATAAATCAACACCCAGTTATTTAATTATGTACGTAATTAGTCCTAGTTCAGCATGTTATTACCTCAAATGAATGCAAAATATGTATGGCATAATTAGAATATTGACGTCAATTTAGAGATCGCAAACGCACGTTCTACGTTACTCGAATCATAAAATAAAAAAACACAAAATTATATTTTTACTTATTTTTACTGTCCGGCAAAATTCTCAGAATTTGTCTGAATCGCCTTATCCTACCCTTTGTCTATTATTTTGTTTCTGACTCGTCAACCCATCAAGAGATTGATTAAAGAGGTTATAAACTCTATATTGAAATACAAAACATGAAAAGAATTGCTCAATTGTGTTTGGTATTTATTTTTTTATGAAGATAATCTCCACCTTTACCTATTTGGATTGAATCATTATCTTCATAAAAATATGACTAGAAAACAAAAATAAGTAGTTCTTTTCATGTTTTGTATTTCAATATAGAAAGGAGTTTCTAACCTACACAAAAAAATCCTATGTTAGCATTTAAAATAAAAGATTTTTATCAAAAATCAAGAAAAGCAAAAGTTATGTCTTCATACAAATCATAGTGTGAAAACTTTGACATCGAATTATTGTTACTCACATGCTATTGTTTCATCTTCCATAGCACACGTTCATGAAAATGTTCCGTTACGAAGGGAATACAAAATAATAATCGTTTTAGACCTCAAGTGTGATGGTTTGTTGGAATCGTTTTATCAAGAGGAACATAGAAATGCCAAATTATACAGGTTGTACCATTGATAATTTTGAATCTGATGTCACGTGCCAAAAACAAAAAGCTCATTGGGTAACATAATATAAAAAAAAGCTGCAACAATTGCTTTAATTTACAACCTCAAAATTACAATTCTCTACTACTATCGAGTTCAGAGATATTCCTTGTCTCAATCGTCGTGGGACACCCTGTATATGAAGATATACCGGGTGATCATGAGGTGAGGTTAGCCTTTCAATTTTTCTATGGTTTTGGAGATATAGATTTCAAATTTCGTATGTTGGCATAGTATTTGAATACGCATATTTTGAAGCCAGTACTGACAATTTATCACTTCCGGTTTTCTGGAAATTACATCAACTTTCGATTTTTAAATGGGACACCCTGTATATTATTTAACAATGGGTTAGTGATGATCCTGAGAAATACAACAATACCAGATTTGAGGGTGTTATCTCCAATGACTACGAAGATATCGCCATTTATTTTATCCGTAAGCTCAATGAGTAGGACAAAGACACTTTTTTCAGCGGGTCAATCCAACTCTCTCTCCCACTCATTGAGCTTATGAATGAAATAAAGCGATATCTCCATAGTCATTGAAGATAACACCATCAAACCTGTATCGTTGCATTCCTCATGATCATCCCTAACCGGTCATGTAATATTATACAGGGTGTCTCGTTTGAAAATCTAAAGTTGATGTCAATTCCGAAAAAATCAGAAGTTGAATTTTTTCCAAAAATATTGAAAAATGCCGTCTAGTGAGCATATACAATGTTTCAAATTTCAGAAATATTGCTAGAAAAATAACAGAGAAAACTGGAATGTACCTCACCTCGTGGCCACCAGTTATATACCTAAAATATACCATTGAAAATGTGCTTTTGCAAGTTTTCTTTTGAATATATAACAAGTGTTGCTACATAATGCAAATTAAACAAACTGATATTCTGTATAGAATTTATTTTACAAATAATTTATACACATCACTGAATATAAAAAAAAACTAATAATACTGGTTGTTGCATAACGCTGCATTGGTACCGCTAAGATCATACACTGATCGAAAATCCTTGAAGGTATACCAAAAAATTAAAGATTATGTTTTATTATTCAGAATTTTGAACAATTTACACATCGCTGCTTGACCAATAATAAAATAAAACTCTCATAGGAATCGAAGGTCAACTTTCATTGAAAAATGATCATTTTGCTATATCGGCTAATCCTATATTTATATCATTTATATGATCTTGTACCACAACTACCACTGAGCAGCCCCAAACAAGTAGATCATTCGAGTATTGAAATAAATACCTTAACTAAAACTTTCTATGGAACAATATGTCTTGTGTACTAAGGAGACAACTTCGTGACTTTTTTCGAAAAACAGAATTTTTCTGATCCGAGTTTTGCTAAATAAATAACTTACCTTAAACTTTGGAAGAATACTTTCTTTACTCAAACATCAGTTCAGTTCAGTTCGTTATTTTTTCATAAAATTACCTCTATAATTTCATACGAATTCGCTTCAATAAATAATAGCTCAGCCAAAACTTTGGGAGTATTCTAGTCAGTCCATCCCATTCTTAATATTTTTAACGGAATCTCATTTGTGATATTTTAACAGAATCTCGTTCCTGAATATAAAAAATTATGCGTTTTCGCGATTTCCGTTATTCAAACAAAAAAAAATGTCTGTCCTAGGTGATGTTGGAAACCCAGTTCTGAACACGACAATGCAAGGAGAAGTAAAGCACGAAAACCTTAGGTTATGAGTGTTAGTGGTTTCCTTATTCAGGAAGGTTCCATAATGCAACTGCTTTAGCCAAATTCTCAGTCTATTTTTATGTAAACTATTCTTGAACACGAATTCCATTTCATCCGTCTGTTCCATTTCGAACAGGAGAAAGAAATTCTTGTTGCGATTATTGAGCTAAACTAAAAGGATCCGAATATTACGACTAAAATATGTTTCTATATCGCACACAACTTGTGTGATAAATAATACAATTGTAACGTTGTACAAGCCATTGCGGTTAGATTCAACATTGCAATGGTCATGTGGATTTTTCTAAAAGTTCTGTGTATCTTCATGTAGTATGGACAATCCTTGAGTCCTGCCATATTCAACTTTCCTATTTCCATTCCAACCCCGGCTTTTTTCTCTAGTTTCGTTTTCTCGAGAATCAGTCTAAGGAGTGGCGGAGTCAAATATAAACGTATGATCAGTTCTACCATAAAACACGTAGATAAAGATGTTGTCTGTAATAAAAAAAACTTAAAAAATAAAATACTCGAACTTTCATAAGTCATATAGTTCAGGGTTCTTCACTTGGCGTTCATATTCTTTGCGATACTAACCACCCTGCATGATATTTTAATTTTTCGTGATGACAAGAATGGCACAGTTTTTTCTATTTCTAAATGGCATTAATTTTTTATTTTTTTCAAAAACTCCAAAACGGTAAACTTTTTAAATACCTCCAGGAAAAAAAACCCACGAACAATAATGAAATTTCCACACACTCAAATGTCTACGTAAAGTTAGTTCGTACTGGTTATATCAGACTGTATAAAACCGTTTGAAAAATGCAGCTACTACAATCTAGCAATGAAATAATGATTATCATACGTTTCGTTGATGAAAAATGATCCTTGACGATTCCGAATCTGGTTTGTAAAGTGATTGGTAATTTAAACGGATATTCAAAATGGAATTATTTGCCAATTTGATAATTTAATATATCTTATGCCATCCTTTACTATTTTGAGAACTGAGTACCTACACAAGTATTGAAACATTAATAATCATTTCAGAATGAATCGTATCAAATGGTATAGCACTGGAATTATACAAACTTGCATAAAAAGAAGAAATTCAAATTTTAATCTCATTTTAAATACATGATAGTACTTCCGTGATTATCACAGTTCATGTTTTAGTTTATCTTATTATTTCTTTTTGATATTTCCGAAATCAGTTAAAACGTGATTGGTGTACTGATTTTTCTATAAATTTCTAAACTATTTTGAAAAACACTCATTGATTAAAAATAATGGAAAACACCAATCACATATCTACTCAGAACAACAAAAAATTTGACGTTCATAATTAACAACACATACTTATTATGTTTGATTTGTTCGCAACAAGAACTATAACAAAAAAAATTAGGTACTTGGCAAAGGACATAAAAAAAATACATAGAAAATGTTCATTCGATATTTTATCTAAAGAAGATGACTTTTCTTGGACTGTACGATTCATTCATCGGTCTCAAAATGATCAGAACAATGCATAAAGTTAGTCAGTTATTCATTTTATTCGGTATTGATTTTGGTGAAAAAATGCATCTATATATCAACGGTTTTCTACTCGAAATTCGAAAACTTTTGTATTAGGTAATGAATTCAGAATAATGTTTTTCAGAGTGCTAAAATATGACCCAACTTAATTATATCATATTTAGACACTTTGTCTGTGCCGTGAGGTTTCAAGAATGTGTATAATAAAAGTATGCATGTTAACAAAAGTGTCAGTCTGCCTACCTGTATAATATTATCAATTTCCCATAACTTATGATTGTTTGTCCTCAGAAAAATGACTAGCGAAATCAAACTCAATATGGAATTCATCAAAAAGTATTTGGGAAACAATACTTGCTGAATGGCACCAAAATTATGCCTGGGCATAGTAAAGTAGAGAGCGAGTCCAGAAACGAAAGTCATCCAGATTTGTGCACCAAAATGAGCAGCAAATGATCCCAAATAGACTAAATTCCAGAATGGTGACGTTGGGGTTTGGCTTCTACCAGGTAACATCAAACAGGCGATCCAAATCACTGATATAGCTGTTACCAAGTGGGCTGGCTGAGTTGTGTACACAAGAATCCTGTAAAAAATTAAAAAATATATGAGTATATATAATTCAATAGACCTGTGAGACATAATTTTTGGAAGTGTCATTTGAAGATACCTAGACCCTATTACTCGTTGGTTGTTAGAACCTGAATCCCTCCTTAGCCTCAAGTATGGCAGACTTCATTTCTTCAGCTACTCATGGGAGTTCATAAGTAATCAAAATTTAAATGGAGGTTGGAATTCCGACTCCACAAGAGTGGCTGGGTCTCAGTCCTGCCTCTCAACAAAAGGAGGGCGGAAACTAACTGCCCCCAGAACAGACCCTAGTCAGAAAAGAGAAATGTTAAAATCCTCAAAACCTACAGAAGCAGATCAGGAAGAGGCAACTAAAAAGTTCGACGACCATACACTAAACAGCGATCGGAAGGGAATAGATCCCACCCCGAAGCTGATGGAGTAAACAAACGCCAAAACTCTGGTGGGAGGAAACTTACTGCCTCCAGAACTGAATTCGGAAAAGAAAATCGTTGAAATATTCGAAAGTACTGAATCAGGATGAGGCAGACAAAGCGGTGGGCAATCTGAACCAAAAATGCAATAGGAAGGGGATGAATCCCAATCCGAAGCTGACGAAGTAGTCAAACTCCAAAGATCTTGGGAAGAGAACCTTACTGCCTTCAGAACTGACTTCGGATCAGAAAAAGTAACTCGTTGAAGTACCCGAAACCTACTGAATCAGAATGAGGCAGCCAAAGCGTTGGGCAACCTCAAACTGAAACACAATAGGAAGGGGATGAATCCCAATCCGAAGCTGATGGAGTAGGCAAACGCCAAAGATCTGGTGAGCGGAAATTTACTGCCCCCAGAACTGAATTTGGATCAGAAAAAGAAATTCATTGAAGTACCCAAAACCTAATAAATCAGGATGAGGCAGCCAAAGCGTTGGGCAACCTCAAACTGAAAGGCAATTGGAAGCGGAAGAATCCCAATCCGAAGCTGATGGAGTGAACAAACTCTAAAACTCCCGTGTGCCGCAACAAGGTGAGCTACAATAGATCATGGGCCTGATGTTCACTTTTAAACCTTAACTACCCTAGGACCTGAATTTGGAAAAACTGAGAACTTTTTTTGTAACAAACTTTGTCTGGGATGACATTGGGGTTTGTTGGATGAGGCCTCTATGATTATAGTTCACAATTTTTTGGATTGAGGTCCTAAAAATACACTGTTTTTAATGATCTAAAAGAACTGCAGTGCCGTTGAATCCCATTAAATTCAATCAGCTCATTGTGAACAATTGCTGATTCCTTAACATATTTATTGACAACGATCAACGGAATTCCACCAGATCCACTAGTTTTGTTGCTATCAAGACCCGGCAGAATGCGTCTGAGCAGTTTCTGTTAAACAAGGGTTCGTCAGATGATGTATTTTTTGACGTGTTTGGTATGTCTGTTGGCATCCCCTGCATTACGATCTCAAAAATTATCTCGGGGCATTCAAATCTCAACGCGAAATAAACTTTTTAATTCATGGAAATGCTGGGAAAAGCATGCAAAGACCATCCCATTCGGCTGAAATGTCGTACTATATGAGACGGAGCAGCGTTGTGCTGCTGGATGACGTGAAAAAAGAGCAAAGAGTGGAGATGAGGTTGTGCTCGGATCTCCCAAGTGGAGCACAAACTTCCGAACTGTATGGATCAGGATTGGTGTCGAGAGAAAAATCAAGTGTAGACAGTGTAGTGACAATCTGATTGTTGACATCGAAATGCGACTCGACCAGTTGTTCTAGACCATGCCTGGACATTTTCGAAAATTTTCGTCATTGTCCCAAGTTGTTCAGTATATTATGTGGGAGAAAAACATTGTCGATTGGAAAATAAGTCCAGAATAAATTAGGTATACACTATAAAAATAAGTAAGTACCGAAGATTGTTTTCGCAGACTTTAGATGAAAACGGTTCTTTGAATTTAATGATGTTTCAATAATGAAGGAAAGATATGACAAATGAAACTATGAAGAAAATCATTAAGTACCTATGTATCACGAGCAGTCGGACATTTGGATACTATTAAAAGGTTTCTTACTAATAGTGATTTTAACTCTTTCATATAGGTATTACGACTGTACTTGAAAGCACTTCTATGGTAAGCAAGTGTAATTTTATGTTGTCATTTTATATGTCGCAAATCTGAGAGTAAATTCAACTTTTATGTGTTTTATGATATCGTAAACATTGTTTTTTCTCATATTGTTGAAAATGATTTTAATGTATTGTAAAAGTAAATAATAAATTATTGATAGGAATAATAAACTGGAAAATTATGTGTGTAGTGAAAACTCTCAAACTGATATTTTTCTTCAATATACGGAAGGGAAGTTTTAGTATCGACAGCAATTAAAATAAATAAGAGAAAACAAATTGAATATAGCGAAAAAAAAACTTCCATTTATTACAGAATTGTGAAGGATGAGATTGTTAGGTTGATAATTGATAATAGAATAGTAAACCCATTGTATGTTGATCGATTCGATAAAAGGTATCAATTTTCTAGCTGAAAATGATACAATTGAACTTTTAATATCTCATCCAAATACGAATCGAATCCACATGCAATAAATAATTCAACAATCTCGAATGGATGAGTACCGTCAAAATATTCCGACAATTCAATGATATTGAAGGACCACAAATGTAAGAAACAACCAAAATCCTCCAATTAGTTTGAAATCTGTAAAAAAATCTTGAAATGCTTCAATTATTTCACAGAAGACTAACTTCAATACATTATTTATATTCCGTAGGCGCTTTTTATTCAATTATAGAATAATAATAATATGAGTTAACTTGACCCCAGAAATTTTACAAAATCAATTTCACTTTTCGAAATCAAATATTCTAGAGTATACAGCGCAGAAAAATATATCAAAAAATAATTATTCCCCAAGATATTTTTGAATAAGAATAGATAAATTTATATCAATTTTTTGTAATATAATATTAAAACTCACTTGTAGAAACTGGATTTCGTAAACCTATTGTATTCCTCCTGCATAAATGAAAAAAATTCTTTGGTATAACGTGTTGACACAGCCAAAACATCTTCTCGATAATCCATTTGGTCCTTAACGGAAATTGATTTAGGAACTCTCCGCGCGGACTTTCGAATTTTTTTATTCGGTTTTGTCTTGCCGAAAACGAACCCACTTGAATGTTCCATTTCAATTTCACCGACTATTCTTCCCACACACATTTTGAATTTTGAAAAAATACGAACGATTCACAAATAAAACTTTTGAGACCAATGTCACGTATGTAAAAGTAATGATCAATAAAGTTATCACTTCTAACGTCGAACGATTAGTGAATTTGGGGTAGGATCTGCTCCGAACAAGTTTTATAGCTGTCAGTTCGCCTCAGAGCCGATGTGAGGGCGCACATCGTGCTCCATCGTCATTTGAAAATGAGTGGGGTGCAGTGTTGCCAACTGTGACGAAAAATCCTCATGGATCTATTTCATATATCAATATGTTGAGAAAAAAAACACGTTTTCGTAATTGCACAATCAAATATGACATTCGGTCGTTTATATAATATAAATAGATCACAAGGTAAAGATGATAATTCTCACGCGTGCCCGTACAAATTCGAAAGAATTTACATTTATTTTGTTGCACGTGAATGTATAAAATCGACACGCGAAGTCTGGGTATGGGCCGAATAGGCTTGTAATATCCGCAGAATATACTATACATTCCTCATCCGAATCGGCAATCTTTATTCTATTGTGGATACACATGGACATGCAAAGGGCTGTAGTAAACAAATATAGATGAATCGTGTTAATATTTAAGAACAATATAATCCGGTGTCGCCGAGTTGCTCCACTTTACATGCGATAATAATCCTTCTTGTGTTTCTATAGGGATTATTTCCATAACCGAGTTCCTCCACTATTATCATGAACAGTCCGTTTTTACAACTATTTACATTCATGGTTATAAAATGGCCAATATGTCCCAGTAGCTTTTTGCCTTCTTCGTAATAAAAAATTACTGTAATGTCTACGTAGGTTATTTCGTTCTGGTTTGATCAGACTGCATAATTACTCCTCGTAAAATGCATGTATTCGCACTAACTTTTTGTCTTCTTCCAAATAAAAAATCACTGAAATGTCTACGTGAGGTTATTTCGTGCTGGTTTAATCAGACAAAATAATTACTCCTCACAAAATGTATGTATTAAGGTCCACGCACTCAAATGTCTTCGTAATGTAATTCGTTCTGGTTAGATTCTATAATCCTATAATCCTTTTTCCCTCGGTCCCGTGGAGGAACTCAGCTACCGGATTAAGATTAATGCAGGTCGGTGGAGGAACTCGGCGACGCCCATATAATCATGTTTGTACAAAGTACTGTAGGTAAAAGTTGTTTACCAGTGTTTAGTCGTCGGAATTTGAAAGATATTTTTTCCGAAGTCTCTATTGTGGGGGAGGGGGCTCTTTTTTGAATGCCCATGCACTTCCCTAAATCCGGCCTTGCAAGATTTGAACTAAAAATATTACATATGCTATGGTAGATGTGATAATGAGTAAGATGAATAAAAACTAATGTAGCTGACTAGATTTTTGATGCTTTGAAAAAGGAATAAACAATTCCGAAACTTTAGCGATATAAAAATAATTTAAAAAAACTAAAGAACACACTTTACTTCCAACATGGACTGAAGAGTCAAAAATAATTGACAACATAATAATAGCTCAAATGTAAAAAATACTGATCATTCAAGAGAACTTTGTCAAGCACCCCACGCTTTTTGTACTTGAGTAATCAAATTGTCAATTATTTTTAACTTTTTAGTTGGATGTAAAGCGTGTTCTTTAGTTTTTTAAACTATTTTTTTATAACAAAAAAATCGAAATCTACCCCGAAAACCCAAACATACCAATTTGGAATCGAATCTGACCATCATCACAAAATTCGTCCACCATCTTGGGGGATTCATGAATTTTAACAAAAAATTCATAAAATCTCTGACCCCGAAAACCCTCAAAAACTAATTTTGAATCGCCATTTTCCATTTACAAATTTTGACAAAAACTTCGAAATCTACAACTTAAAAAAACCCCACATTTTGAATAGAATTTTACCATAATCACAAATCTCGTCCGCCATCTTGGAGCCGCCATTTTGAATTTATGAATTTTGATAATAATTTCATAATCTCTGACCCCGAAAACCCTTACATACCAATTTTGAATCGATTAGGACAATAATCACAAATCTCGTCTGCCATCTTGGAGCCGCCATTTTGTTTTTTCTTTAACAAAAATTGCATATTGAATTGTCACCGGAATTATGAACACTTGCCAAATTTTAAATCATTCGGAAGTGGGTGAAAATCACGTTCAAAGATTCCATTACAAACATAAATACAAGTGAAGCTAATAAAACGTGTTGAAAAATAGTCACACTTCCTGGTTCCTGGCGCATCCAGAATTTCAGTTTGGGGGGGGGGGCTGAACATACAATTCATTTTAGTTTGAAAATATGAATAGGAAATTCATAAAATCTTTTGTGGAATCATCTGCGACTGAAAGAATTAAAAAAGTCAGCTATCTGAATGAAAATGCAAATTTTCACTTTCAAATTTTTTCTTTCGTTTTCAGTTAGAGTCTTTTCACAATATCTATCAGATGTAGTTCAATGTCCAGCGTGGCGTGTGCCGGGGAAGTAGTTGTTTTCTGTTAGATATTACAAATAAGTTACATTTTTCATTTTTCAATTTTCATGGAGAATGTTCCCCTTTTCAATACAATTCATCAGTTAGCAAAACTTTATTTTTTCTGTCAGCCTGATGTTATAAATAACGGTAGTTAATCAATTATGAATAAATATATTGTGCCTACCTAACCAGTAGTAAAGTGGAAAAGGTCCAATATTTTACAAGTATGTATTATTTAACTGATTGGTGATCAATGCTCCTGTTTAAGTACTTGTTATGATTTATATCTACACTGAAATTATTCTAATTTTTCAAAAAAATCAAATGATTCTTTTAATTGACCTTAACTAAATACATGTAAAAAAATAAGAGTATTGCCAAGCTTTGTTTTGTTGGTGTTTTGGTTAGTCTGCTTATTACGAAAATATTTGGCGACACTATAGTGTTGTGTGTTCATTTTGTGATTTTATTGAATTAAACAATGTATTACTAGTATATGTCTAGTTTTGTACATTATTATTTTTATGACTCATGCTGGTGATGGTTTTATAAATACATTCATGAATGGAACATATTATATGTTTGTGAGGATTTTGGAGCCCGCAGTGAGGATGTTGAATTCATTCAGTTGGCAACACTGGTGGGGTGCCACTGTTGTCAAAGCTAGACACGTGCGCCATGCGACCGCGTACGAATTCACATGAATTTGGAACTGTGGCAACAAGAAAAATTCAGTAGTAATACCACAAGTGATTGAATTTTCGCGATAAGCCTGTCGATTTATTTCTGAACGAAACTGAATTGTTCCGAGAAAACAAATCAATTCAGTTGAGATCACAAATGAAAGACAGACTGATGAGAAAAATTATTCAATCACGAGTGGAATTTTATTAAACCATTTCACAAAAATTTTTGAATGCGTGTACAGCGTAATCACTTATTTTTGACGTTTAATTGTCACATGCACTGTAAACAAATCTGAAAACACCGAACTTGATATCAGAGTCAAGAGTCAAGTTTGGTATTATCGGTAATCTGAACTTGACTAGAGCTTCTGATTGGTTCATTTCGCAAATGAGTGAAATAGTCACGGAAATTTAAATGAGGATGTTTTTTCTTTGGATTCTCAATACATTTGTAATTTACGGATATCTCTTGCATTAGCCGGATTCTTCTAAGAACGGAAATCAAGTTTTCATGGCCTTGCTGAAGAATGAAACACTTTCTCTCTAATGTCAATGAAATAGTTATTTCTATTTTGATCAAATTATACCGAATAAACATGGGGTGCCTCTGGGAACGACATAGATCAACAGTGCCGGATTTATACTCACTTTCGCCGGGATGGCTAATTCTGCAGATAACGTCGCCAAATATCAATTAATCAATAGTGTCAAAGTTCAAACTTTTTATTTTTCTTTTCATAACATGACGATACATACGAAGGCGTAGAAGGGCCATATAATTTCTTAAAAATATTTTTCAATATTCAACAAAAGTGTAGTAGAAAGTCGGAAAATAATAAACTTCCGGGTTTATAGCTGGAATTTTAAAATATTCATGCAGAATTACTTGGCGGAAGACCATAAATTAAAACTGAAAATAATTGGATTATGTACCTTATCTAATCTTCAGAAGAAAAAAAACGTATATTCTATATTCGTCCGCAAGTATCCAACATAAAGCAACTACTGCCCCCTACAACCGTTGAATTATATTCGTTTAATACTTGGCAAAGTTTTCTACAAGAACTACTTTGCAATATGCTGCGTAAATTGTTGTTAAAAATTGTTTAAATGATTTTTTACGGTAACCTGCTGTGGTCTCCCTACGAACGGCAGCCCTCAAAAGTCGAAACTTGTGCTAAATACATAGCTAAATTAATTTTTCGATTTAAAAGGGGAAACACTGGTTTCATGGTACTTGCCAATCATCAGCGAGAGCTAGTTCAACCCACTTGAATCGAAAAATATTTCCAGCTCTTCTTGGGTGTAGTGTACCGGGTGACCACGAGGTGAGGTACACCCCCCAATTTTTCTATAGTTTTGGAGATACAGATTTCAAATTTGGTGTGTCGTAATAGTACTCGAATACGCACATTTTGACGCCACTACTGAAAATTCACCACTTCCGGTTTAACCTACAGCTTAAAAAGTAGATTTCGAACCACTTTAGCTCCATGATGGTGGTGGGGATCGAACCAGAGCCACCTGGGTGGGAGCAAACGTTCTAACACGTTGACCACTTCGCTACTATACAATAGATAATTCTTCGGCTTTCGACTTTTTTCTCGAAATTTCGATGTTGAAGTCTAAATGATCAAAAATGATCCTCCTGCGCATTTATAGATAACTTATAAAATTCCAATTTCAATATTCGACAAAACTACCCCTATATTGTAAGTAGAATGCGGCTTTTTTTATCTTTATCAAAGAATAGTATATACCACAGCCGCTTGTATTGTCGTGTCCAAGGCACCACTGTCTCTCGAGATCAAAGTGATTATACTAGGTGATCTGCGAGCACTTACCGAAAATTATACAGTGTGCTTTCCCCACCAAAAGAAGCAGAGCCGTAACTAGGTGGATGGCGCCCGTGGCAAATATGTAAGTTTGCGCCCCCTAACAATAGTAAAACCTCAGATAGCTAATATTATTCAGATCCAAAGTCATTTTGGCGCCCCCTGCGGGCTAGCCGAAAGTCATTGTGGAGCTCCCTGCGGGCTAGCCAAAAGTCATTGTGGCGCCCCCTGCGGGCTAGCGCCCGTGGCCAAAGCCTCCCTTGCCCCGCCCTCGTTACGGCCCTAAAAAGAAGTGGAAAGCTGAATGAAATTTGGAATTCGGAACGAAAAAAAAATACTATTTTTATATGCACCATTAATTATATTTTCTGCTCAATGTTTTTTCGCATTTGGCATTTTGGCGCCCTTTGGCGTCTAGAGCGACCTCTGCTCTCGCTCTACCATTGGGCCGCCGCTGTTCGTGTAATTGTTATTATAAGTCTGATTTAATGCGAACGTGCCTTTGGATGATGGAGGTTCAAGGTGCTCCTGTCTGCAAGATAAGATAGCTCACACATATCTGTTGCTATGGAGTCTTGAAAAATATAAGTAATCTAACAGAAAGTATCAAAGTATGATGAACTGAAGCTGATATCCTGACATCTTTGAATGAAACTTTTAAGGTGATATGTTTCAAAGATAATTAAACTCAACTTTCTCTGGCGGATGACAAAATATGAATTTCAAAGATTTTGTTGCTCATTTCCGCTAAACTTTCGAAAAATCTCGGAAAAATCCCTTTGTAAATTTTCATCGCATACTTATTAGACAATCCTCACATGTATCGAAATCATCGAACTCTCAACTCAGCAGTTTTTTTACGATTTTTATGTATGATTCCACTGTTCTCATATCAGTTAATTGAATGAATATCTCATTTTCACTTAAAAAAAATTGCGAACAAAGCTGCTACGATATGCATGCATATATCGAGATTGAAGATGTGTATCGTGAATAACTACAGGGACTCAAATAGGTTGAGAACTCCACAACGCAGTGCGAAGTTTTATTACAAATTTTAGTTTTGCTTTTGTATGTATTAATTATCTTATTGTAACCTAATATTTTCCTAACGTTTTGTGGAAATATTCTGTTGCGGTATGCGATGTGTTAAGGTTTCGCTACATTTTGTTGATATGATTTATATTTTGTCTGCCATTTCTGTTGACGTTATTGATCACACGGAAAATGGTTGACATATAGTATTTGCTTTGAAGATTATTTCAGTGATATAACTGTAAGAACAAATCATCCTCTAGCAGGAAAACACAATTCATAAAGTGCTTAAAATAATAAACAAATTGCTGAGAACGATGAGCGAGTCTTTTAAGTACGATATAGAACGGTACCGCTAAAGATATTCATGCATCGACAGATTCTCGGAAAGCATCACTTCTTGTCGAAGGCGCTGGTCGTCTGAATGTAAAGTATCGGAAACTATTCATCTGGGGTATAGACAGAAATCTATGCGAGCAAAGAGGAACACAATGATATGATAATACCACAAAAATAAGAGAGACGCACTATTGTGCGCCTATCCTGTTACCCCACCAGACGAATTAACAGCTCACGTTGATATCCCTTTCTCGAGCGAGTAGAGGAGAAATTGTAAAGCTCTCTCAACATAGAGCAAGCTATTCTTTACGCTCTTATGAGACCACCATACCCAAGATGAAAACTTTCCGATACTGTATGAATATATTTACTGATGATGGTAATGGTAATAGGTGGGGAACGCAAGCGTCAACGGTTATGCGCCAGTGGGCCCTTTTAGCAAACCCCGGCATCTTCACTTTTGGCGGATACCTGCTCGAACCTCTTCGACCTTCTTATGAAGGTCAAAATATCCTTCTATTGCAAGGATTGCAATTCCTCTACCTTAATAGTGGCAGCTCCAAAAACGTTTTGTCCGAGTTTGCCATATATACCACATTTGCATAGGAAGTGAAGGAGTCCTCCTAACCACATTCTGTACATAATGGGTCTACCTCAACTCTGATGAGAGTCAGATGCCTCTTGAGGCAGTAGTCGCCGGTTAGAACTTCCACCAAGAGTCGAAAAGCAAAGTTTTACTACAAAAAATTAGCTTTTCGACCAGAATCATTTATTTATTTATTTATTTATTTATTTATAGAATAATACATCCAAACAGATTATTAAATCCACTTACTGGAGTATATAACAAAAGATACAAATGGTGATCCCAGTCAAATACAGAAAAAAATAAAATAAAAATAGTGAATATTTGTATTATAATAAATTTACATAATAGAAAAAAAGAATGATAGATTCTCAGTTTAAGGGAATCCTTCTGAAGAGAAGCTTTTTATATTGTTGAAGAGTTAGGTTAAAGATGTCAACACCTTCTAACCTATTAAACTGTTTACACATGTTAAGTAATGGACTGTTAAAATGATATGTGTTGGGAACAATGATATGGAAGGTAAAGTTTGATCTAGAGGTAAATCTAGGTACGGAGAAATTAATTGATGAGAGAGGCGGAGGGGAATATACCGGAGGTACAATTCTTTTGCAATTAATTGTTAAAATAATTTATTTGTCAAATATTTCAAACAAAATTCAAACGCTTGTCACTTTGAAACGGTTATTCCATTCAAAAGTTAAAGGGGAGAAGGACTTTTTACTGTATGTTCTGAACGCGAATGGTTGAGTTCTTACGTCTTAGTTACGTCTCTTACTCTTACGTCTTACGTATTATTTCTTGAGTCTAACGTCTTACATCTTACGCCCCTTACGTCCTACGCTTACTTCTCACCTTATATCTTACGTCTTACTTCTTAAGTCTCACGTTTTACTATCTACGTCTTACTTCTCACTTCTTAAGTCTTACTTCTAATGTCTTACTTCTTATTTTTTAAGTCTACGTCATTAGTCTTACTCTTACATTTTACTTCTTACGTCTTACTCCTTAAGTCTTGCATCTCACTTCGTACGGCTCACATCTACGTCTTGAGTTTTACGTCTTACTATTTACGTCTTACCCTTGAGCCTTACTTCTAAGTCCTCTATTTCTTAAGACTTACGTGTCACTTCTCAAGTCTTACGTCTAACTTTGTAAGTCTTACTTTCAGTCTTACGCATTACATAAGTCTTACGTCATTACAGTCATTACAATCATTACGTCTTACGTCATTACGTCTTACAGCCGTTTCACATGTGACTGACCGTCAGTCAGTATCAGTCCGGACTGACAATACAAATGGTCACCGGTAAGGACCTGATTGTACGCAGTTCATATGAAAAGTCCATTTAATGCAATAGAGCGAACTGTCCAGCCGGACTGACGTTACGGTGCATGTGTAACAGCTGTTGAGTCTTACTTCTTACGCCTTGAGTTTTACTCTTACTTCTGACCTCTTAAGTCTTACTTCTTAAGTCTACGTCTTACTTGTTAAGCCTTAGGTCTCATTTCGGCGTCTTACGTCTTACTTCTTATGTCTTACATTTTTACGTCTCAAGTCCTCACATTTTACATTTTTGATGCAATAAAACAAAAAAATAACTTATAATACGCGTTTATATAGGCCGAAAATTGGCTTCATAACGACAAGTACGTGTATTTATTGGACAAAATTTGTTATATAATGATAATCCGTTTTATAGCGGTGTCTGACGGAGGGGGGTAATGAGGCAATTAGCCCCCTATGATATGACTGCCTCAGAGTGACTAAAATTGTACTTATTAGAACGTAAATGGTACCTTCATAGTTCGAAAAGGGTGAAATCCCTTCACCACCCCCCTCCTAGCATGGAATGACCTTAGGCACGCGACTGTCGGTAGCATACAGTATCGGAAAGTTTTCATCTTGGGTATGGTGGTTTCATGAGAGCTAAAGAATAGCTGGCTATATGTTGAGAGAACTTTACAATTTCTCCTCTACTCGCTCGAGGAAGGGATATCAACGTGAGTGCGTCTCTCTTATTTATGTGGTATTATCATATCATTGCTTTCCTTGTTGCTCGCGTAGATTTCGCGGCCGAAATTTTCACTATCACTATTTTGAATCGGGTTTGAAGGCCGTCGTGGTTTGGAATACTTTCCTAACGTTTCGCTAGCGCGAGTGGCTAGCTTCTTCAGAGGTCTGTTCATCTTCGTTCTACTCCGATGACTGAGCTAGTTCTGACTCTCAAGTCATATTTATGGGTCGTAAGGTAGTTCTGGGTATTAATTACCTGGGTCGCATTTGCACTTGTTATTGTGGTAGTCGAAAACATCTCCTTATTACCTGCTGTCATTAATTCGTTACTTGTCCTTTCCCTCGCATTTCTCAGAATTGGAGCCCATATGCGGTTGATATTCAGGGTTTCTTCCTTTCTGTTGAAATTCTCCGTATGTTTGTGGATTTCTATTGCTTCTCGTACGAGACGGCTGTGATGCCCTTGGTTGGGGGCAAGGAGTTTTACGTCGTCAAACCGTATCCTATGTTCCCCATCACTGAGTGCGTGTTCCGCTACTGCCGATTTGTCTGTTTGACCTAATCTACAGTTTCGCTGATGTTCCTTCAGCCTGGTTCCTATGGATCTTTTCGTGGTTCCGATATACACTTTCCCGCAAGTACACGGTATACGATATACCCCCGCGGCCGATAGCGGGTCCCTTTTGTCCTTTGCTGACCTAAGGCTTTGCTGTATTTTCTTAGTGGGCTTGAAAACTGTCTTTATTCTGTGTTTTCCCAGGATTTTACCGATTCTGTCAGTGACTCTATGGATGTATGGTAGATATGGTAATTAATACCCAGAACTACCTTACGACCCATAAATATGACTTGAGAGTCAGAACTAGCTCAGTCATCGGAGTAGAACGAAGATGAACAGACCTCTGAAGAAGCTAGCCACTCGCGCTAGCGAAACGTTAGGAAAGTATTCCAAACCACGACGGCCTTCAAACCCGATTCAAAATAGTGATAGAGTAGCAGTTGTATTTTTACTTACCATAACCTATGAATAACACAGAATGTCTTGATATTTCTAATCTCGGACATACTTTTATATTGAAATTTTTCTTTGCTAATAATAATTATGATATAATTTTAAACCTACCCAAAAGGGACACCAATGTGTTGAAAGTCGAAATGACTTAATTTCAATGAGATGTTTGGTTGATTGATGAAAGTCTTCCAATTATTTCCATATAATCCATATAACAGCCATATAAAAATCACAAAAATTCGGAAATACTGAAATGAAAAATCAACTTTCAATTCAATTAGTATTTTTTTTCATTATCTTCGGCATTTTACATACAAAAATAAAAATTTTCAACTACTGTCAAAGAAGACCACTTTTTGTGCACTTTGTGTGCCTCAAGTATTACAATATTTTACTATCAACATATGATTTCATTATTAAACGGAAAAGCGTGAAAAAAAATATACATTTTTTAACGGTTGTTGCTAGGCGACAGAAAATTGTAAGCGGCAACAATGACTATACAGTTAAATGCACGAAATAAACACTTCTATAACAGAAGCTTTTTGGTTATAAAGGAAGTGTTGCCAAAATCAAAATCGAAACATTTTCGGCGAACAATAACAATAATACCGCAAAGGAACTATCGGAGATAATAAACACTCGGTAACCCAAGGTAGCTGGGGCTGATTGGTCTTCAGGTCAGGGCATTCGGTAACTCCAAGCCGATTATTCCACCACGGTCACAAGCGAGCCAGTTTTTTTTAACTAGTTAAATGAGAATTACGATTACGGAATGGAGTATTTTAACAAGTTCGAATCTCGCAATATTTTAACCATAACACTCGATTATCTCAACATGAAAAAGTGGCCACACTCTGGGATAAAATAAGATGATTTTTAATGCAAAAATTACTTCTTGAACAACTCCAATCAAAGAAAAGGTGTCATGCATATGAGGTAGCAGTTCATGATATATCTCCCTATATTTTTACCACAACATTCTATCAATCTCAAGCTGAAGAAGATAATTATTAATGCAAAAATGACTTTTTGAGCGACTTCAATAAAAGAAAAAGTGCCAGCTCCAAGCATTGAAGTAGTATGTCAAATCTCGCAATATTTTTACCATAACATTTGATTATTTTCAACCTTAAGAAGTGGCCGGCATCGAACGGTAATGGTTAAGGGATGTCAATCAGAAAACAATTAATGAAAAAATTACTTTTTGCACGACTCTAGTCAACAGAAAAGGGCCAGCTCCAAGCATGAGAAGTGTCGAACCCTGCGATTGAATTTATAAGGTTCTTGAATATTTGCACGCAGAAGTGGCCGGCCTCGACCGGCAATGGATCGGGGATGTGAATTAGATAACTATTGATACAAAAATTATTTTTTGCACGACTCCAGTCAACGAAAACGTGCCAGCTCCAAGCATGGGAAATGTCAAACCCGGCGATTTTATCTCCAAGATTTTCGATTATTTGCAAGCAGAAGAAGTGGTCGGCCTCGACCGGCAATGGATCAGGGATGTAAATCAGATAACTATTAATACAAAAATAATTTTTTGCACTACTCCAGTCAACGAAAAAGTACCAGTTCCAAGCATGGGAAGTGTCAAACTCTGCGATTGTATTTCTAAGATTCTCGATTATTTGCACGCAGAAGAAGTTGCCGGCCTCGACCGGCAATGGTTTAGGGATGTAATCAGATAACAATTAACGCAAAAATGACTTTTCACACAACTCCAGTCAAGGAAAAAGTGCCAGCTCCAAGCACGGAAAATGTCAAACCTGGCGATTTTATCGCTTAGATTCTCGATTATTTGCAAAGTCTTTTACGTTCTCGAACAAGAAAGCCACTTCGCTAACTGTGATTTTAACGAAAATTAGAGTTCAGTTTTCGAAAAAGTAGTATTTGCATCAATAATTGTCTGACTTACATCCCAAACCAATTGCCGTTCGATGCCACTCCTTAAGGTTGAAAATAATCAAATGATATGGTAAAAATATTGCGAGATTTGACTTCAACTCATTTGCTTGGAGCTGGCACTTTTTCTTTTATTGAAGTCACTCGAAAAGTCATTTTTGCATTAATACTTATCTTATTTACTCCCCACAAAAATTTCCGGTCAAGGCCGGACACTTCTTCAGCTTGAGTTTGATAGAATATTGTGGTAAAAATAATGCGAGATATATGTCCTGAACTGCTACCTCATATGCATAGAGCTGGCACCTTTTCTGTGATTGAAGTCATTCAAGAAGTAATTTTTGCATTAAAAATCATCTTATTTTATTAATTAATTAAATTAAAATATTGCGAGATTCGAAATTGTTAAAATGCTCCATTCCGTTATCGTTATTCTCATATGGTGGCTACCGAATGAATAGAATCAACTTTAACTAGATAAAAAAACAGGCTCCTTTGTGACCATGGTGGAATAATCGAGCTTGGAGCTGGCCGGCCGGGAGCTAACATGACCGAGGTGAAATTTTCGAAATTATACATCTCTCGATATATCAAATTCTTGATAACTATGAAGTTGATAAGTAGAAATTGAAAGTTAGTGGTTAGTGTAAATATTAGATTTTCTTGACATAGCGTAAAAAAAGGCATTCGTAGCTTCACAGGGTATTGTTCCATAATTTTGAAGAAAAATCCAAGAAAATAAAAAAGTTCCTCCCAATAGATAAATACATTTTTGATTATTTCTGTAATCGATGAAACCCCGTCGTTGACTTTACTTAAGTAGGTCAGCTCTAGTTGCCTGTTCAAATATTTCACATATTAATCATGTAATATGTGGGTGTTTTTGTTTTTAGTTTCGGCATAACATATAAACATGCGTTCGTGAGATATGTAACGTCGCGTCGTAATCAGTCGTTGAATTGTTTGAGACGTATTGACATTCCTTTGTTTGTCCATATTCATATTTGCTTGATATTGAGTACCTATTAGAAAATATTTGTATACTTACCGGTAGCCTTATACGTACCTACCTTATTTTGTTATCGCTTATGCAATGATTAAAATAAAAACATGTTTTACGTACGATACATGTTCTGTTCAAAGCTTATAGCGATTATTTGTTAGTGATATCCTTATTGAGTGGTTATTCAGTATACAGAGTCATCCATAAGTATACTCTGTGTTGGTTATGGGATGAAATAAAACACAGTGGATTTGGCTTTTACTAATGATTGGTTTACTTTCATTAGATGAACGCACTTTGAAAGTCTAAACGTAACTATCTCACTGTTATATGAATAATCTATCTTTATAAAATAACGACTTCAAAAGAATAACATTCGAGTCCCAGAGGACTCAGCAGTTGTATACATGCCAGCATGAAAACTGAAGTGCCTACGTGCCCTATATATAAACACAAAAATAAACTTAGCTAGCAATAATAAAGAAACAAAGAACCATTGAATTAATTTTTGTCAATATTCCAACACGCCCCCTCAAAAATTAAAATTCAACTCAATATCAAACTATAGTATACCTATTTCTAATGAATTCGATTTAATCTTACAGTCTATTTCATAATCCAGTACTTTCCTTGTGCAGCCTGGAAACAATTACAAATTTGGTCCAACATTTGTTGCTTGAATTAGGAAAACCCAGGAAAACCCAATTAGACCAATAACTTACTCTAAACCTAACTTGGTTCTAAACTCCGGGTATTTTGGTGATGGTAATGGTTTTGTCAGCATATTAGCCAGTTGATTATCTGTGGAAATATAACATAGTTCAATTATATTTTTCTCAACTTGTTCTCTAGAAAATGATACTTTATGTCAATATGCTTCGACCTTTTATGACTTGTGGGATTTCGAGGAATACTTATACAACCATTGTTATTATCAAAAATAATAATTGGCTTAATTATAAAAACATTAATACTGGTTGCCAAAGATTTCAGCCAAATCGCCTCTTTTACAGCTTCAAACAAAGCCATATATTCAGCTTCTGTTGATGAGACAGCTACTGAATTCTGACGTTTTGTGTTCCAACATATTGTACACTTTTCAAATAATTTAAATAAATATCTTGTCGTACTTTTTCTGTCACTACCATCATTACCACCCCAATCAGAATCAACATAGCCTACGAGAAATTCTTTGTAGTTCCTTCGTATGTAATTCAATTTAATATTTATCGAACCTTTTAAATATCGCAAAACTCTCTTGATACATTTCCATAGTTCTTCATTATTCTCATTCATATATCTACTTAAAATGTTGACAGCGACACTTAAATCGGGCCTCGTGCATATCATTAGTTACATTAGACATCCAATAGCATTTCGGCAAGGAGCATTACATGTTTTATCAGAATTTAATGCCATAAGTTCTAACATATTAAATTCATTTAAAATTGTTTTCACATAGGAACTTTGATCCAAACAAATTTTATTACTTTCACGAGTAATTTTTATTCCCAGAAATAGTTTTAAACAAATTTCTTTTAAACAACCATTAAAAATTTATTCATTAGATAGTTTTTGAAACTAATCATTGTGTCAATTTTTGATGTAACTATGATAAGATCATCAACATATAAAACCACATAAATATTTTTAAATATATAATTCCTGTCTAAAATATAAATACATCGGTCAACAGGAGAATTTTTAAAACCTTTTTCTGTAAGTGCGTTTTCAAACTCTTCAAACCAGAATCTAACTGTCTGTTTCAAAGCGTACAAGGCTTTATTTAACTTGCAGACCTGATTGCTCTCACTTTTGAACCCTTCGGGGACCTTCATATAAATTTCTTCTCTTAATTTGCCATTTAGAAATGCAGTTTTTACATCCATGTGATGGATTAATAAACAGTTTTGATTAGCAAACAGTTTTGATATGAACCTAAAACTTGAAATTCTAGCTACCGGTGCAAAGGTTTCGTTATAATCAACAAGATATTGTTGACTAAAACCCCTTGCTACCAGACGAGCCTTATATTTGATAGGATTTCCATACTCATCATTTTTCAGAGAAAATACCCATTTACAACTAACGATATTTTTATTTGTAGGTCTTTCGACTAAGGTCCAAGTTTCATTGAGTAAAAGAGAATTAATTTCCTCATTTATGGCACGCTCCCATTCAAGCCTATCAGCACTATTTTACATTTCTTGATGAGAACTTGGAATGCTATATAAGACCGATTGAGCACATAAAAGATAATCAGGGGTATCATCCTCATTATATGAGACAGAGGGTAGATTTTTTATCCTACTACTTTTTCATGTGTCTTTGATTGTAATACACTCTGTATTCTGCCTATTTTGAAATGAACATTCTTTTATATCAGACTCAATTTTGACATAATGTCAGAAATATCAGTTTGGGCTCCTGGGTTATTCATATCTGATTTCACAGCTCCAGATTCAACACCATCTGGTTTTTCACTGTCAGATTTATGAGACGTATTTTGAGGTTGTAATGGTACCACTGATTTTGACATAATGTCAGAAATATCAGTTTGGGCTCCTGGGTTATTCATATCTGATTTCACAGCTCCAGATTTAACACCATCTGGTTTTTCACTGTCAGATTCATCAGATTTATTTTGAGAGATTTGACATTTACCCCTTTCCGCCTGAAACCCATGTGGTATTTTTTGTTTACCAGCAGCGCGACTCTTTACCAACATTTTATAGTCCGGGAAAAAATATTTTTTTCTATCACCATGACGGCCATCCAGAGAAAAATTATGATGGTTTTATAGGTTCATCAACCTCTTCTTTCTTGTGGTATTTTTTGTTAATCAGCAGCGCGACTATTTACGACCATTTTGTCTGACAAAATATTTTAATTTTTTTCTATCATTTTGACCATCCAAAAATATATGACGATGGTGTTATAGGTTTTTCAACCTGTTCTTTCATGTGGTATTTTTTGTTTATCAGCAGCGCGACTCTTTATCAACATATTATAGTCCGGGAAAATATATTTTTTTCTATCATCCTGACGGCCATCCAGAGAATGATTATGATGATTTTATAGGTTCATCAACCTCTTCTTTCTTGTGGTATTTTTTTTTAATCAGCAGCGCGTATATTTACGACCATTTTATAGACTGAGAAAATATTTAAATTTTTTTCTATGACTTTCACGGCCATCCAAAAAAAGATTACGATCTTTTTATAGGTTACTTAACCTGTTCTTTGCATTTTACATTTCGTATCCCGGAAAAATATAGTAATTTTTTTCCTTCACTTGTTCCTTTATGTGCTACTTCTTGTTTTTCAGCAGCGCGGACTCTTCATTCCACTTTCATCCCTGCAATCTATATCAATTATGGGTTGGAATTCTAATATTAATCACATTTGCAAGAAATTGAATAGTGGTTACTTCGCTATATTACAAATGAAAAATATTTTTGTGTCTAGTCAGTTGATCAGCGTCTACTATGCTATCGCTATACCCACATTTCGTACAATATTATTTTATGGGGTGGTGCAGAGTTGTCATTCCTCAAAACAGAATCAATACGAAAAATGTTTAATCTAGATTATAGATAAACAGGTCTCAATCATTTCAAAGAACATGGAATTAACACATTTTACTCAATATGCACCTACAAATGCATTCTTTATGCGGAAAGCAATTATCATGATTTTTCTCTTCCTTCCGAAGTTCGTTCCGTCGAATATTCGGTTGCAATTCAATTGTCAATATGTCTAATACATATTATAATTTTCAATTGTGATTAGATTCAAATTATTTTGATCTGTATCCCTTTTCAAATCATGACTGTCTATTTAGGTATTCGTAATTGATCTGGCAACAGTGTGAGTAATTTTCGCAGCATTTCAACGTCGCAGTCCTCAAGTCAGAAACTGTGGCTGGATAAGTGTGGATAAGTTCAGTTCACGTATATGCTTCAGACTATCTTATGGTTGGTTATCCTATTATTGTCGACTATGGCTTATATTCTCCAGAGTTGTTGATTAGGTATCACTGGTTAAAGGCTCAATTCCCCGCCAGTATAAGTTTGTAAAACAAATAGGCTATAACACATGATAATACAAACTCAAAAAAGATGTTTCACAAGTTGCTCAATCATCTGTTAAATTCATCTTTAATTAACTTTTTTGGCGGTTTAACCCTGGGTCACCTTGTATACATATATACTTTGGTTTGGAAAATCAGTACTTTTTACTGTAAATTCAGTACTTTTTACGGGGGCAAACTAGTACGAAAATGTTTACCCTAGGACAACACTGGCAATGACTTCATCTCATCATCGTATCTTGAAAAATTGAATTTTTTTCAAGAAGCCAATGACGCCATATTCCAATTCATTATTTGAATTGAGCTCGAATTCCATTTTTGGGTAAGAATTAATTTCAAAAAATTATACTTCAATTGATTTGAAAAAATTCAACAACAATACCTCTTTTTCGGAAACTTGTCTATTGTCACTACAGATTCTAAATTGGTTTCTTCTTAGAGCTATCAAATATTATTTCAGTTTGTTTCTTTATTTTACGTTCAACAATATTATTGTATCTCTCTCTGAATCTATTCATTCAGTAACCTAAACTATACATTTTGGTGTAATGAATCTCTTAATCAAGAATAAATAAATGGATAGTTGATCTTTGCTTAACAAGTTGATTACCTCTAGCTATTCTGTATTACCCTAGCAATAGTTAGCAGATGAGATTTAAATGATGTAATAAAGGAATAATGCACATTTTAAAATATGCCTATCAACGATCAGCTAATCAATTTCCAAGCACTGAATCAGCAGTAAACATTAAATTAAAATATGCAATGAGACGTTTTGCACACAAATTTTTAAAAATTTAGCTGCTAACCTACTTATACATTTTATGAAATCGTACAAGAAGCAATATTTCTTCCATTGACATTATAAAAACCATCAAATTTCCTAAAATGGTTCACATCTGAATTGAAGTAGATTATCTCCGAGAAGAAACGCTTTCACAAACAATTCAAAATTCACAATCGTAATGAGGATTACATGTTGTTAACTCATTTAATATATCATTATAAGTTTCTGACAAAAATATGCTATGAAACTTAATTAAATAATATTGAGTCGAACCTAAATAATAATCTTAAATATTTTTGGAAGTATGTAAATGACAAAAACTCAAATGATATAACTAACTTAATGACTTATAATGATAATTTCTCTACATATATCTATGGCACAGTTAACTATTTTGATGAATTTTTCTCAACAGTATATGTAAAATCAGATTGATCCTTTATAAACAATTTTAAATGCGATAACACAATATCTCTACTTGTGCGTTCGAACTGTGTATTTTTGAAGCTATTCGTATGATGAAATCAACATTTTCAAGTGGATCTGACGAAGTTCTTTCATTTTTGGTGAAATCATATCCACTCTTTCTTTTATATAACATATTCCTAACTAGTGTTATATTTCCTAATTTATAGAAACAGATCTATATAAACGTTCCATTTTCAAAAGTGGCTGAAAAGAGGATGTCACTAACTATAGAAAAATATACATACAATCAGCCATTCCAAAACTATTAGATAGATTATTCAGCAAATTGTTAACGAATGTTTATAGATAATGATATAATAATAATATTGTTTATTTAAAAAATACAGAAAAATAATTACATAAATAATCAGACAAATAAACAAAAAGAAACCGCAAAGCCTAATGGCTGTCTGCGGATAGTGTACAATAAAAAAAGTGTTTACAATCATAATCAAAATATTAGTTTGAGACATATCAAGAATGTTCAGCACAAATTCGCAAAATCGCAAAGCCAAGGGGCTGCCTGCGTTGGATTTTTGCGAACTATGGGGAACATCATTCAAGAATTGGCAACAAATTCGGTATAGTACATTATGCTTTCTCAACTAACAGTAAGTGTATACCTAACAGTAACAAATTAACAAAGCATGGAGGCTGTCTGCTAAAAAATTGTTACGAGTACGGATTCCACTTTGAGTAATACGAACGTCCAGTTCCGATTTTCAGTTTCATCAATAAAGACATGTTTAATAAACATAAGCAGAAAGTCAAATATGAAATTTTGAGAGCTACTCTATTAGTTCAGTTTATTCTCTATTATATGGTGTATTTTTCTTCTATCTTCTGTCAAAATGAATTGCTTACGTTTTTCGATTTGAATAAATTATAATGAGCTATACTTTTCAAGTGCTGGGGAAGGTAGTTGAATACTCTAGGGGCAGGAAAGGTATAACATTTTTGACCAATAGTTTTATTGGATTTATTTCTTGTCTCATGAATGTGGGAAACAAGCAAGAACTTATTCTTGTTTTTTTGACAATACAATGCTATTTTATAAAAATAAATCTGACGTGGGTCCAGTATTCTGCTTTCTTCATACAGAGCATCACTTGAAAATTTACGGTCCTTTTTCAAAATAATTTTCAGATAAAATTTGCAGTATATTTATTCTTTCCAAATTTGTTGAGGCGAGTCCTCCCCATCCTAATATACCATAACTTATCCTAGAGTCAACAAGGGACCATTTTCAATTGCGGTAATTTCATTACTTTACCAAGACATTTGAATTTATATATCATTGTCCGAAGCGTATTACTGACTTGTTCAATGTGAATATTCCATCTCAAGTGGCGATCTATTGTGACACCTAAATATTTCATCTTATCTGTCATTTCAATTTCAATAATTTGGTTGTCATATGTAATATCTAGTGTATCAAAGTCAGGTAATCCATTCACGTAGGTATCTTGAAAGTGGAAGTGCCATGGTTTTTTTAAAATTGATTGTCAACAACTTGTGATTGAACCAGTCTACGAATTTAATGAAATCATTCTCATCTTTCCGTTTCAGATCATTCCAAGTATCGGCGGTATAAAGCACTGCAGTGTCGTCAGCAAAACTGAAGATTTTTCCGCTGGTATTGATATTAAGTAAGCTATTTATGTAGATTATAAATAATAGTGGACCTAAAACGGTACCTTGTGGTACTCCACATTCAACTTCCTTAGCATTACTGATATTATTATTGATTTTTACAATTTGTTGGCGGTTCGAGATAAAACTTTCAAAAAGTTCGTGAACACGCCCTCTACAACCCATATTTTGCAAGGCCCCCAATAATTGTGCATGGTTTACGGTGTCAAATGCCTTAGCAAGGTCAAGAAAAATACATAATGCGGGTTTGGTGTTATCGAGGGCTTCATACATTCTAGATGTCAAGGCTAAAATTGCATCCTCCGTTGATCGGTTCTTTTGAAATCCAAATTGATTTTCGTTCAACAATTCGAATTTCATCATAAATGACTCCAGGTGTGATTTTATGGCTTTTTCGAAAACTTTTGCAAAGCTATTAACCAAAGATAGTGGCCTGTAGTTTGATATAATTTGTTTATTACACGATTTATGAAGTGGTTTAATGACAGAGATTTTATGTTCGGGAGGACAAACACCTTTTTCAAAACACAGGTTGATGATAAATGGCATTGGGGATGAAATTTCCCTGGCTATTTCTTTTAGGGTTTCGGATGTAATTCCGTCGACTCCAGGCGCCTTATGATTTTTTAGAGTGTTTATTATCTCAAATATTTCTTTTTCCGTGGTAGGTAACAAGAACATAGAGTTGGGATTGATTTTTACGGATGGAGGTGGTGATAATGGGGATTTTATGTTTTTTGCGAGATCTGGTCCAACTTTGGTAAAAAAAATTGCGAATGTTTCTGCCATTTCAAAATCTGTTTCGGTGAGGGTATTATCCTCTATCAACACATTATTTATAATAGTATTCTTATTTTTGTGTCCTGTCATACAATTGAAAACTATCCATAGTTGTTTGGGATTATTTTTACTGTTTTCTATTTCAGCACTATGATAATTTTGTTTGGTTATTTTTATTAATGTATTGAGTTTATTTCTATGAGTAATAAATCTCTGTTTCAGTTCCAAACTGTTTTTGTTCTTTTGATATTCTTTGAATAAGCGGTCTCTACTGATAATTGAGTTCATAATGCCTTTTGTAATCCAATCTTTTTTTTTTTGGTCAATTTGCTTTTTTTGAATGTCACAGTGGTATATTTTATAATTTCAATGATTTTTGTTGAGAAAATGAATTAGCAAGTACAGGGTCATTCATTTGGTACAAAGTATTCCAATTTAATTGTGGTAAGTTTCTTTTCAATTTTTTATAATTAATACGTTTAGAGGTGATGGCCTGATGATGGTTTTCAGTTTGGACAGCTTCATTTGTTGTTTTTAAGGACATTATAGTGGCTTTATGGTCGGATATGTGACTATCTAAAACAAACGCAGAACATTTGTTTTCTAAATCGCCATCGTGTGCCCTAACAAATATATGGTCGATGCATGTACTCGATTCATCTTGTGTCCTTGTACTGATATTAACTGTCGATATGAAATTGAATTCACTGAGGATATCAAGGTAATCATTAGTCAGGTTATTGTCTGAAAAGAGATTTATATTTATATCGCCTAATATTACGAAGTAATTTTCCTTATATTGTTGTTGACTCAGGTAGTTTTGGAGTTCCAAAACGAATTCATTTTCGTTGATGGATGGAGGCCTGCAATTTTTATAAATTCACCTATATCCATCAAAACTTTAATTATTTTGCACGGACCTAACTGAATAATGTTTGTTTTATATTTCCTAGTGTTCCTAATATAAACTATAACGCCATCATTTTGGTTTATAGTTCCCTGATTATAAACTGACTCATATCCATCTAAATCGAAAAAATGTTTGTTCTGAATTTTCCACGTTTCTGTTAAAATAATACAGTCGAATAGTTCTTTGAATTGATTTAAAAAAACTTTTAAGTTTTCGAAGTTTTTGGATATGCTTTGTACATTTTGTTGACAAACTTTCAGGTAATCATTTCCAAAACTCAACGTGTTGAAATTATTTGCGCTATCCAAAAATTTTGTTGCGAATTCTTTATAACTGTAATCTCTAATGAACTGATCCATTCTAAATTTGGAAAGAAGACAAAGCTGGATTGAATTATTGTAGTCACTATAATTCAACTATATAAAGTCATGAATGAAAGGTTTTTTACAAGTTTGAGGTAGGTACGTGTTCACTGCAATTATTTCTGAGTCTTATTTTCTTGCAGTCTGGCACTGAAAGGTCTTTGCTGGTTGCTTGTAACAGATGGTTTTCTTATTTTCTGCTGTTGTCTGGATTCTGGCAGTGTTTCAGGAGTTGGAGTCGATGGAGCACTAATTGATTTCGGTTCTTCTACAATTTGATTTTCAAGGGCTACTAGATCTGAGACTCGGTATATATCTGTATTCACATGTAGTTTGTTGTTTTCAATGTAGCAAGTATCGTTTTCTTCTTGTCTAGCCTTCAGAAGATACTTCCGGAGTAACTTACTTTCCTCTCTCTGTTTCGGTGTTTGATCGTGGACAATGCTAATATTTGTGTCTTTCAGGTGTTGCCTTTTTTGTAGTACTTCTTGTTTTATTAGGAATGTTTTGAATTCGACTTTCAGGGGGCTGGTATCGTTGTTACCGAGAAAATAAAAATCGTTGATATCTCCGTGGGTGAGAGAAGTGGAGAATGATGAATTTATTTTTTGGCATATAATATCTTAAGACGGAGTTTCACTCTCACTTTAGTCAGCCCAAAAATAATCACGTTATTTTTTTTTCCCAATTTCTTCAATTCTTCAATTTCTTCTTTCAGGTCTTGATTTTCTTTTTCAAGATGTAACACTCTATTTTTCAGTTCTTCGAAATTCAGTAATAGTCTAGCCTAACTTCATCATTAATTATACCGCAGCAACGAGGGTTCTCAAATGGTTGATATACAGTATTTAACCTAATTTACTACCAGTACTACATAACAAAAGCACTTGAAAGGTCTGCACAGATTGATATAATATATACAGACTTTCTCAAAGCCTTCAAAAGGGTCTTCTATAATTTATTGATAAAAAAAATGTATGCCATTAGGATAAGTGGTAGGATGTTGGAATGGATAAGCAGTTATTTGATAGGTCGTTTTCAGTCAGTACCTACACTTAAATGGTATAATTTCAGAATCTTATGCAGTAAAATCTGGAGTACCTCAGGGATTCCATTGTAGTCCTTTACTGTTCTGCCTTTTTATTAATAATGTGAATTCTATAATCATTAAATTTTCTCCTTTCTGCTGATAATTGAAAGATTTTCAGAGTAGTGAAAAATATTCATGATGCTATTCTTCTCCAAAGAAATCTTAATAATATATCTGAATAAACTTAATCATAAATAATGAAATAACCATTTTTAGATACCAGACTCATCAGAACCGCAGAAAACAAAATAATATTAGACTGGTATATCAAACCAACAAGTTCAGGAAGATACAGTGTGACCCATTTAAAATGGAACCACCCCTGTAGAATGTGCATTTTTCAATCAATCTCAATTTTTTTTTTATTGAAATATTAAGCATGAAAAACTGTATCTTGACACTAACTTTCACAATTTTAGTTTCATTTCCAAGGCACTCTATGATTTTTTTTGTTTGTCAAAAACGGCAAAAGTTTATTAGGCAATTTTTGTTTTCAAATTTGACTACACCACTGGATTTGTAGTCGTTATAAATGAAAACTGTCAAATTTTCATTAAAAAATATTTGTTAACAACAAAGTTACAACAACTTCAATTTTGGAAACAAAGTATTTGTTTGTAATTTTTATTCAGATTATAGACATATTTGAGATCTGACAACACTGTCATCACCAAGTAGAACACCAGTGAATTTGTACAGTGAAAATCCGGAGTCAATAGCTCAATCCGTTCTACAGTTATAACACCTGAAAATATGGTAATGTGAGAGATTTGTGGTGCAAGCGTTTTGTAATAAAAATCTGACTACGCCAATGGATTTGTGAATAATATTCCTTCAAAATCATTCATTTGAGTGTAGGTTACGAGAAGTGTATTCTAGAATAACAGAAAATTAAAAATTCATTTTCAAGTTATGCAGTACTTAGTACATTCTTCCGCACATTACCATATTTTCAGGAGTTATAACTGTAGAACGGATTGAGCTATTGACTTCGGATTTTCACTGTACAAATTCACTGGTGTTCTACTTGGTGATGACAGTATTGTCAGATCTCAAATATGTCTATAATCTGAATAAAAATTACAAACAAATACTTTGTTTCCAAAATTGAAGTAGTTGTAACTTCGTTGTTAACAAATATTTTTTAATGAAAATTTGACAGTTTTCATTTATAACGACTACGAATCCAGTGGTGTAGTCAAATTTGAAAACAAAAATTGCCTAATAAACTTTTGCCGTTTTTGACAAACAAAAAAAACCATAGAGTGCCTTGGAAATGAAACTAAAATTGTGAAAGTTAGTGTCAAGATACAGTTTTTCATGCTTAATATTTCAATAGAAAAAATATTGAGATTGATTGAAAAATGCACATTCTACAGGGGTGGTTCCATT
The DNA here is from genome assembly GCA_958298965.1 of Chrysolina haemoptera. NCBI lineage: Eukaryota > Metazoa > Arthropoda > Insecta > Coleoptera > Chrysomelidae > Chrysolina > Chrysolina haemoptera. The sequence continues at coordinate 30,254,754 of OY282596.1, forward strand.
TTAAATGGGTCACACTGTATATGAATTATTTTTCCCATCACACTGAGAAAACCAAAATTAATTTAGTATTAGGAATGAAAAACAGAATCATTAAAATATGTCATCCTGATCTGAGAAAACAAAATTTGAGAAAATTATTCAATTTATTATCAGATAATTCTTATCCAAAACATCTCTTGAATAAATTACTATTTTCAACACCTGATATTTCTTATGATAAATACAAGACAATTTTCTAATCATGACAACTCTGATAACCAACCACCTGATATTATTCTGAAAAAATATAGATCATTACCATATACTAGAGAACTCACTCCAAAAATCAATAATATTCTCAAGAAACCGACTTCGTAATAACAAATAAACCCATCAAAACTGTTAGTAAACTTTTCAGAAAACTGAAAGATGATACACCAACACTTGATAAAGAAGCAATAAAAAGTATATTGGTGAGACTTCAAGAAACTTAAAGTCAAGAATAACTTCCCATAAGAGTGATATCCGTTTAAAACCAAATGCTTGTGCTTTATCTCAACATGTCAATTCTGCTGGATATCCTATGTACTCAAAATTCATTTATAAATAACAACTCTCTGTATAGAAATATCTACTAATCAAGTTTTAAAATGTCATCATGACAAACAATTACTTATTTTTTTGGTACGTCCATCAGTTTTATGTTTAATCTTTACAAAGTTCTATTTTGCTATTTATTTTACAATCTCATCTACTGTAAGTACATATTTGTGATTGTTTCATTCAAAAATATTTATTATTTCCAATTTTAGAGAGACTGAAGAAGGAATAAACCAACTCCGAAAGCTGTCTCAAAAGTAAAAAGAGTTTTCATTTGATACCCTGCCAATAGCTGCACACCCACAATTACTTCATTTATATATATATATTATATCTGTATTACTGACCACACTGAAAATCTATTAATAACTTTGAAGATCAAGGTCATTCATGGCCAAGTCATGTTTACACATTGCGTGAATACGTTGAAACTCGTAGTAATTCAATCACTTCTTTTCAGTCGATTTGAACAAGTCAGCTGATAACTGTTTATCAAAGTGAATATAGACAGACGTTTATAACCAAGTATTATCAACCTATTTTCGACAGAAACTCACCTATAGTCAGGTTCCATCTGATATGTTATAATAAATTATAGTTCTGAAAAAAAACTAAGACACACACTTTTATAGTATTTAATATGGACCAAGTAAAAACTAATCTTCAAACATGAACTTTAATAAAGAAATAATGTGTCCTGCCTACCAGGTCGGGCTCACTGCCATAATCCTATACAATAGGAAAAATTGAGTCGAAAATCCATCAGAGACCTACCCTATACTGATGAGGGCAAAATGTTTCAATTAACATTTCCATGCAACTAGCAATTGCGCAGATATCCTTGTAGGAACTCTGCACGAGAATTAATTGCATGTAATTCAACGTTCGTCCTAGGGTTAGCCAGGAAAGTAGTTGTTTTCTGATAGATTTTGGACCCAATTTTTCCTATTGTATAGGATTATGGCAGTGAGCCCGTCCTGGTAGGGCAGGACACCTATAATGACAGATAGTACTAACCAATATAAAATGTATTAGAGCGATGAATGTTGGGTTGCATATAATAAAATCGTTGATTATTAGAAAATCATTCATTAACAAGGGTCATTAATCAACGATTTTGAGTGCGTTACAATACATCATTCATGAACGGTCGACGGAAAAGATTATTATTCACTTTTGATTCACTTTTGAGTTCATGTTACTACAAAAGCGTGTGCCTTTAGTTTTATAAAAATATAATGTATATGTCACTTTTTCATTTATATTACTATGAAAGAGTGTTCCTATAGTTTTTTAAAGTATAGTTTATTTGTTATTATTATTATTATTATATATTACAACAGTATAGATTTTCATCTAGTTCTCTATGGTATGTTTGAAATCGATTGCAAAATTTTTACTGAACGGTGGAACGATTGATGATATTTCGGAAGAGCATCGTCCATGAAAATATCTATGAAACAAAGACAGATTACCTGCGATGTTCCAAAGAAGTAAGCGAGCTTGTGAGCGAAGTTTCAAACACGAGACGAATCACTCTCTTTTGGACAGAATCAACAGGTTTCAATGTGTGGTTGAGTGCTGGAATCCATATATGGGAACAGTATTACATATTTATCAAAACTACAGATTTTTTATTGTATACAGTGAATGGAGGTGACAGTGACTGGGTCGTATTTTTCAGTAGCATATCATTTAATTATTCAAATAACTACTGATTAAATTCAGTGAATCATACCAGGCACCAGGTGGCAGGTAACTCAGCGGTTTGATGCACAGGCCGTTCGATACTCCAGCATAGCGATAGTCGGTTCGAGCCCGATGTAGGTACAAGAGATTTTTTCTCAATTACTTTATATCGGATCGATGGGCGGCTGCATGCCTTGTTGAAAAGCAAGTGTATTATGAGTTGTCTAGATGTCAATTTCGTCTAGTGCTAGCTTGGAGTGCACGCCTGCCACCCAGGTGATGCTGTGGTTGTTCCGGGCTTTCCTGCAGCTGAAAAGTGAATACGCCACAAAAAAAATCAGTAAGTCTCCCCGGAGCGCCACGGTAAATAATAATAATAGCCGTCCTCTACCAGCACAGGCTATGCCTTTGGGTACACTCTACGAGTTTATGAGGGAGTATTATTATTATACCATTGAAAAATATGTTATCTTTTCATTTTTGCAATGACTCTCGAGGTTCCAAAAACACCTAATTCAGTAGAAAGCCAAACTGTCACATTGAACAGTACTTATCATCGTACTTATATCACCAAACAGTTTGGTATCTGATTCATTTTTTTCATTATCATAGTGTTTTAGTGATTGATATATTGATAACCATTTTCAAACGTATATTTGAATAACTCGAGTTCTTGTAAGCGTGGCCGATGATTGGCATTTTATTTTTAGTATTTTATCAAGTGGATTTAAATCATATTTACTCAAGGCGCAATATAAAAAATTGCGTCGTCCTTTGAGGTAGTATTATGAATGACTGAGGAAATATCAAGATTGGTTGATATGGGGTAAATATGATTTGATGGTTCATTTGAACTTTACGTACCTACTCAACATTTTAATTTGATGAGATTTTGTATTATAAAGCTATGATTTGTATGCAGACGTAACTTTTTTCCCAATTTTAGTTTTTCTTTATTTTTCAACACCAATCAACTCATTTCTTTAAATCTATCCTATCTGTATTGAAATACAAAAATGAAAAGAAATACTTATTTTTGTTTCCTATTTATTTTTTTATGAATATAAGTTTATTTATTTATTATATACGAAAAACCCTATTTAACAATAGGTCGATCGACTGATTAAAATACATCAATACATTGAAATACATCAATTACATTAAAATACATCAAAATTCACACTTATTAATTAATATAAAATACAAATAAACACAAAGTAAGTAGTTATGTAATTTTGTATTTACAATTGGTAAGATCTCTTGAGAGCATTTTTGGATTTGTCTTAAGATACATTAAAAATATTCAAGTCGAGATTACAATATTAAGTACCATCTCATTAATCGAGTTAATGAATTGTTAAGCCCATAGTTTGTGTAATGGAAAGGTATTGTGAATAGGTCTGTGTTGCGAGTGGATATAGACGGTACTCTAAAGTTTAATAATTCTACTAGCTCAGGGACTGAGATTTGATTATTGAGTATTTTAAACAAGGAAATTAATGGTCAGTTCTTATTCTGCAGTTGCGAAGGGCTGGAATGTTCAGAAATGAAAAAATAGTCTTATAGTTATAATTCCCCAACTGTAGATTCAATCTATATGCTACATGTCGAATAAATCTATTCTGTACACTTTCAATCGCATCAATATGTACTTCGTAGTGAGGAGACCACACAGTAGATGCATACATACGTATAGAACACAGTAGTGAGTTATAAAGAATCTTCATAGCATTAATTGAGGAATTTGGTTAGCCTTGCTTTGTTTTCCGAAATTCGGGCAATAAAAAAATGGATTTTTGAATCGAATATAATGTATCACTAAATGGCAAGAATTTTTGTTTTCGAAGCAGTAAAAAATGGTCGAAAATTTTTACGAAATTTTATGGAATCGCTTTCAGTTACCTCTGTTTGGGAGGCATTGGTTTGATTCTCCAGGCCACAGCGTGTCTGCCTGCTGACATTGTTTCAGCGTGGTTTGTGCAGGCTGTAGACCTCTTATCAGTGATTACTAAAAAAAGTATTGAAAACTTTAAAATTGGATATCTGCCAAAATATTTATTTTTCGACAAAAAAGTATTCTTTCATTTCGGTTTGTTTTGTCATCTACTTCCCATTTCATTTATTGCTCCAATTTCGGTAACACCTTGTAAAACACATACCTAGCTATATCTTTATAAAACATCAATGATCCAGTTATTTGGGGTCTAAAATACATTCAAAAAGTGAACGAATAACAGATTTTTTAATATGAAACGAATCAATCAATAACAAATTTTATTAAAACAAACTGAGATACTTGTATTAACAGATTATATAACAACATCAACAACAATAAAATAAATATAAAATTCAAAAGAGCATGGAAATATAGTGAAATTCAAAGGAATTTGATTCGAAATATCCAGATTTCTTTTCTTTTACTACCTCTTTTCAGCCATTTCATTATGCAGTCTCAATTTCCTTTTTTCATATATTGATTATATGCCTTCTCTGCAGAACATGTGAAATAAAATGCATTTCTATCATATTCTTCTTCAGAATCAGTCAGATTTTCAGCGTTTTTTGATGATACCAATAATGGTATAACTAACTGGAACTCATCAGATGCTACTCAGAAGATCGTAGTCAAAAACTATGTTGGCACAATTCGAATAGAGGTGAAATTCGCGCCGGTGTACCACAAGGTTCGGTTATCGGTCCTTCATTATTCATAATTTATACTGTTGATATAATTGAATCACTAACTTATGGCCATAGCCACACAAGTTGAACGTTCTTTATAGTAGTAGGCCGTTTCTGAATGCCACTATGAAAAAACACATAAAATATTAGGATAGACAAAATGGATCATGTGGAGTGGATTGTTTATAGACTTTTCCAGGACTTTCGATGTGGTTAACCATAACTGTTAAACTCGAACTATATTTATGGAGGAGATTGTTTATTTCTTCAGCGAGAACAGATCAAATAGACATTAAATACGTTTTCATTGTGGTTATTCTTCAGATGACCTACTTCATCATAGTTCCGCTTGGGGTCATTATGACCAAAGAGGAGAATATTTCAACCGACCGATCGGTTGATTTGCCATGACATCGGTCATGAAAATTGCAATGAACCCATTAGAAACACGAAGTCATTGCAAAATTTTCTGATAATTGAGTGTTTGAGTGACTCTCATGTGAGGTCAACCATATTGTTTATAACATACAGTGGGCGTATAAAGTTTCGAAACCTGAAACTTTTATCATCAGTGTTGAAATTTCCGAAAAACATCGGACATGTGAGGGTAATGCTGAATTAAATGTTCAGATCATCTCAATCATCCCAAATAAGAAAATCACATGAAATGATCCAGAACAACGCCGAAGATCAGGTGGAAGTACCTACCGGAGCACCCGTCTATGTTTTTCATCTTGAGCACAAAAAAATCATAAAGTGTAAAGTGTAAAAAAAAAAAAAAAAAAAAAAAAAAAAAAAATAAAAAAACATTGTTTTGAAAAGTTCAGTTAAAAGATGACAATGAGATAATAATGTTTGTTTGTCACATACATATTCTTGAATGTCAATTTTGGGTTCATTTTCATACCTCATTGAACATTAATGTAATCACATCTGTTAATCCAAATATGCTTTGATCATGATGAGATAAATAATAATAATAATAATAAATTGCTTTTATTGATAGAAGGACAAGTTACAGAAACTATCAAAAGGCAGAGTTAGCGCTTCACCCGTCTAGGACAGGTTAGTACTCTCTTACACTCAACCGTACACAAGAAAAGGAAATTAAATTAAACGTATATAAGACAAAATATCATTGAGGGCTATCCTGAAAATACAAATACAAAAAATAGTATATTATATTAATATTACGATGCATAACCATCTCATATTACTTCGATAAAGAGATAAGGAAATAGAAAAAATAAATAAAATGAAAGTGTGAATAGGGAAAAAACTAATTAAACAACATTTCTTCATTGACCAAAAGCTTCTGTATCCTTTTTTTAAATAACTGAATTGGTAAGGTCTTCATTTCATCGCGAACCGTATTTTCAGGTTATCTGATACGAGAAAGATGATCGAAATTGAGCTGTTTTATGTAAAGGTGGAGTTAGTCTTGATTTAAAACGGACATTGAGATGGTGAACATCAGTGCGGAATGTTATGGTCCTATAGAGATATGGAGGTTTATGTGACTGTATTATTTTGTGGAATAGTGTATTCCACAAAATATTTTCAATATTTAGCCAACCAACGTCTTTTAAATGACTTGAAATGTGATGACGTTTAGTCAGTCCACAAATCAGACGTATGCATGAATTCTGTATGAGTTGTAGACGCCGTTTATCTGAATTATAGACCAAGAGCTAGTGAACCCTCCGAGTAACGGTATGTCTGTAAGACTAGAAATTCGTATAGTGATGAGTCATAGCATGCTAAGTACGGTAACCATCACCTGGCACGCCTCAGCCCTGCACGTCATCAACCCCTATATTTTTGAAAGTGTAGATAAAATTTGAAAAAAAAAAACTTGTCGCTGTAAGCTTGAAATTTTCATACGATTTTCATTCACTATAAAGTTTAAAAAAATTGACAGGGGTTTGCGATGTGCGCAAGTACCTGACAGGTGAACCGAAAGCTGTGAAAGATACAGGGCGTTTTTCGTAAAGAAAAAGTACGCCACTGACTTTTTTCCCGTTTTTTGGATTGAGCAACTGAAAATACAAATTTCGAGCTTTCTTGCAGCCAAACAGAATAATTTGGATTTGGTGGGGTTGATTGAGAGGCAGAATTTGTTTGACACTTCGACGAAAGCATCAAGGTCGGTATTGAGTCGGTTTGTGGCAGTTATAAGATCAGTCTCAGGGAAAGAAATGTATACCTGAGTGTTATCTGCGTAAATATGGTATTCAGTGAACTGTAGATATTTATGAAATTCGTGGGTGTAGATAATAAAAAGTGTGGGTCCTAAGATGGATCCCTGGGGAACTTCATTTTCCTCTGCCATATAATCGGAAATAATATCACCCAGAGTCACCGCCTGTAGTCTATTGAGAAGATAAGCTCTCATCAGAGAAATGGATTCTTCTGAAAATCGAATACAATGCAGGATGGCTATAGCAGCAAGTCATGCTTAATTGTGTCGAACGCCTTATATTAGAGTAGTCTAGTAAGACCAGAAAAGTTAGTTGTTTTTTGTCCAAGGCGGAATATATATCGTTGGTTACTCTCAAAAGTGCGGTGGTGCACCTGTGATCAGTTCTGAAGCCGGACTGTTGGGATGGAAGAATGTTCTGAGTTTCTAAGTGAAGCTTCATTTGGGAAAAAATAATTTTTTCAAATGCCTTAGAAAGCCTGCAAAGAATGCTAATGAGTCGAAAAAATTTAATGTCATCAGGATTAGGTACCTTCGGTAGATGTATAATAAAGGATTGCTTCCAGATTGATAGATATACATTATTTACGATACAAAAATTAAAAATATGTGTGATTATGGTAAGCACTTTAAGGCAGGACTATAATAACATGCTAATGCTGAGTTTGTCGACTCCAACAGCTTTTGATTTAATTGTCAAGAGTATTTTATATATTTCAGATTCATTGGTTGAGGAAAATTTGAAAATATTCACAATATACACTATTTTTTTAGATCCCTCCAGTGAAAAAGAAATGATGCATATGTTGAGTACAAAAATGAAAAACAAGAGATCTGCTGGAATGGATGAAATACCAGTTTTTACATTTTTAGTTAACCTTTCGTTTACAACAGGTAGCTTTCCAAATAGTCTAAAACTAGGGAAATATATTTTAAGTTGCATTTCTAGTACTTCTAGAATGTTTTCATGCAGAACAATTTTTACCACTTATGGAATTTTAACTCTTGTTAGTTTATACATCTATGAATCGGCAGTTTATATTTTCAGTAACAGAAATGATTTTAAAACAAACACAGATTTGTACAATATGAATACTCGAAGAAAGAATGAAATTCATGCCCTTGCTGCCAGGTATAGAATTACACAAAATTCTCCCAACTATATCGGTCCCAGAATATATAATCATTTACCACATGATATTAAAACATCTATCTATATTCTCATATTTTTTAGTTTAATTTAACAATACAGAGCGTTCAAAAGCTCAAGAGAACTTTATCAATCAGCCCACGCTTTTTTTACATTTGAGAAATTAAATTGTCAATTATTTTTTACTTTTTAGTCCATGGGAAGTGAAGAGTGTTCTTTATTCTTTTAAACTATAATTTTTTTTTTTTACTAAAAAATCGAAATCTCCGACTCCGAAAACCATACCAATTTTGAATCGAATCTGACCATAATCACAATACTCGTCCATCATCTTGGGCCGCCATCTTGAATTCATGAATTTTGATAAAAAAATCATCATATCTGATTCCGAAAACCCTTATATACCAATTTTGTCATATTGCATTGTCACCGGAACTATGAACACCTGCCAAATTTCAAATCATTCGGACGTCTGGAAATGGGTGAAAATCACGCCCTTAGGAGTCAGTTACAAACATACAAACAAACATACAAGTAAAGCTAATATAAAGCGTGTAAAAAAAAACATGCACTGTGGATTGTGAAAAGATGCAAATATAACAAATTAGATGAGGAAAAATGCGACTATTTAGATCAAAAATAGATTATAATTGTAGACGTCTGAGCATAATGGCATGTTTGGTAGGATTTCGGATATTTTCACCATGTGTAGAGCTGCTGCCAGACGAAGTATTTTCTGTAGAGATCGAGTTGGTGCGGGACGATTTTTTCTAGGATCCTAGAGTTGTATTTTCGGTCAGTTCCGATAGAGTGTTCGCCATCAATTAGTAGTGTATTTTTCTTCAGTTTAGCGTCTGTATTTTCAGATTTAGCCTCTTTCAAATGGGCAACGAGCGATTTACGCTCTTGTCTGTCCTCATATGGTAAATCGTCTACGAATACCAATCCAGAATTCTTGAGCAGGAAAATTTTCGAAAATATTTCGGATTTTTTCAGATTTGAAACAAGTTCCAGAATAATGGTTTGGTTTTTTATCTTATTGTTAATGAAACAAGTATTGATTTCCTGTTTACTCAAAGAAACTTTCAACTTTTCATTAACTAATTCAATAATGAAGCTCACCACAGAAGAAGGATCCGTATTATTTCCAAAAATCAGAAATGTGTTTCTACGAATGCGCCTTTCAGTTGACAGTAGTTTTAATTTCAACGAATTATTTTCTTCCTGCAGATTTTCTACAGATATCTCCAAGGCGGTGATTTCATCCTGGAATTCCTCTCTGAGTCTCTTTATCTCAGCCTTCGTTTCTTCCGCGTCCTTACCCACTTTCGTTAATAATGCGTAAATGTCCTTGTTAGATATATTTTTGATTCCCATGCTAAATTGGCTACTCCGCCTCTGGCAGATTTATGATATATTAAATAAAAAAGATATGAATGAATGTAGTGTCCGAAATAGCTTATCGCCCTATTTTTTTGCAAAAAATATTCTACTGATAGGAAGGAGACTTATTAGAATGCCTAAATGTTACAAGGTTATGGATGTTTCCTGCCTAAAATTCACTTATTGCAGCATTTGGAGCACATCAAACACCACGAAAATAGTTCTCCACTTCGGCCACTCTTTGTTCTCACTAAGAACCGAAAAATCGATTTTTTTTAACTCGTTTTTAAACAGAGCTCACAAATCGACTTCTATACATCGAGAGTTTATCTATTTGAATTTTTTATAATAACCACAACCATATAGCGTAACTACCTACTTATTTTATATTGGGTCAGTACCTCTTTCTGATGTGTGATTATTATTGTCCTTTCTCGCAATACTGATCTCAATATGTATACGACTATAGGTTGGTATTGCTTTAGATGATGCATAGTTCTATACAGTGCTGCTGCTGCTTTTAATAGCTCCCCACCCCCCTGTTAACTTTTGAACGATTCGACGTATAAACATGAAAAAAAAAGTTTGAGGGGTTTCTCAAATACCACTCTTTGAAATAAAAAATATGGTGATTGCTCGACAAGGGACGCGGGGAGGTACTTCAACTGAAAAATGTTAAAAGGCATGGGGGCAAGTGTTACATCGTTGAAAAGGGAATTCCATTCTCTTCACAACCTAAATCTAAATTTTGTTGAATTTTGGAAATATTTTTGCAATTCAAATACCTCATACCTTGATAAATTTGAATGCTTTGATGTGAAATAATGAAACTAAAAATATTTTGAACGGAATTACCGATACTAATTTTTGAGAGAAGAAAAATGGCAATTACTCGACAGATAGCGCTGGGGGCACTTCAAAAATTCAACTAACAAAATTCAAATATATTTAGATGATTGTAAAGAGAATTGAATTGTCTTTTCAACGATGTGACACTTGACCCCCCATGCCATTTGAAAATTTTTAAGTAGATTGTTGCCCCTCGCTCCCCCTGTCCAGAATCACCATATTTTTTATTTAAAAAAGTAGTATCGTAACTGTTTTTTTATGTTTGTAGGTCGAACCGTTCAAAAGTTAACAGGGGGGACTATAAAAAGCCGCAATGTATATTGACACCATTATTTAGTGTCGCTAAGATCTCTTAGAATTATGTCGCAGAGTTCACTCTCAAACTTGCCTCTTGTGATTATAACTATGTCGTCTGCATAGCCCTGACAGAATAAATCAATCTCGGTCAATCCGCAGACGAGTGGATCAACTGTTAGGCTCCATCATGAGTGGGGAGGCTAAAGGTGCTCGCACAGTGTGGACGCTGATTTGAGCACGAACAGAATGCGCGTGCGATGCTCGGGCCGATCCGTTTTTCGCGCTCAGTATGGACGGTGAAAGTGTGCTTGACGTTCTGTTTGTGGTTATTACAGAGATTTTGAATTTAATTTGGATATTGGTGAGTATGAATATTTGTACGCGACTGACTACGGATATATGTTCATGCGGTGCTCATGTGCTAGGAGACACTACGAAGCCTGGTGCAGCCTGGTGCTCATGCCAAACGAATGCTCTAGTGAATACGCACCTCAATACCCATTTCAATGCCAACCACACATAAACAAAACAAACACACATAAACAAAACAAACACACACCCACTCCCCTTGTGGTCTTCTTCTGGTCGTGCAGATGAATATACTGTTATGTCCTATTTTTGTCTTTGCTATTCTGTTCTTCTACTGTCCTTCTGACAGCTTCGTGTGGTGTGTCGTTAGCAGTCCCTTCTTTGTCCTGAAAGCTACACTACGGTTTCTTTGGTCTCCGGTGCATCCTGGATTTTATCTGTTAGTTGACTAATGCGGTCTCCGTAGATTTGCCCGTGTGGTATGCATTTTGGCAGGGGTGTAGACACACCCTTCCTAGGATTTCTGATCTGATATAATTGTTAGTTGCTTTCTCCACCGATTTTAAAACCAACGATATAAGACCACTTGGTCTTAGGAATTTGGGATGGGTTGTATCCCTTCTTCCCACTTTGGGTATCAAAGTGACCCTTACCCTTACCCTTATTCTCTATACAGGGTGTTTCCGAAATTGGAGCAATAAAAAATAAATGAAACATAATATGTATCAATAAATGGCAAGAATGTTCGTTTTTGAAATAGTAATTTTTTTTTTTTATTTTATGAAATTGCTTTCAGTTTGGTTTGATTTGCCAGGCCACAGTATTTCAGCGTGGTTTGCGCAGACTGTAAACCTCTTATCAGTGAATACCGAAAAAAAATTTTTTTTCAACAAAAAAGTAATCTTCTATTTTGTTTTATCTTGCCATCTTCTACTTCTACTTTCATTCATTGCTACATTTTAGGTAACACCTTGTAGAATACATACCTATATCTTTATAAAACACCAATGATCCAGTTATTGTAAAAAAATCTACTTTTATTTGGGGTCTAAAATACGTTCAAAAAGTGAACGAATAATAGATTTCTCAATATGAAACGAATCAATTAATAACATATTTTATTAAAACAAACTGAGATACTTATATTAACAGATCACAACATCAACAACAATAAAATAAATATAAAATTCAAAACAGCATGGAAATATAGAGAAATTTAAAGGAATGGGGAATGGGGCACTTTGTACGTCCATCTGAGTATGCTCCTCTTCGATATCCCTCTGAGACTTCTCTTGGGTATTCCTACTATGGTTCATAGCTTTTTCTGGGGCATTTTTCTTTCGAGTTTTCTTAGGCTTAGGATTTTCTATCTCGTTTTCCTCGTCCGTTTCTGCGAACTTATATGGGATTTTTTGCTTGAATCTAGTTTTATTTTTGGCTCTACTTGCATAGAAGAGAATATACGTTTATTTGGATAAATATAAATCACATCACATATCACAAGGAATACATAAATAAACATAGGAATAATCACGAAAGTATGTGACAAGCTAATGTAACACACTTGTGTGTGATATAACAACCATAACTAAATATAAAATGTTATTGCTTTTGAGAATAAATATGTATATATATATATATATATTTATATTAATAAATAGCATCAAATATTAAAATTTTAAAATAATAATAATAATATATTTATTCACTTATTCACTTAAAGGAAAAAAAAATGGTGCGTTTACATAAATATATAAAATAAGAATAAATGTATAAAAGGTGAGAGTACATGGTATGTGAATTATATAATTAATGGAAATAATCAAAGAAAAGACAAAAAGACAAACAGATTCGCAAAGCATTAAGCTTGTCTGCAAATCCAGATGTCGGTTAACATTTTTTTTAGACTATGTCTTTCCAAAATACAAATATAATATTGTGAGTTTTCGTATTCGAATCAGATTCGGGATTTGAAAAAAAAAATAATAAAAATATAAAAAACATGTATATAAAAAAAGTAATTAGTTTACAATATCGTGAGAGGATTGGTAACTAACCAATTGGATATTTTTTTTTTGAAATTTATAAATTTGATTTTGTTCTTCAGGTCCTTAGGTATGTTATTGAAGACTTTTCGACCGACAGAGAAAACTTCTTTGACCTATGCTTTTTTGTGTTTTGGGTAGTACAACATTTTCATATTTCCTGAAACGTGTTTGGTAAGTATGGGAAATATCATCTGTAAATAAATTATTTTTGATAATTTGTGTTAAGGATGCTTTATAAAAAAGATTTCTTATATCTAGATATCCGAAATGTTTGAATAGTGTTTTCTTTAGGAAATCGAATATTCGTTTTATGGATTATCTTTATAATTCGTTTTTGTGCGATTTCTAATGGTTTCAAAGAATTTTCATACGCCCCACCCCATCCAATTAGGCCATAACCTAGAAGTGACTGAACCAGGGAAAAGTATATATTTCTTAAATTTTGTTGGTCTGTTATTTTTGAGATTTGTTTGAACATAAACATGAGTGATCTTATTTTTTTTGTCAATATCTGAATGTGGTAGTCCCATTTCAAATGGCTATCTATCGTTATGCCTAGATAGTTAGCATGATCTGTGCTCTCGATGGACCATGTGTCTTTCCTGAATGATAGATATATTGAAATTGTTTTATTTTTTGGAAGTCCTGTTTTGTAGTTTGCAAAAGGTACGTATTTAGTTCTGGTATATGAAAAAACATAAAAACATCACAAATATACACAAATATGCTTACTCATAAAACACTAGGATATAAATCAAATCAAATCAATTGAGAAAATTTATAAAAAAAAATTATTTTTTGTGAGAAAACTTTAATGTTTCTGCACTTTTTGATATGTTCTGGCAGAATATTGTATAACCTTGGAATCAGGTAGGTGTATGTCCTTTGGACCAATTGTTTTTTTTGGCTTTAGGATTTTGACATTTATTATTTTTATTTCTAGTACATATTATCTATTTTTTTGTTGTTTTCCATATTTCTGTATAACATTTTTGAAATCGACAATAGAAATATTTTGATCATAGAGAATGTCACTGGAGAATGTCCGATTTTTATTGTTAATAAATCTGAGAAACCACTTTTGAAGTGTATTCAGATTTTTCAGGTGAACATCATTTGCCCATCCTCATCCTATAATTCCATAGCTAGTGTTATATCTGAGTTATATCATTATCGGTCAATATATCAATATTCAAATCTCCTGCTAGTATGTGAATGTCGCTATATTTTTTTCCTAGATATTTCAGTAGTTCTCTATTGAAGATATCAGGACATGTACTGGGTGGTCTGTAGATCCCAGTAATATCGATTTTCAAGTTATTTTCGAGTGTTATAGAAACTTCCAATCTTTTATTTCTCCGATATTCACAATTTCACTAGTGAACTGCTCAAAATGGTCTCTCTGAAAAATAACAACACTATCATTTCTATTGATACATCATTGGTTATACAATATTTTATATCTTTTAATTTGAAACAAGTCTATATCATGTATCTTGAATTTCTCTGTGAGTATTAAAACGTCGAATTGCTTTTTGTATTGTTCAAGATATACCTCAAGTTCATCAATATTTTTCGAGATACTCTTAATATTAACATGAAAGACATTGAAAAATTCTGAACTCCCTAAATCTATACATTTTTTCATTATTTTAGTTTCTATCGGTTTCAAATCATAATATTTTATGAAAGGATCCATTTTTCCTTTTTTCAAGCAGATATTTCATACCATCCCAAGTAGCACACCCATATTAGGACAATATTGGCAAAATATTCAAATAATAATGTTGGCGAGAAAAAAAATGTGAACATTCGGCGATATTAGTCCAATATTTAAAAAATAATATAATATTGGTCTAATATTTCGAAGCAATATTGTCCTCAGAATGTTAGGCGATATTAGTACATCGCTGTAGCACACTTACATTGGAATAATATTGGTAAAATATTGGCAAAATATTAGAATGTAATATTGGCGAGATACAATTATAATTATTTCGGGATATTGGCACAATATTACTTGGACTCTTGGACATTATACAAATAATATTAGTGAAATATTGAGGAAGCAATATTGGCCCCAAAATATTTAGGGATATTGGTACAATATCATTTGCATATGTTGGTAAAATATTCAAAGTGAATATGTTGCCTTGGAAACATTGATGAAATATTTCCAGAAAATGTCCAATAATTTAAAAATTCTACAATTTTGTTTCTACTTCAATTTACCACTGAGTAGATTGACTTGTAAACGCATTGTGAGGAGCCTTATTTAATATTTGTTACTATGATTCAGCTGTTGTTCTATATGTGGGGGCACCTAGCGGTTTCTCACCCAAGTGTAATCATGATTCATTTCAATATTGTTTATTGAATATTCGGCCAAATTTCAATCCTAGTGATAATGTATTTTGTAATATTGTATCAATATTGTCTTTCAGATATTGGCGCAAGGTTTCCGTACACTGAGGAAAAATTTTACTAACCCCAGCTAGAAATCGAATTACCCCAGCAAGAAACTCTAATAGCATAGGGGACAAGCGAGTTCTCACCTGTGGTTATAAAGTCGACACTGCTGATTACAACTCACTTGGGATTATTAGATATTGCCGAATAACTTATAGTCTCAAACTTTGCTACCGCTAGGGAGTGCATCTACCTATGGCTATTAGACAACGTTTCTGAAGTAGATGTTAAACTTTGCTACCGCTAGTGAGTGCACCTACTTATGACTACAAGACATTCTTGCAGTTGTAGGTATCTGACTTTGCTACTGCTAATGAGTGAATCTACCTATAACTATAGTTGTAGGTAGGTTACTTTGCTACCACTAGGAAGTGCACCTACTTATGACTACAAGGCAGTCTTGCAGTTATAGGTATGTGACTTTGCTACTGCTAGTGAGTGCATCTACCTATAACTATAGTTGTAGGTATGTTACTTTGCTATTGCTAGTGAGTTCATCTACCTTTGACTATTAGTAATAGTTTCAGTGGTAGGTTTCCAACTTTGCTACCGCTAACGAGTGCGCCTACCTGAAAATATTAGGCAGTGCCACAGTCGCAGGTGGAATATTTTGCTAATGTAGGTGTGGAGTACACCAATGGTTGCAATATTTTTTGATGCACTTAAAAAATTAAGTTCATTAATTTCAACCACTTTTGTAGAATTCATGAACAACAGTTTTTTATAATTATTTTCTGTTGTGAATCCTTGAATCCTTTGCGATAAAAGTGGCCAAAAAATTTAGCACCTGATAGGTTCACAGTGGCTGGTGCCGCGAGATATATTTCTGTAACCATAGTTTTTCATGAAAAAACATTGAAAAAAATTATTTTTCTTTATGAGTTCTAAAAGTGGTTGAGAATGATGTACTGATTTGGGGAAATCAGGTCCTTCTGAATAACTTTTCACTGAATCGAGGATTGGAGAATTTGTAGAAGGATATAAATAAAGAATCAGATCAAATGAAACAATTTTTATTCACTGGACGGAACATTTTATTACTTGCCTATTATTAGGTGAAGGTAATCGTATACACAAGAAAAACTTGATCACCAAAACTTCAAACACCGTTTTTTGACTTTTGAGTAGATTAGCCGGTAACACACACAAATAGCACAATGGCATGCAGTATGCACCTGCACATTCAAGATAGGTCGTGACTCGTGGTCGTATAGACAAGTGACGAACAACGGCGACGTGCAGATTGTTTCTGTTTCTTTGTTTTCGGCGAAATTCTTTCGCACTAAACGATCTTTGGGTTCGTGGAGGGGGTAATTTCCGTTGAAATATCAGGGAAACGTCGAATAACCACAGCAAGGTACTGAATAATGTTAGTGGGTTTGTCGATTAGTATTTTAGTGGCAGGTTGACAACTGTATTACCATAAGTTGGTGAACTTCTATGCGATTGCCCACTTATAGTAAGCAGAAAACTTGCAGCCACAGGCATGTAACCTGCTTGTGATTATTCAGCTATAAAATTATAATTTTGTAATGGAAAAACTCACTGTCCCAGACTGACTGTCTAATAGCTACAGCAGTATATCTTGCTGTGGCAGAAAAATCACCTTCAGCAAAATCGTTTTTGCTGCTGTAGGATTTCAATGTGCTGCTTCTATTCGAAAATTTGTTACAGTAATAGAATTTCTTATTATGGTAGCAAGAAATATCTTAGCAAAAACTTTAATAACACGATTTTCCTCAGTGTAACAATCTCAATCAATATAGGGTCAATATAATATTTAGAATATGGATTAAATAATATTCCACCAATGTGCTATAAAACTTGGATATACAATATTGTTTTTTATCTCTAAAATCGATATGAGAGTAATATTGAAATCGCAATATTGGAGCTACATGCTGGAAACAATATGTTGGCAATATCGCTCTATCGATATTGGTGAAAATTATTTAACCAATATTGACCCAATATTTTATGATTACATTCAGAACAGGTTGAGCCAATATTCCACCAATATTATTAATGAAATATTGTTTTTCCATTATGAACTCATATTGGTTCAATATTATTTTCACATTTACAATATATCCATATTGGCCCAATATGAAAACAATAAGATTCAGCCAACATGAGGTACTACCTGGGATATGTAGTTGAATAAAGAATTGAGTTCAACAAGGGTCGAGGGGAAGTACAGACAAGTCACTAACAATGGGGGAATTGTTTTTTTGTTTGTTTTTTTGTTACATAGTTGTTTAATAGAAATAGAAATCACTTAATTTTATTTTTATTTGATTGTTCATTTACAACTTGTTCTTCTCTAGCTCGCTTGGGTTTTTGGCGGGTTCTTCTCTCTTCGGGTTCTTTCTCCTCCTCGAATTTTCTCAATCCCAGTGGATCTGTTTTTATCTCTGACACCCCGTAAATTGTTTTGTAGATCATCAACTTTCCTTTTACAACTTCAACATCTAATTTATTTTGAACAGCTGATTTTTTATACTCCCATACAATTTTCCTCTCTTCTAGGTCTTCTGTTGTTGAATCATCACTGACGTAAACTCCCGTATCTCTTAGTTTAAAGCCGTGTTTCAGGATTTCACTCTTCACTCTATTATGCAGCAGTTCCATAATAGAATTGGTCTAATTTTTCCATTGGTGATTTGTCCAATACGATGAATATTTTTAACAGATACGTCTTCAATTTTCACGTTCAACTTTTGTTGGAAAAAATCCGATAGGACTTCTAAGGTGTTCTCATTTTCATTTTCCGGTAATTCATGTACTATAAAATCGTGAAGAATGGTTTCCGGGCTTTGAGGCCGTGGTCAGTTCACCTCCCTGGAGGCGGTTTCTTTGGGCGTTTCGCTCACAACTGCGGTGAGCATCTTCAGCATAGGTTTAGTCTTCTCGAAGAACGACGTAAAACTGATACAACGGTTGGAAATTGTTCGTAATTTATAGTTGCAGCCTGGTTAATTAGTTTTGCTTGGGGAGACTGGGGTACCTGACCGGGTGGAATGTAACCGACCACGGCCTCAAAGCCCGGAAACCATTCTTCACGATTTCACTTCCGGCCGTGAAAGCCTTCACTCTATGCTCATGTACTATAAAGTTATTTTTTTTGTAACGTCTCTCATTTTGAATAATTCTGTTTTTGAGTTGATGATTTTCTTCCTTGAGTTCCAAAATTGATGATTTAAGTTGTTTTATTTCGTTTTCATGATTTCTCCTAATGCTCAATGTCATCGTTTTGTTTTTTTATCTGCTCATTATGTGATGTAACTCTTCGTATTTCACTTAAAAAATCACCCAGAGATACCTCGTTCACGTTATTCATAACTTTTTGTAGGTAGCTTAATTCGATTGCCACAAAACCTCCTCGATATTTTAATTTTTATGCCCCATAAAGAAGATACGAACTAACTACTGATAATTTTTTTTGGTATTCCCTGAACAGATGTTGGTAGAGTTTGTGGACTCAGCCCATATATATATATGATGATTTCTCTTACGTGTCAGTAAGAAATCCATTTGGCCAAGAGGCAAAATACTTAGGAGTCATCTTCGACCATAAGTTGACCTGGAATCAACACCTACAAAAAACCATAGAAAAAAGTACTGTAGCCTTCAATCTGTGCAGGAGAATGTGCGGGAAAAAATTGGGGGCTACAACCAAAAATGACTACATGGCTTTACGCCAGAGTTATCAGACCCATGATAACGTATGGGTCGGTGGTATGGTGGCCAAAGACCAAGCAGGCAGGAGTGGTTCGACGGCTTGGAGGACTACAAAGACAAGCATGTCTGAGTGCCACCGGGGCCATGAGAACTACCCCAACAGCCGCTTTAGAGGTCTTGCTCAACCTACCTCCACTACACATATACATCCAAGCCGAAGCCAGGTCTGTCACGAGCAGGTTGCTTAGAGGACAAGCACCCATTAGCAATATGCACGGGAGAGACTACAACAAGCTATATGAAGAGTTGGATAACGACCCGGTTACAAGAATGCCATCAGATGGCATTCTTCCCAGATATAGCTTTGACAAAACGTATAACGGACAGGGATGCGTGGGAGGGGGGCCTCCCATCAATGCGGAAATCGCTGTCTACACGGACGGCTCCAAAACGGATGAAGGTGCAGGAGCCGGCATTTACGGAACCAAGCCGAAGATGAAAATCTCACTGAGCTTGGGCAAACATGCGACGATATTTCAAGCGGAAATCGTTGCAATACACCATTGTGCACAAGAGCTAATAAGGCACGATTTTTCACGAAGAAACATTGCCATATACTCAGATAGCCAAGCTGCGATAAAAGCAGTCAACTCAATGCAAGTTACCTCAAAACTTGTTTGGGACTGCATAGAAGCCCTAAAAAAACTGGGCAGTCAGAACAAACTGACACTAGCCTGGGTACCAGCACACACAGGTTATAGAGGCAATGAAGAGGTCGATACACTAGCCCGAGAAGGAGCAAGTAAGACATTCACAGACTATCTACTAAGCCAGAAGAGAAACACTACTAGAATAGTAGTAGGACTTCTCACAGGGCACTGTAGGCTCAACAAACATATGAATACAATAGGCCTGGCAGAAGAAATGCTATGCAGGTTCTGTCAGGAAGAAGAGGAAACATCAGTACACATACTATGCCACTGCGAGGGTTTGTCAAGGCAAAGGTTTCTAACACTGGGAGAGGAAAAACCAAGAGCTCCCAGATTCATGGGAGTTCTAAAAACTAGCCTGTGGAGTCTCGTAAAGAAGACAGGGCTAGACAAAGAACTCTAAATGATCTCGAGGACAAACACAATAGATCTGAAAAGGTCGCGGTGTAGAAGCTTGTAGCACGAAAATCCCTAATATATAATCTATAATCTACGTGTCAGTATATTTCATGTTGATATTCCACCAGAAACATCACCAACCACTTTTGCCACTCAATGAAATAAATTTCACTTTCATAGGAACAATTTCAACTACATATTCGACTCTTTTCGTGGAGCACCAGAATTTACGACTATGATTAATATCGTCGAATTGTAATCATACAGTATCGGAAATTTTTCATCGGGGTATGCTGGTTTCATAGGTGCTATTATGTTGAGAGAGCATTACAATTTCTCATCGACTCGCTCGAGCAAGGGATATCGACGTGGCTATTAATTCGTCGGACGAGGTAGTAGGGGAGTCAAATAGTAGTGCTTCTCTCTTATTTATGTGGTATTATTATATTATTGCGTTCCTTGTTGCTCGCATAGATTTGTCTATACCCCGATGAAAACTTTCCGATACTGTATATCTGAAACTGATAGATCAGTGCATCATTATTTTGATAACTGAATAACGAAAAATCTTCATTAATCTTCTTTTCAAATATCTACCTTTTTACGTTTTACATCTTTCTTTCTCCTGTCTTCTAAACATATATTATTTATATATACAGAGTGACCCATTTAAGATGGAAGCACCCTTGTATTTGTTACACATATGTAAAAACTTTTTGTATTTTATATTCATCTATCCATGTGAATAAAGTCTATTATAATCATTAAAGTCTCCCGTTCAGCATTTTCAAGGCTGGGCGGGGTGTCATCAGCTTTATGGTCGGTTAGCTTTTCATGTTTGCGCATTCAATATACTTGAAATCCAGTTCAAATATTTCTTTATTATATTAGTTTCCAGAGTTCGTCATTGCAAAAGTTCCTCTTGCAGATTCGAACCCAGTACCCCTTCAGTTGAAGCATACTGGCTCGAGTATTAGACGGCTACGCCATCACAGATTTACGAATGAAAAGTTTACATGAATAATTTACGCTATTCAAAATAATCAAATCTTATTATCATGCCTGGTGACTACCAGAATCGACTGTAATTGTTCAATTGGTATATGAGATTCAGCTCCTAAATTGTCACGTCTTATTAAATGACAGCTTAAAATACTTTGCTGACGATAAGAGGCGCAGCTAAGGTGACTAGCGCCCCTGGCCAGACTTGAAAGTAGCACCCCTTCTTTGAAGTGGCTCCCTCTATTCAAAGTGAAACCCTCTCTTTGATAAAAAGGAAAAAGCCGCAGACTAATACCCCTCTCCGACAATCATATCATACGTTGCCACTCCTCTTTCAAAAAATTACAGCCACCTGATGGGCTTCACAAAATTACGCGATAACCACGCCCATTCACGCCCATTTCCTTTGTTTTCCAGATTTGTAGAAATGCTAAAAATCTTTTTACTTTGACATATCATAATTGTTATTTGATCTCATTCTATGTTTTTGTGTAATTTCTTCAATGTTCTTACATGGACGATTGCGGAAATCGTCGTGGTGATGCCCCCTTGCTTCAGCGCCCCTGGCAAATGCCATCCCTGGCAATAGCAAGAATTCAGGTGGGTATCACAAAAATTTACGATATAGCGCTATGTGACATTATTAGGACTGCTATTAGCATGAGAGCAGATAAGACATGTTTTTTTTTTCTGTAAAATCGCGTTCTTTCAGGAAAGATCCAACATTGACGGCGCCAAATGACATAATTTTTTTAGTGAAAAATAGAATTTTTTTCAGGAAAGATGCCTATAAACATGAACTTAGTAAGCGAAACCTGAGCTACATACAAACGTTGATCTAAATCGTTAAAACCGTTTTCGAAATCGAAAATATAATTTACAAGAATTGCTCGTTTAAAGATATAAGATTCATCGACGTATGAGTACCATTCAGATTTCGAATGCGAATTGCAAAAAAAAACTATTAACGAAATTGAAAAATAAAAAAGTGACGGTTGAAAAGACAAAGGAATTCTCTTTTCAAATAAATGAGGCACTTGATCCCCATGCATTGTCTTTTCAAATAAACTGAGTTATTTACGAAAATTTCTACGAATCCTACGGGCTGGAAAAAATTAGAGGTTAAGAAACTTCAAACGTGGAGTGTGTATGTGTTGACCTCCAAATTTTGTGTAAATTCATGGAAGTTGTATGATATGAACGTGCATGAGAAGTCGATTGATCAACAGGTCAACGGACAAGTCCAGTATCAAAAGAAAATCTAGCACTCGACGTCATGATTTCGCGAACGAAGGCGAAGGGGCAATTCTTGGCCTACGTGATCAACGGCTCGTATGCTGCCGATTGCCAATAAATACTATCACATTCACCTATGTATTAGCGAATTTCGATTACGTTGACGAGTTACAGTAACGCGTTTCTTCCTGAAGCAATAACCTTTTTTTATGGCAGAAAATGAACGAGCGTAAATATTACTCCACGCCTTGTAGCTTGTAGTAGTATATAATGGATATAAGAATAAGAAGTGTCACATGACACTCATGAGTCATGACCGATTTGCTATGTACCGGAATACCGGACAACTGGAAACAATTTTCACATGGAGTGAGAGCAAGTTTTTATGATGGTATAGAGTATTCAAACTATTGTGAGAAAATTGGTCGGCGAGAAATGATACCGATAATGGGTTTATGTTTTAATATAGGGAATAACGATGACTATACCTATACTGCAATTTTGGTATATATAAAGGTGAAATAGACAAACCTACATCCCTCGTTATGCAACAGGTTGCCATGCTTTACGGCTAACAGACCCAACTTCGTTTTAAAAATAATTGTTAACTTGTATTATTGCTTTACATGCATGTAATGTCTCGTTCTTCTTTTCACACATCTTTTAACGATCAATCTCAATGACATTGTAAGTACTGGTCTTGACTTTCACTTCATTCTTTTATTAAAAATCTTTAAATTTGTAGCTCCCTGATGATGACAGTATTCACTGTGGAAATATTGGAAATATAATGTTATAAGAGTATACTGCTTTTCCAATAGTTTCTGAGCTTTGTTTCTAACAAGTCAGCGAATACTCCGCTTTCTTATATATATATATATATATAGTTTGGAAAGATTATTTGGGTAAGCAGCAAGCAAAACGTGTACTCTTTTAACACTATATTTCCAATATTTCAACAGTGGTTACTGTCATCTTCAGGGAAGCTACAATTAATAAGTGAATATATACTAAAATGGAGTGAAACCCAGTAACAGCTATACTTACTGTGTCTTTGAGGTTGATTGCAAAAAGATGTGATGAAAGTAATACAACAATTATCGAAAGGGAAACATGAAGTTGATGATAAAATAACATTAAAAGGTCAATAATTAAAATAATTAGTCAATTAATATACATTTTTTAAAATTTATATGGATAATTTCCACGTGTGGACATACTCAAGCACGTGTATATCATCTTGGTTAGGAAACAGACAAATGACATATGTTTCATGTACTTAAAAGAAGAAAATTATGAAAATTGAAGTTTGACAGGTAGAGTCCCCGATTTGGCCTCTGCTTGTGAGTAAACCAGCCAATTGTACCACTCAGAAGGGCGAGCATATTTCTTATTGAATTGTTAAAAGAATTATTTAAAGATTAATTAGAAACATTATTTGACAGTTGTTCTGTCGGTTTTTTATCAATGAGTAATAAATATGAATAAATTTCACTTAAATGATTGAGATCTGTTTTTTTATTTAAGCAGTTATCTGATTGAGAGATGAAAGCCATTTCCATGAAAAGTCTTTTAGTAGAGTTAACTTCCTTGGTTAAAATTTTAGTGTTACTGTAATTCATAATGTGTCCTGTATTATTTACATGTTCACTTAATGCACATCTTTCAGGATGACATCTGCAATCACTTTTGTGTGATGTAATTCTACATTTAAGAGTTCTTGAAGTTTGTCCTATATATGTCTTATCACAATTTGAACAGGGAATACAGTATATTAATTGAGATTGAGAGGTTATAGGAGTTTTATCCTTCACTTTGGTAAAAATGGAATTAATAGTTAAAACTGTTTTATTAGCGATTTTTAATATGATCAAACTCCCTGAGGATTCGAGCAAGCTTAGATGAGACATCTGTTATATAAGGAAGTGAGGTAAAGAAAAATTGTTGAATTAGATTCCTGTCAACTACATCATTAATAGCAGTGACATTTTGAGAAATATTAGTATTATTTATTGTATTAGGTATATCTATGGTTGAAGTACTAAACAGGATCTTTTTTAATAATGTAGAAGGGTAAGAATTATCAATGAATAAATTATATAAAATTTTAAGATTTTTTTGATGAAACGAAGAATCAGAAATACAGAGTATTCGATGTTTCATTTGTTTTACCAAATTAACTTTCATGGACTGCTTGTGGTATGAATGGTAATTCATATATCTTCCACTACTTATCGGTTTTCTATACCAATCAATGAGAATGGTATTTTCCCTTGTGCGTCGAAATTTTGTGTCCAAGAAGGGAACACTACGTTCCTCATCCTCACGTTCTATGGTAAATTGTATGAACGGATCATAACTATTGAATACATCAACTACTTCTGTAGTTCCTTCAAGTGGTAACGCTATAATTAAGTCGTCCACATATTTTTTGATAAAGACTAAATTGAAAGGTAATACCTGTAAGACCATGTCTAGTATGTCATCCATGACATACATTGCAAGTATAGGACTTATCTTCGCCCCCATGGGGGTTCCGAAAGTCTGTTTGTAAAATTTGTTATCAAATGAAAAATATGTATTGTTAAATAGGAAAGTGATTAATTGAAAAAAGGTATCTTTGTTAATACTACAATTACTGCTGATACGCTCCCATTTTTTATCAATGGCTCGTATGCAAGCATCTAAATAAACATTACTAAACAAGGAAACTACATCCAAGCTGGCCAGAACATAGCCCTCAGGGAGTTTCATCCCATTAAAAATTGTTGAAACTTCAAAAGAATCTTTAATATAATATTCATTACTATAGTCGTATGATGTAGTCAGAATATCTGTCAAAAACGATGCCAACGATTCTGTAGGAATACCTATCGACGAGATAATAGGTCTAGCTGAAAGTGTAGGTTTATGGATTTTTGGCAATGCATAAAATTTAGGGCAAATCCCATTATAAGTTGTGAGTTTCTTTTTTTTAACTTCATCTATTTGTTTTGATGTGAATAAATTTTTTATTAACTGATTACATTTAGTTTGAATTTGTGTTGTCGGATCTTTATTTCACTTCCAAAAGATCCGACAACACAAATTCAAACTAAATGTAATCAGTTAATAAAAAATTTATTCACCTCAAAACAAATAGATGAAGTTAAAAAAAAGAAACTCACAACTTATAATGGGATTTGCCCTAAATTTTATGCATTGCCAAAAATCCATAAACCTACACTTTCAGCTAGACCTATTATCTCGTCGATAGGTATTCCTACAGAATCGTTGGCATCGTTTTTGACAGATATTCTGACTACATCATACGACTATAGTAATGAATATTATATTAAAGATTCTTTTGAAGTTTCAACAATTTTTAATGGGATGAAACTCCCTGAGGGCTATGTTCTGGCCAGCTTGGATGTAGTTTCCTTGTTTAGTAATGTTTATTTAGATGCTTGCATACGAGCCATTGATAAAAAATGGGAGCGTATCAGCAGTAATTGTAGTATTAACAAAGATACCTTTTTTCAATTAATCACTTTCCTATTTAACAATACATATTTTTCATTTGATAACAAATTTTACAAACAGACTTTCGGAACCCCCATGGGGGCGAAGATAAGTCCTATACTTGCAATGTATGTCATGGATGACATACTAGACATGGTCTTACAGGTATTACCTTTCAATTTAGTCTTTATCAAAAAATATGTGGACGACTTAATTATAGCGTTACCACTTGAAGGAACTACAGAAGTAGTTGATGTATTCAATAGTTATGATCCGTTCATACAATTTACCATAGAACGTGAGGATGAGGAACGTAGTGTTCCCTTCTTGGACACAAAATTTCGACGCACAAGGGAAAATACCATTCTCATTGATTGGTATAGAAAACCGATAAGTAGTGGAAGATATATGAATTACCATTCATACCACAAGCAGTCCATGAAAGTTAATTTGGTAAAACAAATGAAACATCGAATACTCTGTATTTCTGATTCTTCGTTTCATCAAAAAAATCTTAAAATTTTATATAATTTATTCATTGATAATTCTTACCCTTCTACATTATTAAAAAAGATCCTGTTTAGTACTTCAACCATAGATATACCTAATACAATAAATAATACTAATATTTCTCAAAATGTCACTGCTATTAATGATGTAGTTGACAGGAATCCAATTCAACAATTTTTCTTTACCTCACTTCCTTATATAACAGATGTCTCATCTAAGCTTGCTCGAATCCTCAGGGAGTTTGATCATATTAAAAATCGCTAATAAAACAGTTTTAACTATTAATTCCATTTTTACCAAAGTGAAGGATAAAACTCCTATAACCTCTCAATCTCAATTAATATACTGTATTCCCTGTTCAAATTGTGATAAGACATATATAGGACAAACTTCAAGAACTCTTAAATGTAGAATTACATCACACAAAAGTGATTGCAGATGTCATCCTGAAAGATGTGCATTAAGTGAACATGTAAATAATACAGGACACATTATGAATTACAGTAACACTAAAATTTTAACCAAGGAAGTTAACTCTACTAAAAGACTTTTCATGGAAATGGCTTTCATCTCTCAATCAGATAACTGCTTAAATAAAAAAACAGATCTCAATCATTTAAGTGAAATTTATTCATATTTATTACTCATTGATAAAAAACCGACAGAACAACTGTCAAATAATGTTTCTAATTAATCTTTAAATAATTCTTTTAACAATTCAATAAGAAATATGCTCGCCCTTCTGAGTGGTACAATTGGCTGGTTTACTCACAAGCAGAGGCCAAATCGTGGACTCTACCTGTCAAACTTCAATTTTCATAATTTTCTTCTTTTAAGTACATGAAACATATGTCATTTGTCTGTTTCCTAACCAAGATGATATACACGTGCTTGAGTATGTCCACACGTGGAAATTATCCATATAAATTTTAAAAAATGTATATTAATTGACTAATTATTTTAATTATTGACCTTTTAATGTTATTTTATCATCAACTTCATGTTTCCCTTTCGATAATTGTTGTATTACTTTCATCACATCTTTTTGCAATCAACCTCAAAGACACAGTAAGTATAGCTGTTACTGGGTTTCACTCCATTTTAGTATATATTCACTTATTAATTGTAGCTTCCCTGAAGATGACAGTAACCACTGTTGAAATATTGGAAATATAGTGTTAAAAGAGTAGACGTTTTGCTTGCTGCTTACCCAAATAATCTTTCCAAACTGCATCCTAACTAGTCAGCAAAGACTACCGTTCTACTATATATATATATATATATAAACGCACATAAACATTCACAGGTTCATACACATATATAAGGAATACAGTTTTGAAATGATATAAATAAATTAAATATAAAATTTGCGTACATATACAAATTTGTAAATTTGTCACAGAACATATTAACATATTGATAATTTCTCAAAAATATTCAAAAAATATTTCAAAAATAGAGTTGTTCAATTCTGTAATAATAAAATATTATTAATAAGATTTTCTGGAAAACAGATCAACCATAAGGGCAGTATTTGAAATAGTTAACCAAATCAACAATTGTTTCCAAAAACATGAAAAAAACATAACTGTGTTTTTTGCATTTGGCCAAGGCATTTTATACTGTCGATTACGATATACTTCTTCACAGTCTGTGAGAGGCGTTGGTTTGAATATATCAGGATTATTTGATAAATAGAACAAAATTAATCAAGGTAAACGACTCTTTCAGCGACTCACTATACTATACTATTCTATACTATACTATACTAGTTACCCGGGGCCTATTGCAGAGAACTATGTAGTGGAACCTATCCTCTTTCATATGTATGTATGTATATATGAACATCTTCAAAATTTCTAATTTTAATGGTAAAATAACTTTATTTGCGTCTGATATAGCTATCTTTTTTGTTGGAAGAACTATATACCCATTATACCCAGACTGAAATAGTCATCAAAATGATTTTCAACTGGTTGAATAATAATTTACTGAGGGTCAATGTAAAAAAACTTAAAATTCATTGCATTCACTCCAACTAACAGAGACCAGCCAGCTAGCTTAAAATATAATAAAAAAATTCATAAAACATCTTGAGTGAATAGTTTTATTAGATTGTCTGTTTGACCTGTCTCACGTACGCGTATTTCACATACAGTATCCCCATCTGAAAGCGATCTCACACACATTTGTTTATTTCTCTGATAACGACCCCGGATACTGCCTACTAATACATAGGTGGAATACGAATGCACTCTGACCGTAGCCTTTTAAGCAGATAGGTGGCACAAGTACAATATGATTCCTGGTGTCACCAATTACATCAAAATTTATTATGAGCACCTTTTTTAGAAGTCACTACCAATTGTATACCTAAATTGCATCTTTTATTATTGTTGTTGAAAGGCGTATTCTGAATAAAATATTTTTTCTCACGAACATAATACTGCTTTCTCACAACAGGATAGGGGTCAAATGTTATGGAATATTATTATTGTGTTAATGTTTTTTCAGCCTAACAATTCATATTAAACGTGCGCGTGACTTTTAATTTCTATTATTATCTAGTGATCTTGAACTTTGCATGTGATACGATTTATAATTATTTTTAGTTTTCCTGTTATTGGACTACAATTTTCTGTGTCACCTCTCACAAACAACATATTAATTTTTTCTACAGAAACACATCACGAGTTTGCCGAGTTATTTCTATACCCACCCAAATAATATTGAATATTAATATGAAACATAAATATTGTTACATATGTGTATCATTACAAAATGAATCCAATAATTTCTAAATACCCCTTTCTCCACATATTCCTATTTTTACTAAAACTCTTCGGCTGATTCAATTATGCTGTATGGGGTCGGACTAAAAATATCCTCATAGTAAACCCTGCACTATCCTCCATCATCACCCGGTGACACCATCATATTGGCTATATGTGTTGTGAAAACGGAAGTGAACGGGAACGAATAGTGAAATAAATACGGACTCGGCAAATATTCTAGAATGGAGATACAACAGCTTGGAAGAATTCAATACGAATGGAACCCAATCATGTCTTTCCTGTAGAAAGGCCGATCTTACAGTGGCCAGCGTAACTATGTCAGGGGTATCCATACCAATGAAATATTCCATCTCAATGGACGTTAGCAACAGCAGTACCCTTTCATGAAAAAAACCATGTGAGTGCCATTGCCAAAAGGGCCTCTCAAAAACTTTGTTTTCTGTTTTGTACCAAGAAGTATTTCACTTCTGGGCACCTGATTATGGTTTATAAGACACACATCCGACCTGTCCTGGAATACTGTTTCCATATATGGAGTGCAGCACCCAAACACACAAAACTTTTAGATTCTGTCCAAAAAAGAACCATTTCGTCGGTGATACTTCGCTCACAATGAGAACAAAATGTATTTTTCCCTTTACCACACAAGTAATTCAATTCCTGAATGCGCATTTCGATAACCAAGTAATGTTCATCAGTAGGTATTACTAAACTAATAAGTAACTCGGTTATCGGGATGCGCATCTGGAAAAGTACTTCTTGGAAAAAAAAATACTTCTCACTGGTTAACACCAAAGGTGTCGTCCAATATGCCACTTCTCTGGAACACCGCAGAAAAGTTCTGTTTTATAAACATTTTCATGGACGATGTTCTTTCAAAATAACATCAATCGTTCCACCGTTAGCGGTCCCATCGAGACTGACCCACCTACCTCAGTTCTCACATTCATATGTTTCCAGGGCTCGTTTTTCCAACGAACGGTAAAGCTTTGGAACTTGATGTTCTTGAAAAACACCAATCCTCATCTACTGTCCCTCAACTCTCACGATGTTCTTTGAATAATACAGGATTTTCCTTTTCGTGGGAACCACAACATAAAAAAAACACTTCTCGAACTTTGTACAATTTTATGCATTTTACTCTTCCTGGAGTCTGTGCTGACAGGGAGTGCTTTTTGCTTGGCCTGTGGCTGTTGCTGCGACTCACTCATTGTAGAACAATACGATAAAGCTTTGATAGTTATCATTCGGTGAATGAGACAAGATGACTTTAACATTCTCTGGCCTATCTAGATCAAACTTGCATGTATGCAGGTGTTCATTCCCAACCAAATGAAGGATTATATTCATTGTTTTATTACATATAGCACTTACAATAGGGTCCTCCGTCAGAGCATTGCTCAAATGGATGTCAGATGTTATTCAATGTCTGTAAGAGGAAGTAGTTGTTTTCTGTCAGATATTTACATCACATTCTTCTCTTTCTATAAATATGAGAAGAGAAGTATTTCGAATTCGTCAAAATTATTCGTTTCATCCTCTAAACACTTGAAACATTTGATGCATTGTGATAACCAGCGGCCGGCCCTGACTCGTTACTCGCCAGTCCAACAATAGGTACATGAGTCATCGTGCCGCTACCTTTATAAGAATGCGTGACGTAATCGACTAGAAGGTTACATGCATCTAGAATCGAAAAGACACATCTAGATGCAAACGGCTGAACCGTGAGAGAGATGAGCTTTCAAGATCAAGGAAGGGTGAAGACAGAGTGAAATTAACATAGTCGGCCTAGCAGACTAATCAATTATTTTACTGTTGAGATAAATTACATAGACAGATTTACGCTGCTTACACACACAACGGTTTTGGACGTACGTTAAAAAGACGTACGTCAACATTCCGTGACCTTTCGGACAGGGCGGAAACGGCACGGTACCGTCGACCTGCCGTTTAGCAGCCGT
Source organism: Chrysolina haemoptera (assembly GCA_958298965.1). Lineage (NCBI taxonomy): Eukaryota > Metazoa > Arthropoda > Insecta > Coleoptera > Chrysomelidae > Chrysolina > Chrysolina haemoptera. The sequence continues at coordinate 30,286,207 of OY282596.1, forward strand.
CAATTGCCACTACAATGTACATATATATACTGAGCTCAACCAACTTTAAATAATCGTTGTGTGTGAAAACAAGATGTGGCGGCAATATCGTAGGTCTTTTTCACGTACGTCCAAAACCGTTGTGTGTGTAAGCAGCGTTAGGTATTACAGTTGGTGTTAGACGATTTTCAAAATAAATGAGTGCCCGCGTAGTGGACGTCTCCGTATTGCAGAAAAATTTCCTGGAAAACCTTTTTCGTGCAGAACATACAGCGACCCTATAAGCAGAAAAGTGTTCGTGAAGTGGACATTTGTAGGTATTACGGATAAATAAATAAACGTTTCGCACAAAACAGTTTACTGATGGCCCGTGAAATAAGCGTAGTAGTAGTCACTGATAATAAAATACAATATTTGCAGCTCAAAATCACTACCAGCGGGTTCTACAAGTTAAATTGAAAACAACAGATAAGAATTATATTGTTCATCAGTGAAGAGATTCGAGGGTGATTCGTTACTCATTGTCAGTGTCAGTTTCATCGTCGTTTTCATCCAACGGTTCACAGTCCCCATTGGGAACATTGTCACAGTTTTGTTCATTTCCAGAACAATTGCACATCTCTGTACATGGAAGTCCATTCTTCAAACACTTACACGGAGGCGCACATCGTGATATTCCGCAAGAACACCGCATGGATGATCCTGGTCCTGGTGGTCCTGGTGGTCCACATGGTAGTTCACTCATCTCTGGAACAAATTCACCGTTCTCTAACTTTCAACCACATTCTGATGGACATGGTAGGTCAGGTGTTGCAACATCTGATTTACTCCAAATCATAACCTGCAAATGTGCTCTTCGGACTGCAGGACGAAATGAAGCTAAAGTTGGGGGCAGACTAGCACCTTCAACTTGCTTTTTGGAAAATAGCCACCACCTTAGTTCACTTAAGCAGTAATGCTTTGGTTCCCTCAAGTAGACAGAACAAAGATATTCTTTTAATCCACTATAGATTTCATCTGTTAAGGACAAAGTTCTACCAAGAGATGAAAGTGCCTGAAGCACTCTTTCATTTGCATCCATGAAGCGGTTCCAAAAACCACTTTTTGTTTTTCCAGAGAACGCTCCAGTGACATCAGCACCTGAAATTGCATGCATTCCAGGCAGTGCAGCTGCTCGCTGGGGCCCAAGTTTTGCGTAAATTTTGTCAACTTCAATTTCCTTGGGTTTGGGTCTCATTAGACAGCAGGACGTCTTCTTTGGGAGCTGTTGATACCAACTGACAAGCAGGACCAGAACATCAGTGTCAGGTGTAAACATATGCAGGACACTTGCACCTCTTTTAGTGACATGTAGTGCATGCAAGATCATTTTTGTGTCCGCCTCTTCTTGAGTACTCTTTAAATCTGCTGCACATATCTTTGTTGCATGTGCTATATCCCTGTAGGTCACAATAATGCTTCTCCCTTCTTCATTTGACCTTCTCTTCTCTTGGTAGACAACAATTACAGTTCCGTGTAGGGTATTCTTGCCTTCTGGGGTATCTTTTCCTGAAGTCAATATTATCAATCAATTTATAAGGAATAGAAAGCCCTATCGAGAAAAGGTAGTCCACAAGAGTGGTGGACTGAGAGCCCAATGGAGATTTGCAAAGGATATTCAAACAAATGTATGGGTTTTGCTGCAATGGCGTTTGTTTCTTGGTGTTTTGTTAGGCATTCGTACATCATAATTTGAGATATACGATTTGCACGTTTGTCTATCAGATTAGCACGGTCAACTACAGAGGAAATATCACGCTTTCCAACCAGACACCAATTAAAAAACAACTTAAGTTCTTGTGGGACCTCACCTTCGTCTGCAGTTATTTTCCCAGTGAAGTTCCATTTCTTTGAGCTTAAAACACACTTTCTTATTAACTTAGAGGCTGCTAAAAGAGTTTTCATTTCATCTTCAAGATCATCCTCCTCTAACTTTGATACAACAGCATCCTTGGTTGATTTTGAACAGACCCTTTCCGATTCAATTTTCCTCTTCGATTGGTAGAAATCAATTCCTGGTATCTCAATTTCAAGGAGTTGCTTTAGACCTCTACGTGATCTGACAAGTGAATTCATTGGATCCAGCCCATTTGATGCACAGATGTTGAGGTATGAGTTGTGAAGATCCGCCATGTTGGTAACATTTCCATCTTGCAGGAATTCTTCAACAACATTAATGAATGCAATATCAGATGCTATAGCACTTGCTCCCTTGTTTCTCTCTTCATCTGGGTCTGTTCGATGTCTTCGAATGACATTGGCTACACTCCCTGGCCCAACAAGCTCTGTGGTATAAGACATCTATGGCATGAACATCTTTTGGATTAATACATGCACTTAACCTTACACGCCACGTATTATTTCCGCTGAGTTCCACGGCCTCCCCAAAATTTGCACCTCCAGAATCATAAGAAACACGATGAAGAGGATGCTTTCTGGTTTCTTTACCATCACAAAAGAAGCAAAAATCCTTGTTATACTTTGATGTTTGCTGTCGTCTGGTGAAAGGTGTAGGAGGCTCTATTGGTTCTTCGTCAGTGATCTTATTGGTCTTTTGAGACAAAAATAGTTTTTCTGCACTTTTCCTTCTTGTGCTGTGCGTTAACAATTTGTAACAGCTCGAATGCCATTTCACGCAAGTAATAGTTCGGGTCAGATTTTCGTACGCTTTGTCTGTTGGAGTGTCTACAAGGCGTTCTCTGCTTTCATTGTTGCACAATATACACTTTCTCTTTTCTCTTTTTCTCTTTTCACCAGCTCCAAGTCCTATTTTGGCAACAGGTTTCATCTTGTTACGTCATAAAATCTGGAAAAGATATGAAAGTTCATATTTTGAACGCGTAACATGTAATATATAGCAATTAATGGAATAAAAGTACAAGTAAAGAAAATACACTAAATAATTAGTTTTTCGTTCAAAAATCGTTTGTTTTCACCATAACTTAAAAGATGTTGTATTTAGCGTGAAATGTGTGACCATTTCAAAGATAGCGCTCGTAAAGGTCTACAAACAAAAAAAAATATTTCAAAATCGGTTGAAAAATGGCCGAGATATGGCTGTTTTTAAAATGTAGTTTGGCAGCTATCTTGGAATGGCCGCCATATTGGCCAGTCGCGTATCTGAGACCTCCACCATCGCATTTCGTGTTTTCCAATGAGTACTTGAAGAGATAAAATCACCCGCGATACTTGATCATCAAACTGCTCACGGGATACAAAAAATACCTGTTAAGGAAACTGACTATATGTTTTCGAGGTGAGTACGCCTTGTGGATCTGAAGGTCCAGGAATTGAAACAGGAATTAGAGGAACCAGAACTCGAAACAACTGCCTTCCAGAATTGATCACGAAGGACTGATTCAAGAAGAAGAAGAAGACCCCGAACACGAGACACTACCATAAAAATTCATTTAATTATCTGGTCAGATTTAAAATGCCCTACGTCGGAAATAACTGGAAGGACTTACTTTTTATTATTAGAGGTAAACAAAGAATATATTCAAATATCGGTTTTGACTCAATGATTTTATTGAGGTTTTTTGTCTACACTAAATTGGGTGATATAAAAACAGCGTTGTGTTTTGTTCGAAATATATTGGATTATATTTTCAGAAGGTTTTTATTACTTCAATCGGTTTGAATTGATAAAATGTTTACGACAGTATCTGTTTATCACCCAATTGTGAAAAATTAAATAGGATTCAAAATATTTCCACTCCGCTTCTTTTTTGTAAATTATATCCAATTCAGAATATATTCGAAGTGGGGCATTTGCAACACACCCTGCAATACTCTTCTCCGAATTCCGAATTCACAGACTTTTTTGGGGAAAGTATGGTTGAGATCCACTTTGTCAGGCATGAAAATATATATTCCTAGCGGACCCAGAATCGATTCTCCTATTTTCTTCATTTTCAGTAATATTCACATATCTGAAGAGGATTCAGATTCCCAACTGATTTAGAAGTGTCTGGTTGAGTTATTTCCTAATCAATACTGACAACTGAAAAAAGTTTTATACATTTCATTTCTGGAAAGAATCATAAGAATATTGAGAAGGGGGAACACTCTCCATTAAAATAAAAAATGTGATGTTTTTGTAATACCTAACAGAAAACTACTTCCCCGGCTGAAGCCACGCTGGACATGCGAATTTTCACTTTCAACATTTTTATTTTCAGTTAGAGTCTTTTCACAATATCTATCAATGTATAGTTCAATGTCCAGCGTGGCTTGAATGAACATCCGTTTCATTTTTTAAACAAAAATCATAAGAATATATTCGGAATATATTCAGCAGAAATTATTTCTGTAGAACTTGAATCATTCATAAATTTCTGAATAATCGTACGTACGTAAAAATCTTGAAAATACCGCTTTGTTTGTGAATGAGATCCACAAGTATTTAATTTTATTCCAAGTGAATGACTTCCTTATTGATTCAACACTGACAACTACTATATTGTTTGATGTTCCACAAAATTATCAAACATTCAGGATGAATTGACGTGTTTGCTGACGAAATTTATTTGTAATTTTTTTCGGAAAAGTATTTTCAAATGTGGGATATTCCACATGACCTAAGGAAAAAATTTGGCCGATCATCATTCAAATGAATAATGATTTATTTCTTATTGTTTGCCAGGAAATCTCTGTATTGCAAAAATGTACAAAGAACTTCGAATCCTTTCTATTTTTTCTATCAATTCGCTGAAACTCACTCTTGGTACTTTCTGTCTCTACTATTAAACATTTCATTTGAGTTAAACAATGAAATGTTGAATATTTTTATTTAATTTTATTTTAATTTAATCTGCCTTGATGCTTCGAAAATCATAACAGGCAAGTCGATTTCAATATTTTTTATTATATTATTAGAAGAAGTATACATTTATATAAGACATAAATAAAAGAATAAATTATACAGTATCGAAAACTGTTCACCTGGGGTATAGACAGAAATCTACGCGATCAACAAGGAACGCAATGATATGATAATACCACAAAAATAAGAGAGACTCACTACTGCGAGCCTCTCCTACTACCTCGTCCGACGAATTAACAACTCACGTCGATATCCCTTCCTCGAGCGAGTAGAGGAGAAATTGTAATGCTCTCTCAACATAAAGGTTTTCTTTACGCTCTCATAAAACCAACATACCACAGGTGAAAACTTTCCGATACTGTATATCACAGGCAACTACACACATAAATCAGAATAGAGAAGGATGGATGAATGTAGTAAACTGCCAACTTTACTCTGCTTGAATTTCACAGTTCTCACTCACCATAAAATTGTGTTAGAGCTGAGCAACTAAAATTGTACTGAACAGGTGAACCAATTGAAAATGAAAAGCAGTAACACACTGGGAAAATTTGTATATATTTTTCTGTGTTTAAGACGCGCTATTTCACCGTATGGAATGGAAATAAGAAACTGTTCGTTCCTTACTTCCTATTCACTTTCCTTATTACAATATATGAGAAATAAATGCTTATCAATTATCTATTTGCCACGTGGCATACATTCTGTATCTGTCTGTTCTGTCTACAAAAACCTCTGGTAGTGTATACTTATCCGAATGTCATACATGGAATCACAGGACATAGATCTCATGCATATAACATCCGCTCCTTTGTGGGAAATTCTACTCACATTTTACAAAATAAAAATAAAGAAATAGAAATTTAAATAACTGACCCTAATAACACAAGTTTTTCCATTGGATATCTATTGGACTAATTGCTCTTGCAACCAGGATATCCAATGGATAACCAAATTGTATGCAAGGGATTACATATGTCATATGGACGACCATGGACCACCCACTTAACACATTTCTGGACATTAATAGAATGTCCCTACTCGATATCCATAGAACGCCCATTAAGTTCGTTCATGGGATGGACAATCTGGATATCTAAAGAAGGTATATCGAACTAAATAGGGACATACATACATACCGTACCATATCCCTTTTGTACATTCATAGGCTGTCATATTTTTCCAATGTGGTTTTCGAATTGTTATATGTAAGAAATGTAAATGTTATTAATGAAGTAAAAACCAGGCATATATTTATATACATATAACACTCAAAAATGTGAAATACATAAAATAAGAAATTATTCAGGTCAAATCTTATGGGTGGATGAATATGAAAATGAGCAAATAGACTAGAGCAGATTGATGACGATTTCATAAAAAAATTCCCTCTTTAGCTCTTCTTGGATATTTCCTAGGCTGCCTCCTCAACCATCTTCTATCATATAGTGGTGTGGTCAGCTGCTCCTGAAAATTGATATATTTATTTCATCAATAAATAAATAAATATTCGTAAAATTTGGTCTGTTCCGAGTTCCCCAAAGTGGAGCCCGTCGGAAAGGCAGTGGCGGACCCCAAGAAGGAGCCCGCTTGGATGGTGGAGGAAGGTTGGACCCTGGATATTAGCCCAGCGCTATTGGGGCCGGGAAGATTGTGGGTGGAGTTGCAAAGGACCCCGCGTAGATTTAGAAGAAATATTGAAGGACTCCGAGAAGGAGTCCTCCAATAATGAACGAAAACTGGTGGACCTTTGGAGGGCCCACCGGGGTGTGGGAGATATTTCCGCGAGCATAGAGAAAGAAGAGTCGGCTCACGTGGAGCCCTTACACGTGCAGAAGTCTGAATAAAACTGGGTACGCCTGTTTCCAAGGGTGTTGTCGCTAGTTGTCGAGTACCCCACAACCTTCATCCCTTCGGCGCACACAGTACCTTAAGATTACGGGATGATTTTAGAGCATCCTCAACACGCAGTCTTGTGCCCCCTGGGACACGTCCCGCTGGATACTAGGTGTCTCACGGGTCATGGCATCACAAGCAGTTTACGGTTTGAATCGTGAGCTGGTCCGTAGCAGTCCTTTCAAAAAGGATTTAGGGGGTTTTAGGCCCCCGCAGCCTACTTATGGCTATCGCTGGCATGCAGAAACTAAACCAAACATCGTAGAGGTTGGCGGATATATTTTCCTCGCCAGAAAGCCTTTCCTACCTGTGAAAGCAAGGGTGAACGATAATCCTAGAGGTAATTCCCTCACAAAATATATTTAGGAACAGTGTTGCTACGAGCAAAATGAAAATAGTGCTAGATGATTTCAGGAAATTTGGGTGCCAGATTTGACAAAATGGTGGTAGATTTTAAAAGACGGGAAATTAGAAACACATGTTCGTATTTGTTTATTTAACAAAATAATACAAACTTAAGGTTGTTTCTAAATTCAATACAAATATATTCCTGGGGTCAAGATAAGACTTTTTTTCCTAAAAACATGTGTCCGACATTGCTTTATTTCTGAGATACAGCGTGTTGAAATTTAACAAAAATTATAATGGTACGCCATTGTTTTTATTTTTCAAATGAATATCATATTTATGATTTCCATCTATTTACTCATAAAAATGGTCCCTTGACTTTTTGTCGTACAGTTTTCGATTTAAAAAACAAAATGCATTTCATTGAGACTAGCATAGGTACACGTGGAATTTTTTGAAAATCAAGAAAACTTTCAACATGTGAAAAATGTAGTTTTATGAGAACTTTGCATGTACCCAAATTGAAAAGCGGTTTTTTAGAAATTAAGAAAGAACTGACTTTCTTGTGTTTGTGTTTTTTAACAATAAACAACGAACCTAAAATTCACACATAAATAAATATCACATGACACATATTGCTTTATTGGTAATATTTCACAAACCGTTTCAATTTTTAGTCTGTTTCTTAATTTAGTTTTTATCAGAGATAATTTGGAAAAATATTTAAAAAAGACAAGCTTTTATCCAAACGCACTAAAAAGTGAAAAAAAATTTTTTAGGTGTGAGTTACAGATTCAAAAGTTTGCCACCCGAAGTTTTTGGTTAGAATACGAAAGCGGCCAGCACAGAGCACAGTACACCTTAACCATAGATGATGCGTTTTGTGGTAAGGCAAGGGAAAATTATTTTCTCTGTATTTCCGACTGATGTTCTGTTACTCTTACTTACTTGCCTTTTGCTTGCTAATGCATTCGATAGTGACGATGATGACTGAAATGACTCTACGTAAATAGTGGTAGAAATTTTAAAGAGGTGATAGAGTTCTAGAAGTTATTCACTATAGTGGTAGACGTATCATCCCTGTTTGGGAAATTACCTCCAACCACTGCGATGTTCGTTCTAGTTAGATCGGATTAAATAATTAATTTTCGCAAAATGTGTGTGTTTAATTTTCACGTATTAAAATTTCTACATAAGGTTAGTTCGTTGTGCTTAAATCAGATTAAATGATGACTCTTCGCAAAATATTTGTGTTCAATTTCCACGCACTGAAATTCAAAAATATAAATTAGTTCTGGTGAGGAAAATACCTTACGGATTATCTGACCCGAGCGGTTGGTGAGGAAATCCACCCGGAGAGGTATCCCTTTAAGGCTTTCTCACAACCATGACCAACAAAACAATTGTAAATCGATCAATAACTCAACTCTATATCCTAGGTTATAAGGCCTTCCTCTTAGCGGACCTTAGAGAAATAATAGGATGATGACTATTTTCCTCCATATCAATTCATCTAGACAATTGATGGGGATAATTTCTTAAAAAAAATCAACATCCTCACATTTGAATGCGTGACGTAACTGAAAATTATTTCATGAATACCATCATAAACTTCTTAATATGGCAGCGGAAGCAAAGAATAATGTTTAATAATCGTAATAGGTATATAATAAGATCAGAGACCATGGCATTTTATCAGCTGTATGAGGTGTGAAATAATACGCTACTGACGTAAATTCCAATGTTGATTGAAACCACGAGGCTCATAAAAACTGATTTTGTGTGCAAATAAAACAGAAATTGTACGCCTTCATTCTGTGATCGTTAAAGCTGCAACGTCAGTTTTTGCAAATGTATTAATTGTTCAGGATATTCATATAATAATTCTGACGTTTTTTACTTTTCTACTACTGGACATAATTGAAAAAAGTCGTTGTGAGTAGTTCACTATAACATGGTTTTAGTCAACAATTATTCACATTTATATTTTTATCTTCGGTGATAATACTCCAAATCGAATTAAAATAATTATTATTATTATTATATATTTTCATCAGCAATATTTCTAGAAATTTTGTATATTTCAAAATTACTGCTACCTATAATTATTTGGCGATATCTGCTTGTTTCCAAATCACCTTATAATATTTTCGTTGCTACCTTCTACTTCAAAGCCAGAGGCGAACTCTTAAGGTGCGTATTCACTAGAGCATTCGTTCCGCATGAGCAACGAATGCTGGGACAAGGTGGACGCTGATTTGAGCACGAACAGAATGCGCGTGCGCGGTGCTCAGGCCGATCCGTTTTTTGTCGATTTTTTCGTGCTCATCAGTATGGACAGTGAGAGTGTGCTTGACGTTCTGTTTGTGGTTATTACAGAGATTTTGAATGTAATGAGTATGAACGCGACTGATAATTTACTTTGGATAATGTCATGTCAATATTCTACTAGTGATGAGTAGCTATAATATTGTTTTTCTACGTTCATGCAAAAAACAAAACTTTATTGAACTATATTTGGTGGAAAAACTGGTACTTTATTGCACTCATCTGCCATTCTACTATAGCGTTCTGTCATCATGACAGACATAAACTTTCAAATTGACGCCAAATTTAGCCCATTTTCTGTGAGATTGTATTACGTTTCAAATAGTTGCATGTTTCATCATATTCATTACATAATGGACTATGAAATTACTAGAAAATGCAATTTGTTAAAAATAAAATTATTTCCTTCGACTATCAACTGAATTACACAAAATGTTTTTGAATTACTTTTAGCAGATAGATTTAAACAAGCAATGTCTTCCTTACAGTTTAGTGCCACCTAAATGAAACATTTTCTGGTTTTTGCATGAACGTGGAAAAAATATTGTATGAAACTCGTGCAAAAAGAGTTTATTGCACTCGACGTGAAATTGTCCGACGAGGCCATCAGGCCGAGTTGGACAACACCTACTTTTTGCACTTGTTGCATAAATAACTATTATAAAAAGAAAGTAGTTCGAACATTAGATAATTTACTTTGTATAATGGCAGGTCAATATTTTACTAGTGATGGAAAAATGTATTTTCATAGTTATCAGCTTTGGGTTTCTGAAAAGTTATATCATTACAACAGAAACCCGTGTTACAGGCATAATACAACAATTTATCTTCTGTAGAATTCTTTCTTACGGAAATGTAACGTGTCCAACTACTTGTTGATTTTCGACCAGTTCGGGATCAATCGGGATTAACGCCGCACCTATCTTAGGGAGTGTTCATCAACGTTTCCGCAAAACTGGCGTCATTCCAATTTCTAACTCCAGCATTTGAGTTAGTAGTTATATGTGTTACATCGTGTGCCAGAATTATACTGTTGTGAGTTGTGTGAATAGGCTCATTTCCAGTTTTTTCAGTTTGATAAATGTATTTCACTTCTTGTACCTATGTAGAATGTGGATTTTGACCTAACAGTTCTGGAGTATTGACATTTTATGTAAAATGGGATCAGGAGAATTTTCCAAAAGACTGAACAACAGTTTTGTTTCAATAAAAATATCAAATATTCACATATTTTTATTTTCTTTCTTCATTACCCTTCTTTTTTTTCCAATTTTCAGAACGTTATAATTCTACTTTATGTTATACCTAACTTGGATTTGTTATGATCATTATGGGAAAATAAATTAGCTTGCCTGCTTGTTTATTGATTCATATTGAAAATACAAACAGATTCAACAAAGTTCCAAAATACCTAAATTTGGAACAGGATGTATTGGGTGATCCAGTAAGGGTGGCCAGAGGCGATGATTTCTTTAAAAAAAACATCGAAATGTTGTGTACTCCTTTCCATATCAACAAATAGTTTACGAAAAAAGATTCTCATAAAAACTGCAATCTCTCTACAGTTTTTCTTGAGTAGTGTATTTTGATAGCTTGGTATACAGTGTGAGTCTCTATAAAGTGCACATACTGAAATGAGGAAAACTATGCTTAATTTTATCGACAGAAAACGTATTGAAAAAATCTTATTTTTTTTTTATTTTTTATGGAATTTTTTAAATTTCTGTTCGCTTCCGTGACCCCTGTGTGAACAAAACGGTGTAACATTTCAACTAAATGATTCGTCACGGTGAAACAAACTCAGTAATGATTGGAAGTAATTGGGCGTCCTCGTTAAATGGAAATTGTGGAAGAAACTACCCCCAATTGAAAATAAACATTGGTTTTTAGGAAAAATATGTTTGTTTCTCATCCATTTTTACAAAAATCGTAAAATTTTTCAATAAAACGCCTACATTACCTAAATTTTTTATTACTTCAAGTTATTCTTAGAAGAAAAATAAAAATAAAAAATTTAGGTAATGTGAAATGTATTGAATAATTTTACGATTATTGTTAAAATTGATGAAAAACAGAAAATTTTTCCTAAAAACCAATGTTTTTTTCAATTACTCTTTCTTAGAGTATTTACTGAATCATTGCTTCCTTGGTGCAACTGAACCATTCATCTGATTGTGAATTTAACAATGAAATGGATGTATCGAAAATAAGGCTTTATAAAAAAACAAATAATCCTTTGCAGAACGAATAACTGTAAACTGAGGGCAAGTGAATATTTTAATTGAGTCTGATGTATCCTGATACCAAAGATGGAATGAAAGCTATTGAAACTAAGACAATAATAAACTACCCAAAAGTGGCTGATTCGATAGGGTGAAGTAAGCCATAATATTTATAATAATCTGAAAATGTTGCTGTAGTAGAAAACTATATAGTAGCAACTTATATATTTTTTTGTGGATTTAAGTATATGAGTTATTCAAGAGGAAATCGTTCTTCAAACTGAGCCTCCACTACAAATAGAACGTAGATTGAGGCTATAGAATGAAAAGTTTGCTTCCAATAAAGAGTCTAATATCGGTAGGTTACATTATGTTCCTCAAATTACATCAATAACAGCAATTGATCAAATTCAGGAATCTCATTGTTCTTGTGACTAATCAAGCATGTACTCGTCCCATATACTATGCGAACTTTCACTTGGTGGTATGCAAATTTTACTTGCTACTATTAATTTTTTTTTCCGTGCTCAGTTCTTGCAAATGTTCGGACAGTTTTTCGATGAATTGAGGAATATCACTTGTTATTTTTTCTGTGAGAAATTATCCTGAAATCGGGATGGTGTGTCCGTGAAGCATTTCTGTTGAGCAAGAGTATAGGTATTTCTTCCAGGCGGACTAAATACCTAAAAGGGTTTACATAGGTTTACATAGAGTCTTTGTCTGATTGCTACCTTTAGATGATGGTAAAACCTCTTGATTATTCTATTTCCTGCTGGTTATTATGCCTTGTTTCGCAGGTGAGTAGTACCTGTCAAACAGTTCAGAAGCTTGTGCTGCTTGATGTTGTAGAAAAAGAGCAAAGAGTGAAGATGAGGTTGGGATCGAACTTCCCAAGTGAGTAAAAACTCAGATCAGTTAAGAACACTAGGAACCCTGATGCCGAATACACGAGTATTATTCTGAACCGAAGATAACCCCTCGTGGGGACTGTTATGTTTTGGGTTTCTGATAGTCAAACCAAAATAAAACACCTCTTGCACAGTGCCGTGCGTTGTTGAAGGGATTAAAACCACTCTTATCCTTTTTTCGTGGAGAAATGAGAAAAGTACCTTGGTTGAGTCTGATCTTGAAGAGAAATGTAAAAATTTCACCTATACAAATGCAGTATATGAGCTGTAACAGGTAGTTTATTATTTTTTTCTGAAAATTCAAAACGATTAACGTGTATTCACAATCGGTATCTGAGAATTTTTGAGGGAGGACCCGATTTTTCATTGTTAACGATTCTAATAATGAAGACCTCGAACAAATGTAATTCCATTCAACTTCACTAAAAAATGGGTAATTTTTAAAAAAGCACAATGAATCTTGAGTTTTTTTAATTCATGGGAGAAATTTGAAATGTATGGTTATTTAAAATAAAAGAATTCAAAATCACGAACAGTTTTTTGTCATTCTTTTGAAAATGTATTACAGTGTGTTAGGAATGAAGAATTTGTTATCAAAATTTGGGGATTCAAGATGGCGGACGAGTTTTGTGATTTATGATCAAATTCTATCCATAATTGGAATTAATGGGATTTCGGCGATCATAAAAAATAAAGCATGGTTTAATTAAATAATTCAAAAGACCTATACCATCTTTTTATAACTTCTCAAAATTATTAAATATTGTCATTTTTATAGACTTTTGTGCCCTGTCCTTTCATGTGTATATTTTCATTATAAGATTTATAAGTATCAATTAATGTTCAATCAGGTGTGAACTGTAATTGTTTCAATATCATGACTTCAAAAAGGACTGAATATCATTCATCCGAATTATAATTGACCTCGGCCTTTGCTTTATTGCAAAAATCTGCACGTGTTACTTGATACAGTTCCGTCTCGTTAGGAGAGCAATCAATGGTTATGTAATAATTATTCTGATAGCAACTCTCTGGCAGTTCAGCATTTTTTTATGTCGTATACAGATAAAATAAGTGGTCTACGTGCAAAGCAAATTTTGCAATGGACCACTTAATAATAAATACTTTTATGAAGGGTATGATTCACACGATCAGTATTATTACCTACGTTATCAATAGACAAATTGACATTTATGATTTTTTTATTTGAAAAATATTCGTAATTATAATTCTAGGATAAGCTTTATTTATCTACGAACGGTTCTTAGAACAATTTTTACTAATTTCTGACTTTGAAGTCGGAATTTAATGAAATTCCGGGTTTAAAGTCAGAAATTCATAAAATTTCGAGCGCACAAAGTTGACAGTCCTCATTAAGTCCACGTGGACTAGTAGACGGTTTATTTCTAGGGATTATGTTTTGACCTTTGAGAACTTTAACTTTGCACAAAATCTTTTTACTTGAACTGTACATGAATAAAATGAGAGGTGAACATCAGCTTGATCAAAATAATAAGACGGATATGGAAATGGTGTGAGGATATAAACATATTTGTTTTCGTTTCTCACATATATCAGTTCAGGGGGTGGTCGGTAGCCCAGAGGTCTAAGGCGCAGGCCGTTTGGAACTTTAGCGCTAGCGACCGGTTCGAGCCCGGTCTACGACAGATTTTTTCTCGAGTAGCTTATTTCGGAAACGATAGCCATGTCCTTTTGGAAAACAAGTGTATTATGAGTTGCCTGAATGCCAATTCCGGCTATTGCTAGCTTGCCCATCCGGGGTGGTCCTGCAATGGAAAAAGGAATACGCCACCAAAAATCAGTAAGTCGTCTCGGAGTGCCACGACTAATAATGATAATAGCCGTCCTCTACCCGCACTGGCTATGCCTTTGGGTACACCCTACGAGTGTTAATGAGGGAGTATTATCATTATAAAATCCGACTATTCTTTAAATGTGGAAATACAGGGTGTAATCTAAGGACGGGTGTATAATGTCATTTTATAACAAATGGCAGGTGTGAAACATTCGAAGAAAAAAAATGTGGAAATTTTAAATTTTGTTGGAAAATTCGGAAAATCTTGGATACCTCTGTTCGAAATTACGCAGTTTCGTCCATCCGGCAGTTCCAGTATTATTGCAGTTCTGCTCCAGTCAGCTGACATACGGAAATTTCGACGAACTTTCCAAAGCAATTTAAACAACTATTTTTTTTCGATTTTTTCACACATGCCATTCGTTATAATATGCCATTATACACCCGTCCTTCATGGGAGTGCAAGAGGTTAGATATACAAGGTGTAATATCACAGTATTATTGAAAATTTGGGGACACCAGAAGTATATATTTTGCATAACTCAATAGAAACTCTGACAGAATAAAAATGGTTTTGAAAAGGGGATCATTCTCCATTAAAATTGAGAATGTTATTTTTTGTAATATATAATAACATTCTCCCTAGCTCATGTATTTATTTAAATTTTTAGTGCAAACTAGAAATAATAAAAAAAATATATCTGAATGAAAGTGCGAATTTTCACTTAAAGACTTTTATTTTTTTTTTCAGTTAGTCTTCATAATATCTACCTATCAGATGTAGTTCAATGTCCAGCGTGGCTTTAGCCGGGGTAGTAGTTGTTTTCTGTTAGATATTACAAAAAAATTACATTTTCAATTTTAATGGAGAATGTTCACATTTTCAATTTTAATGGAGAATGTTTACATTTTCAATTTTTAGAGAATGTTCTCTTTTCAACATGAATAACTCCCAAGAGGTCTTGAACGATGGAAAATGGCAATTTAAGTTTGTCTTTCACCCGCAGATGATTCCACAACTGATTTTATGAGCATCCTGTTCATATTTTCAAACAAAAATCAGAAATAGTTTTTTCCGCCATTCGGTAATATGCAGTTTTCTGTCGTTTCTGAGTATTGTGGAACTGATATTAGGCGATACAGCACTACTCCTACAAAACCTGTGTCTAATTCAGCACTCTGGGAATAAAATCCATTCCAGGACAGGTTGGTGGAAATGTTCAAATTGATTCATAACATTCTAAAACAAAATGCAAAGTTGATAAAATACTCATTGATATTCATTACAAAATTAATATACTTTGTAATGATATATTCAAAAATAAATATTATTCAATTCAATTCAATTCTTTATTGTCTTTTTGCTATTATTACAATAGAAAGGACGTGTCAACAAAAAAAAATAATAATAATTGAGAGATAATTTTAAGGATATCTGAAAGGTACCTTTCAAACTCGTCATAATTATTAAAATATTGATCTACGAGTATTGTGTTAGATCGTTGTCTTTCTCTCAACATCAACAATCTGATAGGCGAGGTTGGAGCAGCAAAATAGCGAAATATTATTTAAGGATTGAATGACTCACCTAAGAAAGTTCAATCCAAATTATGCGATCTGCTTCTTCCCCGTAGATCAGTCCCTCTCGAAAGTCCGAAGACTGGTCTAGGTACGTCATTAACATATGTTTATGAGCCCTGTACATCTAACAAAATCCCAAAAATTTGGAATGACGTGGATGGACTGATCAGTGGCGAATTCAGTTTACTTCGACATCGTTTGGGTTTATTTTTCTAGACTATACTCAGACCTAGCGATTGGGGAATGATGCCCCATTCCTTCAAAAAGGAAACTGTGATATGTTGTGGAATGGCTACAAAAAGAGTTCTTGGCAATGCTCGTCTTCAGAAGTTTTGTCGAAATTCATTTTTGAAATGGGCTTTGGAGAGTCCACAAAAAAGTTCTGGACCGGTAAATTGTATGGTTGCAAAGTAGTCTGCTTCCTTGTTGCCTCTAATGCTCTGTGATAGTAGTATAGCAAAGTTCATACGGCGCCATTTTTCGTGACATAACCTCACTTTTCGTCTCCCGCAGTGTGGTAACGATTTGCGGGGCCCCCATCGAGTTTTTGGTGCGCCCATCGAGTTTTCGGTGGAGGGGCTAATGCCACAGGCTGGGAGCCCACCGAGGAACATCCCCACAGAAGAGGGGGCGCGCTAGAGCCCAATGGGGCCGAGATTTCGTCAGTTAAATTGAGTGGCGCCATACGAACGTAGATTTGGGTAACTGGGATCGGCTGTGGAAAAGTGCGGGGGGTGGGGGCGATGACGAGGAACGCCCCCAGAGAAGATGGGACGTGCTGGAGCGCCGGAGGCCGAGACATGTCGATTTTCGTTTTTTGTGAATTTTAGTAATGTGACGCTGGCACTGGTGACAAGACCCTGTCGAATGCCTCCGCCACTGGTTGTTGTTTAAGCTAAGAGGCAGCGTTTGTTGAGATAAGCATGACGTCACCGGAGTGCACATGTTGTCCAGGCGAATTTCTTGGAAAACAAAGAAATAGCGTGAGAACCATAACGGAAACGACGTAGTATGTTGCAATGTGTGCAATGGCAACGGATATTCCTCATTGATAAACATGATGAAATTCCAGGAATTTCTTAGTTTGTTTCGAGGCTCACAGTGTGTGTTGTGTCGGAAATAAGGCATGTTTGGCATCTCACTCTGACTTATCAGGTTTTTTTCTGTCTTTGTCTTTGAGAATGACGCGGTAAGCTGCGGGCGGGGTGGAGGGGGAGGAGGGATTCAAGATTCAAGGTTATTCGGAGGAGGGACAGATTTATCGGAATTAAAATGAAACGCAATATTGGGAGATTTTACAAGGCTATTCGTTTGTCACGTAGCTCGAGAGAGAATTGAATGAACAAACACAAATTCCAAGAATTCGAGTTTGTTTCAAGGCTCAGTGTGTGTTGGGTCAGAAATAAGCCATGCTTGGCTCTAATCGCTTGTGTGTCTGTCTTTGTCATATCGAATGACGCATCAAAATAGGTTGGATTCATGCATGAATGGCTGTCTGCTGGACAAATATGAAAGCAAGTAGGTGTTGGTGAAGCAGATCCATAGTCGCTGTAGGACACGAGCGTCGTAAGTGAACTCAGAAAGATGACGTTCGTGATGCAATCTTAGGAGCAAAAATGGTATACAAGTATGGTTGTCTGTCGGTCAAATATGGAAGTAATGAGTAGGTACGATAGGTGCGGCAATTGCAGAAAAAATGGCGTCGTATATATAGGAAGTCCCTGTCGTACGATATACGGAGTGTGTGTTAATTGTAATACACCATGATGAGAAAATTCACTTGAAGACAATACTGACATAGGATACTTTTGAGTAAAGTCGGTGCTATAACAAATACACCTAGATGGTCCCGTAGCGATGACGGGGGCCTTGGCATATATAGTGAGATACTTGGATAGTGGCAAACGCATTCGAATAATCAGATCAAAGTCAATTAAATGAGTCTTCGACAGTGTTCCAGATAGGTGAACGAGTTCAAGAATCACCGACAAGAAAATTCATTTGAAGACAATACTGACGTGAAAGATTTTTGAGTGGAGTCTATGTTATTTCAAATACACTTGGATGGTCCCATAGCGACGGGGGTCATTGCATATATTGTGCGATACATGGAAAATGGCAGACGCCTCCGAATAATCAGACCAAGGCCAAATAAAAGAGTTCGGCAGTGTTCCAGATAGGTAATCGAGTTCGAGAAAAATAAATCACTGACGAGATCCACTTGAAGACAATAATGAAGCGGAAGACTTTTGAGTTAACTATACGTTTGAAATACACCTCGGTGGTCCCGTAGCGACTGAGGTCTTGACGTATATTGTGCGATACATGAAAAATGGCAGACGCATCGGAATTATCAGATCGAAGTCAAATAAAAGAGTCTTCGACGGTGTTCCATATAGAAAAATTAGTTCGAAAAATGAATCACCGACGAGAAGATTCACTTGAAGAAAATAATGACTTGGAAGACTTTTGATTAAACTCTATGTTATTTTAAATACACCTGTTCTCACCCTATAACACGAGAATAACCCATCCTCCAAACGTGAGCGGGTCTCTTCAGTGTGTGTACCGTGTACCGACCACTGGAAATTGATGATGATTGAGTTCTGGTGGAGTGACAGATGACACTATATATATTCTTCCAGACTGACATCTGACAGACTGACAGGAGACGCAATACGAATATGACATCTGACAGACTCATGAATGACGCTAATGACTCGGAATGACAAGTGACACATGACTGGCTGACGTACTGAATATGATTATGACATCTGACAGACTTATGGTCTCGAAACGACGGATGACACATGATTGACTGACGTAATTAATATTACTTCTGCTTGTCGCTTGTGACTCAGAATGACGAGTGACACGTGACAGGTCGACAGATGACATCTAACAAGCTCTTAGATGTCACTGATTCCTCAGATCGATGAGTGATACGTGACAGGTCAACAGATGACATCTGACAAGCTCTCAGATGCCGCTGATACCTCAGAACAATGAGTGACACGTGACAGACTGACATATGACGTAATGAATATTATTATGACATCTTGCTGACGTATAGATGTCGCTGATACATCAGAACTTCGAGTGATACGTGACAGGTGACTGAATATGTTAATGAATACTGATAGGCTCATTCCAATACGCCATCTTGCCATCCCCTTATATTTCCATCAACTATCCAGCATTCTCTCAAAATAGACACCTCTAAGTGGTAATATATAACGCACAACTATCACTCGATAGGTGGCGTTACCCCCATGAAATCAAATTTGAAATGGCACAGACTCTGAATTCTCGCCATAATTGACTTCAAGTGAGTCGTCTCGACGGGAACATTTTTTTTATTGAAATCTCTAAAATCTGACACACACCCACAATTGTTCTATTTTGATCTCTGATAAATTGAATATTACCACTGCTGGAGACTAATAGTCCACCAAATACAACTGCATTCAGACACTAGTTTTTCCTACCACATTACCCACCCAGTGAACTGATTGTGGTTTTCACTTCAAATTCCACATGCCGCTCAAGTAACATCGGAGGTAACCTTTCGAACCACAACTCATGAGTCAACGCCGCTAAGCTGTTACGGTCTCATAAATACCTATGTTTTTCTTTACCCAAGGAATAATATTATCTTCAAAAATCACCTAAATGCCACTCGCTACCTTACATCGAAAGGTTATTTTGAGTACCCCCTGTATAGACAGTAGTAGCTTTAATATATTTAAATGATGAAGAGAGCCTTGCACATCAACTAGTAAAGCCTTGGCAATTGAATGTCATTTTGATCTCGATTCCTTGTATCCTCCTGTAGTACACATACGGCTTCACTCGGCTTGATCATCTTTCATCTTCGTAATATCTTACTTGTGATCTTTCCGAGCATATTTTTGGTTGGTTTCTCTCCCTCATATATCATCTCTACGCCTATTCCACTTGCAAAAAAGATTCCTACAAAAGTAAATTAATTGTAAACAAACAAAACCAATCCTAACCTCACTTTCATCATTGAATAATGATCTCTACCCATTGAAAAATGATTTTCATACCTTTTCTATTGCTGGCCCTCCTTTTTATATCCTTTTCATATTTCATAGGAATTCGGAAATTTATTAAATATTTTCGTGATATTTCTGTCATGTCTATGACAGATGAAAAGTGACCTATCATCTTGTCATGTCAATATTACAGTTTCCACATTTTTCGACAAACCGGACTTCATAAAAAAGGCCCTTCCTTCTTTTTTTGGTTCTGACCAGACACGTGAAGAGCCTCGTATTTTTGCGGATTTTAGGCTTTTCAAGTACCAAAACGTTGATTTATCTTAGGATAGATAATCAAGCCCAATTATAGTTGGATTCATTTTGAAACAACATAAGTCTTCGAATTTTTGATTGTCGAAGGACGAACTTCCATCAAAGGTATGTTTTCCTTCTTTTTTTGCCTCTGCTTTTACTCGTCTCTTATTTGCCTGTAAACCCCTCTCATTGCTTTCATGGACTATTTTCTGAAAGATATTTCCTTTCAGGCCTTTTTACGAAGTAGTATAAACTTCTACTTATCTATATCATAACGCTTGTCATTGCATGCCAGCGCACCCTCTTGAGCGTAATCCCCAGTCCATCCTGTAGATGACCGACACCTACTTTGCTTTGCATGATACCTGCTTGTAGCTTTTGATACCTGCTCCGATTGATCCAGCGGCCACTATAAGCCAAGGTGTTGAGTAAAAGATTGTCACATAAGAAATGGATGTTTTACTCTAGAGGGAATCCAAGGTAATATTGACGGAAATCCATGCTGAAAGTCACCATTACTTCCACATCAAGGTAACCTTCTTAAAATTATTTGTTCACTTTTGAGACCATTGGATAGAGGAAGGAAGAAATCTATCAATTCGAATCTTCGAGCCCTATGAGAATAGTGCATTAACTGATATAGAATTATTATCATTATATTATTATCATATTGTAGAATTGTACTGTCAGTCTAGCTCTTCTTCTTCTTCTCATATTTTTATGACTTTTCCTAGGTTGGCCACGGTAGTCAGAGTCTGCGGCCAATACCTTCTTTCCACCCTTCACTCTTCATTTCCTTCCTTAACCACCAGAATTCTTTCCACTGTTTTTCTTTTATCTTTCTCACTTTACTGTCCGTCCTCTACCTAGATTCATAAATGGAATTTGTTCACCCTCATCACTGCTTATAACTTCATTGTCCAAACGATCTACCCACCCCGTCTCCACTGTCTAAAGGCATAGCCGCGGTATTTACATACAAGTCACGGTTTATTGTTTGTTAGAGAAGATAATATGTCCTTGAAGGATAAAAGAATATTGTGAACCTGACAAAATGGCGCCCAAACGTTTGTAATTTTTAGGTTTTCCGGACTATTTGGGAATTTTTATTATAGTCAAGAGATTTCATTCCACTAGTAAAGTTTTTCTTAAATTTAGTCTTGTTCTTTATTTTGTGTATTTGTCTAATGCACACGGTGTTATCATAAATAAAGGCTTTTTTATGATCGGGTTGCTTAAGCTGTTTCTACAGGGTGGTACATAAATATTTTATACAGAGTGGCATTCGCAGGTAAACAGGTAATTCATATTAAGAAGATTTATAATATACCGGGATACCGAAAAGGGTGCTTGGGTTATTTTGGTTTCTTTTTCTTTCGGGAAAGAAGGGGGTGTGTCTAATTGACACTGTTATGTTAAATTTTTTTTGCGTGCTTTTATTAGGCAATTGTTTTTTTGATCATGGAAATCAACAGATTGCTTGGCGATGAAATTGTATACGAATTAAAAATCAGAAATTTACCCGTTCAACGCACAGTGAACGAGAACAGAACCATATTGAGAGGTGCTTTGCGATTTGAGAGAGAAGGAGAGACTCATAATAGTTTTGTTACATCCGACTTAGACTCTACTGGTGAATTAGACATTTGTAAAAACAAACTGTCAGACTTGAATAATGAGATCGATCGAACGACTTCAAAAGAATTTCATCTCGACTGTATCACGTGAAATCACGTTTACAAAGAGTAAACATAACAAATGAAACTCAAGGGGAAACCCAAAATGATTTAATTTGTAAATGCTTACAGTTAATGGAGCTCTAAATGACAATTTATTATCCCTCGAAAATCAGAGAGATATGAAAAGGTCAGAAACTAGTTGCTTGGATCAAGATAATGTAATATAAGGGTCAATTATTAATCAGGTGGGCTATCAGCAAATTCAAACCATACAAGTCCCCTGGAGTAGATGGAATGTACCCCATATTTCTCCAAAAGGGACAGGAAATACTAATTCCACACCTGTGCCGTATATTTAAGGCTTGCATAGCATTACGGCATATACCTACGATGTGGCAAGAGGTGAGAGTCATATATCTCCCAAAAGTAGGGAGAATAGGCGACAAGACGCCCAAGGCATATCGTCCCATAAGTCTAATGACCTTTCCACTTAAAACGTTGGAAAGGCTGATAGATAGATACATAAGAGACGAGGTATTACAAATAAACCCGCTCAACGAACGCCAGTATGCGTATCAACCAGGCAAGTCAACGGACTTAGCACTGGACGACCTCAACAGGCTACTAACGAAGTCCTTGGAAGACAAAGAGATAGCCATGACAACATTTATAGACATCGAGGGTGCCTTCAATAATGCATCCACCGAGTCCATAGCAAATGCCCTAGCGAAAAAAGGGGTACATCCCCTACTGTGCCAGTGGATAAACGCCAATTTGAAGAACAGGATCATTATATCAGAAATTGGCGGAACAACACTGACAGCTAGAGCAAACAAGGGATGTCCGCAGGGAGGGGTGCTATCGCCCCTACTTTGGGTCATCCTAATTGATGAATTAATTGAAAAGCTAGTTTCCAGAGGCTTTCATTGCCTAGGATATGCCGATGACCTTGCAATTATTGCAAAAGGCAAATTTGCAAGGACAGTATCAGAGCTTACACAGTCAGCCCTAGATATAGTCGACAGGTGGTGTAAGGAGGAGCTGACAGTAAACCCTCATAAAACCACAATAGTCACATTCACACGAAAAAAAGTACTGGAAGGACTTAGGTCACCGGTACTGAACGGGATAGAAATTCCATTTGCCCAAGAGGCAAAATATTTAGGAGTCATCTTCGACCATAAGTTGACCTGGAATCAAAACCTACAAAAAACCATAGAAAAAAGTACTGTAGCCTTCAATCTGTGCAGGAGAATGTGCGGAAAAAATTGGGGGCTACAACCAAGAATGACTACATGGCTTTACGCCAGAGTTATCAGACCCATGGTAACGTATGGGTCGGTGGTATGGTGGCCAAAGACCAAGCAGGCAGGAGTGGTTCGACGGCTTGGAGGACTACAAAGACAAGCATGTCTGAGTGCCACCGGGGCCATGAGAACTACCCCAACAGCCGCCTTAGAGGTCTTGCTCAACCTACCTCCACTACACATATACATCCAAGCCGAAGCCAGGTCTGTCACGAGCAGGTTGCTTAGAGGACAAGCACCCATTAGCAATATGCACGGAAGAGACTACAACAAGCTATATGAAGTGTTGGATAACGACCCGGTTACAAGAATGCCATCAGATAGCATTCTTCCCAGATATAGCTTTGACAAAACTTTCAAGACAAGTATAACGGACAGGGATGCGTGGAAGAACGGGCCTCCCATCAATGCGGAAATCGCTGTCTACACGGACGGCTCCAAAACGGATGAAGGTGCAGGAGCCGGCATTTACGGAACCAAGCCGAAGATGAAAATCTCACTGAGCTTGGGCAAACATGCGACGATATTTCGAGCGGAAATCGTTGCAATACACCATTGTGCACAAGAGCTAATAAGGCACGATTTTTCACGAAAAAACATTGCCATATACTCAGATAGCCAAGCTGCGATAAAAGCAGTCAACTCAATGCAAGTTACCTCAAAACTTGTTTGGGACTGCATAGAAGCCCTAAAAGAACTGGGCAGTCAGAACAGACTGACACTAGCCTGGGTACCAGCACACACAGGTTAAAGAGGCAATGAAGAGGCCGATACACTAGCCCGAGAAGGAGCAAGTAAGGCCCTGAATGGCCCAGAACCGTATTGCGGTATAGCAAAAGCTGTACTAAAAACAAACACCAAATCATGGATTCAACAGAAGTCTCAAGAATGGTGGAACAATGCACCAGGGATGAGCCAGGCCAAACAACCGCAGCCCACATTCACAGACTACCTACTAAGCCAGAAGAGGAACACTACTAGAATAGTAGTATGACTTCTCACAGGGCACTGTAGGCTCAACAAACAATAGGCATGGCAGAAGAAATGCTATGCAGGTTCTGTCAGGAAGAAGAGGAAACATCAGTACACATACTATGCCACTGCGAGGGCTTGTCAAGGCAAAGGTTTCTAACACTGGGAGAAGAAAAACCAAGAGCTCCCAGATTCATGGGAGTTCTAAAAACTAGCCTGTGGAGTCTCGTAAAGAAGACAGGGCTAGACAAAGAACTCTAAATGATATCGAGGACAAACACAACAGATCTGAAAAGGTCGCGGTGTAGAGGCTTGTAGCACGAAAGTCCCTAATATATAATCTATAATCTATCCCTCGAAAATCACAGAGATATGAAAAGGTCAGAAGCTAGTTGCTTGGATCAAGATAATGTAATAGAAGGGTCAATTATTGATGATTCAATTCCATTAATCCCTTCCCTTGTTCCTGAAAATACTCCTATTCCTTTAGAGACTCGTGACGTCCCTCGTCAATCTTTTTCTCATGTTGATCGGGTAGGGTTTTCGCAACCGAGAAGTACACTTGGGAATACACACCGATTGAATGTACCGCCATTGTTTGAACCGTTTGTTGGTAATTCGACGGCCCAACCAGGTAGGTCATGTAGTGGGTACCTTAGGGCATCTGACGAAAACGCCAGATCGTCTGCCGAATATCTTAGGCCACCTAGGTATTCAGATAAGAACATAGATAGAGTACGGTTTTCGGACCAACACTCCTCCCGTTGCCCAGAACGCCGCACAGGGTTCCTGGATGCAGGGGAAAGGTTAGCTACGATGAATTCCACGCAAGATTTCGAAAATAGGATTCGTAATCTACAGCTATCCGATCCTTATTCACCTCCCTCGTGTTCTCTCAACGAAAGTTCTCAATCGTACTTCGACATCTCGCGATGGCGACTTACGTTCAATGGGGAGACTAGTGTTACCAATTTTCTAGAGAGAATCGAGGAGATCAGAATATCTCGCGGAGTCTCTCAGGAACAGCTCTTTCGTTCAGCTGCTGAACTTTTTACTAAGAGTGCGTTGCTGTGGTTCAGGACCCAACGTTTTGATTCGTGGGGTCAGTTGGTTGGCAAGTTGAAAGAAGATTTTTTGCCATACGATTATGAGTTAGATCTTTGGGAAGATATCAGAAATCGAACTCAGGCAAGCCAGAGAAAGGGTGATCAAATTCATAGCTGCCATGGAAAATATTTTCAACAAACTTGGAGAAAATAAACCTGCAGAGAAGTGCCGGTTAAAGACGATAAGAAGGAATTTATTGCCTCACATACAATCTCATCTCGCCGTTCACACCATAACAACAATATCTGATTTGACTAGACTCAGTCGTGCTATAGAGGAAACGTCGTTAAGGGCAGAAAAATTTTGTTCACCTCCCACCAATCCCAGAAACTTATTGGAACCAGAGTTGGCTTACCGAAAACCATCTGGTACTTATGTCAACCCACGTGGTGTTCAGGCCGTTCAGTCGGTTTACCAGGAACTTAATGTTGAATCTGCAATGCCCTTGATTTCTTCAGATACCGCTGTTGCTCAACCAGGAACGACATCCCAAACACCTACGGCATGTATTTGTTGGAATTGTCGAGAGCCTGGACATAGGTTCCGTAAATGTCCAAACCCCAAAAAACTGTTCTGCTTTTCTTGTGGTCGAGAAAATACCACATCCAAAAACTGCACTAATTGCAAAAAAAATGTGAAAGAAGGTTCGTCGTAGATCGGCCACGACCTCTAGCTTTTTCAAATCCGATCATTTCTACTTCTTACGTCACCCATGTCATTAACTATGTCTTAGCCCATGCTAAGGAGGATCAGAGACCCTACTTGAAAGTTGCTATATATGGAAGAGAGTTTCTTGCTTTATTGGACAGTGGCTGTTCTAAGACAGTGCTTGGTAGTCAAGGTTGGAATATTTTGAGAAATCTCTGTCCATTGACGTCTACTTCGTCTCCAACCCTCTGTACTGTGGCTAATGGGGTAAAATGTGCGGCAGAAGGTACAACCACTGTTCCTATACACCTTCAGAACCAAGTTGGTGTTTTTGAAGTCTTAGTGGTACCATCATTTCCACATTTTTTGATTTTGGGAATCGATTTTTGGCAACAAATGGGCATTGTCCCTGATCTTTATTCTGGACAGTGGTCTTTTCGATCTGAAGCTGGAATCGAGCAAGCACATGCCAATGCTATACAGACTGTGGACAATCTATCTACTAGTCAGAGAAAAGAATTGACTAAACTTATCGATATGACTTTTCAGGGAATGGGTGATTCTCTAGGCAAATATTGTTGAACACGAGATTCGTACCACTTCGCCTCCAATAAAGCAACGTCACTACCCCTTATCTCCCGCACTCCAAAAGCAAGTCAATATTGAGTTAGAACAAATGCTAGCGGATGATGTGATTGAACCCTCTAACTCTCCTTGGGCATCACCGATCGTACTCATCAAAAAACCCGATGGTAGATACAGATTCTGCAACTACAAAAAATTAAACGAAGTTAGTCTTCCAGATGCCTATCCTATCCCGTTTGTGAGTTCAACTCTGGATAAGTTGAGGGATGCTAGATTTCTTACAACTTTGGACATGAAAAGTGCGTATTGGCAGATCCCTGTCGCCGAATCTTCTAGAACCTTAACTGCCTTTGTTGTTCCCACAAGAGGATTATTCCAGTTCAAACGAATGCCGTTTGGTCTCCATAACGCTCCAGCTACATGGCAACGGTTCATAGACCGGGTTATAGGTGTTGACCTCGAACAATATGTTTTTGTTTATCTGGATGATGTGATCGTTTGTACACCAACCTTTTCACAACACATCGAGGTACTTCGTGAAGTGCTTAGTCGTATTCAAAAAGCAGGCCTAACGTTGAACCGGGACAAATGCAATTTTTGTAAGTCAGAGTTGCGATACCTCGGTTACGTTGTAAATGCCTCAGGACTGATAGTCGACCCAGAAAAAGTTGAAGCGATCGTACGAATTCCACCGCCCGGAACTGTTTCCGAAGTAAGACGCATCATGGGAATGGCATCCTGGTATAGACGCTTCATCCCTAATTTCTCGACGTTAATAGCTCCAATGGCAGCCTTGCTCCGAAAAGATAAACGGTTCGAGTGGGACGAAACTTGTCAGAGAACTTTGGACACTATCAAAAATTGTCTCGTTTCAGCGCCTATACTATCATGTCCTGACTTCGACCTTCCTTTTCAAATACAGACGGATGCCTCTGATTATGGCGTTGGAGCTGTACTTTCTCAAGAACAGTCTGAAGGCGAGAAAGTTATCTGCTACTTGAGCCGGTCACTGACAAAAATTGAGAGAAAATACAGCACCACCGAAAAAGAGGAAGGAACCCGCTTTACAGTCATAACTGACTGCTACAGCCTTAAATGGCTCTATAATATAAAAGATCCTGTTGGTCGTATCGCTCGATGGGCAGTACGCATCCAGCAATACGACTTTGACATCGTTCACCGCAAGGGAAAGGACCACGTCGTTCCCGATGCTCTTTCGCGATCAGTTCCGGTAGTGGACGCTGTCGAACTTCAAGCTGCGGAATGTAAAGCTCCTAAAGATGGCTGGTATACCGGTATGATGAAAAAAATTGAAAAATCGCCTCAAAAATATCCACTTTGGAGGGTTACGGGTGAACAGCTCTATAAAAGATCCTCGCTGAAATATCCCGAATTAGCTGACGATTCCGACGGGTGGCTACTGGTTGTAGCTAAGGAAAGACGTCCAGAGATTATTGGCAATCACCATGATCCACCTACTTGTGGTCACCTGGGTGTTTGGAAAACTTTTGGACGTGTTTCAGCAAAGTTTTACTGACCCAAAATGAAGCATGACATCGCCAATTACATCCGACGATGTAAAGTTCTCCAGACAAAACCTGAACAGAAACGCCCGGCAGGACATATGCTCAGTCTCTCCCCTACAACCACTAGACCTTGGCAAATTATTTGCGTTGATATCGTTGGTCCATTGCCCCGTTCATCCCAAGGCAATGCTTTTATTCTTTCAGTCTCCGACTATTTTACCAAATTCAGTTCATTATATCTCTTCCGGGAAGCTACTGCTAGTAGAATTACCAAGATTTTGGAAGAACAAGTGATTTTGTTGTTTGGTGCACCTTCTCGCCTTGTTTCCGATAATGGTAAACAATTTATCAGCAAAATATTTCAAGATAAAATGAAGGAATATGACATAAAACATACCTTCCTTGCTTTTTATCATCCCCAAGCGAATCCGGTAGAACGCGTTCACCGGGTAGTGAAAACCATGTTAACAGCTTATGTAGCTGACAGTCATCGGAAATGGGATCATTTCCTCCCGAAAGTCGCTTGGGCTGTTCGTTCTGCAAGACACGAAGCCACGGGTGTGACCCTTAACTTCGCTATGTTTGGACGCGAACTCAAAATTACCGGCTCCACTTCCGACATAGACCATGACCCTGAACAACCTTTTGACCCAAAAACTCATTCGGAATCCTTGAAAGAGGTATTCAAAGACATCAGCCAACGACTCAGACATGTGTACGATAAAAGTAGTAAAGTCTACAACCTTCGCAGGCGTGAGGAACGGTTTACACTGAATCAAATAGTATGGAAAAAGAACTATGTGATATCTGATGCCACAAAACATTTCTCAGCCAAACTAGCCCCTAAGTTTGTTGGACCCTACACGATTTCCAAGATCGTTTCACCTTGGTCGTACCAACTAAAAGACGAGCATGACGAAGATTGTGGTGTGTGGCATGCAAAGGATCTGAAGGCTCATCCACCTGACGATGACGTGGAGGATGAAAATACCGATATGTAATCAGCTCGGTAATACGCCTTGGTGCGATTGTTATATCCCTAAAATCAGTTC
This sequence comes from Chrysolina haemoptera, assembly GCA_958298965.1. Lineage (NCBI taxonomy): Eukaryota > Metazoa > Arthropoda > Insecta > Coleoptera > Chrysomelidae > Chrysolina > Chrysolina haemoptera. Next base: position 30,315,344 of record OY282596.1, read on the forward strand.
TCGGTTATGCTGAAAAAGTTTTTGTTGAGACAAAAACTTTCTTTCGGGAAAGAGGGGTGTGTTACGGTCTCATAAATACCTATGTTTTTCTTTACCCAAGGAATAATATTACCTTCAAAAATCACCTAAATGCCACTTACATCGAAAGGTTATTTTGAGTACCCCCTGTATAGACATGGAGACATGCGTTTTCTAGCCGAGGCCAGATGGCCCTCCTACCTTTCGGCATGAGGCCGTGTTTTCTACCATCCATCCAGCGCAAACCCCTGTCGAGGGAACCCATCCCAACTCCACTCTCCGAAAATTAGCGAGGAAAGTCATCGCGTCCTTATTTTCTTTATTTTCCATATGCTCCTTATTCTATTTCACAATATTGTTAATTTTACAATATTATTTTTGATTTCGACAGTGTTTAATTTGTTAGTGTTTCTTGAAATGAGAGTGATCCTTTATCCTGCGTCGTCGAAAATAATTGCTTCTCCCCAATTGTTTATTCCTTCAATGATTGTTTTACTTAGTATTTCTCTATTTGTGAAGTGTGGAGGGTATGTGGTGTTTACTGTTTGTAAGAGTGTTCGGAGTGTGTTCTTTGCCTCTATTCTTGTTTGTATTGTGCAGTCGTTTATTACATGCTGGGTATTCTCGTCTCCTCCTCCACATGTGCATTTTCCGTCCGTCTCTCTTAAATTAAATCTTTTGTAATAGGCTTGTAAATTGCCGTGCCCTGTGATCACTTGTGTGGTTTTCCATGATAGTGGTATTCTTTGTGTTTTAACTACTGGGAAAATCGCGTAAGTTGATCTTCCTGTTTCGGAGTTCTCCCAGTGGTGTTGCCATTCTTCCTTCTTCAGCTTTTTCTTCTCTTCTCTCATTTCCTTCTTAGTTTTGATGCTGACGTTTATGTTGTTGTTTAATTGTTGCTTAGCTATGGTTTCTGCTTTCTTTATGCCTTGTACGTTCCTGCTAGCATATTTGATTTGAGTTCTTCTGCCCATATCTATTCGGTTCTGTATTATTTTCTGTATTTTCTTGACTCTAGGGTTATTGCTGCTTTCCTGTTCTACTCTTTCTTTGGCTCTTTTTGAGTCCGTGTATATAGTTATGTCCTGCTGTGTGTTTAATTCCCATTCGGCCGCTGCTAGGAGTCCTAGGAGTTCTATTTCGTGGATGTCCTTTCCGTCGTTTGTTCTTTGTCCTTTTCCTTCCCAGTTCGTGTGGTCAGTTGTCTTAACTGCCCCGAATGCTCTGTTGTTGTTTTCGTTCTTTGTAGCGTCTGTGTATATGTGCAGGATTGGTTCTCTTGGGTCTTCTGTTGTCCTATGTAGTTTGGCTGGGTGCGGTGCGTTAATGTGTTTTGCTTTGTTGTCCTCTATATATGTTCTGTTGTTCTTTGCATATGTGTTCTCTATTCTGGCCTCGATGTGTAATGGCGTAGTTCCTGCCAACACCTGTAGAGCATCGGTAGGAGTCGTCCTGTAGGCCTTCGTGATGGCTAGCAGATATGGTCTTTCCGTTGCCTTGAGGTGCCTGATTATTCTAACGTCGGTTGCTTTCTCTCCCCAGATATCTGATCCATATAGTATTAATGGCTTTACTGCTCTCTCGTAAATCGTCCTTAGCACCTCGCGGTCGGTCCCCCATTCTCTACCAGCCACCACGAATAGCCTATTTGCGATTTCCTGTGTTTTTGCCCTGACTCCTTTCACGTGCTCTATCCATGTCAGTTTCTTGTCGATAGTTATGCCTAAGTACTTGATATAGTCTTTTTGTTGGGGTGAGTAGTTGTTCATGTGTATTCTCGGCGGTTGTGTTATCTGCTGTGTTGCTGTAATATGCATAATTTCGGTCTTCTCAGTGTTGTAATGTAGTTTGTTTCTTACTGCCCATTCTTCACACGCCGTCCATATCTTTTCCCACCTTTTCTCAATCTGTTTGATTGTCCTACCCGCTATCAGCACTATTTGATCATCCGCAAAAGCTTGAATGGTGTTCGCTTCGTCTTTTTGTGTATTTCTATCTATAGTTTCAAACCAGTCTTCCATTATTAGTGTCCATAATATTGGCCCGAGACTGGATCCTTGTGGGGTTCCTCTTTCTGTCTGTCTTGTTATATTTTTACTTGTCACTTGCCTATCCTGTAGAAAATTTGTACAGATGTTCACCAGATTGTGTGGTGTATATTTTTTAATCATTTGTAGGGTGATGTTAGGTGCCCACGCCGAGTTAAACGCGTTTGATATGTCTAGGGCGATTACTTGCGTTTGTAGTCCCTTTAGTTTGTTCGTTCTTATTATTCTTGTGATGTTACGTAACGCGTCTCCTGTGCTGATCGTCTTCCTAAAGCCATATTGCCTTGTGTCTATTTTCTTTTGTGTTTCAAGATAGTGGGTGAGTCTTTTTGTTAGAGCTTTATCCAGCATCTTACCGAGCGTCGGCAATAGTGAGATGGGTCTTTGCCCCTTTCCTTTTTTTGGTATCCAGATGATGTTAGCTGTCTTCCATATCTTGGGGAATTTTCCCGTTTCTAGAGCTTTGTTGAAAATCATCAGCAACTCATCTCCTATTTCTTCCATGATGTGTATTGCTGCTTCATTAGGTACACCATCTTTGGCCGCTGCCTTATTTGGTTTGAGGTCTTTCGCTATTTGCATCAGCTCTTCTTTGGTGAATGCTTCATCTACTTCTATTATGTCTGGTTCCGCCTGTGATTTTTCTATAATCTCTTCATGTTCCCTGCTGTTCTGTTCCTCTTTTGGGAAGTATGTGTCCAGCAGTTCATTCTGAATCTCCTCCTCCGTGATGGCCCATGTGCCGTCCATCCTCTGTATCGATTTGAGTGCGTTTGCTCCTTGCTTCTTCTTTCTCAGTATCTTGTACGCCAAACCCCATGGGTCATTCTGGTTCTGCTCTGTGATGTATCTTCTGATCGATTCCCTTTTGGTTTCCTTTATCTTGGTTTTGTATGTTCGTCTCGTTTCTAAGTATGTATTTTGTTTTTGCGCATTGTCTCTGTCTTGTTGCCATGCTTTTCTTGTTTTGTTCGTTTTTTTCCTATGTTCGTTCAGTTCTTCTGACCACCATATCTGTGTGTATCTTTTCTGGGGTTTTTTCTTTGGTATTGCTTCTTCGCAAGCTCTTTCACAAAGTTTCTGAAGTGCTTCCGCCATCTTTTCTAGTTCCATGTTTTGTTCGATGTTGAATCCTCTCAGGTGTGTCTTCAGCTTGTTCCAGTTCGCCTTCTTGATGTTGTAGCTTATTTTTCCTTTTTCTTTCTCTTGTTGTTTGTGGCTTATCTTGTACGTGACGTACCTGTGGTCACTGAGTGTGTCCTCCTCCTGTACTTCCCAGTCTTGTATGTTGGTCCCTTTTGTAATTGTTAGGTCCACCCAACTCTGTCCTCTGTTCGAGCTGTACGTGGCAATACTTTTCCTGTCGTTTTCTACCAGGTAGCCGTTTTCCACTATCCAATCTATTAGCTCTTCTCCTCTTGGGTCTATTTCTCTGCCTCCCCATGTTGTATGTTTAGCGTTGAGATCTCCTGCTATTAATGCGTTCCCTTTGATTTTCTTGATTTCGTTTTGTAGGGCTTGAAATCTTGCGTTCGTTACGCCCCCTGGTTCATCGTAGACGTTGCTGATCGTTATCTTCTGTTTGTCTGTTCCTACTTGTATGGTTGTGACGTTGTCATTTGTTAGGTTTGTGAGAGTTGTTACTTCATTTATTCTTTTGGAGACGAGAATACCCGTCTTAGATTTTTCTGATGATTTATGTAGTATATGTGTGTCAGTGTTGGTTGTGTGTGTGTTTATCTCTTGTATAAGGGCTATGTCTATTTTCCTTTGTTTTATTACTTGTAGCAGTTGTTCTGTTGCTGCCCTGCCTTTTCCCGCATTAAATTGGATCACTCTCATTTCTATATCTCTAGGTTTCTTCGTATGTTCCGGTCTTTCTTTTCGTTTATCTAGGCCGATAATTTATATACCCCCTCGATATCTGCAGCTTCCTTGCGTATATTGGGCATTTTGGGTCCCTCGCTTCGTGTTTCCTGGGTGTTAGCTTCATCAATTCGCAATTTACGCAGTTCGGCTCTTCTATTTTGCAGTCTTTTCCTTCATGGTTTTCTCCGCATCGGTAACATCTATCTTCCTCCTTACAGTGCTTATTGACGTGACCGAATCTGCTGCACTTGTAACACATAGGTAATCTTAAGTACTCCTCTACCCTTGTTGCGATTAGGTCTATGCTTACTTCTCCCATGGCTATTAACGTTCTGAATATTCCTGGTGAAGTTTGAATAATACAGTTTTCCCTTTTTGGGTTTCTGCATGGGCGTTTGTGTATTATTTTCATAGAATTTCTTATGTGGTCCTCTCCATGGCTGTTGATGAGCTTGTCGTTCTCTATGATTAGAGCTTCCAGAATTTCTTCCTCCGTCAAGCCTGCCTCGATCCCTGTCAACATGATCATGGGTTCGTTTCCACCCATGTGTTTCGTTTGTAATATTTGATTCTTCTTCAGATTATCGTGGATTCGTATAATTTGTTCTTCGTCCTTGGCCTCTACTATGACTGCTCCTCCTTGTGTTTGTCTTATGCTCCTCAGGCCCCCAGTATCCTTTTCTTTCATCAGTGTTTCTTTGACTGATTTCAATGTTATTTGCGGATCGGTGTTATCTGGGATCCTTACTATTACTTCATGCTTCCTAGTAATTGGTGAGCTCCATTGTGTGGGTGGTGTCCTACTTACTGGCGTTTTGATCGCCGTTGTTGCGTACGTGGGTCCCTGGGTTTGTGTTTGTGCTGATGCCGGTTGGAATTGTGGGAATATCATTGGTGGTTGGGTTCCTTGGGTGTCTGTTGGTTCTGTTGCTTGTTGTGCTGATGTGCTTGCCTGTAGTAATGGTGTGGGATGTGCCCATTTTGTGGTGCTTGTCGGGGGTACTGTTTGTCTCTGTGTAGCCTGTTGGATTATTGTTTGGAGCTGTTCTACTGCTGTGTTGGTCAGTGCCGGGAATTGTTCTCTAGCTGCTTTATTCATTTGGGCCCTTGCCTTCCAAAGTTGGACTTGGCCGTTTAGTTTCGCATTCGTTACTTGTAGAGTTCCTATTCTTCGTGTATACCTCGTCAGTTTAGCCATAATTTCTTGTAGGGCAGTTCTAATGATTGCTTGTTCCGCTTTCGCTAGCTTCCCGTTTTTCTCATTCGCTACGCTGTTATCTATCCTGTTAACTGCGGCGATTACATCCTCCATATCTTGCTCTTCCTCGTCTATGAATCCTGTGTTGTTTTGTGATGTGTTCTCTTCTCGGTTTTCTCCTGCTTCTTCTTCTCCTTCGCTTTCGTTGTTAATTTCTAGTTGAAATTGTGTTTGGTTCAGGTTTATGTTTATGTCGTTTTTTCTGAATTTTTTGTTGTCCTGTTCGTTACTGGCAAAGGGTGGTGTCCTGGCTAGCTTGCTACTCCTCGCTGTCATCAGCATTTCTTCTTTTTTTCTCTGTTCGTAGTCTGCTCTTTCCGGTGTTTCCGGTATTACTCTATCCTTTTCGTTACTTTCCATATTGGAAAGTGTGGTGAATTGTCCGTCAGTAAAATTAAAATTTAGGTTTTTGTTTGAAGTCATGATTGTTCCCACGAGTAGCTAGGGAAGTAATACGTCCGTCCCCGCAGAGCCCCGCTTGCGGGGATAAGGCTGGATACGACGGGGAGTCGCCGGTTCCCCGCCGGCTCCGTTCGGGACCATATAACGCCTGGCCATTCACCCCTCAGCACGGGTCGCGTAACACCTTAGGTTGCGGATTTTTGAAGGTTTACTCCTTTGTGTGCTTTGGCGCACGGTGTCGTGGGCTTCGACACTAGTTCAAATAGGTGACTCGGTACAGGCAGAGTTGTCAAACTCTGAAGGGGCCCATTCCTTCCTACCTGGGACTTCACCCCTTGCACCCGAAGGCTGCAGAGGGGTCGGGATTCTGAGTCCAAGCCCGGTTGTTTAGTCCTCCAGGTTGTCTAGCAACCCGTTGGACAAGGCCATGAGCCCTTGCTCAACTTGGTTTCTTCCCAGGCGGGTACCATGAATACCCGTCTGAGAATTATCCAGCAGGACCGCGTGGAGGTGTGAGCATGACGAGTCATGGTCAGGATTTCATACCCTTACAGACACTTGCCAGTGTCTGGGGATATGAAACCCCGCATAGACGATCCTCTTTCGAGATATCGTCTCCATGACCACCGCCGTGTACTGCAGTCTCTCCCCATGGTATTACGATGTTCCCTGCCCCTCTCCTGCTTGTGAGGAATGAGGAACAGGGCGAGGGAAAACCACAGCACACCCGCCCCCCTGTATAGACAGTAGTAGCTTTAATATATTTAAATGATGAAGAGAGCCTTGCACATCAACTAGTAAAGCCTTGGCAATTGAATGTCATTTTGATCTTGATTCCTTGTATCCTCCTGTAGAACACATACGGCTTCACTCGGCTTGATCATCTTTCATCTTCGTAATATCTTACTTGGGAGCTTTCCGAGCATTGATTGTAGGTTTCACATATTTTTGGTTGGTTTCTCTCCCTCATATATCATCTCTACGCCTATCCCACTTGCAAAAAAGATTCCTACAAAAGTAAATTAATTGTAAACAAACAAAACCAATCCTAACCTCACTTTTATCATTGAATAATGATCTCTACCCATTGAAAAATGATTTTCATACCTTTTCTATTGCTGGCCCTCCTTTTTATATTTCATAGGAATTCATATTTCATAGGAATTCGGGAATTTATTAAATATTTCCGTGATATTTCTGTCATGTCTATGACAGATGAAAAGTGACCTATCATCTTGTCATGTCAATATTACAGTTTCCACATTTTTCGACAAACCGGACTTCATAAAAAAGGCCCTTCCTTCTTTTTTTGGTTCTGACCAGACACGTGAAGAGCCTCGTATTTTTGCGGAATTTAGGCGTTTCAAGTACCAAAACGTTGATTTATCTTAGGATAGATAATCAAGCCCAATTTTAGTTGGATTCATTTTGAAACAACATAAGTCTTCGAATTTTTGATTGTCGAAGGACGAACTTCCTGAAAGGCCACACTCCATCAAAGGTATGTTTTCCTTCTTTTTTTGCCTCTGTTTTTACTCGTCTCTTATTTGCCTGTAAACCCCTCTCATTGCTTTCATGGACTATTTTCTGAAAGATATTTCCTTTCAGGCCTTTTTACGAAGTAGTATAAACTTCTACTTATCTTTATCATAACGCTTGTCATTGCATGCCAGCGCACCCTCTTGAGCGTAATCCCCAGTCCATCCTGTAGATGACCGACACCTACTTTGCTTTGCATCATACCTGCTTGTAGCTTTTGATACCTGCTCCGATTGATCCAGCGGCCACTATAAGCCAAGGCGTTGAGTAAAAGATTGTCACATAAGAAGGGGATGTTTTACTCTAGAGGGAATCCAAGGTAGTATTGACGGAAATCCATGCTGAAAGTCACTTCCACACTTCACACATCAAGGTAACCTTCTTAAAATTATTTGTTCACTTTTGAGACCATTGGATAGAGGAAGGAAGAAATCTATCAATTCGAATCTTCGAGCCCTATGAGAATAGTGCATGAACTGATATAAAATAGTACAATTACTCCATAGGAGTTCAACTTGCCACATTAAATATCAGGAAGATTACTGTAAACCTGTGGTATGCATACCGAAGGTAAGCTAATACTTTCATCATTATCCTGATTATCGTAAACAAATATCGCTATACGATTATTTCTTTGCATAACTCGTACCCAAACATAATCCTCGGTACTCATTACCTTATTATACATTATTTCTTTTATTGATAGGGTTATCTGTATTTGTTATAGTTCCGTAGCTTGCCAATTGTCATATTGTAGAATTGTACTGTCAGTCTAGCTCTTCTTCTTCTTCTCATATTTTTATGACTTTTCCTAGGTTGGCCACGGTAGTCAGAGTCTGCGGCCAATACCTTCTTTCCACCCTTCACTCTTCATTTCCTACCTTAGCCACCAGAATTCTTTCCACTGTTTTTCTTTTATCTTTCTCACTTTACTGTCCGTCCTCTACCTAGATTAATATATATATAACTTCATTGTCCAAACTGTCTAAAGGCATAGCCGCGGTATTTACATACAAGTCACGGTTCATTATTTGTTAGAGAAGATAATATGTCCTTGAAGGATAAAAGAATATTGTGAACCTGACAAAGCTTCCGTCCCAAATCACTTAGATTTCATCTGGGTCATATCAATATTGTATTCAACTACTCAAATATTACGTGTATGGGTTCACTCGTGCTGTATTAAATATGAACTCTGGCCAAAAATATTATCCTTGAGGAGCACCATAGGTGAGAGTCTTGCGTCACTCACTCCTGAAATGCTGAATTTCGAGACAAGTGAACTCAAAAATTGCATCACTTTTTTCTCCCACACGTCTATGTACCACGTGATTTGAACAAATCGAGTCGGCAATAAAGACAGACATAATAAGTCATGAGTTGAAGTGATATGCTATACACGTCTTCCTGAGGCTAAATACACCTCCGAATCACACATCTTTTTTTACACAGGTATTTCCTTCGAGCATATTTCCAAGAAATTCTACGTGGTTTGTCGCTCTCTTTGAACACAGGAAGTCCACTGTTTTTTTAGGCTAAAAAGAACATGAATTTGTCATTATAGGACACCAAAAAAGAACTCTGTGTGTGAGAAAATGGTCACCACGAAATCTTTTCAGAATGCCTTGTGTTCTCTCATTCGCCAAAAAATAGTTCCGTCCCCTAGGAACCGCCAACTGGAACCTCCCAGCCAATATCCACCAACCACTCCAGACCAATCAAGGACTCTCTTAAGACCGCCATATTTGCTATGACTTTTTGACAAATCACGTACAACTCGTTTCTATTAGGTGAAAATAGTTAAAAATTACCGAATCTGACATACAAATCATGAATAATTTTCCATGCTATTGGGCGAAAAATGTCCAAAGGTGTGTGGATACTCCTCCTATACCACTAAACGTGTCAATGTCTTTTATTCAACATATATTTTGTACAGACTATATGACATCATTTGGTACAGATAGGTGTCCGTCTCGGACAAGTTTGGTTTAATTTTTCGCGCATGTTCTGTAAACCCTTTCTTCATTATGCGGGTTCAGGACAATCAGTCTTCATTATTTCGGATGGTGATAGGGTTCCTAACTGACAGTACGATAGGTTTTGTACTTGGTAGTAGATGGGCAACACCAACAGTGTGCAATCTGGACCGGTAACTAATGTGTTCGCATTAGCAGGCACAGACCGATAACCAAATGTGTCGAGTTCTCAGCGTCGGGGTTGGCACTACAGGTTGGGTGTTAACGAGGAGGGCCTTCTAAAGTGGAGGGGGCGTTTCGGAGACTCAGAGTGGTAATTTCATGTGAATTATGTGAGATCAACGCAAGTATGACCCCCCACCTATCAGCCAATAGCTGAACGTGATACTGAAAGAAAGGGATCACAAAGAGTCAGCCATTTTTTATTTGAATTTTTTTTGTCCAATGTCATTTGCTCATGGTCTGATTTATTGCTTTTCAGACAAATTTGATACTCTCTGTTCTCGACAAATAGGTGAACGTTCAGTGGTATAGGAGGAGTATCCTCACACATTTGGACATTTTTCGCCCAATAACATGGAAAATTATTCGTGATTTGTATGTCAGATTCGGTAATTTTTCACTATTTTCACCTAATAGGAACGAGTTGTACGTGATTTTTCAAAAAGTCATAGAAAATATGGCGGTCTTAAGAGAGGCATTCTTGATTGGTCTTGAATGGTTGGTGGATATTGACAGGGAGGTTTCAGTTGGCGGTTCCTAGGGGACGGAACTGTTTTTTGGCGAATGAGAGAACACAAGGCATTCTGAAAAGATTTCGTGGTGACCATTTTCTCACACACAGAGTTCTTTGTTGGTGTCCCATAATGACAAATTCATGTTCTTTTCAGCCTAAAATAACAGTGGACTTCCTGTTTTCAATGGGAGCGACAAACCACGTAGGATTTCTTGGAAATATGCTCAAAGAAAATACCTGTGTAAACAAAGATGTGTGATTCGGAGGTGTATTTAGCCTCAGGTGTAGTATATCACTTCAACTCATGACTTATTATGTCTGTCTTTATTGTCGACTCGATTTGTTCAAATCACGTGGTACATAGATGTTTGGGAGAAAAAAGTGATGCAATTTTTAAGTTCACTTGTCTCGAAATTCAGTATTTCAGGAGTGAGTGACGCAAGACTCTCACCTATGGTGCTCCTCAAGGATAATATTTTTGGCCATCTAGGTGTATTTGTAATAACACAGACTTTACTCAAAAATCTCTTACGTCAGTATTGTCTTCAAGTGAAGTTTCCTGTCGGTGATTCTTGAACTCGTTTACCTATCTGGAACACTGTCGAAGACTCATTCAATTGACTTTGATCTGATTATTCGAATGCGTTCGCCATTTTCCATGTATCTCACTGAATATGCCATGGCAGTTATGTATGCCTTCCCGTGGGAATCGCTGAACGAAGCATTGCTGCCTATGCAGATTTCCAGGAATACTTCGAGGCGGTGTTGGATTCAACACGGTTCATGGGAACGAAGAATAAATCAGAATAGACATAGATTTCGAATCAGTAACATCTCTCTGTATTTTTATTTTCTTGTTAATTGAAGTTTTTGAATAAAAATAATTTTTTTAAAAGCTAAGTTCCGTAATCGGAAAACATAAAGAGGCCCCCGTCATCGCTACGGGACCATCTAGGTGTATTTGTAATAGCACAGACTTCACTCAAAAGTCTCTTATGTCAGTACTGTCTTCAAGTGAATTTTCGTATCATGACTCCCATCATTATGAAACTATCTAGGTGTATTACAATTAACACAAACTCCGTATATCGTATGACAGGGACTTTCTATACGACGCCATCTTTTCCGCAATTGCCACACCTATCCTCTCTTCCATATTTGACCGACAGACAGCCATACTTGTATACCATTTTTGCTCCTAAGATTGCATCACGAACGCCATCTTTCTGAGTTCATTTACGACGTTCGTGTCCTACAGCGACTATGGAATCTGCTTTACCAACACCTACTCGCTTTCATATTTGGCCAGCAGACAGCCATTCGTTCATGAATCCAACCTATTTTGACGCCTCATTCGATATGACAAAGACAGACACACAAGCGATAAGTTAGAGTGAGATACCAAACATGGCTTATTTCCGACCCAACACACACTGAGCCTTGAAACAAACTCAAATTCTTGGAATTTGTGTTTGTTTATTCAATTCTCTCTCGAGCTACGTGACAAACGAATAACCTTGAAAAATCTACCAATATTGCGTTTCATTTCAATTCCGGCAAATAGGTCTCTCCTCCGAATAACCTTGAATCTTAAATCTCCCCTTCCCCTCCACCCCGCCCGCAGCTAACCGCGTCATTCTCAAAGACAAAGACAGAAAAAAAAACTGATAAGTTAGAGTGAGATGCCAAACATGCCTTATTTCCGACACAACACACACTGTGAGCCTCGAAACAAACTACGAAATTCCTGGAATTTCATCATGTTTATCAATGAGGAATATCCGTTGCCATTGCACACATTGCAACATACTACGTCGTTTCCGTTATGGTTCTCACGCTATTTCTTTGTTTTCCAAGAAATTCGTCTGGACAACACGTGCACTCCGGTCATGCTTATCTCAACAAACGCTGCCTCTTAGCGTAAACAACATCCAGTGGCGGAGGCAATCGACAGGGTTTTGTCACCAGTGCCAGTGTCACATTATTAAAATTCACAAAAAAACGAAAATCGATACATCTCGCTCCAGCGCGCCCCATCTTCTCTGGGGACGTTCCTCTTCATCGACCCCACCCCCCCGCACTTTCCCCCAGCCGATCCCAGTTACCCAATTCTATACGTTCGTATGGCGCCACTCAATTTAATTGACGAAATCTCAGCCCCCTTGAGCTCTAGCGTGCCTCCTCTTCTGTGTGGACGTTTCTCGGTGGGGCCCACAGCCTGGGGCATCAGTCCCTCCGCCGACAACTCGATGAGAGGCCCGCAAATCGCTACCATACGGCGGAGACGAAAAATGAGGTTGTCGCGAAAAATGGCGCCGTATGAACTTTGCTATACTACTTGTGATCTGGCACTCACATCAAATTTGTTGTTTTTTGTCAGTTGTCTCAGCACAAGTGTGTGACTTCAGGGCTTTCAGTGCTGCTTGACTACCTGACACATACCTCTATAATATTTACTTCTACTTGAAACATGGTTGAGGTATGACCAAGGGATTTTGGGAGCCTTAAACTTGGCCCTGTAATGCCCGCTCCAGCCCTTTTATTCATCTTGAATCCATGTCAGTGTATCACACTGATGCATCCCTTCCCAGTTGATGCTCGTTCTCTGTGCAAGTTTGGTTGTTGTTTATGACCACTTCAACTGCATTTTGAAGTCGTACCTTACTGGCATGTGATATGTCGGTTAAGACATGACATCTAAGGAAATGTGTTCCAATATCTTCAGATGTCCGATCAAATATCCTGCTCTTAAGTTTTCTGTCTGGCTCAGTCTGAATGCACTGACGGAAAGTTTATCATTACTTCGAACGCAGCAATAGGGCACCTGATTATCGTCCTTGTGATTCCCAGACCAGCCAGCCGCTGCAGTTTCTGCATCTTGACATGTACCGCAATTTGTTGCATCTTTGGCCAGCATGTCAGTGAAGCATAAGTGACCATGGGTTTGATAATCATTTACGACCAGTGGATAATTTCTGGTTTCAGACCTCTGTCTTACTAAAGACTCTTCGGCATGTTCAGTATGCCGCTATAGCCCTGAAATAGTTGTCATTTTCTGTTCGATTATAACGCCCATAGATGTAATCTCTTCGGAAAATGTGGCAATTGATGAACTGTACTTTTGGTGAACGTCACGAATACCGGAGAGAAGAAGGGGTTTGGTGCTGGTTTAATTGAAATTTTTCAAGTTAGAGGTTAGGGTAAAACATTTCTAGGCAATGATTTCCGTTTTCCATCCTGTTGAAGAATTACTTTTGACACCAACAAATGAGTCAATGATAATGAATTCGCTACGGTTGAACCAATAAGGTGATTTCAGGTTCGATATGTGATTATTCTGACGAAATGAAAAGAAGACCTCTTAAAAAATATGACTCTGATATATCTGCGGTGTAGGTAACTGAAAACGACAAATATTAAATTTTCAATGAATTATTTCAATAGGACATGAAACGGGATGTTATGAGAATTTAAAAATTTACTCAGGCGAAGAAACTGCGGGGAATTAAGAAAAAAACAACCATAAAATCCATGAGTTGTATGAAGTCATCGCGAACGGTACGTAAGGAATTCCATCAATATAATACTTAATATTCACCTCAAATGATACTCGGAACTTGAAGTTGAATAAGCCAATCCGGGATGGATTGGATTCCATTATTTTTGTAAATATTTCAAAATGCCATTTTTGTATTATCGAAATATTTTCTCTCTCTCTTATACAGGGTGGACCATTAAAATAGTTTCCATCTGATTTTTAGTACCAACAATGGATTTATTCAAACAAGTCTTTTTTTTCACGGATATGAGAAATCTTCTGTGAACACTAATACAGTCAAAACTATTGAAATCAATTACTAGAATTACCAAAGAGATAGGTGGTAGAAGTGCCTCTCAAAAACATGGTTTTCTGTTTCGTAGCAAAAGCTTTTTCACTTTTCGTTAACTGATAATGATTTATAAGGCAAATATCTAGCCCGTTTTGGAATACTGTGGTCTGTGACCATATATGGATTGTCCATATTCGCTTAGTAATAAAGCCTACAAAAATTTGGCTGATGGACGGTCGATAACCATTCGACACATGTTGATAAATACAATCACTACTACTACTAGGCAATACAGGGTGTTTCCGAAATTGGAGCAATAAATAAAATGGGTTGTTGTATGGAACACATAATCAATATACCGGGTGACCACGAGGTGAGGTACGCCCCCCAATTTTTCTATAGTTTTGAAGCTACAGATTTCAAAGTTGGTATGTCGCTATAGTACTACGCATATTTTGACCCCTCTACTGAAAATTCACCACTTCCGCCTTAACCGGATGTGACCCCACATTTTTTTTTCTACTTCTCAAATGGCAACATGTTCTTTTCACTTCGTCGTGATGAAAAATGATTAATTATCAGATTACTCGTGTGATAAGTCTTGAAGAATTCCGAAAGAAATCGCAATTACAAGATGTTTTATCATGAGTGTTCTCAAAATTAGACATTTTTGAAAGAAGGCGGCCATGAGCATAAAAAAGCGAAATAAAAAAGCAGCATTGATGGGATATGTAGAACAAACTTTGACTTCGTTGAAATAATATGAGCTTTTGTGTATTGCTTTCTTAATTATGTTCTAAGCCGCCTACGTTGAAGAACATTCAATTTTGGTAACACTCATCATGAAACCTGATTGTATCTTCGTTTCCCTCAGGAATTATTCAAAACTTTTCACACGAGTAAAGTGATAATTTATAACTTTTTATCATGACAAATTGAAAAATACATATTGCCATTTAAGAAATGGCAGTTGTGAGAATTTCTTTGTGGATGCCATTCCGTTTTTAGGTAATTTTTGATAACTGTTGGAATATTTGGAAGCTACTGTCGGGACGGTGTAACGGGTGAGTTTGTTGTGATCAAATAACGGACACAGCAGTTAACAAATAACAATAACAATTTATTAACAACACTAACAATAATACGTAACAGTTAAACGTACAGCTTGATAAACTTGGAGAAAAATCTCGACTCGAGAACAGCGAGTCAGGAGACTGAAAAAAACGGAGAACCTCTCGAACCGAAAAGTAAAAACTAACCTTCTTCATCTTCCCACCATCCTCTTCAAATCTCCGTCTAGGTAGCAGGCAAACCCCCGTCTACGTCACGGGAAAATCCCAAATGTCCAAATTCCCCAGCTTACGGAATTATAATCCTATTTGAAATTTGATGTTCCTAGACACCATAAAAGCTTAGTCGTAAAACCCAGGATAATCCTATTACCAGAAATTTAAATATGGAATTCCCTAGTTCTGCAACTATGGTGAAGGCTTTTAATATTTCCCTCTATAAACATTTATAGTCGGACAACGGCCCTTTAGAAGGAAAAAGAATTAAGAATATAAGAATATGTAGAGATGTGGAGTAAGATTATTTTCTTTGGAAATAAAAATTATTTGAGTCTTATTGTTGGTAAAGCCGCTACAGTACCCCCTTGCCAGTGATGAACGATATAAGACTAAAAAAAAATGAATGAATATTGCGAAATCATTTAATTGAAGCCTGCTTGATAGGGTTCAGTGAATCAGTGAGCGCGTCTTATAGGCAGGTGGCGTTGTTGGAGCTGGTGGAGCTGGTGGGGCAGGTGGTGGAATTGCATCCTCTTGCACCGGAGTTTGATTCTCTCCCGGAGCAACAGGAACGAAATCGTCGTCGTCGTCCGTGGTGCCCTCTGGTGCGGCGATGTTCTCGGCGACGATGTAGGCCGGTTTAAGGCGATCGATGGAGACTGGAACATTTCTGCCGCGCATCGCGAGCGTGAAGTGTTTCTCGGCTCGAGAAATAACCTCGTAGGGACCATCGTATGGTGACTGCAGCGGTCCTCTGGTTGCGTCGTGTCTGACGAAGACGTGGGTGGTGGTAGCCAGATCTTTGAAGACAAAGATTTTCCGTCCGCCGTGCCTGGTGCCATTGACTGGACGGAGTGTCTGGAAATGCTGGCGCAGCTCACGAACAAAGTTGGCGGAGTCATCGATGTGTCTGGTGGAGGTAGATGCCAGAAATTCGCCTGGGAGACGGAGTGGTTCGCCGTAGATCATCTCAGCAGCGGTGGCTTGCAGATCTTCCTTCCAGGCCGCACGGATCCCCAGGAGAGCTGTTGGGAGTGTATGGGTCCACCGATCGGATTGCAGGCACTTCACAGAAGCCTTCAACTGACGGTGGAGGCGTTCGACCATACCGTTGGCTGCAGGGTGGTAGGCCGTGGTCCTGAGGTGGTCGGTGCCCATCAGCCGGTTTAAACAACGGAACAAATGCGATTCGAATTGTCTACCTTGGTCCGTAGTCAGGCGGAGAGGGACGCCGTAGCGCGCGACCCAGTTGCTGTAGAATGCCCTGGCTACGGTCTCTGCTTCCTGGTTCGGGAGGGGTATTGCTTCTGGCCATCGTGAGAAGCGATCGACGCAGGTGAGGCAATACCTGTATCCCTCGGAGTATGGCATGATGATGAGGTCGATGTGGACATGCTCGAATCGTCTGGATGGTGCTGTAAAATTGCCAATCGGGGTAGAGACATGTCGTGTGACCTTGGCCTGCTGGCAGGGAATGCAGGCGCGGGCCCAGGAACGGCAGTCAGCATTGATGGAAGGCCAGACGTAGCGTTGTTTCACCAGCTTCGTCGTCGCCTTGACGCCTGGGTGCGATAGGCCGTGGATCGCGTCGAAGGCTGGTTTGCGGAAGGCGGCTGTTAGGAAGGGCCGTGCCGTCTGAGTGGAGACGTCGCAGAAGATAGCAGCGTTGGATCCTGGGATGGTCACTTGGCGCAGGGTCAGGCCCGAGTTATCCCTCTGGCGATGTTCCTGCAACTCTTGGTCCTGTTGCTGAGCTGCTGATAGTGCTTCGAAATCGAGTGGCGCAGCGATGGCATCGATTCGGGAGAGAGCGTCTGCTACAACGTTATCCTCGCCAGAGATGTGCTGGATATCGGTGGTAAACTGCCCGATAAAGTCCAGATGACGAAACTGACGTGGAGAGCACTGGTCGGACTTCTGGCGGAAAGCGAAGGTGAGCGGCTTGTGATCGGTCAGGATGGTGAAATGACGCCCTTCCACCATGTGTCGGAAGTACTTCACAGCCTTGTAGATTGCTAGGAGTTCTCGGTCGTACGCGCTGTACTTTGTTTCGGCACCGCTCAGCTTCTTTGAGAAGAACCCAAGAGGTTCCCATTCGTCGTTCACCAGCTGCTGCAGGACGGCTCCAACGGTGTGATCTGACGCGTCACAGACTACGGAGAGCTTGGCGCCGAGTTTCGGGTGCGCAAGGAGTGTCGCTTTGACGAGGGTGTCCTTGCAAGCGATGAAGGCGGTTTCAGCGGCATCGTTCCACGTAACTGGCTTCTTTCCTTTGATGTTGCCCTTGAGGAGGTCGTTGAGAGGCGCTTGAGTCTGAGCAGTCCTGTGTATGAATCGTCGATAAAAGTTAAGCATACCTAGGAACTGTCGGAGCTCTTTTGCTGTCTGGGGCCTTGGGTACTCCTGGATCGCGGAGACCTTCTCCGGGAGCGGCTGCGTGCCCCTTTCAGACACCATATAGCCGAGGAACTTGACTTCAGGCTCGCCGAAAACACATTTGGCCGTATTGATGACAATACCAGAGTCCCGAAGGCGTTCGTACAGCAGCCGGAGATGCTCTGCGTGTTGGTCCTCGTCTTCAGAGGCAATAAGGAGGTCGTCGATGTAGGCGTATACGAAGTCCAGTCCGCGTAGCTTCTCGTCGATGAACCGCTGGAAGGTCTGTGCTGCATTGCGAAGACCAAAACTCATCGCAGGGAACTCGAATAAACCAAACGGCGTGGTAATTGCGGTCTTCGGGACGTCTTCCGGTGCCACAGGAATCTGATGGTATGCGCGTACCAGGTCGATCGTGGAGAAAATCTTCTTGCCGCGTAGGGTCTGGGCGAAGTCCTGGATATGGCGGACTGGGTAGCGATCGGGTATCGTGCGGGCGTTGAGTGCACGATAGTCGCCACAAGGTCGCCATTCGTCATCCTTCTTCGGCACCAGGTGTAGAGGGGAGGCCCAGCTGCTCTCTGAAGGGCGGCAGATGCCCAGTCGCAGCATGGACTCAAATTCTCTCTTGGCAGCGTTGAGTTTGTCCAAGGGTAGGCGGCGTGGTTTCGAAGCAACGGGTTGTCCTGGCGTAGTGTGTATGTGATGCACCGTCTTGTGTTTCCTGTTGTCCATGTTGTATGCACCATCGG
Source organism: Chrysolina haemoptera (assembly GCA_958298965.1). NCBI lineage: Eukaryota > Metazoa > Arthropoda > Insecta > Coleoptera > Chrysomelidae > Chrysolina > Chrysolina haemoptera. The sequence goes on from OY282596.1 coordinate 30,333,443, forward strand.
GACGAGTGATTGCCGGAAACTGCTGGAGCAGGGTGTGATATCGCGAGTCACCAGTGATTGTCTTGATTCCCGCGACCGTCGCGCACCTAGATTCCTGTCCCGTGACACTCACATTCGTAGCGCGGTCTAGTAAGCGTTCATTGCGCATGTCGACGAGGAGGTCGAAATAGGATAGGAAGTCCACACCGATGATCGCCTTTGACACATCCGCGATCACAAAGTTCCACGTGAAATCGCGACGGAGACCCAGGTTAAGCGTGAGCGGCATCAAACCGTAGGTGGCGATTGTGGTGCCGTTAGCTGCGGAAAGCTCGTACCCGGTTTTCACCCGTCGGCCACACACTAATTTCCGCGGAAACACACACAAATCGGCACCGGTGTCGATCAAAAAGTCTACCGCACTGTTCCGGTCTGTCAAGAATAAACGTCGCGGGGTGGGGCAACCGTCACTCGCCGCCGCTAGTGACTGCCCTGCGCGTTTCCCGCTCGCGCGACGAACGAGGCGTTCAAACTGCACGGGGTCCTACATTTTCGCGCACTATCCCCGAACTTGAAATGGTACCAGCACATACCATCGTACTGTGCCGGTTCGCGCGAGTTGGATCGGCCGCGATGCGACGGTGAACGACCGCGGCTGTTTGACGAGGATCGGTCGCGGGCGTTGGGTTGGCGGCGGCGCGACTCCTGGAGCTCTGCACGCAAGGCGGCTATCTCCCGTCGATGGTCGCTCTGCACTTCCGACAACTGTTGTTGAAGTTTAGTAAGCTGTTCCAGCAGCTTCGACTCTAGAGTAGTTGATACCGCGGAGACCTGGATCCGCGGCGCCAGCGAGCCAATTGAGTCCATAATGTTGTCAGCGATCCGCGCCAGGTCGTCGAGATCCGTGGTATCTGGCTGGGCTGCGAGGCTGGCACGCACGATCGGTTTGAGCCGGTCCGTCCAGAGTGCTTTGACGATGTCTTGTGCCGCCGTTACACCGGCAAGTTGCTGGAGGTGACGCAAGAATTGCGACGGAGTCCTGTCACCGATGTCCTCACGTTCCAACAATTGCCGCGTGCGCTTGGCCTGTGATTTGCCAAGTCGTCGGAGAAGCTCATCTTTTAGTTTTTTGAACGGGTCCTCCGCTTCCTCTGGTGGGTTCAACAACAGGTCACGCACCTCCTTAGCATATTGCGGCTCGAGCGACGTCCCAACGTACCAAAATTTGTCGGTGCTTGTTCTGACACCAGCGTTCTTGAGTGCCCAATCTACCTGTTGGAACCAAAGCTCCGGGTCCTCTGATGAGAATACCGGAAGTTTGGGGTGCGTGAAAACTGCGGGTTTGTCGATAGGGGGGGTCATTGTGGCGGTAATATCTGTGCTGATTCTCCGGTGCGTTTATCTAGGTCCCAAACCGCAATGTATAACTCACTCGCGTCACTGTCACACAAAAACTACATCACGTCGGGGTCACCACTGTCGGGACGGTGTAACGGGTGAGTTTGTTGTGATCAAATAACGGACACAGCAGTTAACAAATAACAATAACAATTTATTAACAACACTAACAATAATACGTAACAGTTAAACGTACAGCTTGATAAACTTGGAGAAAAATCTCGACTCGAGAACAGCGAGTCAGGAGACTGAAAAAAACGGAGAACCTCTCGAACCGAAAAGTAAAAACTAACCTTCTTCATCTTCCCACCATCCTCTTCAAATCTCCGTCTAGGTAGCAGGCAAACCCCCGTCTACGTCACGGGAAAATCCCAAATGTCCAAATTCCCCAGCTTACGGAATTATAATCCTATTTGAAATTTGATGTTCCTAGACACCATAAAAGCTTAGTCGTAAAACCCAGGATAATCCTATTACCAGAAATTTAAATATGGAATTCCCTAGTTCTGCAACTATGGTGACGGCCTTTAATATTTCCCTCTATAAACATTTATAGTCGGACAACGGCCCTTTAGAAGGAAAAAGAATTAAGAATATAAGAATATGTAGAGATGTGGAGTAAGATTATTTTCTTTGGAAATAAAAATTATTTGAGTCTTATTGTTGGTAAAGCCGCTACACTACAATTACATGACAACCCCAGTTTTCAACTGTATCGTACTTCGAAGCTTCCTCTGGTAACTTCCGATGTCGTTTCTCAATTGTGATGATTTAAATTCGAGTTTCATGGCCAACTTTGTTCGATTGAACAATCAACTGTATCTCCGCCATTTTTCAACCGATTTTCAATTTTGAAGAATAATGTTATCACAAATTGCGTGCTCTTTCTGATAATGAAAAATATGTACAGGGTGTCATTTGAAAAAAAAAGTTTTGGATCACTTCCGGTTAAACCGGAACCGGTTCACTTTAACGAGTTCTATACAAAGTTAAAAACAATATTAACTTAGGAATCACCCTGTACAAAAGTAAAGTTCTAGTGGGTATATCCAGCCTTTTCTTCGTGACCACCCGAGATACTTCTACTTTCTGGAATATTCCAGAATATGAAAAAGACATTTCTAATACAAGAAAAAAATCTGAATGTTCTTGTAACTTCTGGAGAGTTCTAGAAAATTCGAGATAACCGTGGAATGAACTAGAGCAAAGTCTTCCTAAGTTTTATAACATACTAAGAAGACCCTTAAGTATAGTTGTCGAAAATTCGGCCATCAGGGAGAGGGCGTGGTGAGGAAACTTTCTGGAAATTTCTAGAATATGAGAAAGAAAAGAATGTTCTCGAAGCTTCGTGGAATAAGTTAGAACAAACTAGAGTCTCTGTAATGTTCTGGAACATACTGAAAATACAATCCAGTACTTAAAGTGTTCAAAAGTTTGGTCACCAGCGAGAGGGCGTGGTGATATAACTTTCTGGAATATTCAAGAATATGAAGAAGACATTTCTATAATAAAAGAAAGAAAATTCTAGAATGTTCTTGTAGCTTTTGGAAACATCTAGAAAATTCGAGATCTCCGTGGAAAAAACTTCGAAATCTTTTATAACATAATAAAAACACCCTCAAGTGCAGTTTTCGAAAGTTCAAAAGTTTGGTCAACAGGGAGAGGGCGTGGTGATGCAGCTTTCTGGAATATCCTAGAATATGAAAAAGACATGTCTATAATATGAGAAGGAAAATCCTAGAATGTTCTTCAAGCCTCTGGTAAGTTCTAGAAAATTCAGGATCTCCGTGGAATAAATGAAACAGCCTTCGTTATGTTTTATAACAAACTATGAAGACTTTTAGTGCAGTTTACGAAAGTTCGGTCATCAGGGAGAGGGTGTGATGAAAAAACTTTCTGGAAATCTCTAGAATGTTTTAGAAGCTTTCAGATACTTCTAGAAGACTCAAGATCCTCGTGGAATAAGCTAGAATAGAGTCTCTATAATGTTCTAGAAATACTGAAAATACAATCAAGTAAATTTACAAAAGTTTGGTCACCAGGGAGAGAACGTGGTGAGGAAACGTTCTGGAAATCTCTAGAATATAAAAAATAGATTTCTAGAATATAAGAAAAAAAGAGAAGTATTCTTTGTTAATTCGATCTCATTTTTTCAAATAGGCAAATTCAGTGTAGGGTACGTTACTGACAAAAATTAATTTCTTTCAAGACAGCAGTCTTGTGAACGCAGTAACTTATCGGGCAAATTAATTAATTTGCCCTTCTACACTTACACAGATTTCTTTGGATTAAAAAATTTTTACATTTTCAGATTGTGGAAGGTGATAAACCCAAAAAATTATGTCAAGAACTGGATTTCCTCCACAAAATCAAACTTTTAATCAATATTCCAGAAAGTTTTTAAAAATTGGCAGATCTTCGTAGAATAAGCTAGAACAGAGTCTTTCGTAATATTCTAGAATGTACTGAAAACACACGCACGGTAATGAAACTTCTAGGTATGTAGCTAATTTCTGGAAAATGAAAAAGAAAATTTCAGGATATTCTCGAGATTTCTGTAAAATTCCAGAAAATTCGTGAAGTGAACCAGAACAGAGTCTTCGGATGGTTCTAGAACGTACGGAAAAAAATACTCAAGTGAAATTGTGTAAGATCAATTTTTTTCACCTGGCAACGCCGGGTATTGCAGCTAGAATATCAATAAATGCCAAGAATTTTCGTTTTTGAAGGACACAAAATTTTTCAAGAATGTTTATGAACCTTTATGAAATCGCTTTTAGTTACCTTTGTTTGGGAGGCACTGGTTCGATTCTCCTGTAGACCTCTTATCATTGATAACCGAAAACAGTCTTGAAAACTTTAAAATTCAATATCTCCCAAAAAAAATTTTTTTTTCGACAAAAAAGTCATCTTCTGCTTCCCATTTTATTTATTGATCCAATTTCGGAAACACCCTGTACACTCCAGTGAATGAGGTACTAACAAATAATATTATAATAATAATAATAATAAATTCTTCCAGTAAGATCATTTTTACATGATGTTGGAAGAGTCAACATTATACATATAAAACACTTTTAAGAATTACATCACAGAAACTTATAATTAAAATGTATGGTTGATATCCATAATGATAATAAATAACAAATATTTCATTCCCTTGATTGTTACACGATATTGGAGAAGTCCTCATATAAAACATCAGATATTGTATAAATGCGCATATACATAAAATATAAAATGGTTCACAAATATCACAGGTAGAAAGAATTTAACACAAATATTGAAGTGGTGAGAAATACAGAATAATAAGAAAGTTTATCGACGAAATCAATCTATTTTGGCACCATTGTCATTCTTCTTATATACTTTATAGTAACATTTACTCACTAAGAGTTTTCTCAATTTATTTTAAAATTTCTTCTGGTAATTTATTGTATAGTTGTATTCCTGCATAAGAAGGAGCATTTTCGAAAAATCTTGTTTTATGACATGGTATCTGTAGAAGATTGCCGTGTCTTGTATTATAGTTATGGTTATCTCTATTTGTCAATAAATTAGAGAGTTTTGTTTTCATTAGAAGTATAGATCTCGTAATGTATATACAAGGCACAGTGAGTAGATTGTTTTCAATGAAATATGGCTTACAGGATTCAGTACGTTTCAATCCAAATATTAATCTTATTATCCTTTTTTGTGATATCAGCAGTCTTTGAAATGAAACTGTATATAATATAATATAATAATCAGAACTGTCGGAAAGAACAAAGTTGCCTCATCAAATATGCTTGCCGTTCCGATCTTACTCTGCTCCTTTGGAGTGGTGAAATGGACTCAAGAGGAGCTGCGACATCCTTAATCGTCCGTTTCACAGTTATACTTCCCCAGACAACAGGAACAAAATGGCTAACAAAATGCTACTTTCGCGAACTTTTTGGAATGTTGCTATTCGTTACCCATACTCGTAATTGTGTATTCTTACATTAAATAACTCAAACAAATAGACTGAAAAGATTCAATTTATCACCGCTGCCTTTGTTAGAAAATATCGGAATAAACTGAAAACACTTCCTTCAAATCTGCCATCGCCACTTTCGTTCAACTTTAAAATCCAGAGGTTGGTCACCCGACTTCTCGTCTCCTCCAGTCTTTTTGTTTATGCTCGAAATCTAAACAGTATCGGGAGATAAGTCTCGTTAGGTATTCCTACACATCAGATGTTGTGATGCGTTCATCAGTGCAAACAATTAACTGCAAGTGACTACATTTCTGACAAACACTTCACATTCATCAACAAACATACATAGAATAGTGTCTTTGAGACGAAAATCTCAAATACACTTATAAATTATACACATTCATTATGAATGAATATGATACCAGACAGATCTTGACCTGCATTATTGCACCAATAAATTATCTTCTCAGATTACCTACGTGTTATAGTTTCAGTTGACGTGAGGTCCGAGAACAAGGCTGAATAATAATGCAGTCTGAGGTCCCACCCATTTCTTTATCACTTTTTAGTCCAACGTGGATGATAAAACACATAATATATTATTTTTGACATAACTTGTCTCTGACACATTTGCCGTCAGACAGATTTCGAAGTGAAAGGTCCATAACTCATTGAGTGGAAACACATTTCGAAAAAAACTTACTCGCAGAGAAAGTGAATTGTATAACCTTCACATTTACGTTATTTTTGAAGAAAGAACCATTATAAGAGGCTGTTTTCAAACTGGTGTTTCACATTCGCGACAATTTGGCTGGAGATATTTCAGCATTCTTAACTGCAGATTCCAGATGACCCCCCCTCATCGGAAAAAATATGAAAGGGTCAAATCTGGAGATCTTGGAGGGACAGGTTCTTTCCATAGGTCCAATCCAACTTTTGTTATAATGGTCTCAGACAAACTTCGTCCCACACAGCCGTAATAGTTCAGTAGAACACCCGCCGTTTTCTCAGTAACGAAACTTATCTGTATTCAAGTCTCAGTTGCGTTCAGGATCGATTTTATTTTTCACCTGGTCGACAACTAATGGTTCTATCGCATTTTTCAACATATTAAGAAACATTTCTCCATTCAGACTGCCATCTATGAATAAGGGTCCTATCATCATTATTTTCAGGACACTCATTTCCTTTTTGAGGATGCTCTTCCCTCCAATAACAGAATATTGCACACTTTCCTCCCCTCTAATGCGTCTATCGCATTTTTCAATATGTTAAGAAACATTTCTCCATTTAGACTGCCATCTATGAATATGGGTCCTATCATCATTATTTTCAGGACACACATTTTCTTTTTGAGTATGCTGTTCCCTCCAATAACAGAATATTGCACACTTTCCTCCCCATTCAGATAGAAAGTTTATTCATCACTAAAACAATTTTTTTTAGGGTTTCATGCTCAGGATCTATAAAATTATTCATCAGAAAAGTAAAAAACTTATATACTTCAGAATTTTCCGCACCGATTCATAAGAAATTCCTTCCTTCCTCGCAAAATTTTGCCATGAAAATTAGTGATTCATCATCGAGTACTCGTGGTGCAGTAAGTACTCTATCTGTTCTTCACGAACTCTGTTTCTTTAAATTATGTCACCAGCTCACATACTATTCGTTCGTTCCATAATTATTTCAATTTATTGATGATTGAAATGCAGTAAAAAAAAAGCAGAAACCTTGTGATGGACAGAATTATCACTCTATTCGACATCTGACCAGTCGTGATATTTCTTATAGCGTTATAATTGATTGAATATATCATACATAGGTACATATTCAAGAAGTAAAAAAGAAAACTTGTTATAAATACGATTTCGGATCACTAATGATATTTTTGAGATACTCTGGACGTGATGAAGTGCACACAGAATCACAGAGCTCCTTAAATATGTCTTTCAAGTGCTGTAAAACTAAACCAATAAGTTACCATGTGTGCAGAACTTATTCAGGTATTGCTTGCTTGACAAAAATGAAATAAAAATTCGATTTTTGAAGGAAAATATAATTAAGTTTTGCAAAGACGATTCTGGTTCAAATATGAATCCGGAGGAAACTAGCGTAAATTAATCATTTGCTAATTGAAAAACTCCCAGAAACCTAATTCACGTACACGACAATTGATTCATTTACTACAAAAGTAAAAATAAACAAATAAACAATAGAAATAAAAATAAATAATAAAACATTTAACAAAAATAAGTAAACGTGTAAATCAGTTATTCTATGAAGAGAATTCATAGAAAAGAACATATTCCTCTTCGGCCAGAATTGTTTTTGGTATAATTGGTGACACCCGGCTAGAGTAATTGGACTATCGTCGATGGCGAGCAAAAGATAGTCGGCTGTTAAAGTGCTCCTGAAATATTCTACAAATATACTTAACTACATCGAAAAAAAAATTGTGAAAAGTGACACAGTGGCTAAATACATAACTACCCTTCCATTCAGAATAAAACCAATACTCCAAACATGACACGTGAAATGAGAGATGAAATAGAATTGGCAGTGAGTAAAGCGGTAAGTGAATCCATAAAAAGAGAGATAAACGTGAAAGAAATCGTATACAAAGTCACACAGGCCATTACAAAAACTATAAGCAAAAGTGTTTCGAACCTAGAGAAAGCAGTGGCGGAGCTGAAAAACAAGACCGAAGCTGAGAATAAGAAATTACAAGATAAAGTTGATAAACTTGAACAAGAAATGAAAGAAGTGGTTAAGAAAACAAATATTTATGAAGAGAAACTAGATTACATGGATCAAAACACCAGGCTACGTAATTTGAGAGTTTTCAACATAGACGAAAGCCAAGAAGATCCCAGGAAAGAAATTAAAAACCTGTTTCAATCGAAAATGGCCATCACTCTCAGAGATGAAGACATCAATTTATGCTATCGAATTGGAAAAAAAAAACGATGAAAAACCAAGGGGCATTTTCATAAAACTACGAAATCTTGAATTGAAACAAAATGTTTACTCGAAGAAAGGACTCCTGAAAGGAGCGGGTGTCGTAATTAGAGAGGATCTGTCGAATACTAGAGTGCAGTTACTAAACGATTCCATTGAAAAACTTGGTTTGAAGAACGTATGAACTGAAAATGGCAAAATCTACATAAACTACAACAACAAAGTGACCATCATTAGAAACAAAATAGAACTTTCCAAAGTTTCCGTATAAGATAAACTTTAACAAAATATTTTTATTTCATATATCATACTACTTATTTTTCCAAAGAGTTTGCGACTAAAATACAAACTTTTTTTTTCGATTATTTTATTAATAATTTTTTCAAGATACACTGAAACCAGTATCTGAAATATTTCAGCTTATGATTGAATACCTAAAAGTCTTAGATAACTGTGCTGAAATTGACACCAAAATTTTGAATGATTTTCATGGCTATATTCAGGTAAGTGCAGGGAAAAGCAAAAATGGTATAGGGATAGCTCATTTCAATATTAGAGGTCTTGTAAAAATTTCGATGAACTATTGGCTTATATAGAAACGACGGAAACATTTCTAGGCGTGATTGTTCTATCTGAAACGAGAAAAATTGAAAATTTAGATGAATTCACAATTCCGAATTACAACATTTATTATAACGTTAAAAACAATATTACAGTAAACTACCGAGTAATACAAATAAAGGATAATAAATTCCTTAGAATAGAGTTTTTCTCGAATTTTTTTCCAAAAAATAAAAAAGTGGGTTTAACTGCAATACACCACTCACCAGCAACAAATAAAACTGAGTATAAAGAAAATAATCTGGAAAAAGAAGGACTAGAAATATACATAGGAGATATAAACATCGATATAGGGAAAAAAGATTGTTGTGATACAAATAGCTATTTAAATCTATTAAATTCTAACGACTTCATATCCTATATAAATAAATCCATGAGGGTCAAAAAAGATTAAAAGATTCCACGTCCATAATTGATCATATATTCATAAGAACAACCCCTAAAATACACAAAATTATTGAATTTGAACCAATTATATTCCAAACAAACATGACTGTGATCATTATACCCCATTTATTTTCATTTCTGCACCCCCTTGCACGGTCACAATAAACGCAGATGAACATCAACAAAGCCATTACCTAAATCTCAAAAAATTAGATAATCTATTGAACGTCGAGAATTGGGAGAATATTTTAAATAAAAACGATCCACAACAAGCCTATACAACAGTTTCATTGACAAACTCAATACTCACATAAACAATGCAACTAAAATTTAAAAAATACCAATACAAAAAATAAAAAAAATAAAACCATGGATCACCTATGGAATAATTACGTCAATCAAACATAGATATCACCTCAAGCATCGATTAATTAAAAAATATTCACAAGATCTAGAGGACGAATATAAAAACTACAGAAATAAAATTAATCAATTAATTAGAAAAACTAGAAATTAATACTATCAAAATAAAATTGAAGAGGCAAATGGGGACTACAAAAAACTTTGGAATGTAATAAACGATGCATCTGGAAAAAACAAAAAAAGTAAACACATTGAAAATACAATCATTGTTGATGATCAAAATATGCCCATAAAAGAAAATGAGACTAAAGCAAACAAATTTAATACATTTTTCACAGAACTCGGATATAATAATAATAATAATAATAATAAATAACTTTATTGTTTTCTCAAATTCATACAACCATATAAAATGTCAAACAAAATAGCTCATACGATTTCTCCTCCAAATTTTTTAAAACCCGAAAAAAATTACTAATCAATATACACAACCAGTAACAAAAAATGAAATAATTATCATAATATCAAAATTAAAAAATAACAGCTCTCCGGGAAACGACAAAATCACAGCCAGAACCATTAAACATAAACACAACCATATTACAACACCTCTACAACATATAATCAACCTCTGCTTCGAAACATCTATAATACCGCTACAATGGAAAGAATCAGTCGTAACCCCTATCTTTAAAACAGGAGACTCCACTCGTATGAATAACTATAGACCCATTTCTATCATCAACAACTTTGCGAAAATATTTGAACATACTTTGAAAAATAGACTGCTTGATTTTTTTAACATACACAAAATTATTACAGACGGACAGTACGGTTTTATTAAACAATCTAGTACGGAAAACGCCATAGCTGACTTCCCCGAAAAAACAGTGCGAGCTTTAGATGAATCATCAAAATGTCTGGCTATTTTCCTTGACTTTGCAAAGGCCTTTGATACGGTCTCACATGATATCCTTTTAAAAAAATTAGAAAACTACGGAATTCGGGGTATCGCAAAAAGTAAAGACTGGAAAAGAAGTGAGCTCAGAATTGACTGTGAAAATGGGTGTACCACAAGGCACTATCCTGAGGCCACTTCTTTTTTTTTTGGGTTTATATGAATAATATAGTCCAAATACGAGATTTTACGTCCAACATAATATGCTATGCTGATGACACAGTCTTGATACTCACAGGTACAAGCTGGGAAGAAATAAAGTCAACCGCTGAAGCAGATCTAAGAAAATTACAAATTTGGCTGGATCATAACCTACTCACCCTTAACGTCACTAAAACTAAATTCATACCTTTTATACCTACAGTTAATACCCAGCCTCCCACAAATTATCAAATAGATCAAATATCATCTATAAAATACCTAGGAGTGACTCTGGATCAGCACATTCGCTGGACCGAGCACATCTTAAATGTTAATAAACGACTGAGAGCATTACTACACAGATTTTACACATTAAGAGATATTCTATCACGCAAAAACCTACATATGCTGTATACTTCCCTAGTAGAATCCATTCTAAGATACGACATTATAATATGGGGAGGAGCATTTGTAAACAACTTACGTCCGCTTCATATCACACAAAATTCCATCATAAAAATCATACACAGAAAAAAGAAACAGTACTCCACAAAATTACTATATAAAGAAACAAAAATCCTTCCAATCAGTCTTTTGTATGCTCATCAATGTATAATTCGAGTATACACAACAAAAAATCAAAGCAGAGCTGTACAACCAATTAGACAAACTGGAAATGAAGAATTAGCAATACATACCTTTAAAAAAGCTATAACCCAGAGAACGTTTCTATTAAAAAAAATATTTCTGTCGCATAAAAACGTTTCAAATAGATCACCAGAGTTCCTGAAAATTCATGAATCGATATGGTTATCGTGCACTTCCTACTCCATTGCATTTTACACGAGCAGGTTTCTCGCCTCCATCCAAAATGTCTTCTCTAGTGGAAGAGTCCAGACATTGTGACAGACTTAGTTGGTTTATTCTTTGCGGAATCTGTAGAGAAACCTCCCAGAAGAGATCAAACGAACAATGACCACAATATGTACATTTTAATGTAGAATTCCAAATTAATCGAAAAAACTACATTATCATCTAAGTGTAACAGGTGTTTGATAAAATTAATTCATGCAATCAAATTGAAACAATTAGTTGAAACATCTGTATAGAGAAGCAAAGTATTCTCACATAATATGCATAAAGCTCCCAGTCATGATAACTTTGCGGAACGCGCGCCGAGTGAAATAGGGGTATTTTTTACAACTCTGAATTTGTCTGCACACCAAAAGTTCTGAGTATTCATATATGTGAACAGTGAATTATAATCTGCCTGTCAACAACTGCATATTTGTTTGGAACTGTACGATTATTATTTACAAACAGGTCTCAAGAAGTTATGTGTCAGCGGATGGCAATAAATATTTTCATTCAACACGCAAACTCACAATCGGCCTTATTCATGGAAGGATTTTCGTACCAATTATCTCCATCAACGACAAACACAAAACCGAATTGGAATTTGTCAAATTTATTTTCGGAAATATACAGTGAACGCCAAAGAGTATGTACCATATGGAAAAAAAGTTTATTATTAGAGTATTGAAAAAATATTTATGTAAAAAGTTTGTGCATGTCCGATAACCTAAAAATCGATTTTAACACATGTCACATGATCGCTGGTAGCGGCAAATTGAAAGAAATTGCTATGCTAAGGCAAAAAGTGCGTTAGATTATTGATTATATATTAGGGACTTTCGTGCTACAAGCCTCTACACCGCGACCTTTTCAGATCTATTGTGTTTGTCCTCGATATCATTTAGAGTTCTTTGTCTAGACCTGTCTTCTTTACGAGACTCCACAGGCTAGTTTTTAGAACTCCCATGAATCTGGGAGCTCTTGGTTTTTCTTCTCCCAGTGTTAGAAACCTTTGCCTTGACAAGCCCTCGCAGTGGCATAGTATGTGTACTGATGTTTCCTCTTCTTCCTGACAGAACCTGCATAGCATTTCTTCTGCCAGGCCTATTGTACTCATATGTTTGTTGAGCCTACAGTGCCCTGTGAGAAGTCCTACTACTATTCTAGTAGTGTTCCTCTTCTGGCTTAGTAGGTAGTCTGTGAATGTTGGCTGCGGTTGTTTGATAAACTCTTTGGCCTGTCTCATCCCTGGTGCATTGTTCCACCATTCTTGAGACTTCTGTTGAATCCATGATTTGGTGTTTGTTTTTAGTACAGCTTTTGCTATACCGCAATACGGTTCTGGGCCATTCAGGGCCTTACTTGCTCCTTCTCGGGCTAGTGTATCGGCCTCTTCATTGCCTCTATAACCTGTGTGTGCTGGTACCCAGGCTAGTGTCAGTCTGTTCTGACTGCCCAGCTCTTTTAGGGCTTCTATGCAGTCCCAAACAAGTTTTGAGGTAACTTGCATTGAGTTGACTGCTTTTATCGCAGCTTGGCTATCTGAGTATATGGCAATGTTTTTTCGTGAAAAATCGTGCCTTATTAGCTCTTGTGCACAATGGTGTATTGCAACGATTTCCGCTCGAAATATCGTCGCATGTTTGCCCAAGCTCAGTGAGATTTTCATCTTCGGCTTGGTTCCGTAAATGCCGGCTCCTGCACCTTCATCCGTTTTGGAGCCGTCCGTGTAGACAGCGATTTCCGCATTGATGGGAGGCCCCTTCGTCCACGCATCCCTGTCCGAAAAAGTGGGTTAAGATGGCAAGATATCGAAAAACGTTATTTAAAAAAGTTGCTTAGATGATTTCAATTTAATAAACACAAAGTTTGAAGAGATAATGCAAGAAAATTGAAAATTGCAGTTTTTGAATATTTTACTATCCATATAAAAATAACAATTTGTTTCCCATGAATAGCTTGACTATACTGAAACATTTGTATTTCAAGAAGAAACTTTATCATTTTCTTTACACCAGAGCGCACTGAATTTGAAAAATTAGATTTTGTCAGAACCCTGGCTGTTACAATTCTACCAACATAGATTGTAACTGAAACCACTCGAGTAACTGGTTCAACTTCTATACTCTAAGATATCATACTGATTTCAAATAATTTAGATCCTCTAGATCATGGTTGCAGAGAGGTTGGTAATGGTTCCGATCACCAACTGGTTTTTTGCACACTAGACGTTCGCACAAAAAATAACACAAATAAAATACTTGCTAACCGAAATTTGAGGAACATTAGTAAAGATCTGAATAGAATATTTCCTGATGATGACTCCTTTTGAAAATATTTACCTATTAGGCGATGTAAATGATAGAGTCAAGTGTCTAAATCAGATGTTACTAGATATTTTTGATACACTAGCCCCAGTTACCGTTCGTAAAATCAACAAACAGATACCTCCCTGGCTCACTGATAATATAAAGTTCATGATGTCTCTTCTTGATAAACACTGAAAAAAATGTGGTACGTTATATTAATAAATGCCGTTTCATCATGGCAATGAATAAATATTCACTGACTTTTGTAGGTATTCATTGATACAACGAATTCAAGTTTATTGACATCAAAGATGATCGTTTCATACATTTATGAACAGTTTTCGTTGCTCCTGCGGAAAAGTTTATTGAGGTGAGGAAAGGGGTACACTGAGATCAATAATGATCTAATTTTAGACCTATGAACATATTTCGTTACGGCTTTGAAAAAGATTATTGAAATGAAGAAAAAAGTACATTGGAACAATGTATATTATTTCATGAAAAAAATGTGGTACATAATATCAATGAATACCGTTTAGTACCTTTCCGTTTATTGGCACAATACATTTTTCATCGTGACAATGATTCAAGTTCATTGAGATCAAAAATGATCTTTTTTTACATTTATGAACAGGTTTCGTTGCTGCTATGGAAAAGTTCATTGAGGTAATGAAAGGGGTACACTGAATCCATTTGAAATTGTTCATCATATCAATGAACGTAATTAATGGTCCCAGAGATGATTTTATTGTTACAATGAATCCAAGTTTATCGAAATCAATGATAATCTATTTTCAGATCTACACACAGGTTTTATTGGGGCTATGGAAAGATCATAGAAGATGTAACGAAGTTACTAAGTCCCAGTTTTGTTAGGCAGATAGAAGCAACATTTTCCTCCCATTCTATAACTCCGTAATTGATATGTTCATGAATATAATAATAAGCCTTATGTCGAACCAAGCCATCTCGTGTTTAAATATACTCATACATTTTGCCGGCATCTGTTCAGCCGAATCCTCGCATAGAAATATCCGTTGCTGGAAGTTAGCTTTAGCTGGTAGTACACAGCGCCTCCACTAGAGGGACCACTCCGCACGACTTCGTTGTTTGCACAGAGCCGGTTAACTTAAGCAGACAGAAGCGATCGTTGAAGCATCTTCTCAGGTAGCACAGACTACAGAGACATCCGAAGAGGATTGCGATGTTCTGATGAATGCATGTTAATTATTTTGCATATCTTTCGGAAACTTACTGTATGCTCAATATCAGTGGGAGGCCTTCATTGCATTTACGAATGATATGCAATGATTGAATATATACCACTTATTCAAATGATAAACAAAATAATTAGTTTAATGTGTGAAAGCATCACGAGAATAAACTGAAACATAGATTTAATGTATATCAATTATTGAATCAAGGAATAACCGATACTTAATAATAACCGTTCATTGGGTTGATGAAAAATATCCATCGTCGAACTAATCTGAATCATTATATCAATCATACAGCATTCATCCGAAGAACGAACAATAATAATTAATCTGATCAGTTTCATCAGTTGAACGAATACAATTCATTGCTTGGGTGATCACTCTTTATTCGTTTGATGAATGGAATTCATTACCAAAACGAACCTATTTAATGTACTTTATCATGATATCAATGAAAGCATTCATTGATATTATTAAGATCCGTATTCATAGTATGGATAACCAGTGGTACATTGACATAACGATTGCGTTCATTGGACCAATATTGATAAAAATATTCATTGAGTCACTGAACTTTTTCATTGTATTCAGGTACCAATTTTTTTCTGTGAAGCTTTTAGGAAATATAAGAAAACCAAAAGTAACAATCATTGCATGGCAATACTACAAAGATCTCAGGAATTTTACGAACTCTGCTATCAACAACGAAAAGAAAGCATATTTTAAACACTGTGTTGAAAATCATGGGAAAAACAGCAGACTCTTGTGGGAAAAGTTGAAGCACTTGAATATAAAAACCAAAACTAATTCAAACAAATTACCAGATGAATTGAATAGGCCTAATGAAATAAATGAAAAATGTTCTCTTATATTCTGGAAATTCAAACCAAGCTAATGCTGAATTACTGTCATACTATAGCAATAATTCACTACCTCATACTGAATCGTTATTTAAATTTTCAACTGTTGATAGCAATACTGTGTACAAGTATTTGATTGATATCAAGTCGAAGGCTGCAGGTATAGACAAATTACAAATAGAAATGCTACTTTTATGCTGCCCTCGAATTCTTCCCATTTTAACTCACTTATTCAATACATGCTTATCCCAAGGCACTTTTCCAGAACAATGGAAGGTATCGAAAGTAATTCCTCTTCCTAAAAAATCAAATATTTCAAGTTTCAATGATTTGAGGCCCATCTCGATTTTACCAGTTTTGTCCAAAGTTTTGGAGAAAATCATGAAATTTCAGATTATTTCATACATTGAAAAATATCTTACCCACGAACCAGTCCGGTTTCAGGAATGGGTATAGCTGCACTACGGCCCTATTGGATGTTACAGAGGACATTTTCAGGGATATTGATAGAGGGAATTCTGTAGCCTTGATTCTATTAGATTATTCGAAAGCTTCCGATACTATAAATCATAGTTTACTTTTTGCAATACTACACTACATAGGTTTTTCTCCAACTTCGATAAATTTTTTGAAAAGCTATCTCACGGATCCAGTACATTTTGTTGAAACCAGTACAGGAAAATTTGATATGAAAAATATTTTTTGTGGAGTGCCTCAAGGCTCCATTTTGGGCCCTATACTGTTTTCAATCTACACATTTAATATTACTTGTTGTTTGAATAGATGTAAACCTTTCATGTAACAGCAAAACAGCAAAAATGTATATTTTAAAAATCTTACAATAAAATAGGGCCGCGCACAATACAGAGAAATATATAAAAACAATCTAAAACTATCACGATACCTTAACCACAGGGTTGGGTAAAGGAGGGAATCTTAGGATTGCTTTCCCCGGAGCGGGGGTTCCTACCTGCCCTTCTGGCTTCCAGCGGGCGGGTGGAACCTTACTCGCCTGCCCTGAGGCAGACCCCACGGTGTTTGTGGGCCACTTCTCGAATATCGGGCTTTGTCATCTCCCTGGGGTGTTGTCCCCGCCTCCTGCAAGTTATGCGGGGGAGATCGTGTGTATATATGTGAAATACATCAGGCGATTGGATCCATCATATTTTGAAGTTATGGTTAGGTCCCGGAAAAACAACGAAAAAACCGGTCTAGTGCATGTTGCATCGGTTTAAGAGCTAATGCTCGTCCTCTGGAATCTCCTGGAAAATATCCAAACCTTGGTAGATATAGCCCCCATGCTTCCATGGCATGTTGTGGTGCTCCCTCACCGCTGTTATGTCCCTGGTCAGAGGGCTCCCCCGGATGAGGTGCCGATAAAACTTATCGGCTTGTCTCTTGATGAAGTCTTGGATTGGCTCGGTTTTGGCTAGCTCACGCAAGTCAACCAGCCGAATATATCGGTCACTGTCCGTGACGATACGGAGTACCTTGTTCTGCATTACCTCCAATCTGCCCAGTTGGGTCTTGGAAGCGCTGCAGAACACTGGACAGGCGTAAGTCATCGCTGGCCTGATAACCTGTTTATACAGGAGTACCTTGTTCTCCGCACTCAGCCTGGAGGTCCTCGCGATGAGCGGATACACTCTTTTGAGCGCGGCCGCCCCTCGCTGAACCGCCAAGCTGACGTGCTTGTGAAAGAACAGACGCCTGTCCTGCTGCACCCCCAGGTACCGCACGGCGTCGGACTCGTCTATCCGGTTTCCCAGAACCCTGAACTCCCCGGGGAGGCTGATGTTCGTATTCAATTTTCTCCTCGAGAAGATCATAAGCTCTGTTTTTTCCGGATTCAACTCAATTTTGTTTCTCGCCATATACGGCACGACCGCCCTTTCCAAGTGTGTCTTCAACCTTGTGACGCTCTTGCGTCGGCACGTGTCACTTTGACTCCCGAGTCCAGGTTACGGATTGCCTCGGGCGCCACCTCTGGTTAACGTGTGAAGGTCCACTTGCTCCGGGCAGCCTCAGTTGGAGAAAAGTATACTCCAGGGGTCACTTATGGTGTGGACCGACTTACTGGTGGCCAGAAAGGCAGGCTTTAATTGCCCTTGCTGGCTTATAGTCCTGGGTACCTGCTGCTAGTAGTTATTAGCTCAAAAGCAATTATTATTAAGGAGTAATTATCAAATAAAAGAAACACCAAAATACGATATACACAGTTTTTATTTAAAATACGTGCGGTTTTATGGTGTACACAGGCAACTATCAAAATATCACTCTCTAGGTAAAAGGCGGAAGCAACACTCTAAATAATTTCGCAATCCCAAGCGGAGTCTCTAAATGTGCACTAACGGTTAAACAAGCAATGGGGGAAATAGCGGTTAAACAAGCAACGGGGGAAATAGCGGTTAAGCAAGCGACGGGTGGATAGCGGTTACGGGTTATCAAAGCTCTAAGTTCAGCCAAAGCCCTAAGTTCTACCAATACTCTACCTCTTGAGCTCGTAGCCCTCAGTCCTGATAGCCTATATTGATGCCCTATGCCGGAATATTGATCCTACGCGTCCGTTAATTGGAAACGTAAAACTACACTTTCCTATTAACAGGGGTCCACTCTGTATCGAAATTAATACTCTTTACGCGCCTGTCAATCGGAAACGTACAACTACACTTTCCTACTGATAGGGAGTAGATGCTCAACGTTTGTTTTGGATCGGAAGTGGTCAAGGCCGCCGATCCGCCGAGTCGAGCGATGTTATCTTACCGCATGCCGGGTGCTATCTACCGCAAGCCCAGTGCTCGAATAATAAATAAAAAGAATAGTAATTGTGAATGAAGAAATTCGAATTGTTAAAGTGATATAATAATAATGATGTTTGGAAAAATAGGAAAAATGGTGGGTAACGGGAGTGTAACGTTTCAACGTGCGATTCCAATGAGGAACATATACAGGGTGTTTGAAAATATATGATTTAAGAGAAAAATCAACAGGGTGTCTCAAAACACTCATCAATTGAGAGAAAAAAGATATACACGGTGTAGCAACATTACAGAAAAAACAGTTTGTCAAAAATCGTATTATATACGGGGTGTTTGAAAACACTCATCAATTAAGAGAAAAAACAGCAGGGTGTGTCAAAATACATCGGAAAAATGAATCATCACATCATTGAGGTATCGCTTCATTGGGGCATGCAGGGATTCAGAAGTTTTTGTTTTACATATATAGGGTGTGTCAAAATACATCATTTAAGAAAGATTTAAGAAAGATTTAAGAAAAAATATATACCAGATGTACCATTGTGCTAGTTGAGGCAAAAAATATAAACAGGGTGTCTCATAAACGTGCATCGTGATGGGGTACGACATTTTTAAAGTGCGATTTGGAGTAAAGTTAGTTATATAATTTGGCATTTAAAAAGAAAAAAGGTTGTTAGGCCGATGGATTGAAGTGAGCTTGCCGGCCATCTTCTGATTACGGAGCAACACCTTTTACACCGGACTATGAGACCTTTTTGTAGCAGTTGTTTGAAATATGGTATCATTCAAGAGAAAAAACAACAGGGTGTTTCAAAGTGCATGCAGGTGTACCAACATGTTAAATATACAACGCGTCTCATAAATGTGTATCATTAGGCAGTATGCTTCCAACAAGTTCAGACATATGTTTCGCAATTAAAAAAATCACTGAAGTCATTGATAAACACGTAGATGGATGTGATATTTATGCAGACTTGGCAAAAAAATTGTTAGATCGGAGAAAGTGTTTAGAGTCAATAAAAAACGACGAAACGAATATGGGGCATTATAAAAGTTGCCCCTGGTCAAATCCCAACGTTACATGTGGTCCCGACACATGTGAATGCCATTTCATATATTGGTACGTAGAAGAAGCGAAAAAGTTGTAAAAAGTAATAGGAGGAGAGTGCAATAGAGGCGGCGGCGGCGGTGGAGGGGATGATTATGTTAGATGAAATTTTGATGAAAAAATAATTAGTAATACAATGGCATCGACAGAATACAGACGTAAATTAAAGAAATTTGAGAGACGTCTTCAAGAATTAAAAAAAGACATCCAATTTTTTGAAGAAAAAGAGAATGTTTGGAAGCAGTTGAATAATTTACATATACAAGACAAAGTGTTCATGCGAAAATTGCCTCAAACAAGATACCCATTGAGAAGAATACAACCTCACAGCGTAGAATATGCCGTCACCGATGCTCAAAATGAATTTTATCCTTCTAACTGCAATAATAAATAACGTTTTGTATGTTAACAAGCCAAATGGAGTAAAATTCATGGCAATATGCGTGAAGATTAATGATTTCGAATATGGGTGCAAGAATAGAACAGAATGGCAGTCTATGCGTTCAACAAAAGTCAATGAGGGGAAGTTACCAGTTTTTGCCAGCACAGTTCCAAAGAATGCACAATTCAAGTATAAGCTGAAGTTGATATTTGAAGATCGTCGAGAAATATACACGAAAACTGAAATTTTTTTTCCCGCAGGACGTCAGAAAACGAAGACACGAGTGGAATTTGAACTTTATAGAATTTTCATTATAGTGTCCACGATATTATCATGCATATTGATTAGAATTTTAATGGAAATAATTGTAAAGGCGAATAGAAAATGGAATATATTGTTTAAATAAAAAAATTGATGCAAATTGAATTTTATTGTTGAAATACTTCGCATTTTGTAAGAAACACATCATTATCAATTTCTGTTAGTGGTTTCATTTATCAGTTGGCATTGGAGCGCGGTCTCTGAGCCGGAAATTAACATTAGAGATAAGGTAGTTGGAAATTATTTGTGGTTTCCAGAACATGATAGTTCATAACCGCAAGCTAACGGTTGTTTTTATCTCTGTGTGCGTACGTGTGAAATAAAAATTCTTCCATGGCGTTCTGGAACCTTGCGCTGTCACCGACTGCGCGCTGACGTAGCGGTGGGAGATGGCAATCCTATAAAAGCAATTCTGGGTGTGAACGGCGTCATTCTGCATCTCAAGTGTACCGAACCAGCTCTTCTCATTTTAAGTGTTTTGTGCGTGAAAAACAAAGTAAGTTTTTTATTTATTTTATTGCTTTTATTTGATTGTGACGGTAAAATTATTGGTGGGCTAGATGAAGTAGATTCAGTATTTAATTTGAGAATTCAGAGATTTTCTATGTGAACTTGGAGTAGAAAGTGATTGAATTTTTCTGGGTTTTGAGTGCATGTTCAGTTCAAAAGTTTTGCCAGATGAATTAACGTAAATGTTTTTTAGGTTGTGTTTCGAGTTTTTGTTTAATTTTTAATGCAAAGGGGTTGTTTTTGAATTAAAAATAGTTTTTATTATAGCAAAAACTTTTTATTTTGGTTTTTCTCAGATGGATCTAAAGAAAATAAATTCATCTTCGGTCGTGGAGAGAAAACCCCTAGCCAAGTTAGTGGATTTGCCAGCGGGGACGCCCCACAAAATAGAAAGCGCAAAAATTGTGAAGGGGAAATTTGGCGAGGTGGTGTTGTTAGATTTGGGGCTCCAAGCAGTTTTTCTACCAGCAAGAGTGACGGAAGCATATCGTTCTCATATCAAGGAATTTGAAGAAGGGAAATACGCGGTAGTTTTCAGGGGCCTAACGAACGTAGGGAAGCCAAATCCTGCTGCTTCGTTTGAAATTGTAGAAAATTAAGGTTAGTTTTGTTGTTCATTCATTTGCCGCCATTTTATGTATGCGTTAAAAAATTCATTTGAAAATTAATTTTTTCTTTATTTTCA
Source organism: Chrysolina haemoptera (assembly GCA_958298965.1). Classification (NCBI taxonomy): domain Eukaryota; kingdom Metazoa; phylum Arthropoda; class Insecta; order Coleoptera; family Chrysomelidae; genus Chrysolina; species Chrysolina haemoptera. The sequence goes on from OY282596.1 coordinate 30,355,212, forward strand.
GATAGTTATATACCCTCCTCGAAACCACGCAGCGGCAGCATTTTTCTTCGAGTTTTCTTGTGAGAAGCATCACTCCGTTCACCATTTCAACAAGTTTCCTTGTGCAGATTCACCGAGGTCCCCTTTGCAAGCCGTCGACGCCGCCGCCGTTCTACAAGCATCCATTGCCGCCGCCGTTCTACAAGCATCCATTACCGCCGTCATTCTACAAGCATCCATTGCTGCCGCCGTTCTACAAGCATCCATTGCGCCGCCGACGTCATAACGACAAATTTTTGTAAGTTGAAATATTTATTGAAAATGGTGTTTTCAAAAACTTTATCGCATATTGATGGATTACTAGAGGTGATCAAGCAAAATTATTCAAGTTCCATTGCACGAACATCGTTAAATTTGATCAGTAAACATATTAAAAAATGTGAGTTGGCAATGAAAAAAATTAAATTTTCAGTAGGGGAAAAAAAGAAAATTGTTAGTAAAATTGGGGAATTGAAACGTATTAGATATATAATAAATGTTATGAAAAATGATAAGTATATTGGATCAGGTTTGAATAGAAGCAGTAGGGTTAAATGGGAAAATATCAATGCAATTTTCAATGGTAGAGTAAGGACGGGTGTAATAATAAATTTAGCCCACAAAGAAGTGCAAAAATTTTTGAGTATTTTGTTTTCAAATCGAGAATTTCCAAAATTTTGAAGGAGATGCAATGCCTCAAAGTGAACATGACATTGTTGGGGGATTTCATCAAAACCTCGAATGACGGAGAAATTGTCGATCGAAAATATTTCAGTACTCGTAATGCAATCATTGATTTGGGGACAGATTTGGCTTCTTGGTACAATGATCATATTGTGGATGTTATTTTGAATAAGCTCGATGAATTTCAGGAAAAACTGTCGGGCTGGGCATTGAGTAAAATTCTGTTGCTTGAGGTGTCAATAAATAAATACGAAATAGGCAACGGTTCATCCTTCATACGGTTACCTAGAGAAATTGAAAACAGAAAAGCATGTGTGAATATTAATAATCAGGATGATGCGTGTTTTTTTAGAGCAGTTGTAAGTGGTTTGTACCCAGCCAAACAAAATGTAACACGTCCAACTTCATATCCAAATTTTGAGACAGTTTTGAATACAAAGGGTTTGGAAATGCCTATGCAAATTCATCAAATTGCAAAATTTGAAAAACAAAACGATATTTCTGTAAATGTATATAGCTTAGAAATGAATGTTGTCAAAGAAAAGACATTTTACGAAGTAGTACCTGCACGATTGACCAAAACTAAATTGAATAAACATGTTAATTTACTATTAGTTCAAAATGTATATTTTCCTAAATTAAATGAGTACGACGCTTTACCTCAGGATACCGATGATTCTGAAATCAAATATCATTATTGTTATTTTAAAAATATGTCTGGATTATTTTCAAAACAAATGAATAAGAACACGAATAAAAAATTTTTTTGTGATAGGTGTATTAATTATTTTTCTAGCGAACAAAAATTGAATGAACATATTGTGTTGTGCGAAAATATAAACGAGTGTAAAATTTCATTTCCAAAATTTGATTATGTAGAATTCCGAAATTATGTATACAAACAAAAATGTCCCTTTGTTGTATATGCTGATTTTGAATCCGCTCTCGAAAATTGCAACATAAAAATTTCAGATGAATCATCAAAATATCAAAAGCATGAAGCGTTCAGTGCAGGTTACTATTTGAAATGTTCTTATGACGACACTTTGTCTAAGTTCAATAGTTATCGGGGTGACGATTGCATACAATGGTTTACAGATGAAATGGCTAGCATTGCCAAATTTGTGGAATCTAAAATCAAAAATATTGTACCCATGGCATGTAATCCCGATATTGTTAAAGCTAGAGTGTGTCATATTTGCGAGAAGTCATTTTCAAAGCAGGATATCATCGTTAGAGACCATTGTCACTTCTCGGGGTTGTTTAGGGGTTGGAGTCATCAAATTTGCAATCTGGCCTTTAAAAAGCTTTTTGTTGTACCCATTACTTTCCATAATCTTTCTGGGTATGACTGTCATTTTATTATTAAAGATGTTGCAAAAAGAGGACGTGTAAGCATACTTCCCATCAACAAAGAGAAATACATTTCATTCACCCAATACGATAGCGAAACTAGCATTAAATTTAGATTCATTGATTCTTATCGTTTTATGGGGGCCAGTCTCGATGAGTTAGTTTCCACATTGAATGTAAAAAATTTTAGAATTTTAAAAAAAGAATTTGCACACTTGAATGATGAGAAATTCAAACTTCTCACTAAGAAAGGTGTATTTCCTTATCATTATGTGGATAGTACAAAAAAACTCCTCGACACTGAGCTACCTTACAAAAAGCATTTTTACAATAAACTTTACGATGCCGAAATTGATGGTGTGAAGTATGCCCATGCTCAAAATGTTTGGCGACAATTTGATATCAAAACTTTGGGGGAATACAGCGATTTATACATGCGAACGGATATATTGCTTTTGGCAGACCTTTTTGAAAATTTTCGCGAAATTGATTTAAAAACTTATGGGCTGGACCCAGCATGGTACTATACCATGCCGGGTTACACGTGGGATTGTATGTTGAAATATACTGGGTGCAAATTACAAATTTTAAAAGACATTGATATGGTCATGTTTGTCGAAAATGGTATAAGGGGTGGAATTTCAGTTTGTTGTAATAGATATTCGGAAGCTAATAACAAGTATATGCCTACATACAATTCAACGCAGCCATCTAAATTTATCATGTATTTTGATGTAAATAATCTTTATGGGTGGGCAATGTCGGAATTTTTACCATATGGAGGTTTCGAATGGGTGGATACGAATATTGATGTGACTCAAATTCCCGATGACAACCCCGAAGGTTATATTTTGCAAGTTGATTTAGAATACCCTGCACACCTTCACGACTTACACAAAGATTTCCCGTTTTGTCCCGAACACTGCGCACCACCAAATTTCAAGTTGAAAAAATTAATGCCAACCCTCCATAATAAAACTGAGTATACGTTACATTATAGGAATCTGAAGCAGGCTCTTGATCATGGATTAATATTGAAAAAAATTCATAAAGTTTTAAAATTCAAGCAGTCTGCATGGTTGCGTCCTTATATCGAGTTGAATACTCGATTAAGGACTGCAGCCAGTAATTCTTTTGAAAAAAATCAGTTCAAATTAGCCAATAACGCGATTTTTGGTAAAACCATGGGGAACATCCGGTTGCACCGAATAGTAAAATTAGTGTCCTCCTACGAGGGCAGATACGGTGCCAAAAATCTCATTTCAAGCCCTCGATTTCATAATCGTACCGTTTTTGATTCAAACTTAATGGCTATTGAATTGAAAAAAGCGGAACTTGTATTCAATAAACCCATGTATGTGGGGATGGCAATTTTAGATTTGTCAAAAACTTGCATGTTCAAATTTCACTACGAATTTATGTTACCAAAAATAGGTGCGGAAAAATCCAAATGAATGTATACAGATACCGACAGTTTTATTTATGAGGTAACGTGCGACGATGGGTACGAAGAAATCATTAAAAGTCATATTTCAAAATTCGATACGTCTGATTATTTCGAAAATAACGAGTATAATATTCCACTTGTAAATAAAAAAGTTCCGGGACTCATGAAGGATGAAGCGAACGGTAAAATCATCACACATTTTGCAGGTCTACGTTCAAAAATGTATACCTACAAAGTGCAGGGAGGCAAAGTAGTTAAAAAAGCGAAAGGAGTAAAATATAATGTTGTTAAAAATAAAATTAGTTTCGAAGATTACGTGGATTGTTTGAAAAATTGTAAGCAAAAGAAAATTACTCAGTGTACAATCCGATCATTCGCCCATGATGTATTCACTATCGAGCAGTCGAAAATAGCTCTTAGTCCATATGACGATAAATGCTATCTTATCCCCAAATCATTTGATACATTACCGTGGGGGCACTATAGCCTAAAGTAATTTTTTTGTTTTAGTTCAAATATGGTTGACCGGTGTGTTACTCCGATAATGAACACAACTAACGAAAAATCGTTTACTCCACCAACTTTGCAACAATTGTCTGCAAACGCAATTTATTGGACAGTTAAAAATTGTGAATCAAGAAATAATATACGAAAACAAACGGAACCTGTGTTGGGAATTGAAATTTGGTATTCGAAATGTGAATATATTTGTTATTTTATAATACCAAAAGAATTTAAAAAAGCACTTAATGCGAACTGTATTAGGGAACTGAAAAAACAAATGGTAAAAAATCATAGTTTTACCGATTCAGAGATTAATAGATTCAGAAAAGGAGAATTTAAAGCTTACTCCAACTATTTGTGATGCCGATAAGAAAACATCATATTCAACTATATTTCAACAAATCATTTTTCATTTTTGATTTATATATATTGTATTTTTTTTCTTTTATTGTTGTATTTTAGGGAGGGTATTTTGAATATAGAAAAAAAACGAAATTATTTCTTGTGTTTTATTACAGAATGAATGGAAATTTTCATTTAATACATAAATCATCTAATATTGTTTGTTTATAATAAAATAAATATTCTCTTAGAGCATTAGCATACAGACTATCTAAAGGGGAGGCTTCACAGAAACCTTCTATAATTTCTTCTAAAGTTAAATAAATTTTCCTATCACGTAACCATGATCGAATAAGATCAAAAACACCTCGATAATAGGCACAAAAGTTCAAAGCATCCAGCATAGCGATGCGGCCGGACAGCACTCCCCGATGTGTTTTGAGAATATCGTTTACATCCTCCTTGGACAGCTCCATGTTCACAGCATCCTTGGCAATGGAAATTTGTTTGGTATAACTTTCGATGTATTGTGTAACGTAAATGTAGTCCTTGCAACGTGTTACAATCGGATTATATTCATCTACATAGTCATCGATTAGTGATTCGAAGAAAGTATCCATTGACGTTTGCAAAATTCCAATGAGGTTTAACCATTCATCGAGTGTAAAATTGATGAAACGAGGTGAAAATTGTTGCTTCAAAATAACACATGGGGTAAAGTCTCTGACTGGGCTTAAACCGCATCGAAGTTTATAGGACGGCATGGGAAAAGTCGACAACAGCAATTGGTGTTCATGTCGAGCAGCCTTTTCGTATTGGTCCAACGACTTGTTTACCTGAGTAAAAGGTTCAGGTTGAGTAGCCCTATCGTATTGTTGTAACACTCTGTCTATGGCATCTTGGGTTTTCTCAAAATCTTGTTCATCATCAGTACTAAGGAATAATGTAACGTCACTACTATAATCACAATCTTCGTACATTTTCGTTTGTCCAACTTCACTGTTATAACCACTATCTTGAGACATTTTTTTTGCTTTCAAACTAAATATCGTTTTCAAACTGAATATCTGGGTGTGTCTGCATACGATTTTATATTTTTACTTTACATCACGTGGTTTTGTTTGTGGTGTAGTGAAGTTGAAATAATGTTGCAGAAAATTGATTTCTTCGAAAGGCCCCAATAGACTTTCAAATTGTGCTTGTTTTCCATAAGATTCTATACAAAATCAACGTTACTGACCCAGCTATATTCTTGTAAACCCAACCATTTCACGTACATCCTATTGCCTTTTTTCCTCAAAACTTTTTCCACTAGATATATATCTGGATTTGCAGTTTTTTGCAATTCCTCCGCATAGAAAGCACCCTTGATGGGTGCACCCTGCATATCTTTCAACATGAAAGTGGCCGGGTTGGTAATAATAACTTTGATAATTTTGAATAATTCCGTAGTCCAATTGGGTGTATAACCTTTTTCGAAAACGTGTTTGGCCTTACTGATTCGCACAACATCACCGACTTTGAATTTTCTTGGTCCAGCTATTTTCAAGTGGCTGTATGTCGATTTAAGAATTCGCTTTTCGTTGGTTTTATCAATTTCCGAAGGTTTCATGCCTGTCTTCGAGTGACGTGTATCATTGTAGGATTTTGTGATTTCGGGCAATATATTCATCCATTTGTAGGTGCCATTCAAACTGAAATACTTGTACAATCGCTCTTTTAAAGTCCTTATGACACGTTCAGCCATGGAGGCCTTGGTGATGCTGTACGTATTGTAGTGATTTATTTGGTGTTTTTTCATCAACCCTTGAAATTTGCTGTTGAAGAATTCCGCACCCTGATCACTTTGTAGATTTTTTGGGCAACGTTTCGTATGTGCCAAAATATCTGCAAATATTTTGCTAATTTCCTCACCCGTTTTCGTTTTCAATGGTCTAGTCCACACAAATTTGGAAAAACAATCTATAACGACTAGAATGAGTTTGAAATTTTGATTTTGATGGGCGTACGGTCTCATCTCAGCCAAATCGAGCTGCCAAAGGTCATCCAAGCCTTTGATGATCGTACGGCGTCTAGGATAATTTTTTCTAATAGGTTTATGCAGTTCTCGAACAAGTTGAATCTTTTCTTTGGAAGCCATGGCACATATCTGATGATGAAACTGCGAAACGTACTATTTTATAATGGTTCTGCAAAAACTACATTCTGTGTTTTACGGATTTCTTCAATAGCTGATTTTACATTCGCTATATATGAATTTATTTTGGTGATTTGTTGCGAGATATCATCCCGAAATTGATCCAACAATTGGTGGGCCAATTTCCCATTAACATCCCATTTTAAATTGTGTGAATGTACCAATTCAGTAATTTCAGCAATTTTTTTCAACATATCTTCACGAATATTTTCAATATCCGTTTTATATTGTTGGTTGAATTTTTCGAAAAATGTCCTCACCTCATTATAACGTGTCTCATTAATTTGCGTCATTTGAACGAAATTGCTATCAATGTTTGAGTTTTCTTTTCAAACTGTTTGTTTGTTTTATTTGATTCATTTTTAATTTCTCCATACAACTTTGTTATTTCGTCATTTACTTGATAACGCAACAGTTGATGTTGTTTAGCTCGATTATGCAAAATTTCAGCAATTTTTTTATCGATTCCATCCACATATTGTTTATTGGCAGCATCACTATCCTTGGTGGGACTCTTCACATTACTCAATTTCAAATTATCGAAATCAATATTACCATCTGGAGTGTGCAGCAAACCTCCTCCAGAAGGTGTTGACAATTTTCGCTTTTTATCTGCGCTTACACTGCTGCTGTCGCTACGTCCAAACTTATCGAGAACCATTTTGAAAATGTGAATGTATGTATGTATGTATGTATGCAATCTTATAGAATTATATTTGCCTCTTTGAGTTCACTCAAAATGGCAATAATTTCGTTGTCATGCGAAGTATTTCCAGCATCTCGATCAATAATTTGAGACGTTCGCAAAGTTCGTTGGGATCGTCCCAATAAACGAATTCCATGGGTTTGGTATTGAATGTCATTGCAATAGGTGTTTTAGGCAACCCGCTGCCCAGCGTTGTTGAATCGGATGCTTTACGTAAATTCGTACGTGCCGATGTTTTACGTTGTTGTTGTGTAGGAAACATTGGTTTGATTATGTTGCTGTACTTCCAGCCTTTACTAAACTTTGTGCGACCTAAGGTGTCTTTGTGACTGGTTGATAAATCCAAAATTTGCCTGTATGCTTGTAAATCCTCATCATTGTAATTTTCAGGCTTAGTAAGAAATATCAATTCATATATACCGGGCGTCCCTTTCCATTGATATCCGGCCATTTTAATGTATCCGCTGCGTTTGTCAAAATCTATTTCTTTCACACCAAGGAACCATTTCCAATCACGCTGATCATATATGGGTCCGTATACTTTGTCGATTTTTTTATCATTTTCCCAATGCTTTATAATGTATGGTTGAACCATTATAGGATATTGATTGATATATTCCTCTAAAACTTGTTCATTCATGTCCATCAGATCATTTTGTTTCTCTTCTTCTCTGAAAGCGTTATCATCATCATCATCATCATCATCCTCTGTACTTGCAATAACGTCGAGGGATTGGAATGGAGTCGTTTCAGCCTTTTCCACTTTCTCCTCGTTAAGTTCGGTTTTCACCTCAGTTTTGATTGGACTAGTAGCTTGTGCTGTTTTATTCGCTATTATTTTCAATGGAACTGATACAGGTTTAAAGAATTTCTGCAGCGATTCATCTTCTTCGGATTTACCCAATTTCAAGGCTAAATATTTTTTTCGAATAACGTTTGCAATTTCGTTGATTTTAGTCTTTCGAATAACATCAACTTCTTTGCTCAACGGTTTCATGATGACGAATGATACTACATCACATCTTGTGTATACTTATATATTTGTCGAATCCTTGTCGATATCGACCAGCATTCGTATCGAAATCTTTGCAAATCACAACTGTTCCATATTGCTGCTGTTGCCAACATTCTGCACATTCTCTTGAATTCATCGAAAGACATGTCGGGAGAAACGTGCTCATCGAATACATGTTTCAAATTTATTTCATCTTGTTTGAAAAGTACGATCATATTACAGTTGTCGCGTATCAGCTGTTTTGGAATTTTCGAATATGTTTGGCAAAGGTAGGCAGCGTCAATGTTCTTGTGTCTGCAAACGGAATAATACTCTCGAATTTTCTGTTGACCATCACAGGCGACATCGTCGAAAATAAATATGCTATTCGATTTGGATTCGTGAGGACTTATGATTTCTTCGTTTTCTCTGAACGGATAATATCCCAGTCCCTTGACTTTCTTCAAAATTTCCTGAAGTACTTGATATTTCGGCTGATACAATGACTTTGAGTATACGTAAATGTTTTCGAATTTAGCACCATTCGGGTGGAATAACAATGTTAAGATGGCGTTTGTTTTTCCACAACCACTTGGCCCACAGATGATTGCACGGAACGAATTGGGTAATAATTTACCGTGTTTCCTAATCATACTACCACTACCGTCTCCATTCAAAATATCCAAATTTTCAATGGGTAGTGACTCGTCTTGTTGAATGACTTCCATGATGTGATGGTAGAAAATGAGTGCGCCACGGTTATAAATAAAAATATCACAACCACTTTACGTCATTCTCAATGTTGACTTACTCCGGTGCAGGTGTTGTTAATTCCATAATCAATAAGCTCCCGTTCGAATTACATCTTCCTGGTTATTCGTTTTGTGGTCCAGGCACCAAATTGCAAAAGAGATTGGATCGCGGGGACAAAGGCGTGAATCCTTTGGACGAGAGCTGTAAAGATCACGATATTGCATACTCCCAAAGTAATTCTCTACAAGACCGTCACAAGGCAGATCAAGTGTTGGAAAATCGAGCTTGGGAACGCGTTAAATCTAAAGACGCTAAATTTGGAGAACGTGCTGCAGCTTGGTTGGTAACTTCCACCATGAAGGCGAAACGTAACCTTGGCATGGGCCTGTCCTTTCGTCGTAACATGCTTCAAAAAATTATTAAAAATTGGAAGCCTCATCCTAGCAATCTTAAGAAATCTAGTGCTTCAGCTTTGCGAGCTGCTAAAATGGCTGTGAGTCAAGCTGGAGGACGTAACAAAATACGCATACCTAGGGTAATTCCATTCGATGCAAAATCCGGAGGAATCCTGCCACTCATACCTATATTTGCTGCCCTTTCGGCTTTGGGTTCGTTGGCAGGTGGAGCGAGCGCTATTGCGAAAACAGTAATAGATGCCAGAGATGCCAAAAAGATACTTGAAGAAGATCAACGTCATAATAAATCCATGGAACATTTGGGATCTGGTTTGTACCTACGAAAAACGCGTCGAGGATTTGGACTGTTCCTGAAAAAACAACGTAAAGGACGAGGTCTATACTTGAAAAAACAAAAAAACTACTAGACAAGCTACCTAATAGAGCATTATACGATTCGGAAATTCTACAGTGTGCCCGTCAACTTAAAATACCGCATTTTCGTGGAGTTTTTATGCGTGATACGTTGCCAACTTGTGGTCCTTGGCTGCGAGAATGTGGTGTAATAAACTTGGATTCACATTTGAATGCGGGCACCCATTGGGTAGCTTACAATAAAAGCGACAACGTCGCGCAATATTTCGATAGTTTCGGCAATCTAAAACCTCCAATAGAATTGGCGAGATATTTTGGGAAGGGGATAAAAATTACATATAATAATGATCAATATCAAAATTACAATCAGAATAACTGTGGCCATCTTTGTCTGAAGTTTCTACTTCATAATGTCGTCCGATAAAATGTATAAATCATTGATTGAAATGCATAAGTATAAATCTTTGCGGGATTTCACCGATGCTGAACTGCAAGCTTTACCAATTGAATATTTGATGGGGAACGCAGGACCTTGGGAATTGCTGGATGTATGGCGCAGATTGCCAATGGATTACCAACATCGATACCCTTTGCAGATCCGCCTACCATGTTTCATCCATCTCCGACATGATTTTCCTGCATCAGCGCCGCTACATCGAATATTGTATACTGATATTGTCAGCGCACAATTTGAATGTTATTATTGTAATAAAAAATAAATGATTTTTGTTCAAATGTTTCTTTTTTTAAGGTGTGTGATTGTTTGATGTGTGTCAGTCATGTCTATGATATTAACGCTAACAAGTCGTTCTTCGACGCTTTCCATCGATTTCAATCCACCCATTCGATTGGATTCCGATTCAGAATATAGTTTGGCTTTGCTCAGCTTCCATTCCTACAACAGTATACCCAACATTGAAGACGGTACGAAATTCTTCTACTACGAAAACGGTGATAAAGCTAAACGAAGAAATATCGATATTCCTGCTGGATCTTACGAAATCAGTGATATTGAAGATTTAATACGCAAACATATCGTACCCAAAACATTCACAGAAAACCCTGAGGAATTTTTCTATCTCAAACCCAATAATAATACGCTGAAAAGTGAAATATTTTGTCTTAAGCATTCGATCGATTTCCGACCTGCAAATAGTTTAGCTCGCATTTTGGGATTTTCGTCTAAACTTCTCAATCCCAACTTGCATTACGCATCAGATCTGCCTGTGGATATCATTAAAGTACGAACCATACACATAGATAGCAACATTACCTTTGGAGCCTTCTACAACGACACACCGTCTCATACGATATACGAATTTGCTATAGGTGTTGATCCTGGTTACGCAATTGACGAAACACCAAATCATCTCATTTATCTGCCCATTTCTCATACAAACGAAATAAATACCATTACGTTGCGAGTGCTCGATCAACATTCTCAACTTGTTGATTTTCGCAACGAAGAAATAATAATTCGTTTGGAATTGAAGCGGAAGTATGGTGCTAACTATCTATAATTATAAATCATCTCCATACCACACCTCAGTCTTCACCAAGACATTCAACCATCAGCAGCAGCAGCAGTAGCAGCGTCAACTACTGTCAACGGAGAATAAATTGTTTTTGGAATCTCTCGGCTATCATGTTGTCCAATCAAATGTTCAACATTTTCCGAAAACCGCACAACGATGAATCCATACAAAAGGTAGAGTGGCGGACCTACTACCCATATGTCAAATCTTTCCGCAACAATGATGTTATTGAAATCAATATTAATCAATCTGATGCCTATGATGCCTTGTACGACAGCCTGCTATTCATCAGCGGAAAAGTTGAGAGAACCAAAGGAAATGGGCGGGTGACATTCGTAAACAATGCTGGCGCTTTCATGTTTCAATCTGCTACTTATGAACAAAGTGGCAAGGAACTGGAAACAGTTCGTGAAGTAGGAATCGTGAGTAGTGTCAGAGGCTTTCTCACCTACACTGATGAAGATATTAAACACTTGGCCACCACAGGTTGGACTTTTCCCATTGCCACCAACACTGGAGTCATCCACCCAACCCATCTAACATTCAACATGCTAATACCCATTAGACATTTTCTGAATATCTTCAGTGATTATCAATGTGTTTCCTACGGTAAGCATACCATCCGATTAGTACGAGCTGGAGATGATAGCAACCTCTTCAAAATAGACGAGACTCCTGGAACAACATTGACCCCAACAGAAGTCAAACTGGAAATTGAGAATATTGAGCTTAAAGTTAAACGAATCTATCCGCATGATCAAATTAAATTACAACTTTTGAAAGCTATCCAAGCTGACACTCCCATTCTCATACCCTTCAGAAAATGGGAACTACATATGTTGCCTGCTCTCACACAAGGTGCAAAAATTGAAATATGGGCTGTCAAGACTTCATCGTTTCTCGAAAGCCCCCGCTATGTGATTGTATGTTTTCAAAAAGATCGTGATTATACGAAGGTCAATAATGATCCGACAATATTCAACAATTTGAATATCACTAATATACCTCTGACTCTAAACGGTGAGAATTACCCCAAAGAAAATATGCATCTGGATTTTGCAAAGGGAAATTTTTCTCAAGCCTATTTCAACTACTCACAATTTGGGCTCAGCTATAAACTAACCAATCAGGATAATCCTCTTTTGACCTACTCGGCCTTCTTTGACAAAACTCTCTTTGTCATCGATTGTTCCAGAAGGGACGAGAGCATCAAAAGTTCCAGTGTTGATGTGAAACTGGAAATTGAGGCATCTGAAGGATTTCCCCAAAATACTCGAGCCTATGCTATTGTTGTGCACGACACTGTCATTGAGCACCTCCCACTCTCAGAAATTATAAAAAAATGGAACTGAGCATGTGATTCAGCTTCACTGTTAATCGCAGAGTCAACATGAGAATAGCTGTTGTAGATATTCAAGGCTTCATCGTCGACCAGCAATTTCATCCTAAGGAAATAGCCATTAGGGTTGGAATTCAATGTAGTAACTTTTTACTGTTGCCAAACGTACCATTTTCCTCTTTGAGTAAAGAGGATCGACGTACCACTTGCTTCTTGGAGAAAAACATTCACTGATTGCGGCATTCCTCCGGCTTTGTGGAATATCATCAATTGGATGCCATCCTCAAGAAACATCTGCATGATGCTGATATCATTTATGTGCGAGGGCTTCAAAAACGAAACTATCTTGCGGAGAAATTTCAACAATTAGGTCTACCTACACGTATTGTCAACTTGGAGGATTATGATAATACGACATGGATGGTTCCTACATTCACCAACAACGCCAATGATGTCATCTTACCTTGTATGCATCACATTCGTCGCAACAAGACCAACTATAATTGCAGTCTTCGAAATTTTGATATTATTTACAAATGGCTATGTGATATGTTACCAAAGTAAAAATGTATAATAAATTTTGTATTCAAATTGTTTTATTTTATTTTTTACCTATAAGTTAGGTTGGTCAATTTGAAACTCTAAACAATTTTAATCGCATTTTTACACTGTTTTCGTGTTTCAAATTTTAACTACTTTTTGGAATGCCAAAAAAAACAATTTTCGATACATATTTTATGCGTTTCGGCGTTTGAAATTTTCTGTGTTTTTTGAAACACGAAAAAAGTGTATTTTGAGCAATTTTGAAATCTCAAATCTCCATAAGAAATACATGTAAAAATGTATTTTTAACACTCGTAATTTTAATCATTTTTTCGAATGTGTTTCGTTACATTTTTTACACATTTTAGCGTTTCAAGTTTTAACAATTTTTCGGAATGCCAAAAACACCTATTTTCGATACATATTTTATGCGTTTCGGCGTTTGAAATTTTAATCATTTTTTGGAACGCTATACCTACGTAAAATTATTTCACCTAACATTGGTACACCTGGTATAACATGTTGACAATCATCAACAACCGCCATGTTTTCTACCTATCTAAGGTTAGTTCGTTCTGGTTCGATCAAACTGAATATCTGCCACTCTGTGTGTTCTATCTTCCATCTTCTATCTTCCATTTTAAAATACCAACTTCACTCCAAATCGCACTTTAAAAATGACTGCCCACATCTCGATGCACATTTATGAGACACCCTGTATCTATTTTTTGTCTCAACTAGCACAATGGTACACCTGGTATATATTTTTTCTTAAATGATGTATTTTGACACACCCTATATATGTAAAACAAAAACTTCTGAATCCCTGCATGCCCCCAATGAAGCGATGCCTCAATGATGTGATGATTCATTTTTCCGATGTATTTTGACACACCCTGCTTTTTTTTCTCTTAATTGATGAGTGTTTTCAAACACCCCGTATATAATACGATTTTTGACAAACTGTTTTTTCTGTAATGTTACGTTGCTACACCGTGTATATTTTTTTTCTCTCAATTGATGAGTGTTTTGAGACCCTGTTGATTTTTCTCTTAAATCATATATTTTCAAACACCCTGTATACGTTCCTCATTGGAATCGCACGTTGAAACGTTACACTCCCGTTACCCACCATTTTTCCTATTTTTCCAAACATCATTATTGTTATATCACTTTAACAATTCGAATTTCTTCATTCACAATTACTATTCTTTTTATTTATTATTCGAGCACTGTGCTTGCGGTAGATAGCACCCGGCATGCGGTAAGATAACATCGCTCGACTCGGCGGATCGGCGGCCTTGACCACTTTCGATCCAAAACAAACGTTGAGCATCTACTATAGGGGTCCACTCTGTCTCGGAAATAATATTCTATACGCGCCTGTCAATCGGAAACGTACAACTACACTTTCCTACTGACAGGGGTCCACTTTGTATCGGAAATAATATTTTACACGCGCCTGTCAATCGGAAACGTACAACTACACTTTCCTACTGACAGGGGTCCACTTTGTATCGGAAATAATATTATATACCGGAATAGCTAGCCTACTTACTCCTATCTATTTTATTACAAACGGCTTTCCAATGATCAGACTGAGAACCACTCACCCTCTGTATCGGTAAGTTCAAACTATACCACTCGGCTTGGCTTCGGAAAACTTGGTCTGCTCTGCTGGTTGGTCTCGCGTGACTGCTTCTACTTCGGTCTGCACACAACTGACTTCTCAACTAGACTCTAGTCGGGAGCTTACCTAGCTATCCCCACCAAAGTTCAATCAGCGCTGCGCGATTCGTTTTCTGTACTTACAAAATATTTGTGAAGTACTCTGGTGACGTCAGGTTCAGCTACGTACGATCTGGTCTCCGGCTGGCTCTCGATCACCACTGCTTCCTCGCTGGTCTGACGGCGAACTGATTTCACGTTGCAATCCCTTCGCTTCAATAGCCGGTCGGGTGTGATTTTTATTGTTGTGGAGAGGGAGTTGTCGTCTGATTGAACTCGGGACATGGCGGGACCCAGGAATAACGCTTAGGTGAGCGGGACGCGGGCATGCTGATGGTTTTATGTATTCAGGGGTGAATCACGGAATATTTTTAAACAAGAATGTTATTTTTAAGTCAATTAATAACGGAGATAGGGTTCTTTTTAATATTTGTTGCTTCTGCCTTATTTATACCTAAAAATAAAATAGTAACTTCGTTACACACTCTTCCCACTTCGGGAAAAAAAAGAAAAAATGATAATCGTATATTCGCGTCTTTTTTTCTTTTTTTTTTTTTTTTCATACTTCACTCTTTTTTTTATAAATCAGGTACATAAGAAAAGTAACAACCTAATAATAAATAAAAAATAAATAAAAATCAAATTTTTATCGGGGTCAGATGCCTGCCCCTGTGGATGGACGAACCCTGTATTTTAGGGGCAGGTACACCTGGTACAAAATAATGGCAAAAAAAAAAAATTAAACATCTTCCTGCTTCGGCGTCTGTTGTTGCTCCTTCTCCGGGGGTTGGGCTTCAACGTCGGTGATGATCGAAGGGATGTGGGCATCCGCAGTCCGGGCAAGTTATGGTCTGTCGAGGGTACGGACACTGGCATCGGTGACACGGCTTTTTTCTCTCCGAGGTGGCGGATCGGCTTCGCTTGACCCGCGGCGTAGAAAGTGAACCACAGAGGCAGTCACGGGACAGGACATCTTTCAGGCCACAGCGTGAACAGAATAAAATGGGTTTCTTCCGGGGACAGTCGTTTCGGATATGTCCGGATCTTCCACATCTCCAGCATAATGTTTGATCTACCAGTAGGTATACGGGAGGAGGTATCGGGGCGAGGGGTTGGTTGTTCTTTTCCCAAACTCGGAGCATGTGATCAGCCGTCCAGAATTCGTCCCTGAACGGATCTTCTTCGGGATGTTCCAAGAAGTAGGGGTGAGTCGGGCTGTCTGGTGTGCCGGTACTGGTCCCGGCCCGGTTCTGGCGCATCCTGGCTGAGGGTTGGTCTTCCTTAGGCTTAGCGCCGGTGGTTGATGCGGTCGTGTTTGGATCTGGTGCGGGCACTATGGGTAGGCTCAATGCGGTATCGACTTCCTGCACTGATGTGGTCGTGTTTGGAGCTGGTGTAGGCACGGTGGGTAGGTTCAACGAGGTATCGGCTTCCTGCATTGCCTCCAGAAGATCGGCGGCCAATGTATCGGTCGTGGCTTCCAGAGGGTCAATTAGAATTTCTAAGGTATCCATGGCTGGCTCTGTAACAGATATCTTGTGTATATTTTAGCAGTACGTGTGTGAAGATGAAAAAAAACGCTTGAAAGACCTGCGGAAACTTTCTTCGTTTGGAATAAATACAACGGGAAATATTCGCCCCTTTTTAATATGAAAAAAAAAAACAAAAGAAGTATAACGTAACAATCGGTGTGAAAATCAACAAAAAAAAATTATGAAACTAAAAAGAAAATAGGTGCTTCAGTCTTCCTTGGGCGGTAGGCATATCCTCAAGAAGGTACCATCGGATGCCTGGAGGCGGTAACGGTATTTCCCTGTTGGGTAATCTGGGGGGCGGAGCGAGCTCAGGGCGGCCTTGAGTTCGGGCGCTAGTGGTTGCCCCTTCGGAGTCTCTCGGATGGCGAGGATCAACCGGTCCAGAGTATCCTGGGGTGTCGCTAGAGATGGGGTTGCGGAGAGGTGGGGAGATAGAGCAGGTTGCTGTAGCGGTAGTACGTGGCGGTTTATGGGTGACGTTGGGGGCAGGGGAATGTCGCCGATTGCCAGGGGCTGATTCTCGGGCAGCGGGGTTAGTGTGGGAGAAACTTCTGCTACGGGAAGCGGGGGAAAAAAGGGTATTTCGGGGATGTGCAGGATAGGCACCTGACCAGTGTTTGGAACGAACGGTGGAGGAGGCGGTGGTGAAGCAACAAAGAATATTAGATGCGGTTGCTCTTCTAATCGTAAGGTCTTGGGAGTAGTTTTCTTGTCTGCTAGTGCCGGGTTTTGGGGCAGTGGCGGAGGTTCGCTGGTATTCACCAAAAGCATCAGAGGAGACGAAAATCCTCTGGGTAGGAGCCATGGCATGTTTTGGGGATTCGGAGGGGAGCCAGCGCTGAGAGGGTGTGAGAGTGATTGGTGTATTGGACGTATTCCAAGACTGGGAGCGGACCGGGGGCTGATTTGAGGGGGTCGACGGGGGTGGTTTCGGGCCATAGGGGCTGGTCTTGTGGGGGTCCGTTCTGGTGCTTGGTCTGGGTTGCGTCGGAAACGTTGGGCCAGTTCGCGTGCCAAAGCTTTACATATTTGGGACTGGGTCGCCACCTGCTTGTTTCGTCTGGTCGCATCTTTTCTTGGGATTGTCACCTCCTTTGGAGGTTTGGCTTTCCTTGGTGGTTCCCCGGGGCAACGTTTCGGCATCGTAAAGCTGAAAAGGAGTCGTTAAGTATTATGATAGTTCCCGGTCTGTGGCGTGGGCCGGACGTAGATCTTTGACATGAACACGCAGGAGCCGTTTGCCATTTCGACTTCTGAGGTTGTACACCACAGGTGACAGGACATGCGTTACCGTATATGGACCGGAATATTTCGGGGCGAGTTTCGCGGCGAAACCCTTTTCGGCGGAGGATAATTGTTGTTCGCGTTTCATTACTTGATCCCCGATGTGACAACGCCACTCTCGGCGTCTTAGGTTGTAATGGCGGCTCTGGGTAGTAAAGGCTTTGTCGAGGTTTACTCTTACTAACTCAAATATTTCTTGTAGGCGGTGCAGTCTTTCGGTATGTTGAATGGTCTCGGTTTGTCCTGGTTCTTCGAAAAATTCTTGTTCCCTTGTAGGTGGAACGCGGTAGACGGCGTTTGGTACTTCTAATTCCCTTCCAAAGTTCAGAAATGCGGGTGAGTGTCCAGTGGAGTCTTGGCGGGCAGTGTTTATTGCAAACTGCAGCTCAGGCAGATACAAGTCCCACTTACGGTGATCTTGCTCATAAAACTGGGCGATCATCGTCTTCAGAGTCTTGTTGGCCCTTTCCACGGGATTGGCCTGCGGAGTGTACGGAGGGGTGCGACGGTGTGTGATGCCTAAGTCTTTTAGCATTTCCTCAAATAAGTGTCCGGTAAACTGGGTGCCATTGTCGCTGAGTACAACCTTGGGGCATCCGAAACGAGTGACTATTTCCTCATACAACGCCTGGGTAACGGCCTTGGCTGTGGCTTTACGGATTGGTCGACATTGTACCCACTTCGTAAATCGGTCCTGGAAGACCACTAAGAAAGTATTTCCCTTGGTCGAGCGGGGCAGAGGGCCCATTAAATCGGTGCTGACGCACTCCCAGGGCTGATGATTACGTGACGGTTGCATTTTACCGGCTGGCTTCATCTGGGGAGTCTTGAATCTTAGACAGGAATCACAGCTGCGGACATACTTGGTAACATCCCGGAACATTCCTGGCCAATAGTAATGAGTCGCAATCCTGGCGATGGTCTTTGCGATGCCCATGTGTCCAGCGGTAGGTGCATTGTGCATTTCTTTGAGCACGTCCAGTCGTTTTGTTTTGGGGACGCACATTTTCCACGGGTCGGCTAATTCGGGCTCGGTGAGGTCCTGGGAGTCCCAGAAATGCCGGTATAGACGGTTCTCTCGGATACAATAGTCAGGAAATGCCTCTGGATTCCGTAGTACGTCCTCCTTTTTCTTCTGATACCATGAACATCCCGTCAACGGCTCAATCGTAGCTAATTCTTCAACAATTTCCTCATTGCCTCCTCGAGATTGCCTGGACAATGCATCGTCTACTTTGTTCAACCCCCCTCGTCGATACTGGATATCAAAGTCATATTGTTGTAGGAACATGCTCCATCTGGCAAGACGGCCAGCCGGGCTTTTGATAGAGTGAAGCCAACGGAGTGACTGGTGATCAGTGAGGACTTTGAACCGATATCCTTCGAGGTATGGGCGCATCTTTTCTATGCCCCAGACGATACCTAGGCATTCTTTTTCCGTCACGGAGTAAGCTCGTTCAGGGGATGTCAGTGACCTACTGGCATATGCTATAACATATTCTTCCCCATCGATATCCTGGGTTAACACGGCCCCGAGGCCTTGGTCGGAAGCGTCGGTTTGCAAGGTGAAGGGTTTGTCGAAATCAGGACAAGCAAGGACGGGGGCTTCGGTCAGGCTCTTTTTCAACTTTTAGAAAGCTTCCTCTTGTTCGGGTCCCCAGTTCCAACGATGGTGCTTCTTAAGCAGGCGGTGCAATGGGGCGGTTATTTCGGAAAAAGCAGGCACAAACCTTCGGTACCACGAAGCCATTCCTAAAAAACGTCTTAAACCCCGCACTGTGGTTGGGGCGGTCAACTCCACGATCGAAGCCACCTTTTCTGGGTCTGTGCGGATCCCTTCGGATGTCACTACGTGGCCGAGGTACTTGAGGGACCTCCTTCCAAACTGACATTTCTCTGGGTTGACTCGTAAGTTGGCGGTTCGAAGGCGGCGGAAGACTTCCTGCAAATTGGATAGGTGTTCTTCGAACGTACTCCCTAGCACGATGATGTCGTCTAGGTATGCGAAGCAGTACGGGTCCATTTCAGGCCCAATGATCTTATCCATCAAACGCTGGAACGTGGCGGGAGCGGCATGAAGTCCAAAGGGCATTACTCTGAATTGATATAATCCTCTTCCGGGAACGGTGAATGCGGTGACGGGTTTACTGTCCTCTGATAGCGCCACTTGCCAGTAACCTTGACGGAGATCGATACTGGAGATATATCTTGCTTTTCGAAGTTTATCCAAAACGGCGTTTATGAAGGGGAGTGGGTAAGCATCTTTCTCGGAGACGGAGTTAACCTTCTGAAAGTCGATACAGAACCTTGGTTTGCCATCCTTCTTCCGCACGATGACAACCGGCGAACTCCATGGGCTCTGTGACGGTTCTATTATGCCTTCCGCCAACATCCTATCAACTTCTTGGTTGATTACTTCCTGCATTCGGGGGTTCTGTGGTCGGTAACGCTGTTTTATTGGTTCCGGGTTGAGAAGACGGATCCGGTGTTCAATCAACGGCGTGACTCCTTGTATTTCATCGAATGTCGGTAACTCCTCCTGTAGGAAGGCCTGTAGGTGTATCTCCTCCTCATTGGTGAGAGTCAGGGGGGCCTTGTCTCAGCGATACCAATAGGAAAGCAAGGGACGGACCGAGTTTCCATGGCTACGGGGCGTTGGTTCACTAAGATTAGACCACTTCCTAAATCCAAGCGGAACTGTCTCTTCCGGAGGATGTCCATTCCAATGACCATATCAGAGGAGAGTCCGCATAGGTGCCCGAATGTCTCTTCAAAACGATACTCATCGAACTCTAAGACTACCTGGTATGTTGCCGGGATGATGACGGTATCTCCATTGGCCAGACGTGCTGAGCTGGCAATCGTTGAGTGTTTCGGTACTCCCAACAAGTCCCATTGCTCAGCTATCCTCTCTCCCACATAGGAAATTACAGCACCGGTATCAATCAGGGCTTCGACGATGCCACCCGGAACCTTTATCTGGATATGAGGGCGGTAGTCTTCATAGTGGTTGGTGCTGTGAGGTACGGAGTAACGGTGGCGGGTTTCTTCTCGGGTCGGAATGACTGTGTTTGAGGCATCGTGTGGGCTTTGCTGCACAGGCCTCAGGTTACTGCAGCGCCCTATTGGTTTCCCGGCCGTGGACAAGGACAGTCGCGGGACATCACCCCATCCCTCTTGCATCGGGAACAAAAGAGTCTGGGGGCGGCCTGACACTGGTTTCGGAAGTGTCCTCTCTGCCCACAACGCCAGCACTCTGGCACCCTCTCAGCGGGTTGGACAGCTGCGGGGGCGACGATATTGTTTCCGCTCGTACTGGGGCGGTCTCTCGTGTTGCCAGCGGTCCACGCATTCCTTTGGTTGCCAAGTCCGGGGGGGGCAGGTGGTGGTTGGTATGGGAGGGAGCGAGGAGGCAGTCTGGCTGATTTTGCTTCTTCGGATCTGGTGTGAGGGGGTGGTCCGGTTTTCTGGGTCATTTCTATCTCCATCCTTAGCAGTTCGTATGCTCTGGTGATAGCTGAGAATTCCTGGACATCCCTGAAATCGGTAGGACGGATCTGGCGTCGGAAGTCAGGGTGCAGGTTCCGGTATAACCAGTTCAGCTCCTGTGCCGGTGTCATCCCTCCGTGGCGTCGGATTAACGTCTGCAGATCGGTGATGTAGTCGGAAGCGCTCTCCTGTAGTTGGTGTGTCCTCCGGCTGATGGCCACCTCCAGATCAATGAGGTAGTTGACCGGGAAGAAGAACTTCTGGAATGCGGTGCAGAACGCGGTCCAGTCAGCCCATCTGGTCCGGTTGTTCCTGAACCATAAGGAGGGCATTCCTTGAAGTAGTTCAGGCATCGCTTGCAGGAGTCGGTCTGGAGGAATGCACTGGGACACACGGATCTCTTCTAACCGTTCCAGGAAGGTGGCGGGGTCCTGGCTTCCATCGAAGTAGATGTTCCAGTCCTTGGTTCTCAGAGGCGGCAGCATGGGGCTGGGTGGCGGTCCTGGCTGAGGTTGAGTCGACTGGATCCCGACCAAGGTTCCATGGACCAGGCTTGGAACGGTCCGTCCGCCCGTACTCGTCACCGTGATGGCCGGTGGTGTGGTGGTCACTGTTGTCACTACGGATGTAGTTGGGAACACAAACGGCATAGTCGTGGTCGGAATGGGCGAAGCTTGGCCCTCTCGCATGAACTTGGCCAGGCGCCGACGCTTCTCATCAACGGTGCCGGTAGTCTCCAGCCGAAACTTAGACAATTCGGCGTCAAGCTCGTCCTTCCTTAGTAGGTATATCCATCCCACGCGGGTGTCGGGTGGTCCACTTACTCCCAATGGCTTTTGATTTCCGGTTGTGTCCTCCGGTGTGTCGGATTCGTCGCCGGCCATCTCTCCTCAGTACGTAGGTATTGCTGGTTTCACAGTCAGGCACTTACTTTCTCTTGATCGGCTTTTATCTCGGTTACGGTGCTTCCAATCGGTGAACGGATGGCTGCAGTCGCTTCCGCGTACCCAAAAACCTAATAAAAGAGGTGTCACAAGCTAGGATACCTCTTTTGGAACGAAGTTGAAAATTTGTCAAAATGACAGCTCGGCGGTTTTTGATGTATTTCGATGTATTTTCCCCTCAGGAAGCGTTTTGGAGCAGTTTCAGCTGGCTAACTCAACGGATTCACCATATCTTCTCCAAATCAATTTTTACTCGACTTTCGGAACTCAGCGGACTCGGTATACCATAAAAAAGTGTCCCTGCTCGGGCGCCAAATTTGTGACGCTCTTGCGTCGGCACGTGTCACTTTGACTCCCGAGTCCAGGTTACGGATTGCCTCGGGCGCCACCTCTGGTTAACGTGTGAAGGTCCACTTGCTCCGGGCAGCCTCAGTTGGAGAAAAATATACTCCAGGGGTCACTTATGGTGTGGATCGACTTACTGGTGGCCAGAAAGGCAGGCTTTAATTGCCCTTGCTGGCTTATAGTCCTGGGTACCTGCTGCTAGTAGTTATTAGCTCAAAAGCAATTATTATTAAGGAGTAATTATCAAATAAAAGAAACACCAAAATACGATATACACAGTTTTTATTTAAAATACGTGCGGTTTTATGGTGTACACAGGCAACTATCAAAATATCACTCTCTAGGTAAAAGGTGGAAGCAACACTCTAAATAATTTCGCAATCCCAAGGGGAGTCTCTAAATGTGCACTAACGGTTAAACAAGCAACGGGGAAAATAGCGGTTAAACAAGCAACGGGGGAAATAGCGGTTAAGCAAGCAACGGGTGGATAGCGGTTACGGGCTATCAAAGCTCTAAGTTCAGCCAAAGCCCTAAGTTCTACCAATACTCTACCTCTTGAGCTCGTAGCCCTCAGTCCTGATAGCCTATATTGATGCCCTATGCCGGAATATTGATCCTACGCGTCCGTTAATTGGAAACGTACAACTACACTTTCCTATTAACAGGGGTCCACTCTGTATCGAAATTAATACTCTTTACGCGCCTGTCAATCGGAAACGTACAACTACACTTTCCTACTGACAGGGGTCCACTTTGTATCGGAAATAATATTATATACCGGAATAGCTAGCCTACTTACTCCTATCTATTTTATTACAAACGGCTTTCCAATGATCAGACTGAGAACCACTCACCCTCTGTATCGGTAACGTTCAAACTCACGTTATACCACTCGGCTTGGCTTCGGAAAACTTGGTCTGCTCTGCTGGTTGGTCTCGCGTGACTGCTTCTACTTCGGTCTGCACACAACTGACTTCTCAACTAGACTCTAGTCGGGAGCTTACCTAGCTATCCCCACCAAAGTTCAATCAGCGCTGCGCGATTCGTTTTCTGTACTTACAAAATATTTGTGAAGTGCCCACTTACTCTGGTGACGTCAGGTTCAGCTACGTCACGATCTGGTCTCCGGCTGGCTCTCGATCACCACTGCTTCCTCGCTGGTCTGACAGCGAACTGATTCACGTTGCAATCCCTTCGCTTCAATAGCCGGTCGGGTGTGATTTTTATTGTTGTGGAGAAGGAGTTGTCGTCTGATTGAACTCGGGACATGGTGGGACCCAGGAATAACGCTTAGGTTAGCGGGACGCGGGCATGCTGATGGTTTTATGTATTCAGAGGTGAATCACGGAATATTTTTAAACAAGAATGGTATTTTTAAGTCAATTAATAACGGAGATAGGGTTCTTTTTAATATTTGTTGCTTCTGCCTTATTTATACCTAAAAATAAAATAGTAACTTCGTTACAACCTGGACGCGGCCACCGCGCTGTACCTCGAATGCGTGTATATCGCTGTGTCGTCAGCGTAGATGACCGTGTCCACTAGGTTGGACATGGGGAAGTCGTATGTATATAGCGAGTGGAGACAAGCTCGACCCCTGCGGTAAACCCGCTTCGATTGGTTTCATCTATGAGCCAGTGCCATTGACCCTCACCCGGAAGGACCTGTCGACCAGGTAGGAGTCTAACAACCTCACTACATGCATTGGCATACCTGCCCTCGACATCTTCGTTATCATGCCCTCCGTCCAAACTGTGTCGAAGGCTTTCTTGATGTCCAGCAGGACCATAAGCGTGTTGTGGCCTTGCTGAAAGGCCCCCCTCACCCCGTGGACAATCCTGGCCACCTGGGAGGACGTGGAGTGTCCTCCCCGGAAGCCGAACTGCTCCTCCGGGACGAGCCTAAGCCCTTCCTCAATTGCGACAACTCTCTTCAGAAGGATCTTGTCCACCAGCTTCGCGAGCGTACTCAACAGCGAAATGGGGCGGTAACTCTCCACCCTCGCTTCGGATTTACCTGGTTTCAGGATCGGGACAATCTCCGCTTGCTTTAGGCATTTTGGGTAGTGCTGCCATTTTATTATCGCATTAATGATATATATCAGCTGTACCAGAGACTTCTTTCGGAGGTTCCTCAGAAGAATCGCATCAATGCCATCCATGCCAGGTGCCTTGTTCCTAGGGAGCCTTTTTATCGCAGTTTGGACCTCCTCGAAGTTAGTCATCAACTTCGAGAAGGTTCCCTTGTCGATTGTTTCTTTGGGTCGCTTTCTGATCTTGCTGGCCTCCCTAGTAACTGACTCATGCGCTTGCATTGAGTCGGCACCTGTCCTGAAAGCTTCCTGGAAGTAGTCTCCGAACAACTCTGCTTTCCTCCTGTCTGAAAACACTTGTTTGCGACCATTCCCCACGGCCGGTATGTCCTTGAACCTCTTTTGGAGGCTCTTGTTCATACTCCATAGGAAATTGTCGCCCACATTCAGACTCTCGAGTTTCCTCTTCCAGATCACATCCTTGTGACCCTGGATAAGGTCGTTTAACTCCCTACCCAGGGCCATCATGTTTTCTCTATGTTGTGGCCTTCTGGTTTCTTGCCACTTTTTCCTTTCGGAGTTTTTCATTTTAATGAGTTCTGTGATGTAATCTGGGAGAAGATATCTGTCTTCTCTAACCCTCCTCTTCCTAGTGGTGACGTCGCGGGCCTCCCTGATGCTGTTGACCAGCTTCTGAGTCTCCTCGTCCACTCTATCCTCAGGGATATCTGGGGTGATGACCGTTTTCACGTTCATCACCCTCCGATACTCTTTCCAGTCCATAGTTGAGTAGTCAAAAAGTTCTCTTTTGTTTTGGGTTCGTTGTCCTCCCGAGACTGAAAAGAATATCGGATCGTGGTCCCAGATAAACTCAGCCGCCGATCGTAGTTCCGAGATGTCCGCCACGTTTTTGTTCACCACCAAGTCGAGGGTGGAAGGGTTGTTTCCGTTCCAGGGGAAATGTGTCGGTGTATCCGTAAAGTCTACGACGACATTGTTGTTCAGGGAGTACTCCCAGAGCGTCTTCCCATTCGCATTGCTGCCAGGGCTGCGATTCCACTGGGGACTCCTCGCATTGAAGTCTCCGGCTAGCAGCACTTTATGCCCGCTGCTGCAGAAATTGTCCAGGTCCATAGCTGTAAACCGTTTGTCAGGCGGATTATAAACCGCATATATCCATGTCCCCGTTTCCAGCTGGTTACCGGCATGCTCGATTGGGCTTTGCCGGGGGGGCAGGGCTACATGCGGCACGCCTATCCTCAAGAGGATAGCGACTCCGCCCCCTCTAACCGAGTTGGGCCGGTCGGTTCGGATGGTGGTTAATCCTCTGAATTTTAGCTTATGCTCCTGCAGGAGCTTCGTCTCGGTCAGGAGCATGACATCGATCTTATGTCTTTGAACGAAGTCCGCAATAAGATGGTACTTACTGCGGACTCCGTTCACGTTGAGCAGGCATATTTTTAGAGGCATCTAGAGGCCGTAGCTTTGGATATTTTCCATTACCTTCCAGAAGGCGAGGAATTTTTCGCTGGCGTTCCGGGCCCTACTCAGCCCTTCGATGATGTCGTCCATGGCTCTAAGCAAGCCATCGGTACAGACCAACTCACCAATCGCCTGGTGCCTTTCCATATACCCACTAACCGCGCTATTCGACGAAGTGAGGGCTTGTTGCTGTCGGGGAGGGATGTTGGGATGGAAGCGAGGGTGAATATTTACCCTGTGGTTATCATCTTCACTATCCTCCTGGGTGGTTCTGCCACTTCGCTGCCTGGCTCTCTGCTCCCATGCATTCTCTCTCACTGGAGGGGCTGGAACTTGTCTCGGCTTGGCTGGGGGTGCCTTCGTCTTCCTCTTTTCTTGCGACTCCAGATGGAGTTTATAAGCTTCGCACTGGGTGGAGTTGGACGTGTGGCTTCCACCACAGTTGCAACACTCCGCTGGTGAGATTCTTGGCTTAGGGCATGCCCTCGACCAGTGACTTCCTGTGCACTTCATGCATTTTATTGCCCTTGTGCAGTTTGATTGGGCATGCCCCCATGCCTGGCATCTATAGCACTGTGTAATGCTTTGGTTGCTTTGGCGAATTTCCCATCTCACCAGCACTCCATTTACAGCCCGGATGTTCTTGTTGAGGAAGTTTACGGTGACCTTCTTGCCTGCCTGTACTATGTACAGTGGCCTCACGGTATTTGTTATTGGCGTGATGCCGAAGGTTTCCAGACCTTGCCCAGCCAGATCTTCTTTGATTTCCGCAGTATCTGGACTATGGTCCAGCCCCTTCAGTATGAAGGCGTGCCTTCTCTCCTCCGGTAGGGTGAATGTATGGAATTCTACCTCCGCCGATTTCAATGTTTGTCTTAGCTTGACATGGTCCTCCGCTGACTTGGCGTAAATCAGCGAGGATTTCGTTGTATATTTGTACTCCAGATTTCCTTTAAGATCTTTCTGGAGTACTGCCTTGGTGGGGTTGTCTAAGCGGATGGTCCCATCTATGATAATCGGCGGACATCTTACATTCTTTGGTGGTCTTGCTTTCTCTACCGGTGGAGCTGCCTTCTTCGAACCCTTCTGGGTGCCGGGTACCTTTCATGTACGCTGATGATACCCAAATCAAATTTACCCTATCAGAAGCTGATATTGATTCAACAAATATCGTCATTAATCAAGAATTATCTAAGCTCGTATCATTTTCAGAACAACACCAGCTTCAGGTTAATCCTGCTTAAACACAAATTTTGATATTCGGTAAAAATAAAACACAAATTGAAAATGATATTGATATTGGTGGTAATAATATATCTTGTGCCAGAGTCGCCAGAAATTTGGGTTTGGAGTTAGATACAAACTTGCCGTTTAGTAAATGCGTGAGACGAGCCTATGCCAACTTGAAAATGTTATATCCCCATCGTCACGTTCTGGAAAAATCAACAAAAATTTTGCTCACCGATTTCTTAGTACTGTCTCATTTTAACTATTGTACCTCCATTTATAGCCCCTGTTTGGATACTACAGATATTAATCGGATTCAGCGGGTACAAAAATCCTGTCTCAGATATATTCATGCCATAAGAATATTCGAAGCCATCTCACATAAACTTAAAGACACGAAATGGCTTAGTATGTCTGCTAGGAGGAAATTGCATTCACTGACCTTATTTCATAAAGTTATTCTCAACAAAACCCCTCCTTATCTTTACCACAAAATAACATTTCGTAGTGATGTTCAGGGGAATAATCTCACCTCCACCTCATCGAACTGCTGTTTTCAGGAGGTCCTTCACTTACAATATTTACAGTCTTTACAACCAGGTTCCAGCAAATCTAAAGACAGTGTCAACCATGAAGTTCAGGAAAGTTTACAAAGATCTACTTTCCGAAGCTAATAATTGTTAAACATTGTCACTTCAAAAAGTGACTTCATGTGCCAAATTAAATTGGTTTTTATTCCTAGTCACTAGGGATGACACTCGCATGAGTTTTACTGTCTGTCATCTCTATTTTCTTTATTTATTTATTAATTTTGTATCCAAACAGACCTCAGAGGTCTCATTACATGGATAAATAATATTATTATACATATTATCAAACACTGTAAATCACAATATTAGTTATTGTACATATCAATGAAAATGAAACAATTTACAAATTATATCATATACATATGTCTAGAATATGTTGTATGTATGTTGTAAAATGATTCAATGAGAGGGTCCAATCCAAATCGATGAGTGCATTGAAATTATTGGCTAGTCGAACAATAGTTAAAAGTGGAGATCTGGTTATAGCAGATATCATATGAATATTGAACAAAACAGATGTGCGGGTTCTACGAGGCGGGACATTGAACCTGATCACGGCTAGAATTTCTGGAGACTTAATTTTATAGTTGATGATTTTAAATAAAAAGAGTAACATAGATAGGATATGTCTATTTCCCAACGATAACATTTTGAACTCATTTCTCAAGTAGGTTGTTCTTATTATATTGTAGTGAGCTCTTCTATGAAATTTCTTAAAGTACAGTTATCTGAGAAATTTGTTTTGGATTTTCTCAATTTTCTGCAGTAAAATTTGACTCTCTCCATACCAAATTATCGATGCATACTCCAATTTAGTTCTGACCAGTGTATAGTAGAGAAGTTTTATTGATTCTGTATTATCAAAATCCCTTGTTTGTCTTATTATAAAACCCAATATACGGTTTTATAAACATTGTCTATATCCATTTGTAATTTCACACAATTTCTTATGTTTTGAATTCTTTTAAATATTTTGAGGTCATCTGCGAAGAGCAGGCAATCTGAATTTTTCACAATAGAAGGCAAGTCATTGATGAATATAATGAATGAAAGGGGCCCCAAGTTAGAACCCTGGGGTACACCTGAGTTAACTAAAAATGTTCGAGAAGTGTTTCCATTATGCTTCACAATCAACGATCTATCTTTAAATAATCTTTCATCAATTGCAGGGAAGTTATCTGCCAGCCCAAAATTGTTCAATTATGATAAAAGAGTATCATGATGAGTATCAAATACCTTGCGGAAGTCCATAAAGATAGTCCAATCCAATAAATATTTTTTTTGATTATTGTTATGTATTATGTATCATTCTGCAAATGAACATTATTATTATTATTTTCATTATTATTATTATTGCTTTCTATTTGTGGCTGAAGTTAACTTGAGCTTCAAATCTGCGCTCCCGCCAATTCATAGTGGACCAAATGGATGATTTTCAAGCATAACATACGGCATATGTAAGTTGAATGTTTGGACACATCATCAAATATTCGTGATACTTTAACTCATTTACATACATTATTTCGAAAGGAAAATAAATTTTAAAAATTGAAAGCTTGTGATGTTCTATATCAATCATACCAGTTATACAGTATGACCAATTTAGGATGGAAGCACCCTTATAAAACTTACATTTTTCAACCGATTGGAATGATTTTTTCTTCATAGGTAGACATTCAAACAGTCTACTACGACCCAAAACTCATGAATAAATCTCCATTTCCAGGGCCCAAGTAGTATGTCTATACAACCATGGGACTGAAAAAATGACAACCTCACTTTCCGACTCCCGCCATGTGGTAGCGATTTGCGAAGGCTCCATTGAGTTTTCGGCGCCGGGGGGCCCACTGAGAAACGTCCCCACAGAAGGTGGGGAGCGTTAGAGTCCAAGGGGGCCGAGATTTCGTCAAATAGGATTTGTGGTCCCATGGTTGTATAGAATTGGGTAACTGGAATCGGCTGGGGAAAAGTGCGGGGGGCTAGGAGTGATGACGTGGAACGTCCCCAGAGAAAATGGGGCGCACTGGAGCACTGGCGCACTGGCACTGGTGACAAGACCCTGTCGATTGCCTCCGCCACTGGTTGTTGTTCAGGCTTAGAGGCAGCGTTTGTTGACATAAGCATGACGTCACAGACTGCACGTGTGTGTTACAGACGAATTTCTTGGAAAACAAAGAAATAGCGTGAGAACGTTTACGGAAACGACGCAGTATGTTGCAATGTGTGCAATGGCAATGGATATTCGTCATTGATAAACATGATGAAATTCCAGTAATTTCGTAGTTTGTTTGTCAAGGCTCACAGTGTGTTGGTGAGTCGGAAATAAGGCATGTTTGGCATCTCACTCTAACTTATTGGTTTTATTTCTGTCTTTGTCTTTGAGAATGACACGGTTAGCTGCGGCGGGGTGGAGGGGGGGGGGGGGGGGATTCAAGATTTGTCGCAATTGAAATGAAACGCAATATTGGGAGATTTTTCCAAGGTTATTCGTTTGTTACGTAGCTATCCACTCGAGAGAGTTGAATAAACAAACACAAATTTCACAGGAATTCAGCCTGTCTTTGTTCGTGTTGAGAGAATTGAAATAAAAATGCAAAAATAGAGTGGAAAAAATCATTTATTATTTATTATTTTTTGCTTGAAAATTACACATCAGTACCATACGTGATATAAGTATTTTCATTTCCATTGGCAATTGCGTATCTCTGCTCGATTGAAATGAGGAACTTGTATTGGTAGATCAGCGCCAAACTCACAAAAAACATGAATCCGTCATAGACGTCTTTTGGGCAGGAACTTGGCGTCGTCGTCGTCGACATCTGCATTCGGGGCACATTAGATGTCGTTTGAGTGGTCGTCGTCACCTCTGTCGGCGATGCGACGAGTGTCTTCGTGTTGTTGCGAAAGACTTTTCGCAGTTTGTATGCTTTGGCATTTGGAGGAAATTCGGCCTTTAGCACAGGCAAATATCCATAGTTCATGAGATCTTGCGACATTTTCGTCAATTTATTCATTTGTTAATTGTTTTGATTGAAAAAAGAAACGAGAACTTCGCCTGCCTCGTAAGGTGGGCTAATGTACAGTACGTTTGAATCCTCATCGCCAGAGCCAATGAAGCGGTTATATGGAGGAGGCGTTTCGAAACGACGACCTTTGTAATCGTATGAGTGTAAGTCATAATGACATGAATCGTTTGTTTTTACCGTGAATATTACCTCAACAAATCTGTTGTGACAGCATGATGAACGATTCTGTGAAATGCATGGTGTTGCATGGCCTTTCTGAGGGCTTTGAAACAAGTATAACACAGACGTAATCCGTAGTTCGGAATATAGTACTAATTCAACCATACGCAATAGACATCTTTAGTGAAATGTATGGAGCAGTCTCCTGTGGCGAGTGAGTCTTTTCTATCTGTGGCATCAAGTTCTCGTGTGTACTCCAAGTGCGCCAAACTGTAAAGAGGTCGATCGCAACAAGCCTGGTCTACTAATTCTCCCCATTTTTCGGTGGACCACATTTCGACAATATTCTCCGTGATGGACTACGGCAAAGAAAGTCTCAATAAATTGTGCCAGTGATGATGCAGCTCTGATGATTTCTTGATAACTCGAATTTTGCATAGAGTGTGGGGGGCTGAAACAATTTTACATATTCATGAACCTGTAATTCTCCCATGGCAGAGTAAGTATCATGAGAGCCGGTAATCAAACACCGTTTGTCGTCATGTGGGCTCGAAGTGATTTTTGTTTGCTCAACACTAAAAACGTTGTGCGCAAAAGAGCGAATACAGCGTTGAGATGTGACTTTCTCACGCTGATTTTCCAAACATTCTTCATAGTCGTCAAAAGTGATTTTATTTTGGATTTTTTGACGCATTTTCCACCCTGTATCTTATAGGTGTACAGCTTCGAACGGGGACCTTTTTGTTTGCAAGGAGAATGCCATAAGGGTTGTTGGTGGGGAAATCACTTGTATAGATTTTTTTCAATGTTTGATTTCAATAAATTCTGATAAATGTCATCGGATTTGATCTCGTAAATCAGCGACTCAGTATCCGTGTACATCAACTTGCACTGATCGCTCGTGTATTTTTCCATCATGAAGCCGTGATGGAAATCATGCACACACACCTTAAAAAATCACAAAGCACCTGGAATTGACAATTTAAAGGGTGAAACATTAAAACTAGTTACTGAATTCAGCGTTGAACCAATAACACACATTTTCAACAGGGCTGTGGAAACTGGACACTTCCCATCATGACTAAAAATATTGACAGAAACTTCAATATATAGAAGTGGAAGTAGAGTTGAGGTGGTTAACTATAGGCCAGTTTCATTAATAACAAACCTTAGCAAAATCATAGAAAAGTTAATTAAAAGCTGACTAAATTATTTCATCCAAAAACACAAAATAATATCAAAATCACAATTTGGTTTTCAGGAAGGAAAATGCACCCAGAATGCACTATTACAGTTAACAGACAGCATATATAAAGCAGTAGACAGAAGCAAACCGTCATTAGGAGTTTTCATCAATTTATCGAAAGCATTTGACACAGTTAACCATGCCATTCTATTAACCAGTCTGAAGAACATCGGAATAAGAGGGAATGCATTCAACTTATTACAATCATATTCGTATATTCTGTATATATGTCAACCAATTATTCTCTATAGGATCGTCCGGTGAAATAACTAGTTTTGCAGACGACACTGCGGTACTCTACTCTGGAGAAACCTAGCTTGAGGTCAAAGAACAAGCAGAAAAGGATCTGGAAATGATAAAAGATTGGTTTAATCACAAACAGCTCTCCTTAAACTTCAGCAAAACATTTTACTTACCTTTCTGTAATTGTAAATCTTCCCTTCCACACTTTCAGTTCTTAACTATTCAAAATACATTCAGAATATCTTCAACAACGAATATAAAATATTTGGGAGTTCTAATAGACTCCCATTTGAGATGGAATTTTCATATAAATTATTTAGTAAAAAAATTAAGAAGCATTCTTTATAAGTTTCGCCAACTCAATAACAAATTGGACCTGAAACAGAAAAAAATAGTATACTACAGTCTTGTACAAAGTCATTTGACATACTGCTTAATAGGATGGGGAGGGGTATACAAAACTTACCTACGTCCATTAAACGTGATACAGAGAAAATTCCTAAAACTAATGTTGCACAAACCTTTCCGCTATAGTAGTGACAAGCTGTATGAGGAATCTGGGATGTTCGACCTGAGACAGCTATTTTATAGGATACTTGTGGAAAACCAATTCAAAAAGAAGGAAACACTAAGTCGGCCGAGCCATGAGTATGTCACACGACATAAAAAT
Source organism: Chrysolina haemoptera (assembly GCA_958298965.1). Taxonomy (NCBI): domain Eukaryota; kingdom Metazoa; phylum Arthropoda; class Insecta; order Coleoptera; family Chrysomelidae; genus Chrysolina; species Chrysolina haemoptera. Next base: position 30,388,397 of record OY282596.1, read on the forward strand.
AATTATATCATACCATATGCATCTAAGAATGTAGGTCAGCGGTCCTATAATTTCCTATGGCCAACTGTATTCAACTCCCTACCAGATAGCGTACGGTCTCTAAAATCACTCCCACAACTAAAGAAAGCTGTCAGTGAATTCATAAGAAGTCAACCTCGAGAAATAATTGGTCAAATATTTGATAATGCTATTTAAAAGGCTCTATTATAAAGGGATATAATAAAAAAAAAATAATAAATAATAAATAAAGAAATATAAAATAAACAAATTAATACAGTAGATGAAAGATCTGTACTCACCTCTACTCTTCACACTTTTCCATTAATCTCAATAGGATTTCATATCCCCAATTTTAACAGATCGTAAAACGATTTTTCACATGTGAGTGAATGTATCCATACTCTCCAAGTGACTTACTATATACTTACACGTCTACAATAATTGTTATGTGATTGCTATAATCCCCGAGTGATTTTCTTTTACTCCATATTTTACTACATATCTTTGTATGTTTTGCCTATACCACATTATAACAAATTTTATATATTTACACGTCTCCAAAATGTTTTGATATTGTATATATTTAATTACACTCGTGTTTACCATTACATATTTTAAACTACTTCATACTTTAGTATGCAGATTTAAACTTATTATTAATTTTAGTATTTTACTCTTTAGAATTTTTTAACTATTTTCCACCACATACAAGCAACTCCTGTTGCATCTGTGGGTTTACCTATGTTTATTTGCATAATATATAGTCTTGTTATACTTGTTGTATTACTTTATGTGAATAAACGATGATGATGATGATGATGACACCTTGGAAATGTCAAGTATCGACATTCCGATGTACAGGGAATTTTTAAACAACAGATCCGTCTTTACCATCTCGATAGCGACGAGGTCCTCATCGAAAATAGTGCGATTCTCGAAGTTCGGAATGGAAATTAAATTTTTCGCGCTATATCGCCCCTCCCATTTCGAGACCATTTTCACTACACGATGTTTCCGTATGTTTTCCATAGTTTTACCGAATACTGCGTTATTGGCTAATTTGTAGCTATTTTTGCCGGAAGTGGTTTTTACTTCTGCGCGTAATCTCGTATTTAATTCAATGTTTAGTTTGAGCCAGGCTGATTGGTCAAATTGCAGAAATTTGTGAATTTTTCTAAGTATAAGTCAGTGCGTCAGTGCTTGTTTCAACACCCTGTAGTGTACAACATAGTTTTCCTTGTTGTACAGAGTGGTCAATGATTTGGGTAATTTTGAGCCTGGCGGAGTACGGTGTTCGGCGCACAATGGAAAATCTTTGTGTTTGTCATGTAAGTGTTCGGGGTACTCCAAATCGACTTCGAGAATATAGCAAATTGCTGAAGTGTCTGACATCTCGAGTACATTCAAATCGGCGGCATTTTCGAGCCATTTGAATCCCCCGTACGGAAAATATTCCATCATGGCCCACCAATATAAATTATTTACAGCGAGATATAGCAAATAAGTGGAGGGCTGAGTGACGTCATACCTGTCACCCATTTATTATTTACCGTGGAGCGCCTGTTGCAGCACTGACTGAAGCCCCCGCGAATTCCTCGCTCGGTGAACATAAGCATGTCGACGTCCTTCAAAATCTGCAACTTGCACTGGGTGTACTTCAACATGCACGACCACGTATAGCCGGGTAAGGTGTAATACCACGCGGTGTCCATGCCATATGTCTCGTGACCGATATTTCGAAAATTCTCGAAAATATCCGCCAAGAGCAATATGTCTGTTTTCATGTACAAATCGGAGTACTCGCCCCGTGTTTTCAAGTTGAACGTTTGCCACACGTTCTGCGCATGTTCGTATTCTGCTTTGCTGATGTGACAATCGTTCAACTTGTTGTAGAAATGATGGAGCGCCGGCAAACATCCAACTTCCAACTTTTCCATCGAATCGACGAAATCGTATGGGAATACGCCCTTTCGAGTGAGTAATTGGTACTGGTCGGCTGTCAGATGTGCAAATTCGCGTTTGGATATTTTCAAATCGTGCACTGTCAAAGTCTGAACCAAATATTCCAAACTCATGCCCATAAAACGAAATGAATCGATGAATCTGAACTTGATGTCTATATTGTCGTCATAATGGGTGAAAGTTATGTATTTTTCTTTGTTTACAGGCAACAAGCTGACTCGCCCCCTCTTCGCTATATCACGAATAATAAAATGGCTGTCGTATCCGGATATGGAAAACGATCGGCACCACGAAAGACTTTTTGTATGACAAGTTGCACTGCGCATGATATCCGCGAAAGGCACCAGTGTAGTGATCATGGTTTTTCACAATGTTTTCGCAGATGTGGCAACATGGCGCTTTCACCTCATCCGGTGACGCAATCATGGGGACTATATCCAAAGTTTTGGCTTCGACAATTTTGCCCCATTCGCTGCACAAACCAATCCATCGAGTCCAAACCTCGATGGCTATCGTAAAATGACAAAGTGTCGTCATATGCACACTTGAAATAAAATCCGGCATTGAACGGATGTTTTTGGTACTTTTCCGTTTGAGAAGTGCACCCGGCGGCGGCATCTTCGAACGGTTCCAGAATCGACTCGAAATCCGCATAGATTAAAAAGGTTACCTTTTTTTGATGTACAAAGTCTCGAAATTCCACGTGATCGTAGTGGGGGAACGAAATTTTACATGAGTTCGTTTTTTGGCAAGCAACCTTATGACTGCCCAATTTTTCTTCACTCCTGAAATAATTCAGACACCTGTCGCAAATGAATTTTTTATACTTATCCTTACCGAGTTGTGTATGGAGTAGCCGAGATAAATCTTTGATGTAACAAAAGTGATAGCGTATATCATTTTGATCGTCTGTATCTGGCACCGCTTCGTAATCATTCAATTTTGGATGATATTCATTTTGAATTAGTAATAAATTAACATGTCGATCTAATTTTTGTTTTGTGAGTCGGCTTGGAACTGTCACGAAAAATGCCTCTTTGTCCGGCTTGGGCTGGATTAATTACAAAGTGTACACATTCACGGAAATATTGTTTGATTTCTCGAATTTGGCAATTTGCCTTAATATCATCGGAAATTCGAACCTGTAAAATTTGGAATACTTGAATAGTGGGGATAAGATTATGTTCTTTCAGAATGCTCTCGCACCGGATATTAAGCCGAAACTATGGCCCAAGCAAAACAACAAGCTCTTTTTTGGGCAATAGATTTCGGCAACTCGATGTAAGACGAACCGTTGCCGATGCCGGATTTGTTGATATTTATTTCTAAACTGACGATTTTTTGGAGACTCCAGCCGCTCTCTTTTTCGGCGAATTCGGATAATTTATTTTGCACCTGATCTATGACGTTTTCGAAGAACCATCCTTTCAAATCAGTAGCCCTATCAATCACAGCGTTTTTAGTGCTGAAATGTTTGAAGTCGATTTTTTCATTTTCATTCAAACTACTTTTGACAAATTCCTCGTAAAATGTCGCATTTACCTTGATCATATCCTGTTTTTCCAATAAATTTTTTACTCGTCGTTTGAATAAGGTATAAGCATCTCAGAAAAATTGCCCAATATCTCTATGGACCGAATTTATGATTATACCTGTACGCAAACGAGAAGAAAATGCAGACTTCAAATTCTCCCACCTGACCCGTGACGATAATTTTGATTTAACCCCTTTGCCCACATGACGATCTCCCAAATATTTGATGGAATTACGAATTATGTTTAAATGGCCCGCCGAAGTTTGGAGTTCCAATCGACTTCTCAGCCGATATGACACTAGTCAAAAGACGAGCAGTTTTTTGCAATGTGCCAGCCATATTTTTTGTTCATCGGCGGTGACTTTTTCTAACCGCCTTCCTCAAAGTTTCAATCATATCAGCGGCCAAATTGGCAATAGCATCGGAATTCATCTTAATTCAAAAAATACAACATACAAAAATATGCGAAAAATGAATGAAAAATCGAGAAAACTCATTTTGTGTGCGTGGAATAGGAGCACTACGACTTGGCTGCTACGGGTGCTGATGCAGGCTGGACTTGTGTTCGCCCCTGTGGATGAGTACGTGCTGAGACTCTGTCAATTTCTTCAAGTTGCTCTTGAGGGCAGCGGTGGCTCTGTTTGGCAGGAATACTTTGAAATTTGCCAACTCGACGAGGATTGCCTCTCCGAATCTAGTGTTTTTCACCTCCGCGTCTAATATCAATTGGGGCTCGTACAACGATAAATCGGCCAACTTCTTCAACTCCTTCCTGCAGGCCAAACCAACCTTGTTAATTTCATCAATGTGAGATATCTGCCAAAGAGCGAAATACTTCACTCAAATATTCAAACAACATATTTTTTTCATTCACACTGTATATGAAAATAGACATACGGACATTTTTTGATACACACTGTATATATGCTCTAACACTACTTTGTTCCATACACGCTGTATATATAGATGCAACACTTTGCAAAAAAATTAATAACAAAAAATTCACAAGGCGAAATGAACAGTATCAAAACGCTAAAACGATTTCTATTGACACACACGTATACAATCACTCTATGTACATGCAAAAACTCACCTTTGCAATTAAACCGGCAAAATCACAAGTACAATTTCACTGAGCAACAGCAAGTACGTCTGAGCTATCTTCAAACTGGTCGCTGCAGCGCACTCTCTCCAATATCTAGCGTTAAAAATCCCCCCACCCCCTTCACCCCACCCGCCGCAGCTAACCGCGTCATTCTCAAAGACAAAGACGCCTTTACAAACAAACTACGAAATTCCTGGAATTTCATCATGTTTATCAATGACGAATATCCGTATCCATTGCACACATTGCAACATACTACGTCGTTTCCGTTATGGTTCTCACGCTATTTCTTTGTTTTCCAAGAAGTTCGTCTGTAACACACACGTGCAGTCTGTGACGTCAGGCTCGTGTCAACAAACGCTGAGTCTAAGCGTGAACAACAACCAATGGCGGAGGCAATCGACAGGGTCTTGTCATCAGTGCCAGCGTCACATTACTAGAATTGACCAAACACGAAAATCGATATATTTCGGCTCCCGGCGCCCCATTTTCTCTGGGAACGTTCCTCGTCATCGCCTCTAGCCCCCCGCACTTTTCCCCAGCCGATCCCAGTTACCCAATTCTATACAACCATGGGACCACGAATCCTAATTGACGAAATCTCGGCCCCCTTGGATTCTAGCGTACCCCCTCTTCTGTGAGGACGTTCCTCAGTGGGGCCGTTCCTCAGTGGGGCCCCCGGCCTGCAGCACCACCCCTGGCGCCGAAAACTCAATGGGGCTCACGCAAATCGCTACCACATGGCGGGAGTTGAAAACTGAGGTAATGTAATTTTTTTGGTCCCATGGTTATATAGACATACTACTGGCCCACTAATTTTGTTTTTCAAGCTCAAAAATATCAAAAAATTTCTAGCAATTTTTTTAGAAAAAAATCTGATTACACCACTGGATTCGCGACATTTTCAAATGGTTCATATGTAAACAATATAGAAATGTGTCAATCAATAAGAAAGTTATAAGGGAGTGAAATTTTAAAAAATGTGCCGTTTAATCAACCCACCAATTCAATTTTAAAACTTTTATCAGAACTTTGACTACACCACTGGAGTCTCGAAATATTACTGACTATAATTACATAGGAATCTTCTGATGAAAAAAAAATGAGATAAAATGACATTTTCCTGGAATTCCATTAACATGATTTTCAAATTTTATTATTTTCTTATTTATGAACACATTTTGATGAAATTTTGGCCAGTGATATATAGAGACCTTTAGGTCAGTGGTAAATTTTTCGAATTTCATTCCCTTGTAACTTTTTTATTGATTAAAGCATTTTGACATAATTTACATGTGAACCATTTGAAAATGTCGCGAATCCAGTAGTGTAATCCGATTTTTTCTAAAAGAATCGCTAATACTTTTTTTAAATTTTTGATCTTTGAAAAATCAGATTAGTTGGCCCTGGAAATGGAGATTTACTCATGAAATTTGGTGTTCTAGTGGACTTTTTGAATGTCTACCTAACGACTGGGCCATACCGGTCTCGGAAACGTGAAAAATTATTACCAGTGCTAAAATCTCAAAAAAAATACGTATTTTGCTCAATTCTGCGATCTACTTCATTCCTAAAAAAAATTAAAAAATTATTGCTGAACTTTATTGCCAAAGTAACTAGGCTAAGGTATCTGGGGATTCAACTTGAACCACTCGATAACGTCCATAAGGAGATTTAGTGTTTCAACCGTCTCGAACGGGGGGACTGGTTTGATTGATATAGAACTTCTCAAGCTTTCAATTTTTAAAATTTATTTTTCTTTCGGAATACTATGTGAACGGGTAAAAATATCACGTATGTATGATAATATGTCCAAACATTCAACTTATTGATCGACGCATTTCAACGTTATTCACATATAAACCATTTGAAAAAAATCACAAGTAACTTTTTGATATTTTTGAAACTGAAAAACAAGATTAGTGGGCCCTGGAAATGGAGATTTATTCATGAGTTTTGGGGTCGTAGTGGACTGTTTGAATGTATACCTATGAAGAAAAAATCATTCCAATCGGTTGAAAAATGTTAGTTTTATAAGGGTGCTTTCATCTTAAATGGGTCATACTGTATAACTGATATGATTGATATAGAACTTTACAAGCATTCAATTTTTAAAATTTATTTTCCTTTCGAAATAATGTATGTGAATGGGTCAAAGTATCACGAATATTTGATGATGTGTCCAAAAATTCAACTTACATATACCGTATATTAAGCATGAAAATTATTTTTCCGGTCCATTATAGTCCACTATGAATTGGAAACGCAGATTTAAGAGGCCATGAGCGCGATCACGTTTAGGACGCTTTAAGGGTAAAAGAGTCAATTGATAACTCAAAAACGGTTCGTCTTATCGATTTCAAACAAGGACAGGCTTCTAGAGGAAGTTTGATTCTACGTACGTGCTGTAATGGAAATTGAATTTTCAATCCACTTTTTCATAAAAAAATTCTTAAAAATGTCCCAAAAATGCAGTTACTTTGAAGCAATTTTTTGGGTAGATGAACAAATAAATTCAAAAAAACATTACAGCACGTACATAGATCAACGTTTTACCTTTCTTTTTATACCAAATTCATTTCGATCGGATAAAGATTGCTTCAAATTTTAATGGAAGAGAAATACCAATGCAACTACTTCGACTATCCATGAAAAGAATCTTGAGGTGCTGCCGCAGACATAGTTACATAAAATAAACTTCCTCTAGAAGCCTATCCTTGTTTAAAATCGATACGACGAACCGTTTTTGAGTTATCGATTCTTTTGCCAAATTGCGATCGCGCTCATGGCCTCTTAAATCTGAAGTTTACTTCAGCCATATGCTTTTTCTAATATGCCAGAAGAAGTCACAGATTTTGCATGTGACGGCCAGCTCTTCATTTTATTGATAACATCGGGTTCTGAAATAACAGTCGCTATAGTATCGAAGGGTTTTATTGAATTCATCAGGGCCCAGTGACTTCTCACCGAAAAATTGTAAAATTGAAATAACAAAAGAGGGTTGTAGCCACTCTGAATAAGAAAACAAAAAAAGTGGTCAACTAAGGAATGAATGGTCAGTTTCACATCATTTTTTTTATAACTATTATTTTGAAAGAGATCTGAAATAATTTTTGCGAAGAAAAATTCAGAATAAAGAACAGAGAAATCAATAGAATAATTCACAATGAATGATTGATTGATTTTCAGGAGTGAGAAAATTTGCATACTGAATGAGATTTTTAAACTGACCAGACATGGCATTATGACTAATGAGGTTACATAAAAAATTAGTGCAAATTTACACGTTCAAATAAATTCATCAATTTCGTGACCTCGAATCAATCGTGTGACAATTGTCGTCAATTTGTACGTGACAAATAACTCATGAATTTTACGGCATTTTTTGTAACTTTTGGTCTGTTATTAGGTATACATGCTCGTTGGAAAATTTAATATAAAACATAGCTTTTGATTTATTGGGTTATGCTATTGACCGATTGACTTAGAAGATGAAAAATATTATTACTCGAACAAAAATCAATAATTTACTCTACCTTCATTCGCATTCATGTCATTATGTTGGTATTTCTGACAAAAATCAGAAGTGGCCAACAAAATCATCGTGTGTGTGAATTGTTCATTCATTCATGAATGATTGATGAATTTTATTGGACCGTGTATTTACATGAGAATAATAATCAAAATCAATAAATAATCATTGAACCGTCCAACTAATTCCAAAAAAAAAATAACGGTGACGAGTGAAGATATTTTTGACGAGTATAATTAGGTATAATAGAGACGTAAGTAATAAACGTAATAGAGACGACTATTTATACCTTAGAGTTTCCAATTCAATTATCTGGAGAAAGCGGGTTATGTAGTAGGATGATTTTGAAGAGTTTTGAATGAAGCCACTCAAATTGAAGTGTTAAGTTATTTTGGCATAAGTCCTAATACTTCGTTACGTACTATTTCTGCTGCAACTGGAGTTTCCTTAGGCTCTGTCCACAAAATTACAAAAATTAATAAATTCCATCCCTATAAAATGAAAATATGTCAAGAGTTGAGTGAAGACGAATTGAGTTTTGTGAACAAATGACTACAATTATTGATAACAATATGGAATTTTTGAAAAATATCTGCTTCTCTGATGAGTGTACTTTTTATTTGAATGGATTTGTCAATAAACATAATTGCAGATATTGAAACAATGAAAATGACCATGTGTTTGTTGAAGGGTATACCCAGTATCCCCAAAAACTGAATGTATGGGCCGGTATACTAGGAAATCAAGTGATTGGTCCATTGTTTATCAATGGGAATCTAAATGGTGAGGTGTACTTGGATATGCTAGAAAATACGATCAATCCGCTGATTACTGAAGCTCTTGAAAATCAACTGGATAGAGATGGAAACACCTTTCTTGACGGAAATGAGTTACATTTTCAACAAGATGGAGCACCCCCCCATTATGTGCTTCCGGTTCGTCAATGGTTACACAACGTATTTCCCGGTAAATGGATAGGGCGAAGAGGACCTATAGAGTGGCCACCCAGGTCCCCAGACTTAGCACCATGTGCTTTCTTTTTATGGGGACATTTGAAATCAGTAGTTTACACACCCCCGCCGCAAAATTTACAAGAGCTTCAACAAAGGATTTCTGCAGAATGTCGAGCACTTCGAACAGAAGTGTTTGAAAATGTGCGCCGAACAGCGGTTATACCATTGTTTGGCCAATAATGGACAACATTTTGAGCAATTATTAAAGCGACAGTAGTGTAAAATATTGCAATTCAGGTTTGAATTAAAAGGAATGAGAATAAACAGTTACAGTTTTTATTTCAATGGTACGGAGGAGCAAACAGATTTTCCTAAATATCTCGAGAACGGATCGATCAATACAAAAAAAAAACACTGACGTGTAGAGATTAAAAAGACCTTCAAGATGAGGTATTACTAGATACCCCTTCGCATTTAAACTTTTGAAGTTGGTAGCTCCCCCTTGCAGGGGATGAAAAGGGGCGCGTTCATTTCCTGATGAAAACTTGTCCCCTTTGATACATTTGTTGACGTGTCTAAGGATTTTTCAAAAAAATACACACATTTCGAGAAAATTATGGTGGGAAGTCCTGAAATGAACACCCTATATATACTTCTCACCAAAAACCCTTTTCTACCTGTAAAAGCAAGGGTGTACAATGATCCTATAGGTAATCTTCTCACCAAATATATTTAGGAAATCACCTCCGCCCTGAAATATTCTTGTTTCGTACACATAATAGAAAATGTTTTCAATTTTCACCTACTGAAATGTCTACGTAAGGTTAGTTCGTGCTGGTTAGATCAAATTAAATAATTACTCCTCGCAAAATATATGTACTAATTTTCAACAATCTATTGAATTTCCATGTTAATTGAAACAGATGAATTTCTGATATTTGTATGGACTGTAAAATAAAAATTTTACAGTGCGCTGATACAATATGGAATAAATTCATCATATCCAAATATGAAGATATTTTCGAATAGTCTTCGGATTGGTCGATATTCTTTTTCGATGAGTCGATTTGGTGATATTTTTAAAAGAGATCCCCATTATATTTTTTCTTATTGGGTAAGGGATCATACCAGATTTGTTGCGATTATGTCAGACGGCTGCAAATATATGGGACAAGAAATTCGCCATATTATGCCTAATGAGTGGGTCAGTGACTCCGAGTCTCGGCATAGTCTTTAGATATACTGTGAAGTTTTCTGTCATATCACTGGATTCGAAATAACGATCCCTAACCAAATATTGAAAAAAATTAGCGCGTGTCTCACTGAAAAATATCGATAAAACGTCATTTTTACACAAATGAGAAAAACTGTACCGGGTGTCCACGGAAGGTGGTTCGCCCCCATAACTTTTTTGTTTTTGAAGATATTGGAATGAAATTTGGAGGATATATATAATACATAAAACTGCATTTTTTGAAAAGTGACTCAGTTTCATGCAAATTCCGGTCCCACCGGAAGAGATATAAACTTTCGATTTTGAATTGAGACACCCGGTATATTTTCATTTTTTTGTCTCCATATGACATTCTGAATACAACCATGTTTAATTTTTTACTTTTTGTAACCAATTTTTTTTCAAATTCGAAATTTATTTTTGAATCTAGAGGGCTATGAATACGTTCAAATTATTAATTTTTTTCCTAAAGTATTGGGAAAAATTCAACTTTACCGTTTTCGGTAAAAATGCATCTGCTGGATAAAATTTAATTTTTAAATTATCAAAATTTAATTTTTAAATTATCATTACTATTTTTTTTTTCTAATGGGAACATAGTGACTCGTCGGGTCAGAAAAAAAGAGCATTTCATTACGATTAATTTGATACTGCACACTATTACGTCTCGAAGAAATTTTTGTCAGCAAACTTAAAAATATTACGGTAGATCTTTCTTTTAATAATATTAAAACTCATCGAGTAACCTGTAACCAACACAAATGTTATAACAAAACCATCAATCCGAAACCTCATATCTACTTGCATAAATGATATTATCAAGATGTTCTTCAATCAATAGCGTACACAATAGTTTCCTAATTTAGATTTGGAGAAGTGAGGTAAGATAACATATACAGAAGTAGTGTTTTTTTTTAAATACACCTTAATTACCTTGTTCTATCAGTTATGTAGGTCACAGGTTACCCAATGTATTTGAATCTCATTTTAATCTGAAATGGTGTTTCATTTTGAGAAATATGTTACAATATTACACAAAAATGTTAGAACTTGCTGAGGCTGAGTTACTTGTCAAAAAATGCAGTTTTAAGTCGTATACAAATCCCAGTATTTTTCTCATTACTTACTTTAGGACTAGAATTAATAATTTGAACGTATCCATAGCCCTCTAGATTAAAAATTAAATATCGAAATAAAAAAAAAGTTGCAGGAATCTGAGTAACTTGTCAAAAAATGCAGTTTTATGTTTCATCAGATCCTCCAAATTTCATTTCAATATCTGCAAAACTAAAAAAGTTATAGGGTGAGCCACTTTCCATGGACATCCGGTATATATTATGGGTAGTGTTCAAAAATTGACCAATCGAAAAAAAAAATCTAACAATTCGAAGATTTTTCCAAAATATCAGATTCCATTATCTATGGGCGTACTGTATGATATTTAATGATGCAGCCTCTAGGAATACCAGAAATTCAGTTGTTTCAATCAACACGGAAATTCAATACGACGTTGAATCAAATTGAATTGGTTTTCATTCATTTATTCCACAGAAATTTCAAAACCTACATTTGTTATTGATCAAATAGGTAAATATGAAAGGAAAAGAATATCGGCCCATCCGAGGGGTTTTTCAAAAATATCTTCATATTCAGGAATAATCATTCCATACTTAAATCACATTGAACAAATTGAATCAAAATGTAGTAACACGAATGATCAAATTTCGATAGTTAGTGGGCCCCCTCAAAGGTTGATATATTTCTACTCCATTTCACAGTCGACCATGTATAGAATTATCCAGTAGAGGGGCTCTACCCGATTGACTCATGATCCCGCATCTACCAGGAATCCCCATGCATATGTTTTGTACAGATACTAGCCTTTAATGTGTGTATACTTATTGGCGTATTGGCCAAGTAACTTTTTTCAATTTCTTCACTTTTGTATGAATTGATCAAAAACAAAGTTCTTTTATCTCATATATCACAAAAGATCCATTTTGAGCAATTCTGGTATGGCAGGACATTTATAGTTTCTAACTAGATCCATTTTTTTTGTTCCATATATTGTGTATACTCAGAAAAAACATCACAAAACAACAAAAAATCTTTCAATGAAAAATATTATGGAATAATCAATATTCTCACAATAAAATAAAATAAACCCTTGTTGCTGGCCAAATGGCAGCCTCCCAAACAAAGGTGAAAAGCAAAGTGAGTGGTAAAAGATTCTAAACTCTCATTTTCCATGTAGGTATGAAACATAAAGCTATGAAATTTGTTGAAGACACAGTAGTCCTCAGGAATAGTTATTTTCTTGAAACTACCGCCTATATACAGCCTCCTCTATAACATAATTTTGAATTTTAGTTCGAAAATATGAATAGGACATTCATAAAATCTGTTGTGGAATCATCTGCAACTGATATTTTTTCAATAACATTCTCCTTATCTAATTTATTTAATGATTTTTTCCATGAAAACCAGAGAGAATTAAAAAAATCAGCTATCTGAGTAAAAAAGATGTAGTTCAATCTCCAGCGTGGCTTGTGCCGGGGAAGTAGTTGTTTTCTGTTAGATATTACAAATAAATCACATTTTTCATTTTTCAATTTTCATGGAGAATGTTCCCCTTTTCAACATAATTTTGAATGTTTCCCTCATTCCTATTGAGCTTCTTGAATAGAAAAGATATAAATATTTTGAAATGGTTCATAAAATGAAGGTTTCCGATCAAAGATTTGGCAACTCCTGTTCACTCTTATCTATGGAAAACATGATATTTTTATTGAAACAAATTGTGAAATGTTTATTTTGATATGTTGAATGTTATTCATTTCACTAGAAAAAATAAATTTCGTATTTTTGTCTGATGTTATTTCCAATGGTCACTGATAATTTTTAAGCCAGAAAACATTGTAGGTACTTCATAAAACTTGAGTTAAAACCAAAACGTAAAACCATGTAGGTAATTTTGGAAAAAAAATATCAAACTACAATATTATGTAGTGTGTACTTAGTCAGCCATTCATTCACTAATGCGATCTCTCCCTTCTCTGTCTGTCCAAATATTCAACAAAATAGTTTACTTAATAAGTAGCTAGCAGATCTCGTAAGAACAAAACGTATACAGTAAAACAAACATAGCTCAAAACGTGAGAATATCCACGCCTACGATACGCATTTGTCGTATAACGGACAGTCCGTAATAAATCCAGTGCATGATAAGGCACTCAAAATGAGCGTTCGCGCAATAAATGAGAATTTCACATGTTCAGATAAGTGTCTAGAACTGTACCTAGGTACCTACAAAATACACAATAAACAAACACTATAAACATTATGAACTACCGCAAAAACGTATATAACTACTGTCTGTGGGACGTACTGTATGTGTCTGCATACATCGATAATCAAGATGTCTGCTGGTGCTTTTATAGATCTGACTTAAGTACCCATTTTTCACCCCTATCAACACCGATTCAAATATTTGTCGCGAAAAATGGACAGTATATAACTGCAACAAAGAAGGGATTACTGATTAACGTGAAACGTGAACTTAGCCACACTTTGCCAGCCACAGTTTTTGACTTGAGGACCGCGACCTTGCAATGCTGCGAGAATTACTCACACTGTTGCCAGATCAATTACGAATACCTAAATAGTCAATCATGAATTGAATAGGGATACGATCAAAATAATTTGAATCTAATCACGATTGAAAATTATAATATGTGTTAGACATATTGACAATTAAATTGCAACCGAATATTCGCCGGAACGAACTTCGGAAGGAAGAGAAAAATCATGATAATTGCTTTTCGCATGAAGAATGCATTTGTAGGTGCATACATGGGCGTCGCCAAGGAAGGGCAGGGGAGGGCAGTTGCCCCCCCCCCCCCCTAGAGATCAAATGTAGCTAGCCGGAAAGCGAACAAAGTCCTAAGGCCGTGCGAGCAATTGACTTCCTTCCCTATTAATAAATTCCGCATCGCATGACAAAACGTGAATAATTTCACAAGCTTCATGCTCTCGACTGTACCAGGCGTTCATATTTTTTAACCTCCATAGTATTGCCCAATTGCCCCCCCCTTAGTCAGAAGCTGGCGACGCCCTTGGGTGCATAGTGAGTAAAATGTGAGAATTCCATGTTCTTTGAAATGATTACGACCTGTTTCTCTATAATCTAGATTAAACATTATTCGTATTAAATCTGTTTTGAGGAATGACAACTCTGGATGCGCCCCCTGCACCACCCCTTAAAATAATATGGTACGAAATGTGGGAATAAACGATAACATAGTAGACGCTGATCAACTGACACAAAAATATTTTTCAGTTGTAATATAGCGAAGTAACTACTATTCAATTTCTTGCAAATGTGATTAATATTAGAATTCCAACCCATAATTATATAGATTGCAGGGATGAAAGTGGAATGAAGAGTCCGCGCTGCTAAAAAACAAGAAGTAGCACATGAAGGAAAAAGTAAAGGAAAAAAATCAATATATTTTTCCGTGATATGAAATGTTGGTAAAGAACAGGTTGAGAAACCTTTAAAAACATCGTCATCTTTTTTTGGATGGCCGTCAAAGTAATAGAAAAAAATTAAAATATTTCGTCAGGCTATAAAATGGTCGTGAATAGTCGCGCTGCTGATAAACAAAAAATACAACAATAATGAAGAGGTGGATGAACCTATAAAACCATCATAATTTTTCTCTGGATGGCCGTCAGAGTGATAGAAAAAAATATATTTTCCCGGGCTATGAAATGTTGGTAAAGAGTCACGCTGCTGAAAAACAAAAAATACCACATGAAAGAACAGGTTGAGAAACCTATAAACCATCGTCATCTTCCTATGGGTGGCCGTCAAAGTGATAGAAAAAAATTTATTTATTTTCTCAGGCTATGAAATGATCGTAAATAGTCGCGCTGCTGATAAACAAAAAATACCACAGGAAAGAAGAGGTTGATGAACCTATGAAACCATCATAATCTTTCTCTGGATGGCCGTCAGGATGATAGAAAAATATATATTTTCCCGGACTATAAAATGTTGCTAAAGAGTCGCACTGTTGATAAACAAAAAATACCACATGAAAGAACAGGTTGAGACACCTATAAAACCATAATTTTTTTTTGGATGGCCGTCAAAGTGATAGAAAAAATTTAAAATATTTCGTCAGGCTATAAAATGGTCGTAAATAGTCGCGCTGCTGATAAACAAAAAATACTACAAGAATGAAGAGTGGATGAACCTATAAAACCATCATAATTTTTCTCTGGATGGCCGTCAGAGTGATAGAAAATAATATATTTTCCCGGGCTATGAAATGTTGGTAGTCACGCTGCTGAAAAACAAAAATACCACATGAAAGAACAGGTTGAGAAACCTATAAAACCATCGTCATCTTCCATTGGATGGCCGCCAAAGTGAGAGAAAAAAATTAATTTATTTTCTCAGGCTATGACATGATCGTAAATAGTCGCGCTGCTGATAAACAAAAAATACCACAAGAAAGAAGGGGTGATGGACGTATGAAACCATAATAATCTTTCTCTGGATGGCCGTCAGGATGATAGAAAAAAAAATATTTTTCCGGACTATAAAATGTTGATAAAGAGTCGCGCTGCTGATAAACAAAAAATACTACAAGAATGGAGAGGTTGATGAACCTATAAAACCATCATAATTTTTCTCTGGATGGCCGTCAGGGCGATAGAAAAAAATATATTTTCCCGAGAAATGAAATGTTGGTAGAGTCACGCTGCTGAAAAACAAAAATGAAAGAATAGGTTGAAAAACCTATAAAAACGTCGTCCTCTTTCTATGGAAAAAAATTAAAATATTTTCTCGGGCGATAAAATGTTGTTTAATAGTCGCGCTGCTAATAAACAAAAAATACCACATGAAAGAACAGGTTAATGAACCAATAAAACCATCGTAACCTTTCTCTGGATGGTCGTCGGGGTAGTTGAAAAAATAAAATAACTTATTGGGTTATAAAATGTTGGTAAATAGTCGCGCTGCAGATTAACAAAAAATACCTCATAGAAGAACAGGTTAGAGAACCTGTAAAAAAATTGTCGTCTTCAGGATGGCCATCAGGGTGATAGAAAAAAATTAAAATATTCTGTCGTGCCATGAAATATTGATGAAAAGTCGCGTTTCCAGTCAATGAAAAATATCACATTCCTTCCCTCCTTTGGATCGTTGTCAGAATGGCGGAGAAATATTTTAGCAGGTTCATAATTTTCAAGAAGTAATAGTGCTGTCAAGATACTCCTTTGGGTGATCGTCGGAGAATGGAAATATTATTTGGTTATAATATCCTGTCTAGTGTTGGTTCAATTTTTCATCTGGAAATATTGAGGAACCTCTGGCGCTCAAGCATAATAATAGTTTTATTTTGTTAGTACATAGAACATATAGAAAACAAATGATGTCATCTTTTTCTTTTCGATGTTGTATTTCCAAATATAAACACCTCTTATGATGCATTCTGGAACATTTATCGCATTTTTTAATCGAATAAACAATAATTTTGATCGACCTACCGCAAAATATACAAATGTCATTCGTATTATCTAATGACTGCACTTCTAATTTCTATATTCGAGAATATCTCCATTGTTTGTCAATGACTGTCCGTTAACAATATTTTCGAAGAAGTATAGAATGAATGGACCACAACTGAAATTATCTGTTTGTTTATCGCGTTGTAATAATTTACAGCTCCATCCATCAAGTTCTATTGTGCTGTTGTTCAATTCGTTATAATACTTTAAATATTCCAAAAAGTTAAGCATATACCCAATAAACACCATTATGTAACATTTATATAGTAGTTACATAATTCTGTTCCTTTGGAAGTAACATTTTACGTAAAATGTAACTCACATTAACATGTTAAAACTGTTGATAATGTCCGGAACATGTGCCTGTTATTTTTACATAAAAATTATGTAACATATTTCCTAAACAATTAGGTAATTTTTCCATGTAATAAGAATATTTCTGTTTTACATAAAGGAGACTTCATTTATTTATATAATATTTATGTAATATGGATATTTCCAATTTACGTAAAAAATAAAACATCTTGTTATGTAATAAAATTCCTTAAAAATTACGTAACAATTACGTAATTTCGCTTATGTAATATGGATATTCCCGTTTCACATGAAAATGACCTCATCTTATTAGGTAATGTTTTATGTGAATACTTTATATAATTTATTTTCCTAGCCAGAATGTGGATTAGAATGAAATATTGGTGTGGTTGAAACTTTACATTAGTTTCAGAAATTTCAATTGCCAACCAATACCAATATTTCATTATGATCATCTGACATTCTGGTTAAAAAAATTATATGAAGTATTTACATAAACAAAATATTAGGTATATCTAAGATGTTATGTTACAAAATTACTTCAGGAGATAATTTATTCAAATGCAAATGGAAACATCGACATCATCAAATTATGAAATATGATCAAAAAGTACTATTAATAAAAAAACATTTGCTGAAAGAATTTATGGTGGGTTGTACAAATCAAGTTCACCAATAGTTCAAGTAAACTTGACTCATGCAGTTGCTAGGGATTAGCCAATGAAATTTCTAGTTCCTTAGCAACTGAGCTCGGTTCAGTTGAACTGTTGGTGAACTTGATTTGTACAACCAGCCCTTACTTCTTTCAAGTTGAATGCTATTCCATTTGATAGTTGAACATTGTTTTCGAATAAAAGAAGCAAATCATTTACTTATTTATATATGTATTTCAAAACAAACAGTTATTTTTTTTCTCTTTTGAGTCTTTGCTGTGAAAGCCGGAACCATTCAGTGGCGTGTTTTTCTACCTCATTGAGCCTGGCATCTTTATGAAGGCAAAGCATCACCTCTGAAACCAAATGAAAATGCTATTGAATCAGAATATAATTATACAGGAAAAGTTGAACCACATATTATTTTGAGAAAATAAAATTTATTCCATGTGACATTTCATAAAGAAAAATTCCTATAATGAAGTCCAAAACTAGTTTCTGAAATAAAGGGTTTTCAACATATCATTAAAAATAATTTTTTGGATAATCTCAGATATTACAAAAGTGTGAACTTGGTATTATAGTTGAATAATAGCCTCATTATTTTGATAATATCAATCATTTAAATATTTGTCATTGAATTCTAGAAATTTAAATCAGTGAGAAAATGTTAAAATTTAAAAAGAATCTGAAAGGTTATTCAATCCTGAATTTTACTCTCCCTGAATTTCAATAGGACTCTCTATTAATTGGGTAGAATGTATTACACAATAATTTAAAAAACTAGAAAATCTAACAAGGAAATCCTGTAAAAAATCTAAATATATCACAAGATATATTGTCAATCGAATTCACTTCTAACACTACAGACATTTCACTTTTGAAAAAGACTGTGCCAATAGAATAAATACTATATTAATTCATTTCACTGACAAATGAAGATGTTACAGTGACAAGTTAAATAGTAATAATCCAACAATCAAGTTCAAAACTCATTTCTAAACATTGCTGTGACTGAATGTAACTATTCTGACCATGCATACCTTGACTGACATTTGATGCTCAAGTACGTTTAGTTTAACAGATGAGCCCTATTGAAAATACCTTCAAATACAAGAATTTTACGAAAAAATTCCACTTTTCTTTAGAATTTTGTGAATTCAATATTCAGTAAAGCCTGTTAAAAGTAACAATGCTATTGACTATGAGTTGGAGTATGAGTTGCTTCAGTTTATACATGAAATTTTCATATTTAAAAGCACTGAACTGATCTAGACAACCGTGAGTCTTAACATCTTCAGCCAAATGAATTAAGTTGTGTACATTATGTGTCACATACTCTGCACTGAAAAAATAACTGAACTTTTCTACAAAATAAATTAAGAGTTGGTTGGCATAATTTATGTTGGTGGTACTTTGATCTTTTTCACATAATAAACGAATTGCTACGACTAAAGATAAAAAATGATTGTATGCTTTGTGACTGAGAATATTTTTCATAATAACTGGTCCAACATATAGTAAAAACAAACGAAATTCAGTGGCTTTCCACCTTTCTACGTCACACACACTTCTAGGTTTTCTTGAAAAATCAGAAGTAATATATTCACTGGACTCAAGATACAACTTTCCAACTTGTTCAATTTTTGTCTTGTCCAGTCGTATAGCCTTACTCCCTTTTAACCACAATGTTAAAATACGTTTAGTGACTCCTAGTAAAACAAGATGCATATAATCAAGAGGTATTTGTTTAACAATATCAAAATCTATAGTTTCTAAAATTGTGTTTCCTCGGTGATATTCTGGTTGACTTCTATTTCTAAATGATTCATTCGTTCTTGGATATGAACTTGTGGACAAGAAAACAACCCTTCCTTCCACATATTCTCCTTCGCATGAACATTTTGAACAACTGAAATATCCGGTGTGGTTCTTGACATTGGTAATGTAAGATTTTGCTGGGGCATCACATATAATGCAATTTATTTTAATACGATAAGTTTTGTTATTCACACAAACCCCATTGGTATGTAAATTTTGATATTCCTCCACGAAGAATTTCAAAAACTCAGACGAATTTGTCGGTTTACTTAAGCCATGAAAAATACCAATTACAAATGGAGGTGAATAATTGTTATCGCCAGAATTCTCGCCCACAATATCACCCAGAATAGGCCAAAATTGACTACCAGATGATTTTGAAATTGGCAAACCATCTACATTGATATTCAACAGAATTTCTGTGTTTTGATGAGTACCTTGCAGAATGTATTGATTGATATTTTCAACTAGACCAAAATGTATATACTGACCACCTTCAATGTCAAATTTATTTTCAATGTGCCTGGGAGTATTCATCAACGTTCGAGAATCTTGGGGTAACTCATCATTATGTCCGTGTCTTCTTAAAATTTTTAAAATATCATTTATGAATCTATGAGATACCTTATGATCATGAAAACAGTCGCGAAGTTCATCAGAAAAAGATTTAACCAATACTGAATTTTTTTCAGAAATGCTATCCCCAGAAGGGCTTTCTTTTTTGCCAAGAGTGTGGGTGGTATGGTATGAAGTATGTGCCTCTACAAGCGGGAATAAATCTAAGTTGTTCATAATGTTCACACCATTATTATCACATGAAGAATTTTCTTTCAACTGAGAAGCATGGTGTTCCTTATTATTGTTATTCTTTTTTTGTAATTTACATGAAGTTTCAGATTCACAAGCTTCTAAAGATAAAACACGACGTTTTTGCCTCTCACATAGGTTGGAAAAATCTCGAGGCATGATTTTTGTTATAAATTGTGAATTTGACAACAAATAATTAACAATAAATAACGAATGTAATTACTTGCCTTAATGATGAGATGGGTCACCACTCGTCACACTGGAAATCTCAAACACAATCCCTATTTTTAGTTAATAACTAATTAACAAAGCACTCTCGATTCTCGTATTCTCGATCCATATGCCACTCATGAGTCATTAAAGTAGAAAGAGGACGGGAGGCGGGCGGGAGCCCAGCCGGTAGCTGGGAAGCGGGAAACTGCCGTAGCGTGGCTGTCATCTGTCATCATGTACATAACCTTACATGATCACAGAACGAATAGATAATATTATTAGATCTGTGTCTGATATGGTAGAAGTGGTGTAGGAACAAATATTATATATTATATAATGCTACCAGAATGAATTAATATATTTTTTTAAGCAGTAGTTACGTGAACTTCGGGAAAAAATTAAAGATTTTTGAAAAACGGTCAATTCTTCACATATTTTTTACATAAAATTGACATAATTTATTTATGTAAGAAGTATTTTCCCACTATTATGTAAATATTATGTTATTATAACAACATAAATTCGATATATTTTTCTAACGTAGCAATTACGTGAATTATAGTGAAAAATTAACCATTTGCTAAAAACTGGTCAATTGCTCGCATATTTTTCACATAAAATTGACATAACTTAATTACGTAAATAGTAAATTCCCACTATTATGTAAACATTACGTAAATATAACAACGTAAATTCGTTATATTTTATTTACTTAGTAGTTACGTAAAATTATAGTAAAAATTGACCATTTGGAAAAAAAATACAATTTTTCACATATTTTTTACATAAAATTGACATAACATTTTTACATAAATTGTGTTCTTTTATTATTATCTAAATATTACGTAAATGTGACAAGATTGTTTACTGGGTATGTTCTTGTTTCTTTGAAAGAACTATTTACGACCATTTCATAGACTGAGAAAATATTTTAATTTTTTTCTATCACTTGATGGCTATCCAAAAAAAGATGACGATGGTTTTATAGGTGTCTCAACCTGTTCTTTCATGTGGTATTTTTTGTTTATCAGTAGCGCGACTCTTTGGCAACATTTTATAGTCCGGGAAAATATATTTTTTTCCATCATACTGGCGGCCATCCAGAGAAAGATTATGATGGTTTTATAGGTTCATCAACCTCTTCTTTCTTGTGGTATTTTTTGTTCATCAGCAGTGCGACTATTGACGATCATTTCATAGCCAGAGAAAATATTTTAATTTTTTTCTATCACTTTGACGGCCATCCAAAAAAAGATGATGGTTTTATAGGTGTCTGAACCTGTACTTTCATGTGGTATTTTTTGTTTATCAGTAGCGCGACTCTTTGGCAACATTTTATAGTCCAGGAAAATATATTTTTTTCTATCATCCTGACGGCGAACCAGAGAAACATTATTATGGTTTCATAGGTCCATCACCCCTTCTTTCTTGTGGTATTTTTTGTTTATCAGCAGCGCGACTATTTACGATCATTTCATAGCCCGAGAAAATAAATTAATTTTTTTCTATCACTTTGGCGGCCATCCAAAGGAAGCTGATGATGGTTTTATAGGTTTCTCAACCTGTTCTTTCATGTGGTATTTTTTTTTTTCAGCAGCGTGACTCTTTACCAACATTTCATAGCCCGGGAAAATATATTTTTTTCTATCACTCTGACGGCCATCCAGAGAAAAATTATGATGGTTTTATAGGTTCATATCCATCTCTTCATTATTGTAGTTTTTTTGTTCAGCAGCAGCGCGACTATTTACGAACATTTTATAGCCTGACGAAATGTTTTAATTTTTTTCCATCACTTTGTCGGCCACCAAAAAAAAGATGACGGTGGTTCTATAGGTGTCTCAACCTGTTCTTTCATGTGGTATTTTTTGTTTATCAGCAGCGCGACTCTTTAGCAACATTTTATAGTCCGGGAAAATATATTTTTTTCTTTCATCCTGACGGCCATCCAGAGAAAGATTATGATGGTTTCATAGGTTCATCAATCTCTTCTTTCTTGTGGTATTTTTTGTTTATCAGCAGCGCGACTATTTACGATCATTTCATAGCCTGAGAAAATAAATGAATTTTTTTCTATCACTTTGACGGCCATCCAAAAAAATATGACGATGTTTTTATAGGTTTCTCAACCTGTTCTTTACCAACATTTCATATCCCGGAAAAATATATTAATTTTTTTCCTTCACTTGTTTCTTTATGTGCTACTTCTTGTTTTTCAGCAGCGCGGACTCTTCATTCCACTTTCATCCCTGCAATCTATATCAATTATGGGTTGGAATTCTAAATAATCACATTTGCAGGAAATTAAATAGTAGAGTTACTTTGCTATATTACAACTGAAAAATATTGTGTCTAGTCATTTGATCAGAGTCTACTATGCTATCGTTTATTCCCACATTTCGTACAATTTTATTTTATGGGGTGGTGCAGGGTGCGCATCCAGAGTTGTCATTCCTCAAAACAAAATTGATACGAATAGTGTTTAATCTAGATTATAGAGAAACAGGTTGTAATCATTACAAAGAACATGGAATTCTCAAATTTTACTCAATATGCACCTACAAATGCATTCTTTATGCGAAAAGCAATCATCATGATTTTTCTCTTCCTTCCGAAGTTCGTTCCGGCGAATATTCGGTTGCAATTCAATTGTCAATATGTCTAACACATACTATAATTTCCAATTGTAATTAGATTCAAATTATTTCGATCTGTATCCCTATTCAAATCATGATTGACTATTTAGGTATTCGTAATTGATCTGGCAACAGTGTGAGTAATTCTCGCAGCATTTCATCGTCAGCGGTCCTCAAGTCAGAAACTGTGGCTGGAAAAGTGTGGCTAAGTTCACGTAAATAATTTTAGTTTCGTGTAAATGTGTGCTCCATAAATCCACCCTTAGTAAAATTGAAAATTTCCCAATTCAGCAAATGACGATTATGAATATTCTTTTATTGAAAATCAGATAGAACAAAAAACTTAATGATCAAAGCCTTCTAGTTTTTATCATAGAATATTAATAAAATAATCGTATCACTTCAGGAAGTATAAATTTGAACAGAGATTTCTAATGTATCGGCAGACACCGATAAAAAGAGAAAAAAGTTCTTAAGTTTTCCATCCTTGTTTTCCAAACTGAGACACATGCCATAAGGACATGCATACAGATGAATCTAGACAGTGGATACAAAAGAAAACACATCTACATTCTCTCTGATAGCCAGAGCGCAATAAAAGCTCTGAATTCAGTACAGATCAAGTCAAAGCAAGTATGGGAATGTCTTCAGAGCCTCAATGAACTGGCAAAACACAACAAGGTAACACTTGTGTGGGTGTCTGGACATAGAGGAATAGAAGGTAATGAAAAAGCAGACCAACTTGCCAGACGAGCTTCTGAACTACCATTCATAGGCCCAGAACCATTGTTTGGTATAAGCAAAACCCGATGCGGAAACCTAATAAATGAGTGGAAGAAAACAAAACACCAAACATATTGGGACCAAATCGAAGGGCATCGACACAGCACAGCCATGGTGAGGCATTTAAGCCAAACACTGACGGCTGACACTCTCAACTTGAACAGACCTAAGATACGCATACTTACCGGCTTACTAACCGGACATTGCGGCCTTAGGAAACACCTGTACACCATGGGAATAAAGAGAGAAACCGTGGAGTGCAGACTTTGTGGTGACGAGGAGGAAACATCTTCTCACATCATCTTTGAATGCGATGCGCTGTATAACAAGCGCTATAGAATATTCGGACAGACCAACCTAGAAATAGGCATGAATCCGAAACACCTAGCAAATAGATTACTAAACCTGATAAAAGACACAGGCCTATTTAACTAGGAACTACTGACGACAGAATAATACAATAGACCCCAGATGGTCTCAGTGTTAAGGGTCACCCTCACGGGTAAACCCTGAATCTGGCTCGTCAGCCTCAAACCAACCAACCAACCAACCAACCATCCTTGTTGCAGTTGTGATTGTGTTCTATTCTTGGTCATTGCTCCCCAATAGGGTGTTTCATCAGCACGGCTAACCGGGGGCTGCAAGTTTGTTTGATTATTACATAATTATTAATTATTTTACAGCCCAATAGGTGGGACTCCATGAAGTGTATATTTCTATTATCGGCTATTATGTCTCTGTCTCTTTCAGGAATTCAGCAATCATGTCCTTTCATTCCTCCTGTCGACAATAGAATTCCATGGTACACAGACGGGTCAATTCTGTTTCTTATTAGCAAGATTGCTACCATAGCAAGACAATTTTCACAGCAAAATATATTTCAGTTTTGTAGAAGGCTTGAAAAAATATCGGTAGATGTTGGTGCCACATCATCTCCTGCCAATAAAGCAATGTAGATATCAAGCCTTCTCCAAAATTGAGATATATTTTGCTGTGAAAATTGTCTTGCTATGGTAACAATCTTGCTGATGAGAAACAGAATTTGCCCGAGAGTTCCGCTTCAGGTTCTTGGTTTCTTTAGCCCCATTCGTTTGCATCGAGGTGCAGCACTTTTTAGTATAATTTACACCACATTTTGAATCGAGTGTAGCTGAGTGCAGTTCAAACAAAGGAATGTGTCAAATTAATTTGCAAACGAACACTAAAAATCGAGTGTAAATTACACCAGGTGTAGGAAAGTGCTACACCTCGATGCAAGCGAATAAACCTATTGCATATTGCAGGTACAGTTGTGTGCATAAAAAAGTCGTACAGCAATTAAAAACTATTGTGAGCCAGACTTGACAGTCTTAATTAAATTATCGACTTTGACAAGTACAGTCAAAATTCAAACTAATTTTGTCAACAACGCGCTTTCAAATTTTCTTTTAGCTCAATTAGTTAGTGCAATTCAATGCAATCAGTGCAATGCCACGGTTACTCTATATATATACTGACAGGGTTACCGCGAAACCTCCATTTTGATGACGTCGGAAGAATGCCAGAATCGACAACATAAAACTTATTTTCAAATTTCGAATAGAAGATGGATTGACCAACACACCTTCAGTTTAAAGCACCCAGCGTTTGAAAACTTATAATGCAAACAAAAATAGATAATATAAACATAACCCTAACATAACCCAAATAAACATCTAATTCTCCTTATATGTTGGCAACCATAGCACTCTTTCCTCACCTTACGTCTGGTCACCCGAACTCTGTGAAAGCTGTTTTCCGCGGTAACCCTGTCAGTATATATAGAGTAACCCTATGCAATGCCTTGTACGACTTATTTATGCACACAACTATACGGTACAGGCAGTGTTACAATTCAGAAACTCAAAATTTTACCCACATTCACACCGAAAATAAATTGTACTCAAATCAAACATGTTTCCAAAACAGTCTTGTTTGTCTAAGAGATTGTGCGAATTTTGTGCTTCATTGTCGGTTAATTGAATGTGATTTCGTTGAAGTAAAACAAAATAGTATATTGAACAAGTGATAAAAACGACATAGGTATTTCTCACGAGCGCAGAAGTTTGTTGGCACGAGCCGAAGGCGAGTGCCGCAAATCAAACACGTTTTCTCACAAATTGTACATTGTACTTTTTCTACGGATGCGTTGTTTTCAAGTATTGAAAATTAAAATACATATATAATAATACTTGTATGTCATTAACTCATTTTTATATTTTATTTAAAATAGTAATTAACAGTTATATTTGAACTATTTTGTAAAGTAATTCCTGGTAGGTTGTTTTGTTTCAACATGTTTTCGGTAATTGAAATATTAGCTGCGGTCGAAGTTGAAGTTGATGGGGAAACGTACTGAGCTTCCACAGCATTGTTCTGTTCAGGTTCTAATGGCACTGGAGGCTGAATGGATTCTACTAAACTTTTTGAAATTTTCATTTTGTTAGCTATGAAGTTGTCGATATAAGATTCAGCAACATTGCTGGATTTCCAACCCCCATGGCGTTTTAAAGTTAAAAGATCTGCCCCTGCATTAACTAAAATAGTCGTAGATGACCTTCGGAAACAGTAGCCAGTATATAATTCAGGGTTCGGTAATTGCAAAAATTTCGCTATTTCTTTCGCCATGGTGCCAAATTTATTTATCCCCACAGGCTGTTTCGTACATTTGCTATTTTTGTAATTAAAAAAAAAACGTGTTTCATTTGTGCATGGTCGAAGCTTCACATATTTTTTGTAAATTTGGTAGAATTCTCCTGTGACTGTGAAATTTCTAGGAACCTTGGTTTTAGTATCGGGTAATTTTATTAAAAGGGCCGAATTAAGATCTTCCATGTCATCAATTTTTAATTTTCGAAGTTCATCACAAAACGGCATGCCCCTGTAAGGCCAATAGCTAAAGCAGCCTGAAATCAAAACCAAACATTCATTTTACGATAACAATTTAAAAAATTTCAATTCATACCTTTATCAGCAAATACTTTTCATCAGGTGCATCTTTTAAAAATTGTTGAATTTCTTCAGAAGTTAATGTTTTTGACTGGTTTGGAACATATTTTTCAGATTTGCGTTTTAAAAATGCACGTAGTTTTACGTATTTTGATATATCAACACAGTTTTTAATCATTAAGGTACTCCTCAGCATCGAGTACTGAGACCATAATGTTGATGATTTCAATCTTCTTGACAACTCTTCAAAATGAACTAACAAGGTATTTTCGGAACAAGAATTTACCTTGGCTTTCATTTTCCAGTCCATAAAGTTTCTGTAAGCCATTTCATATTTTTCTCTTGATGTGCTTGATAGCAAATTATTGCAAACATCTATTGCTTTCTGAATAATTTCTGGTGGTGTATTTTCCGACTCTAAATCTTCGTATTCCATTATATTCAATATTTAATGAATCTGAACTGTTTATATTATAACAAATAACAATAAAACTATTTTCGTTGGGTAAGTTGACAGCAATAAAATTATGCAGTGCTTCGGTTTTGTTGTTATAGAAACGCTTACAATGGGCTACTTGGATATTGCACGCGAATCGTCGGCGTAGCGTTGTCAACGTGGAGAACGTGTCATATCAATCTGACATATAACAATTCATGACTGACTTGGTTATTTCTCACTGTGAGAAATTATTTCTCACCGTGAGAAATTATTTATCACTGTATTGGCTGATATTTCTCACTGCGTGAGAAATCTTTCGTTTTGAACGTCTGAAAGCGATGAGAAAAGTGGCATATTGTATAGCATCCGTAGAAAAAGAACTCTCTCTGACGGACCGGTCACTTTTGGATGAGGAACAATTGGTTTCGTGCACAAGTGACTGACCCTGGAGGTAAAACAAACTCAATCGTAGAAAAAGAAATAACCTCACTTTTTCATTCCGGTTCGTTTGCTGTTATCCTATTTTTAAACAATTTGTGAAAATTTTTGATTTTTTTATTGATAAACCGACCATTAGGTTCAACAGTATGGCTCTGAAGACAGAGTGGTTAGAATAGCCAACTAACTTTATAACCGAAGCGCGACTGGAGTTGCTTATCGGATTAAAAACTGAACCAATTTTAACTAACGAATACATTCCGTTTCACAGTTGTTTCTCCTGACTATAAACAGTTGTTCCTCTGAAAAAGTAGTTGCTTTCATTAATATCTCTCTATTCAGGTTGGCACTTAATTTAAATTTATTAATTTGAAATTAAACTTAAGATTTCCAAACTGTCTGTCTTTATGTTAGCTTGTGCCCGTGAAGTTTCTTCACGACTTATTTTTTTTTGTCTGTATGAGAAGACAGTGTATTTGTAAGCACTTTTCATTTACGATCCGAAAGTTAGGTTAGGATCATTCAGTCCTTTTTCCTTTACTATAAATACATTTTCTGTCAAACAATTTAGCAAACAATGATCCTTGTAACTGAAATGAAAAAAATATAATAAATTGGGTAAATCATCATTAAGTATCTAAATTTGGCCTACACGTCCTCTGCAGTAAATATTTCAAGGAAGTTTAGTTGTGAAGATGACTCCGCGAAAACGTTTTCAACTCAACTGAAAAATTACTTACTGCTTAATTGAATCTCACAAGGTCGCTTTACCGTCGGGAAAACGATTAAAAGAACTTAAACGTTTTCAGAACATTATTCCCATTCTCAGAATATTTACTACTTGTAGTCGGTTGAGTAAACGTTATGACAACGTCGTAGCTTGACTAATGTCATGTTCAACGTTAAAACAACGTTGACCGGTGGTTTAGAGAGCGTCGTTTCATAAATGACTAATTTCTACACCAACTACAACGTTAATTTTGTTGTATTATGTGGTTGTCGTCGCCAAAATGCTACTTGGGAAGTTGTCGCGAAAAGCATTCTCGTATAAAAAAATATATTGGTGATCAGCTGCCAAATTCCATAAAGCCCGTAGCTCACGTTCAAATAGTTCTTTCAAGTGATGTAATTTCCATTGGTTCGTTTCACAAACATTTAAATAAACCACTAGTAATGATGATTTATTCAAGTGTGTATATATGAAGGAGAGTTGGCATCGGATAAAATCCATTTCTCACAGATGGTATAATTTATATAAGTATGATTATATGATATATGATGAGTATGATTATACAGGTTGATAAATAAATTGCGCATTTGTAACTTTTATACGTAGAAGCAAGTATTTGAGATGATTTGCTTTCTTTTCAAATTGTTCTAATTTTCCCAATTATCTACACCCACCCTACAAATGTTCTCATTGGTGTTGCAGATCACTCATCTGGAAGTCTGGTAGATTAGAACTGTTGCATTCTGCACGAGGGGTACGCCATCCATAACTATTAGATTGTACTAATATAATATTATTATTATAATATTCTTGCCATAAGCAGTAGTGTATCTATTCCAAAAAAAATTGGGAGCAGGAAGGTAATGTGGATACTGACACTGAAAAATTGATGGAGAGGGATGGAAGGGTTTGTTATATATTTGTTTCTTTTTTTAATAATTATAAGAAAACTGGGCGCAGAGCGCCAAGAAAAATGTTGGGTAGGGAAGGTAATTGATGGAAAAGAGGAAGGTAATGGTAATTAATGGGGGTCACTCACTTAATTTTGTTTGTTTTCTCTATTTTTCAAAACATTTCAAAACAAAAATTTCAGCAATAACTTTTTGTAGTACTAATGAGTACAATGAAATTGTTCGTCACACTTTTCCATATCTTATTCAGTTTTTGAGGTTTTGATGATTTTATAAAAATTATTTCCAAGTCCAGCCTTTTTTTTTGATTTTATTTTTTTCCCGCTCTGTTAATAAATTCGAAGAAATCAAATTCAGAGGATCGATAGAGTTCATTAAGAGATATTTTTTAAAAGAAGTAAATTTCCAAGTTATTTTTAGTTCTGGAGATATACCAATTTTTCCGTTTTTTTATATTTCCTGTACTATTAATTTAATCGAAAAAAATGTAATATTTTTTGCAGCTTTTTCGAAGGCGATCAAAAAAGGTATCGTGTAAAATTTTCAGCTGTTTTCTAAATATCCTATATTTTCAAAAATGAGAACTTCCATTTTCGGAAAATTGGGTTTTTCACCATTTTCCGATTTTTTTTCAAGAAAATTGTCACTATGGGATCCGTTTATTTGCTCAAGCTCTATCTACAGTATATTTGAAATCCCGATTTTCTTCATTGGTTTAGCCACAATAGGTGCTAAAAAAAAAGTGCATTTTTCGGAAAATCGCCCGGGAAATCGTTATGCATTTTCCGATCCTCCTCAAAACCGCTATCTCAGATCGCGTGAAAAACAGGAAAACCCCCTTAAAAGTTTTCCGAGTTTCCCGATCGCGGATTTTTTTTTCGAGATACTTTTTTGATTTATTGATGTGGTTCAAATTTCAAAGTGATATGTCCAAGGGTTCGGAAAATATGAAGGTTGAGCTGTTCACGGACAGACCTGCAGACAAGCAGGAAAAAAACAACAAAAAAAATATTTTTTTTTAATTTTTCATTTCTTCATGTCTAAGTATATCTATTTTTACATTCATGGGGAACATTTTTGGCTTATAAAAAATTGTTCCATCTCTTCAAATAAAAAAGTTAGTGCCCCCCTGTAAATTATTTTTTGTTTTTTTTGTTTTTTCCTAATTTTTAACAAGGATCAATTTCTTTTTTGAACTGTGGCTCTATCTCTTCAAATAAAAAAATTAGCCCCCCTCTATATTCTCTCACTCTTATCATGAATTTTATAATTTTTCCACGAAAATCAGCTGTTTTTTCGTTTATTTGTGAGGTAAATTACGTGACTTTTTTGTAGGCCCAGTCAACTTTTCGATATCTCGTTGGGTTTTCGAGTTTTGGACAATTTTGGAGAGAAGGTGATTTTTTTTTTTCCGCATTTTTTCCACCTTTTTATTTAGTTGGAAAAAAACGGTTTGGAGATATTCTAAGGCATGTGTTGCGGATTCGATGCACTTAATTTTTTTTCATTACCTCTATTAGTACGGTCAATATTTCAATTTTCCAGTTTTTTTAACTCTCCCGAACTATTGATTTTGGGAAAAACATTTAAAAAAAAAATTGATTTTCCAAAGGCGGTCAAAAGGTGTCCCAGTAATTTGAAGAAATATCGACCATTTCCGAGTAATTTCGTACTATCCGAAATTCAATTGTTTTTTTTTTCATATATTTGTAATATTCCCTGTTTCTCGATCATTTTAGAGAAAATAAGAGTTGTGATTTGTTCTTATATTCGTGCTCTACCTAATACATTTTTCAGAATTCAATTTCGATCATTGGTTTCGTTGTTTTTTGTGTTTAAGAATATCGAAATTTTTAAAAAAATTCCCGGAAAACCCGGTTATCATTTTCCAATCAATCACAAAATTCACAGCCTTCTATAGGACATATTGAAGTATATCTAGAAGAAATTTTAAAGGATTCGAATCAATTCCTGAACCATAGTATCGAGAAAAATAGGAACTTGAAAAAAAATCCCCGTACATTTTTCCGGATTTTCCGATCGCCAAAAAAAATCACGTGACAAATACTGTCATCGAGTTGATAAAATACTTCAAAGTCCCAAACGATATCTTTGATAGTTCGGAAAATATATCGTTTTAAAAATTCTCGACGGACAATTTTTTTTTTATTTTTTTCAGTTTTTTCATCTTTCATAGTTTCAGAGAAGGATCATTTACCCGTTGGAACCATCTCTCTATTTCTCTAAATTAGACCCCCCTACAGGTCCAAGTTATTATTATTATTGTGAAGGAATGTTCCATGACTAGACACATGTCAAGTCAGATGTCACCGATGTCAGTTATGAAAGTGACATCATACAATAAAGCAGTCTCAGACAGGTCGTCGTATTATTCGGATCACAAGTCCGCTCCTCTCTCCTACTTGTGCATGTGCACCCATCACATGGCGCTGCGAACAAAAGTTTAAAATTGGCAAATAACTCTGCCATCGTTGTATATTGTGAAGATTTTGTGGAATAATTTTGGGACAATGGATTATCGAGGTATTCAGCAGTTAGTATTTTCCGGAAATGTGGCAGAGAATTGGAGATTTTGGAAACAGAAATTTGAAGTATATCTAATTGCAACAGAGCTGAATTTGAAAAACGAGGAGTTGCAATGTGCACAATTATTGACCCTGATAGGGGACGAGGGGATAAGAATTTACAATACCTTGAAGTTTGAAGAGGCAGATAAAAATAACATAAAGAAGCTGATAGAGAAGTTTGACGTCTATTTTTTACCGAAGAAAAATGTAAATTTTGATAGATATTTATTCTTGAAATGCAAACAACAAAAAACACTCTGCGTAAATGTATACTAGATGGTAAAGATCCGTATTTAGCTTTGCTAGATTTAAGAAACACGCCCACCGATGGAAAACACAGTCCTGTCAATATACTTATGTGTAGAAATCTAAAATCTTTGTTGCCTCTAACGAATAAAAATTTACAGTCAAAAATGTATGATAAAAATCAGTACAGTCAATTTTTGAAAAAATCACAAAACAAGCAAAAATTCTACTATGATAGAAAAACAAGACCACTACGTAATCTACTTGTAAATGAGACCGTTATGGTACAAATAATTCCAAAAGGTATTTGGCATGAGGGTGTTGTCTCTGAAGTATTGGGTAATCGAGCATATCAGATTTGCCTTAAAAACGGTAGGACTTATGTAAGAAATCGCAGGTTTATAAAACCATTTCAAACAAAAAATAATATTCAAAATTTTAGTAATGAAAAAACAACTTTAGGAAATAATAGTTTTGCTCAAAATCTAACATCAAATATGACTGACAACTTTGATAGCTCTCACAACAATTGTTTTAGTCAACAGTTCAGTCAAACTTCATATATGAGGAGCTTAAAAATGTCAAAAGCTATAACAGTTGATGTAGACCAAAATTCGCTTTCAGCATATGATTCTCTAAATTCTTCAAGATCAGATAGGAGCGTAAATAATGATTATTTACAAAGCGACAATGATTGTTCTGTAACTGATGACGATTTGCAAAATGACAATGATAATTGTACTATTAATAGTAAAATTGACGCTCATAATAGAGATAGTTTAGGTAGTGGTGACAATCAAAATTCTTGTGAAAACAGTTCGGAAGATGTTTCAAAAAGTTACTCAAGCACTACTTCTAGTCCTTATTGTAATACAGATTCTAGTTTCATCTCGACTTCAAGTGAACCAACATTGCTTCCAGAAAATTTTACAACAAAATCTGGCAGAAAAATTAAAAAACCAGCTAGATATTTGTACTAAAATTTTCTATAACTATTACATAATAGTAAATGTCAAATAAATTTTAATTGTAAATTTTTTTTTTATGAAAGTAAATTTCACACAAAAGAAGGGGAGATGAAGAAATGTTGCTAATGCCATTACAATCTTATAAATAAATATGTCTTGTATACAAATATTAAGAAATGTGATAAATGTAGTTTTTAATTTTATGTAACTGTAGAGTGAAGTGTAATATACCCTAAATGTTAAACATTGAATATCTGTAATAAATAATATTGTACAAACAAAAGAAAGGGAGATGTGAAGGAATGTTCCATGACTAGACACATGTCAAGTCAGATGTCACCGATGTCAGTTATGAAAGTGACATCATACAATAAAGCAGTCTCAGACAGGTCGTCGTATTATTCGGATCACAAGTCCGCTCCTCTCTCCTACTTGTGCATGTGCACCCATCACAATTATTATTATTATTATTTTGATTTTTTTCTATTTTTCGATAAGGATCATAGTCCCGTCGGATTCGAGGTTCTATCATGAAAAATAAAAAAGTTAGGCTCCCTCTGTATTTCTCTGTCCATAGGAATACTACTTCTCTAAAGATCCTAGTATAATAATTAAATACTTTCGTGTACAGACTTCTTCCAACTAACTTTCCAAATGAAAATTAACTTCAGCCTTTGACTAAGAGATGGCAGCTGAGTATAAGTTGAAATTTTCAATTACTTACCGTCGTGTTTTTCACAGAAAAAAGGCGAATTTTCTGAAAACTCGTTTTACTAGATAATTTTGATTATTTCGCCAGATAAGATTACTTCTGGATCATCCTCAGAGAATACGAAGGCTCTAGGAGAAAGTTGATTTTTTCAAAAAGTCACTTTGAACTTCTTTTCAAAAAGTTTCACCTCTCAGAACTGCATTAAATCTGTAGTACAGGAGGATCATGGAATGTGGATTCCAGAAATGCATTCAGTTCCGCTGTATCTATTATAGTTTTTGAATAATCGTGTTTTTTCATTAAAAAAACTGGATTGTTTGGAAAACTCGTTTTTCGAGGTAATTTCGGATATTCCGTTAGTCAGAATGGCTTCTAGATCATCCACAGAGAATACGAAGGCTCTAGGAGAAAGTTGATTTTTTGGCATGTTCAAGAAAGAAGTCTTTTGTCCTGGTTAGAGGAAAAAAGGAGTTCAACTCCATACCCTTCAAATTAAAGACCTTTTACGATGAGGTAGCGATTAATTATTTCAGATTTATTGAATGTCTGCAACAAGTGTTCCTTTTGGAGAACAATTCGGAAAAAGGTCAAGTCACACATTTGGGTTTCTGCTTCATTTCAAGCCGGAAGGAGTAAAACTAATTTTGAAAGTGTCTAGCAGGACGGACTAATTCAATAATTTCACAAGTAACAAATAAAACTACTTGTTACAATGTAAATGAAAATGAAAATATGGTATGGATAGTTATTGTATTGTTCACAATTACACAGAAAAACATTTTTACACATTTCAAGCCAGTGAATTATCTTGATTGTTCCCCTCTTTGATTTGGAGTAATGGCTTCAAGTTCTAGAAGAAATCAAAGAAAGGTTTGCCTGGATTAGAGCTTGAATATTGTATTAAATAAATAACCATACAATAATATAAAACTGTATTTTGGCACAGACACTCATTGTATAAATAACTGTGTAAATATTATAATCACAACATTAAATATTAAAATATTAAGAGGCACTAACATTTAAGGTACATTATTCGGAATGAGTTATCCTTTTTGGGTATTTTATGAATTAAACGAAAAACTCTTTCTTTAATTTTGGTATATTCATAGCACCAGGTTCATATTGAGTACTGCTTCTTACTAGTTTTGTCTTACCAGACCGCTGAAAATGAAATACAAGTCAGATATCATTATAAACAACTTCTGAATCAAATAAGTTTGGTGTATGGCATGGCAGTGAAATCACAACTGTACAATACATTACAACATCTATAAGCATTAAGAATTTTCAATTGTCCCATTTCTGAGAATCTGTCAACAGTACATTGATAAACTGTCGTAAAATAGGTATTTTTAAGAGTAAGAAGAAACACATTATGTCAGACTCGGACTAAAATTAAGGAGCTTGTGAAAAAATAAATTCTTTTCGGCAACTTTGTAACATTCCATATTCCTAAATTCAAGAGTTCTTTTGCGATTTTCAGTTTCAGTATTTGGCGATAACTTTGAGTACATTTTCTTCTTTCCCCTAGCTTCTCCGCATTTCAGGTTTTGTTGTACATCTCTCAAGGATACACTGAATACTATAATATATAAATGGTGTGATAGGAACCATTAAACCCCCAAAAATGGTCATAGTACAGTGCACCAGGAAAAGCCAGCTGGAATGTTCAACAACTCCTTCCATCAACGGTGTAACATTCTTTTTGCAAAATATCTGAGTTACCCTTGATGAAAAGGTGAACTGGAACTCACATCTCGAAACGATTATCCGAAAGCCTAGACTATCATTATATGGACATGTGGAAGAACATGGAGCAAGTCACCAAAACAAGTATACTGGCTGTACCTTTATGACCAATGATTATGAATGTATTTGTAATCTAGTGTAACAAAGGCCAACAAACATTTGCCCAGGCTAAACTTAATGGACTGCAGACAAACCTGGCGATAACAAAAGCCATTCGCTCCATACTAACAGAAGCAATAGGATTACTTCATCTCCACGTAGTTCTGGAGAAAGGCAAGATGGGCAACATACAGACTCTACCAAGCGGCCATTAGTCAAAAACTACCAACTATACTAGACTTCCTACAGTGTGGTCTTCCCTGTAAGAGAAGACTGGATTCGAAACAACGTTCACTGGGCCAGAAACAGTAAATGGTTTGGTGTACAGGGTATTCCAAACTAAATGACCTATTATACGTTTCTTGAGAATGAACACAGATATATAATTCAAATTTTGCATCACATGATAGGAGACTGTAATCCAGCTAATAAAAATGATTTCACTATTGCAGTGTTGCTACATCTACTAGTAACGGATATCAATGTAATTATCCTTTTTTTATCCAACTTATGATTCTGAATAAGTTTTACTGAACATGTCTAACACTTATCTCTTATCGTTTCTTGAATATATGTATTCGTTCATTTATGGGCCAGCTCAATTTGGGATATATGAGAAATTAGAACTAAAGTACCTAGAGAGAAATTGGTAAAACATAAATAATATACACACATAAAAAAGCAAACAAGTCGGGATCATTCAAGGAATTGGCCAGATGAAAGGTTTTTGGGAAATAAGAATTGAAGGCATAATCATACCTGTGGAAAGAAACAACGAATATTTGTGACTGCCTAGTTGTACGACAAGGTACACACAAATTTATTTCTGATAACAGTTCAGGACAGTTTCATTCATCATTAATTATATTGACCAGCAATGTATGATCTTGTTTTTCTTTCTAACTTGAAGAGGGGAAATATTTAAATAGTGTTCCATTTGACTGTACTCCCAACTCAATCAACTTGAACATTAAAAGCAATGAGTTTTACTCGATTTATTTTATTCTAGTAAGTGTGGCGTCCAAACAGAAAAACAGTTATCAAGCTGTCTTCATCTCTTTGATCAGCAGTAAAAATTGTTAACTGTTCGTACATTGGTAAAATCGTGGGTGGTCGTTTTAATGAAAGCAAGCATTTCCTTGCTCGAATAACAACCAAGCATAGAAATATATTTCTATGCAACTAAGCCACTTCAATACTAAGTCACCAATTCCTTATAATTCAAGTATAGCTATAAAGTCCGCCATAAAGTTAGTTACATTTGGGAAAAATTTTTGTTATTGAAATTTCTGAAAAAATCCAATGGCGGTTCGTTCCTGCATATCCGACAATTGAAAAATCCGTTTCAGCCTATATCACGTGACCTCATGTTCGGCGGGAACTTCTAAAAAAGTTGCCTATGAAAAAAAAAATCAAAAATACCTATTTATACCTAAGAAAGTACACTCTTGTTTTATCTGAAGACGGCTTCAATAAGCTGAATCAGATAAATTTTTTGTGACATAGACATTTTGCTAATTATGAGAACAGGATTTAGTCTTGTCACTAGATGTAGTCATGCCCTGTTATTGATGCACATGAGCTTATTTAATATTCTCAAATTTAATATTTGTAATTGAAACTTAATAAATTTAATATTGGTTAGCTTTAGGTTAAGTAAGTAAAGATGAATAATGTATTATTGAGGTGGCCGTTTGATCGGGCTTGACAAACTATTCCGTTGGGGGAGCTACCAGTCATTCTAATCAATATTAATCCAAGTATTCAACCGTGAATAGAAGGAATGCAATCAAAATTAATTTCTACTATGCAAGATCGGTCTACAAAGCGGTGTTGTCAGATGAAACATTTAGTCTCCATTAATTTTATTATTATTATCAATTCATAATTCTGGTTGACTGCTTGAATACTTTTAGATAGACGTAATTTCCGACAAAAGTAATATCGAATAATTATCTTAAAATATCAATTCGGATGTTTTGTAGTACAGAACTGGATAAAGAGACAAATATGATGTCAAAGATTTTTATTTTAATAAATGCTTGGCAACATGCATTTGTATGGACATGAAACAAAGATATCAGGAATGTGGAAAATTTGGGAATTCCTTGTTAAAATTTTTGTTTCAGTGTTCTTGTCATTTGTGTGGTTTGTGAAGTGCGTTATAGAGGGTGTGTTATTTATTAAAGTTGGATAAAGTTTTTAAAAAATGTTGAGATCGGATAAGTAAAATGTGTGATCAATGTAATCAATGTATATATTTCTTATTTCTCAATCATAATGGTGAAATAGTTATTTGTATCACAAGGCAGAAACTGCATTGAATGCGAGAAATGTTTGAGGGCTTGAGGCCTTCAGTTGAGAAAACTTACAGAATGTGATATACACAGAGTGTCGCAGAAGCCATATTTCAATTCTTTTCATTTATTTCTCTATGACGAAAAGAGGACTACATCAGTCTTATTTGTTTGTATTCGCCTGAGGGTGGGCAATGAGTCTTTCCAGTAAATTCGGCACTTCTCATTCCCCACAACGGACTCAGTATCCCCCGGAGCATGAAGCAACACCGGTGTCTCGTCTATACCGTAAGAGTGTCTTAGATGGTAGTACAATACTCGTAGAGCCGCGTTATTGTTGAAAATTAGCACGAAATATTGTAGGGCTATATATGTTTTAAGTTGGTCACATTGTTAATAAATCAATGATAGTGGTAACCATGTATGTATTTATGGTAATCTATATTATCCTTATTAAAAGTCAGTCTGTGCTGAGAATTCGACTAGTGCGTTTCACTTTATTTAACAGGTTATGGGCCCAGGCCGCCATTTGTAAAAATTAGTGAAAAAGTTTTAAGTTTTTTTAGTAAAGCACAAGTATGGCTTATTCTAACTATATAGTAAATGTCATTAAACTCAAGGGACGTGAAAACTATCCTAATTGGGTGTTTGCAGTTGAAAATTTCCTAATCTTAGAAAAACTTTGGAAATGTCACAGAGGTGGTTGCTGATGATGACGCCAAGGCCAAAGCGAAGATTATTTTGACGATCGATCCATCGATTACATTCATATCAAGGAGGCAAAAACGACAGTGGAACTCTGGACAAAATTGAAATCGTTATTTGACGACTCTGGTTTTACTAGGAAAATTAGTTTACTAAGGAACTTGATTTCTACGCGGTTAGAAAACAGCGACTCGATGGCGAGTGATGTAAACCAAATTGTGGAAACCGGTCAGAAGTTACGATGAGGAACTGGTTTTAAAATTGACGATGAGTGGATCGGCTCGTTGTTGTTAGCCGGTTTGTCTGAGGTTTACACCAATGATAATGGCGATTGAACACTCTGGGATCGCCATTACCACCGATTCCATAAAAACGAAGCTCCTGGATATGGAAAGTAATGTTGGTAACACTGGCAGTGCATTTGCTTCCAGAAGTTTCAGTAATGGAAGTAAACAGAAAGATGGCAACACTGATAAAAATGATAAAATCAAGAAAGATCTGAAAGATGTCAAATGTTACAGATGTAAGCTGAAGGGACATTTTAAAAGTAAATGCCCGAATCCAGAATATAATAAGAATGATTCGAAATCCAGATCATCCAATGCTTTTAGTGCTGTTTTCTTGAACGGAAGTTTCAACAAGAGAGATTGGTATGTGGATTCTGGTGCTAGTGTCCACTTGACCGCCAATAAAAATCTACTGGAAAATATTCTGCAAACAAACACAAAAGAGATCATGTTAGCGAATCAAATGAAAGTCCCAGTCACATGTTCAGGTGATATAAAGCTAGAAACAATAGTTGGAAATGACTCGTTTGACATAACAATGAAAAATGTGTTATATGTTCCTGATTTGACCACAAACTTACTATCGGCGAGTCAACTAGTCAAAAATGGAAATACAATTAAATTTGAATCCAACTGCTGTAACATATAAAACAAACAATGTGAACTTGTAGCCACAGCTGATCTGAAAGATGGAGTCTATAAACTGAACATTGCTAATTTGGGAAGTTGTTTGTTGACTGTAACAGAAACAGCTGATCTCTGGCATCGGAGATTAGGTCATATCAACAGTGAATATCTGAACAAGATGAAAAATGGAATAGTAGAAGGACTAACCTATTCAGGCGTGGCCAATATAAAGAAACAAAACTGTGAGTTTTGTTGTGAAGGAAAACAGTTGAAGCTTCCATTTTCGACTGGAGGATCTAGAGCCAACAGTTTCCTAGATTTTATTCACACAGATGTATGTGGGCCAATGGAAAACAAGTCCATCGGAGGATCTAAATATTTTCTCACTTTCCAGGATGATTTTAGTAGGATGGTATTTGTGTATTTCTTGCAAACAAAGAGTGAAGTTTTTGATTATTTCAAAAAATTCAAAAGCTTTGTAGAAAACCAAAAAGGCATGAAAATCAAAACTTTAAGATCTGACAATGGAGGAGAATTCTGCAGTAAAGAGTTTGAAATTTTCTTGGCGACTGAAGGTATTTTACATCAGTTGACTAATCCGTACACTCCCCAACAAAACGGGATATCGGAGAGGTTAAATCGAACCATTGTAGAAAAAGCCACGTGTTTATTGTTTGAGGGCAACCTGGAAAAGAGTTTTCGGGGCGAAGCAGTGAATACTGCAGTGTACCTAAGAAATAGGTCAATTGACGTAGATTTGAAGAAAACGCCTTATGAAATATGGACAGGTGAGAAACCAAATCTCAGTAATATCAGAATATTTGGCAGCATAGTAATGGTGCATGTTCCTAAGAAGAAACGTCTGAAATGGGATAAGAAGGCTGAGAAACACATTCTTGTCGGTTATGGTGACAACATCAAAGGCTATAGAGTCTATAATCCCACAAAAAACTTGGTTATGACTAGTAGGGATGTTGTTATAATGAAAAGCGTGAAAGATGATTATGAAAACGTCACTGTGGATAATGATAAAGCAACAAAGAATGATTCGTTTCATAAGACAAATGAAATATTAAGTAAAACATTATCAGAGAACTCAGTTTCAGTGATGATGACGAGGAGTTTAGAGTGAGAAATCAAGAAAACCAAGAAACACAAATACTCAGAAAGTCTAATAGAGTACAAAAACCCAAAGTCTATGAAGACTATGTAACTTATTTAAGTTTGGACGACACAGATAATCTTGAAAGTGATCCAACCACAGTTCAGGATGCATTGTCGAGGTCAGACAAAGAAAAATGGAGACAGACGATACAAGATGAGCTGCATTCTTTTGAAATCAACAATGCCTGGGAGCTGGTAAATGTTCCTGATAATAGCAGAATAGTGCAGTGCAAGTGGGTGTTCAAGCGTAAGCTTGATTTTGAAAATAATGTGCAATATCGAGCTCGTTTAGTAGCTAAAGGTTTTTCGCAGAAACCGGGTGTTGATTTTCGTGAAACTTTTTCTCCTGTTGTGAGATTTTCTACATTAAGACTGTTGATTGCTCTGTCAGTTAGACTGCACTTAGAAATTGTACATTTAGATGTTACTACTGCCTTTCTAAATGTTTTTTTGGAAGAGAAAGTGTATATGGCTTTACCGGAATGCCTTGATATAAATGAAAATACAAATAAAGGTCTTAAACAGGCTTCTAGTGCCTGTTACGAAAGGGTAGATATTTTTCTAAAAGAATTAGACTATAATAAATCTAAATTAGAACCATGTATATATTTACAAAGATTGATAGGAAACGTACTACATTAGTTGCATTGTATGTAGATGATTTTTTTATTTTTTCAAATTATAAAATTGAAACTAACACACTGAAAACCAATTGGGTTCTGTTTTTAAAATCAAAGACTTAGGTCCTGTAAAGAAGTGTCTTGGTATGAGAGTAAATTTGGATAGAGAAAACAATGTTATAACTCTGGACCAAGAACAATACATAAACCAAAATTTGAGAAGGTTCAATATGTCAAATTGTAAGGGAATTCGCACACCTTTGGAACCCAATGTAAATCTTGAAAAAGTTGATGTTTCTAAAGCTGAGATTCCATATCAACAATTGATAGGCAGTCTAATGTATCTCGCTGTGCTGACTAGACCTGACATAGCTTATTCTGTGAGTTACTTGAGTCAATTTAATACATGTTTTGATGATTCACATTGGAAACAAGCTAAACGCATACTAAGATACTTGCAAGAAACAAAAAATTTTGGTTTAAAATTTTCTAAAGATGATCTGGATTTACAAGGTTTCGTAGATGCAAATTGGGCCACTGATTCAAATGATCGAAAATCTTATACAGGTTTTTGTTTTAAGCTTTCTGGTTCTTCAGTGTCGTGGGAAAGCAAAAAAACAGAGAACTGTTGCACTCTCAAGCACTGATGCCGAATATATGGCAGTCTCTGATGCTGCGAAGGAAGCGATTCACCTAAGAAATTTTTTTATGGAATTGTTAGGTACTTATAACTCTATTTAATGATAGTCAAAGCACCCAAAAGCTTTCTGTAAATCCAATGTTTCATAACAGGTCTACGTAAGACATCATTTTAAAAGAGAGGCATTAAATGAAAATTTGTTGAAAATTGAATATTTACAAACTGCTAATATGCCTGCTGATATTCTTACAAAAAGTTTATGTTCTATAAAACATTATAAATTTATGGATTGTTTAGGAGTTGTTAAAATAAAGCGATATTTTGATTTTGATTATTAATATTTTGTGCTAGTGGGAGTGTTGAAAATTAGCACGAAATATTGTGGGGGTTTTAAGTTGGTCACATTGTTAATATATCAATGATAGTGGTAACCATGTATGTATTTATGGTAATCTATATTATTCTTATTAAAAGTCAGTCTGTGCTGAGAATTCGACTAGTGTGTTTCACTTTATTAAACAGTTATGCCTGTGGATATAGGCTGAGACCGCATATGCTGGAGATGCTGACAGCAAATGCATGACTCGTTTTTTCTACAATTTTTTTGTTACTGTATTTCAAGGATTCCATGTCTAACCATTTAAAAAATTTCATTTAATACGCAAATTACTCGACTCCTCGAAAGTTCCGCCTCTGCTTACCTATAATTCATTCATTGTGAAGTGTCCTTGATCTTGATTTGCTTGTTTATTCTACAATTGAAAATTTTTCAAAAAAAAAAAAATATTTATTTTAGATTTATTGATTCCAATATTATGAAATACAAATTATGTCATCATTACGTGACACTGACGACTCATTCCTTGGTCGACTACTTTTTTCTATAATTGTTTTCCCGTATACATGGCTACAACCCTCTTTTATTATTTCAATTGTACAATTTTTGCTGTGAAATCTATGTACCCTCGATGACTTCATAAAATCCTTCGATACTATAGTGACTCTTATTTCAACATCCAATGTTATTTACGAAATGAACAAAATATGTTGAACTGCCCTGCATGTGAACACATACACGCCTATGATGTTACAAAATCTGCCATTAAAATCGCTGAACCCGAATTCGTCATGTCCTATCCTATTCTATAATGTAGTGCTGTGCTTGTTTATTGTGGACAAAACCTTATTCCGGTTCATTCATGTTTGTTTACTTAGTATTTTTATTGTGTTCAATGACTTTCTGGCGCTATCTATCTGCAAAATGCTGAAGTTACCAAGTCGCTTAAAACTCAATAAGTTTAATGTTGTATATAGTTTTCACAAAAATTTGATTAGTTTTGACCCAAATTTATGTGATTCAGCTGATTAAAGCTGTTTCCAGATAAAACAAGAGTGTATAATGTTTCTCAGTAAGGGTAGAGGAGTAAAATTGTATTTTCGATTTTTTTTTCAATTTTGTTCAAAATTGGTACATGGGGTCCTCATTGCATTTCAAACATATATTCTTAATAAAAATTTTCGAT
This sequence comes from Chrysolina haemoptera, assembly GCA_958298965.1. NCBI lineage: Eukaryota > Metazoa > Arthropoda > Insecta > Coleoptera > Chrysomelidae > Chrysolina > Chrysolina haemoptera. The sequence continues at coordinate 30,432,240 of OY282596.1, forward strand.
ATCTTGTTAATTTGATAAATTTTTCGGCACCATAGACACCTTTTTTGAAATTCCCGCAATATCTGAGGTCACGTGATGTCGCAACGGATTTTTCAGTTGTTAGACATGCAGGAACGAACAACCATTAGAGTTTTTCAGAAATTTCAATAACAAAAATGTTTCCCATATGTAGCCAACTTTATGGCGGACAATGTCTATAGTAAAGAAATTTTTGCATGATGGTTTAATTGTATTAATCCTAGGATGATTGAGATGGTTGCACAAGTATCTATCAAAGTTGAATATTATTTATTATTGACATTCATTCCTACTTTTCTCATTACAACAATGTCACTTTGATTATCTTTGCTTCACATATTTGTGCAAACCTTATCTTTAAAAAATTAACCTAATTTAGTTTTTCCAGGCTTTCATTTAATCTTCAGTATTTAAACTATGCTTTAGAACTGAATATTATGTCACGCTTCCAAATCATCAACTCCAAGAGAGCATGGATGAACACAATTCACAATTAATGGCTTGGATTTGTAATCTACAACTGGTACAGTGTGAAGACCGAAACTTTACAATGTAAACAACTAATCGTTTCTATTTTTAGAAGTCATTCTTATTACACAATATGAAGACAAAAAAAAAATTAATTGTCTAATATCCACATATATTCAATATAAATCAATACTTTATGCTGCTGCCTTCATTCGCATTAATCGCATGTATGCAATTGTTGGTATTTCTAACAAAAAATAACACCAGAATTTAACAATAAATTGGTGTGTGTCAATTTTATTGTTCATTCACTAATGAGTTATTTTGATGAATTTCATTGGACTAAGTAAATTCGCACTTAAAGCTTGAAACATGTAACAAAAATAGTTTATAAGAAATTTATATGGACAAAAAATCACTATAAATATGACAAATAGCGTATGTTGTATTGCTGTTTTGAAAGCTGGTAGTTCTTGGAGAACATATTATTTAATTAATTGTAAGCATTTGACCAGTCGTTCGACAGATTATATCACTTAATAAATATTTGAGGGGTCCTATGACAAAAAAAATATATCTAACGTCAGCCCTTTTCATACACATAATTCTTAGTCATATTTATAGTGTTTGGTGAATTTATCAAGCTTCTGAAATGAAAAAAAACTAACATTTCCAAACAACAAGTGAACCCATTTTTCAACTTTCTAATGAGGCGAGGGTTAGGTTTATGATTGAAATCAAATTATTTCTGTTTAGCACAAACTTAAAAAAAAAAACACCCTAAAAAACAAAATAGAAATTATAAAAATATCTTTCAAACAATAAACTCTTTTTCTGTATGGAAATGCTGTTTAACAAAGGCAATGCAATTGTGGGCTCACGAATTTAAACAGGTTTTGAAAAGATTTCGATAATTTCAAAAAAGAGTTTTGAAAAAACAAGTTCCACTCTACTAACTATTACTAGTCCTAATATTAATTGTGCTTTCAGAAAAGTTCAGTGCATGGAGAAGTGTTTTTCAGCTGATATCTCTTGATTGTCCATGTAAATACCTATAAAACAGAGACAGATCGCCAACCTTTCTTTATAGAGTGTTCAACAGAATTGAACATGTTTGTAAGCGAATCATCTTCGACAAGACGAATGCTCTTCTTGCATAGAAGCTATAAGACTAGGTTCCATATATAATTATAATTAGTTGACTAGAAGTAAAATACTTGTTTGCACGAAACAGAAAACCAAGTTTTTGAGAGGCACGTTTGGCAATGGACCTCACATGGTTTTTTCATGAAAAAGTACTTCTGATGTTAATACTGAGCATTGAAATGGAATATTTCATTGGTATCAATACTCCTGACATAATTACGCTGGCCACTAGCCTAATCGGCCTTTCAAAAGAAAAGACATTTCTGGGTTTTGTTTGCATTTTGTTGCAAGAGAAATGGAGAATAGATCCCTGCTGAACACTAGCATCTAAATTTACAGTGTCGGATGAAACTCAACCATAGACATACCTGTCTGAAAGCTAGATAGCAGCCATTAGATGGAAGCTTGGCTGCCGAACGGGATTAAATGCTTCAAATATATCTAATGAAACAGCCATAATTTTATCATTTGATAGATTGCTGCAATATCTGAGACATGAGCAAGCAGAAATATTTGCTCTTGATAATGCATCCATCGCGTATATGATCCAAATATTTTTCGCATGTCCATTTTATCAGAAAAATCGCGTCAAATTCTTCAATTCTCTACTTACCAGGCGATGGTGGAGACCATCTACCATCTAGGGTTATGCTTTTAGTCGCTTCTTACCATAAGCAGAACCATGGGGCTATTCTTATTCTGACCCCATACACACCCATACAAAAGATCAACAAGATTCACTTTGAGAACAAAGGATTTATACTATTATCCTGTATTTTTGCCATAGGTTGCTTGCAAGCAATAATGAATACTTCTTGTAACTCTAAATTGATAGACTGATTCTGGCATGCTCTTCAAGTTACCTAAGTATAAAATTTTGAACACAGTTTCATCTTTGGAAACTTATAGAAAGCACTCTTATAATTTGGGGAAATTTCCTGGAAAATTTTAAGATTACAACCAGTTCCCAAAAAGGGAAAAAACCTACTCAGCAACTACAGACATATCACACTACTATTCTCAAAAGCATTAACATATTTTTAGTTCTTGGACAGTCATATCTTGATTATTTTCTTCACATGTCAATATGTTAAGTTTTTGGTATTTCAACCAATAACAGCGGGTTACTGTGGCCAATCATTGGGTATTATACTGCCTTCGAACTTGTCAAAATTAATTAGATTTATGAATCAATTCAATCAATATACTTCTATAGATTTCAATTGAAAATGTTTTGTCAAAAATATCTATTTACATGTCAAATTGGTAAAAAAATGTTCTTTCCAAATGCAACTCTTCCTTCAAATTTTATCGGATAATTTTTTATTTTCATCACTCAAACTCGTTTATTTTGCAAACACATTCAAACAATCCGAATTTCGATAAAATCACTCTTCCTAACGGACTCGTGATTTCATCAATGGGTGTTCATATTTTTGCCAAAGAGTTTTCGTGGAAAATAGTGTGACTGTTGAAGCTCGTTCTTTGAAAAAATGATATATTACTGGCAACTTTTTTAGAAAACTATGAGTCTGCTGATCTTGAATGTTCTCCAAATGAAATTAGGATTCTCCAGAGGTAAATCATAGACTGATATCATTCTAGAAGAAGTGTAACCTTCCTGAGACGATTCTTATTGATCAGGAATAAAACGTATCTTGACTGAACAATGAAAGTTTTTTCACATTAAAAGCGTGGAATCATTAAAAATGATGAAAAACAATGCATAAATAGCAGAAGCTGCACTCAAACAACACCAGATTACCTAATGCTCTGTCACCTTTACTCCCCACACCACCAAACCCACATAAAATCGTCTCAATGATATAACGTACAATTCGCTTGTCTTTATCTTTACTCAAATCTTTCCTAACTTGAGCTCTCTTTTGTGCTTCCCTAGCTTGGTCAGCTAAGTAGGTTGGTACAGACCACAGTTTAACACCAGCCTTCAACATTGTTTCCATGATACAGCAACACACAGCCGCATCTTTGATTTGCTTATTCAAATCTTCTTTTGTCAAATGTTTCAGAATCATCTTATCATTATCCCTAAAAAAAAATATTCTCATCAATTTTTTTTTTCAACTAACAGTATAGTATTGTACATCGCGAAGATTGTATTCATGAATTCACATAAGAATAAAATAAACACAGGTGATCAGTATAAGCCACTTTTCATTCCAGTCACTTCTTCAAATTTATGAAATATAAGAAAAACAAATTCTTGACTTGTGTAAAAAAAAATGTATTCTCCGATTGACAGCAAAATACTAATTTTGGTTAAATTTCCTGAGGCGTTTTTTGTGCTGAATGATTTCTTATTTTTGATTTCTTATTTTTGTTTTCTTCCACATTGCATTTTGTATTTAAATAGGTAAGATAAGTATATCAATTATTATGGATGCCTTCTTTTATCTTCACAAACTTCTTCGCAATATGCATGGGTAATGTATATTTTTGTTGTTTTCCATTATTTCTTATCTAATTATAGAGTATTCTCCGCAAGTTTATTCTCCCAAAATCTTGAAAACTGTGATCTTTACTAATCTTAAAAAAATGTACAGAAAATAAATCATTCCTAAACTATGTTAATAAATATAGAACAAAGGTCATACAATTTTCTGAAAAAATATATTACAGAAAAAGACTTTCAGAAGCAAGAAATCAGAGTAGAGAAAACTGCAATTATAAATAATCTGAGAGGTAAATCTGGTCATACTTCCACTCAATCGAATGTGGATCCAAATATGCTAAATGATTACTATTGCTCAGTAGCTGAAAAAATAACCTCTACCATGGAACCACAAAATGACCCAATGTCGTATGTCAGGAATGTTCATTTCGGAGACATTTTGCTTTCTACCGATAAATCGGCATGATTTATATGATGCCTTCAAAGAAATCAGAAAAAAAAATCGTGTGGTGAAGATGAAATATTAATAAATATACTGATAAAAGTGATAAATCTTCGGATGAGGCTCTTGACATCTTATCAGAGGCAATAAATATTTCATTTGCTACAGGCAGATTTCCCTCCAGTTTGAAGTTGTCTGTTGTAATTCCATTATTTAAAAATAATCGAAAAATTAGTGAAAAAACAGATAGGCAGCTTTCAAAACAAATATAAAATTTTGTCACCAAGCCAATTTGGCTTTCAGAATTCTAAAAATACAACCCACTGAGCAAGAAACATCCCCGGGAGGTTTGTTAACGTTATATTTTTGAACCCATGATGACGTACCTGAGAAAATGTACTTTATACGTTGTGAAAACATACTAATATGACGTTATAATATATTATGTCGGCAATAGTACAGCCTTAAAAATCATCGCAACTTCGTTTTATGCTCAACGACTTTTGAGATATCCAAAGAACGTATCAATTCTTGTCACGTCTCATTGATATCATCAAGCTGTTTTAGTGTCAAAAAAAGTACCTAAGAATGACGTTATAAGTTGGAAGTTGACGTAACTGTATCGTTGTCATCTAGTACTTATCATGAATATAAATCGGATTTAAAACGTACCGACTATGTGAATGGTTACGTCATGGTTGCAAATCACTTCCGTGCAAATTACAAGCTCTGTGATTTGTGAAATGGCAAATGACGCGAGACGCAATGACAATAAACTTGGCGCCATTTTTCGGAATTATTCTTTCTTTACACGTAAATTTAGAGCCAACAATTAGTGAACGCCTCAAAATTGAATGTGTATGTTTGTGAAATTGTACCTCGACATTTTTAATAGTTCATAAATTATTATTGGAGTACCTAGTTGCTTTCTATTGAATAGTAAGTGAAAAATAGTCATCTCCATATTAGGTTATGGGGGTTTCAACAGTTCCAAAATCGCATACAATTTGCTAGATAAAGTTATATTTCACCCAAAGTTCAACTTGCAGAGTGGCATGAGATATATGTATGCACTGTGTGCACAATAATAATCTCATGATAGTGGACCAATTTGGATTTCATGAACAAGTGTCTACAATTTTTTTTCATCTTCTATAACAGCCAAATTGTAACACATCTTCGTCAACTCATAACTATAATACATTTCAATTATTATCAACAGAGCATGAGAGCATATACAATTCAGTATTATATACTTTGAAACTGTTTCAAGTTCTTAAAGATACAGTTTATTTTCAATGACAAAACTCATGTACAAAAAATCGCATATGCTACAGTGCAATTGTAATTATAGGAATTATCATAACAGTATTAAGGTGTTTATATACATCAATAATTAAGAATTATGAACTAAGTATGAGTTTTAATATGCCAACTGTGAGGACTGTTATTGTCACAAAAATCAAAAAGGGACCCAATATTTCTAGAAAGTCTTGATCTTCATAATCCATATCAATATTTAATGAAATAATCAAAATAACAAGAAGAATTTTACCTGAAATTTCACCAAATCTGAGCTATTTTATACCATACCTGCCAAATTCAACAATGAAATTTGATGGCATTTTAAAATGTCATGTTCTGCTCTTTTCATTGACAAAAATTCTCAATTCTTAGTTGTTAAGTTGACAGTTAACCAACTCCGTAATTATTAATTTTTAATTTAAATGAGACGAATAAACCTTATATTCTTTTGTATTCAAAATTCTTAGTTGTTAGTTTAATTCTTAGTTTATTTTAGTTTACAGGGACAAATGCACTAGTGGTTTTTTCAATAATTAATTTGTTTATTAATCAGTATCGCTACATTGTACATATTTATAGACATGAAATTCACATTATATTGCAATTAATCACTGATTTTATGATATAGATTCTGTGGAAGCCTGGCCTGTTAGATAGAAGAGAATAATTAGTTTGTCAGACCACCCTATTTCGATCATGGACAATAAGGTAAGCTTTTCAGTTTGATCAATCTAGTTTGTTTTTGATCATGCAATTTCCATAGTATAGAATACTAAAACAGTTATACTGAGCAATATAGGCATTTTTTTATTATAGCGTCTGAACAAGAATAAAAATGATTATGAATATTTTAGGTACAAAAATACTTGCAAGTTGGTGGAAAAAATGAGGCAGTCTTTTTAAGAAGAATATTATCCTTGACCCTGTCGAATTCTTTGGCATCATTTTGTTCATGGACAGGACAAAAACATAACTTCAGGGTCAAGGATATGAATGTTATAAAACTTATGCGAAATATATTTCTGACTTTACGATCATGAATTTCTGATTTTAGGTGCAGTTCGTAAAGTTTTCCCGTCCTTTTCGGACTGCTATTTTGATAAAACTGCCATGGAATGGTTGGAATGGAGGCACTCAAAGCAAAGACTATTAAGAGAGTTGAAAAACTAGCCATAGCACCAAATCTGTAAGTTCAGATTCAAATGATGGCTGAACAAGAATTTTTCAATTCCTGTTTTTTTTTTGTAGGTTCTCATAAATTCCATCATGGGTATAATGGCATAATATTTTATAATCTTTATTTATATGATTTTTAGAAAATATTTATTTCATACAAGTTGTATTTTATTTTTTATGATCTTTTGTTTTTGTGAATATTTATTTTATGTGAAGAGTCTATTTTTTACCTTTTGTTGAAGTTGATAATTGAATAAATTTTTCATATGTGGTCGAGTTTATTTGCATTTAGTTTTCTGCCATCTTAATTCATTATTTTGGAACATTTCGATATGAGTAAATAAGAGAAATAACAGAGTTTTACAAATAACTACAGCATATTTCAATGAAAATAATAAATAAAATTTATATTTTGAAGCCTTATTCATGACCTGCCAAGAACTTCCAAAGGTATCCTGTATTCATCATAGAGTTGGTCCCATTTCTCTCTTAACTTTTTGATAGACACTGTATACACAGTACGTGAAAATTTACAGAATGATAAAACATTCCAATTTTTTTTTTTTTCAAAGTATTTTTTATGTTTACATATATTCTATGTAATTTGATAAATACACAACATATTCTTTGATAGAGGCCCACATGATAGTTCAATGTGGGATGGAATTACTGTAGAGGCTCTGTGAAAAACTTCAGTCATCTCCTGATGATAATGAATTTTATCACAAAACAACTTATTTAATTCCAGTTCGAGGTTTCGTAGACTTCTATCAGAGAATAATTTTTATTTCTATTTTTAAAATCCTGTACTAGAACACTATGAGAAGGTTTTACTCCATTTACTAGATTTCACCTCCCACTCCGTGTCAACATAAAGTTAGGACACAAATGGAATATTTTACACTTTTGTTTCCGATTCTATGATTAAACACAGATATCTGAAATAATTTTTATGTTCTTGACAGGCAACAGAATAGTCGAGAGTGCCCATCGTCAAAAATTTTACTGATAGATATACTCTCCAAACTTTCTGTATGGATTCTTTGGACCAAGTCTGCCACCGTTTTCCTCTGCGACTTTTTTTGTTTCGGGGGCGTTTTTCCAAAAAAATTTTTGTTTTTTTTTGTATGTGTTTCCCTCGTGTTTCCTAACTCCGGTACGAAACTACAGACGGTGATTCGTCAGGTCATTTTGAGAAAAAAAGTTCCTATAAACATATGTACGGATTTGCTTTGTTTCTGAAATACAGGGCGTTGAAGTTTTTTTTTTGAACTCGCTGTATCTCAAAAATGAAGCAACTCCGGACGTTTTAAGTGATGTACGAGAAAATACTTTTTACGTAACGGTTATATTATAGTTATTACTACTGAAAGTACTTTTGCTGTAACAAAGCAGTTCAAGCTGATGTACTGGATTCTACTCTTATTTAACGTAGCTGCAATCTTGTTATGTTGGTGGACATATAACGACTCTAAAATAGTCAATGGGAGGTTATTGAGACAAGAATCACAACGTTACAATGTACTTTGGTTACTATATAATAACGTTTATTTTACAAGTTTTTGCACAGTGGGAAGTGATGCTCTCTTCACATTTTTAGAAAATCTTTACTTGAAGCTTAATACTGAGGATGTCGCAGCTGCAGTCTTTTGTGATTTTTCAAAAGCCTTTGACTGCGTCAATCATGAACTGCTTTTGAAAAAAATGAACAGGTATGGTTTCAGAGGGATTGCTTGGGATTGGTTCGATTCATATTTGTCAGGACGTCATCAAACTGTACGTAGCGATGGGAAATACTCGGAGATTGGAAGCAGGGTTCAGATTTAGGCCCAGTTTTGTTTTTACTTTACATAAATGACTTATCCACTATAAATATTCATGGCAAGTTTACTATTTTTGCAGACGACACTACTTTGTTGTGGAGTGGGAAGGATATATGGAAATTTTAAAGCATAATATTTCCCTAGAGGTCGATAAAGTGAAGCAATGGTGCGATGCCAACTTTATGTGTTTTAATATTTCCAAAACCAAAATACTATCCTTCAGATTTGGCTTTGACGATTTGACTCTAGGCAACCAGGCAATAATAAATAGTGAATGCAGTAAATATCTAGAACTCCTAATCGATCATAAATCGAAACACACATACCACATATCAAACTTAAACAAAAAAATAGCATCAGGCTGCTTTGCCCTTCGAGTGGTATTTCACGAACTAGGTAGTGACCTAGCAAAAAACATATTCGGCATTTGTTGAGTCCCATATAAGATATGGTATCGCATTTTGGGGATTCTGTATCTCTCAGCTCTTAAGAGCAAACAATACCTTTGATGAAACGAGTTTCGGTTTTGAGCGATCAGTTTTAGTTTTTTGCGAAAATTGTGTTGGTACAAATGATTTAATTTGTTTGTAAGAATGCGGGAAATTAACTGATTTTTGGTTTTGATGATTTTGAAGAAAACATTTTTTTTAAGGTTTGACAAATGAAAAAAATAGGTAGTTTCCCGGGTTCTTAAGGAAATTATAGAACCAGAGGAAATTTTTTTTTTTTATAAAATCATTAGTTTTTACGCAAAACCGAAACTACGATTAGGAGCTATCTATCTTATTGGCGCTCCTAGCTACGTAGTTTTGTTGGGAACAGGTGCTTCGTTATCTCCACCATCATTCTTGAAAAATATATTCCCTCATACCTAAGATGTGCGGCGCAATGATGAAATTTGGCGTTCGTGGTTTGACGCGCTGTTGATGCATCTTAAATTCAGTTTTTGTTCTACAAAAAGAGCACTCCGTCATGTGTGGCGCAAAACCAAGAGATCACTGTAGATTATTGTTCATGAATCAACGAATATTGACAGTTACTTGCCTTTTTATACTGGAGACTGCTTGTTTAGTTCATAAAAAATATAAAAATACCGCGAATGTCAATAGATACAACAATCGAAATGGTTTACATCTGCTCTTACCTATTTCAAGAACATTATGTGTAAAAAATTCTGTAATATAGGAAAACCTGAAGATATATAATCTACCTGCTAAGATAAAAAATGTCTGTGTTAGCAAACGATTTAGGAAAGCTTTGAAAAGTATGCTTGCTACTAAAGCATATTATAATTTGAGTGAATTTTACTGTGATAGTTTATAGCTCCTGAATTTCTTTTTTCTTGTTATGTCCTTGTTGGCCTTGATATGATATTTAACTTTTACATAAAATATTGACACTTTATGAAATTTGTATAAAATTTAAATTTTAACTAAATTCAATTAGGGTTTAATTTAATCTGCTTTTAATTATGTGACAATAGGTATACCTACATCTACTTGTGTGTTTCTATTGTGTGACTAATTTCATCACCTCAATTGTGATTGCAAATGCTCATGCCGCCCTTTGTTTGTGTTTATATAATGCGTGTATATGGAGTTCAATCTTTAAACTTTATATTCTATATATTTTATATTATTTATTTACACTGCTTTGTCAATAAGAATTATTTTCTTCGATAATAAAGCATATTTGATTTGATTTGATAAGCTATCAATGTACATCTCGATCGTTCAAACTGAACCAACACGCATCTATCATTGTATCAACAAATACCATTCTAAGCCAGCTCCAAGTCAGATGAAATTAGCATTCATTTTACCGAATCAATAGCCGGAAATATATCTCGAACATGAATTTTTAAAGAAAATAAAATTCTTCAGCAGTGAACTCATTTCATTTATTCAACAAACAACAGTCTCACGTTTGATAAATGAAGTCTGACATGAATTCTTGCTATCCACGTGTGAAAAATCAGAAGCGGCGGGTTTTAACAAGTTAATTTTATTAGTCCAAAATTCACTAATTTTTCCACCTCTTTTAGTGGGGACCGCATACTGTTATAATTTTAGGTAATTGGTCATAGATCACCCTGTATATACAAGGTGTCCCATGTCATTGTACAAAACAAGCATAAAAGTCGGATAACCACTTCTTCAAATAAAATCAGTTTTTATTGACATTAGGAGTACATTTTTTTAATTATCTGACAATCACAATTATAGACCAATGATTCATCGTCTACCTCGTTAAAAATTGTTAAAATTAAAAAATTGTTAAAATTGTTTTTTCCGTTAACCAGCTGTCGTCCCCTTACGAACGGCAGCCCTCAAATGTCGAAACTTGTGTGAGCCAAATTTAACTAGGTCTTACCTTTTAACGTGCGATTCCTCGCACTTTCTCGAGCCATCAGATAAAAATCTGTAGTCGCTAAGGATTTGAACCTAGCCGACCAGCAGTCAATAGTTTCGAACGCGAAAGTCTCAACCACTGAGCTACATGGCTCTAAAACGTCTGGATTTAAATAACCACTACCAAAATTTCCGAAAATATGACGCCATTTCATTCCCAGACAAATATTATATGAAATAACGAATATATCACAATTCGGAAAATACCACAATTCAATCATAATCTGCGTGAATCCGTCGATATAAACGCATAATGCCACGTTTTCAAATGAACTGGTATTAATTAGATCACTTATACACCAACTTACTTAGGTAATAGCAGTCTTGGAGGGAATAAAGATGGAGCTGTAATCATCGCCACATTATGTAAATTCATCCGATTTTGTTCTTCATGACTTATAATATTTAAAAAAAAGTCTAAAAGTAATCGATAAGTATTTCGATGTTCAATCGGAAGCATAAGTACCAACAGATTCAAAGCTTTAACTTCATCTTCGGTATTGGGAATTGCTGAAATAAAACTAATGTATAAATACAACAAAAAGTTAAATAACTTTTATCAAAACTGTTTTAGTTAGGTGGCGTCAGCAATTGATCAACTAATGTCTCAATCAGTCATTTTAGCAAATATAGTGCAACTGGACCTAACACTATTTATAAGTTACTTCATTTACATTTTTCGATTATCAATTTTGTACTGTGAAGAAGTAATCAGGACAACTTTAATTATTTTGTAATCTTTATAAATCGACTAGAAGCTTTTATTATCAGTTGATCAATTTTTGTTGCTAGATACTTTTGAACATAATTACCACTCGTTTTATAAAACATCTCGAAGAGTTCCATAGTAAAAATGGGATCAGGCAAATCTCTCAACAATTTTTTGAGTACTCCAGTAAGTTCATGTACGGTTGCTTGACTGAGTGAATTTTCGACTTCATTTCTACTATTATAAAATTTGGTTTCGATTTCGTTATATAACACCTCTAGTTTTTGTTTCTGTCCAGCTATTCGAAGTATACCATCTTCAGTTACACATCTGCTATTTAGTTGATTGAGAATAGTTCGAAAAATTTCGGGAACCATTGAATTATCTGTTGGTTTTGGCATATCTCGCATCACTAGTGTCGATAAGTTTACACCAAAAACATTACCACCTGAAAAAATTGCTGTTGATCACAAGAAAAACTTCAAAATGAAAATATAACACATTTCAAAGATTTTTCTCCCTACATTGAATATTTTAAGTTTCGGTCTTCATGAATAACGACTAATTTCAAATATGTTGAAATACTGTTCTCTCTGTGACCCTACCCACCAACTACAGACCTATCATACTGCTAACTGTAATCTTGAAGGTCATGAAAAAAACCATCAACATCGAGCTCATGAAATATCTAGAACGCTCAGGAAATATCAATGATCGACAATATGGTTTCCGGCATGAGAAATTAATTGGTGACCTGCTTGCTTATCTCACATTTTTGGCAACAATCTATCGATGAATATGGTGAAACTCTGGCCGTTGCACTGGATATCTCCAAGGCGTTTGATCGCGTTTGGCACCAGGGACTCCTTGCCAAACTCACATCATATGAACTGCCTCCTCAATCGTGTTTCTTGCTATCTAGCTTTCTCTCAGACTGATCTCTCCACCTGGTGGTCGATGGAGTATCATCCGATACTCTAACAATAAATGCTAAGTGTTCCGCAGGGATTCATTCTAGCACCAACACTGTTCCTTCTTCACGTCAATGATTTGGGAGCTACTTCATGTCCAGTGCACAGCTTTGCGGATGATAGTACCCTTCATATTGCTTTCTCTTTCAAAGTTCCGATATCTGCCATTGAAAGCAGAAATGAACGGGGAAGAATCGTTAATGAAATAAATACGGACTTAGCAAAAATTCTAGAATGGGGATCCAACAACTTGGTGGAACTCAATGTGAATAAAACCCAAGCATGTCTTTTCTCTAGAAAGGATGATATCACAGTGGCCAGCGTAACTATTTCATGAGTATCCATACCCAATGGAATCTTCCATTTCAATGCTTGGTATTACCTTCAGCAGTACCCTTTCATGGGAAAACCATGTGAAATCCATTGCCGAAAGTGCCTCTCAAAAACTTGGCTTTCTGTTTGATGCCAAGAATTATTTCCCTTCCCGTCAACACATTATGATTTATAAGACACAAATTCGACCTGTTCTTGAACACTGTTCCCATAGTTAGAGAGCAGCACCCAAAGACACATTGAAACTTTTAGATTCTGTCCAAAAAAAGAACCATTCGTCTTGTTAGTGATACTTCGCTCACGAGCTCGCTCACTTCTCTGGAACAGCGTAGAAGGGTTGGCAATCTGTCCCTGTTCTATAGATGTTTTCATGAACGATGCTCTTCCGAAATACCATCAATCGTTCTAACGTTAGCGGTCCCATCGAGACTGACCCGTCGAGCTCGACCCTCATGTCCATATGCCGTCACTTTCGAGACATGCCAAACATTCGTTTCTGTGTCTTTCCCAGGGCTCGTTCTTCCAACGAATGGCAAAGATTTGGAACTCACTGCTTCGGGAGGAGTTCCCTGAGGCATACTCCCTGCAGAAATTCAAGAAGAACGCCAATTTTTACCTACTTTCCCCAGGCTCTAACGATGTTCTCTGAACAATACAGGATTTTCCTTTTCGTAGGAACCAGAACTTAAAAAAAATAGTGAATCATCTCACTGTCATAGAAACGATGAACCACAACACAAGCGGTTTGCTTACGTCACAGCCGACTTAATCTTCCGAGCCGTGATGAAAAAGTCGGCAACACCATATGGATATCAATTTGACGTCCTACTCATTAATTCTTTAATGTCAATTTCTCGGCTTATTCGGAAAACTAGGAAAAAAACATAGAAAAATGAATTTTTAGGGAAAAGAACGACGATTAGTGTGGTTATTAAATTTTTTTCATCACAAACTGGAATGGCAATATATTTAATTTCTTAGATATGGGTAATCTGTCAAGTTTGGTTTTTCCATGCCCTAAAGTTCACATTTCGGAAGATTTTTCGAAATTTATTTTTCTGATAAGTGCAGAAACCACATAGATGATCCTGATTTTTTTCAGATTTTTCAGTTGAAATCTGACTAATGAAAATAATATGTTATCAGAAGGTACATTGTACACAATGTACCAAACTCAGAGTTTTCGAGATATGGATAGAGGGAAACCACTGGGGAATTTTGGTGTACATATTTTGGGTATTACTAGGTAGTTTAGCACATTCTGTATAGGTACCTTCCAATATCATATTATTTTCATCCATAAGATTTCAAATGAAAAATCTAAAAAAAATCAGAGATCATCTATTTGGTTTTTGCAATGGTATACGGGGTGTTCTATTTAAAAAAATATTGAAGATGGCGCTCGGTTGCCATTCCGAAACTTTTAGCTGTGATTTTTTCATGAAAATGTAAGTTTTTATCTCCTATTCAATTCTTCCAAATTTCGTTGCGCTATACCAGGTGGTTAAAAAATTAGTAGGGGGTGAACGCACTTTAGACGGGCACTGCATATATATATATATATATATATATGTATTATTAAGATTTTATGTTTTTATATGTTATTTATTGTCTAAATATTTTTACCTTTTTACCCATGCACCATTTGGAATTTTGTCATTCTGTAGTATACTATATCAAGAATAAAGAAATAATATTATTAATTGTAATTTTTACTACGGATTTTACTTGAATGAATTACGAAAATTTCGAAATTCGATTTGAACATTGTTTTTCTTAAAAAAAAAAGAAGGCCTAGTCGGACGGGGTCACGTGAATTTCGCTACCTGTAAAAAGTAATTGAAAAGATTTGAAGGCGTAAAATAGGATTGTTGAATTTCGAAACATTTTTAGTAGAAAAGCCGATTTCACACATGTCTTAAATTGAATAATGCAACTTTCAGTTTATTACATTTTCTAATATCTAAATTTAAAAATGTGAAACTTTGACAAAAATGTTTCATACCATTAGCTTTATTATGCTACTAACTTTAAATCATTAAATATCATACATTGTTATACTGATATATTTTAACTAACATGGTTTATCATGTAAATAATTTATATTTATATTGCTTTTTTTATAGATTTTTATATATTTTTACTTAAAGTTAATCTAGATTTAAAAAGCTTTGTCAACAAGTGATATCCTGCTTACGACAATAAAGCATATTTTGATTGATTGATTGATTGATCAATAAAAATGTTTTTCTTTAAGAAAATCCGTTCAAAATTTTCTGTTATTTAAAAGAAAGTTGATATTCATTAGGCATTTAGGATACAAAAATATTTCAATATTCTGATGGCAAACAATTTAAAAAATCATCGAACTACTTTGCATATTTAATCGAATTTTAGGACTTTTACAATTAAATTTTGGGTAATAATTTCGAATAAATGTTATTTTCTTCAACAGGTAGCGAAAGTCATGTGATCCATCCAAGTGGACTTCCATCTTTTTTTAAAGTGAAACTTAACACCTAAGCCAACTTTCGTAAGTTTTCAAAAGTTTTTGAAATATGCTGCTAATTTTTGAAGGACACTATATAAAAAATATATATATGGACTATTTGCGAGTATATTCTTTACCTTTATTTTTACTGGCCTTTCTTTTTAAATAACTTTTTACTATTTTATATTGGTCAAAAATGGCAACTAATTCCACATATAATAGTGGCTTCAAATACTGGTATTCGCTATCACTCAACTCATCAATACTGACACCTTCATCTGCATCCCATTTCTAAAAAAAAAAAAAATATTAAAAACAATACATCATCCTGGGAAATAGTTTCAAATAATACAAACATTTTTGATATATGAAATGTAAAAATGAAGGGAACAATAAAATATTTTTTATTTTAAACATTAAAAGGGACTGTAGTACTTTGAGGACTTTATTTAAAAAACACATTTTGGAGTTTACCTCAGTGATCACAGCTCTCAATCGGTCATTATCATTCTGTCGTACTAATCCTTCGAAACTAACAGCATCAACATGATTATTATCATTACTGTTTATATATATTTTACTGCAATTGTTATTATTACTCGTGATACTATTATGACTTCTAGATAACTGATTATGAAGATTAGTCGGTTCTGCCCTGAAAATATCAAAAGCAGAAATGAAAATGGTAGAAAACTGATAAATTTCATTTATAAAACCTCAATAAATCAGAAGCGTCATTATTTTTCAACGGCTGCAGATGAATTTCGGTTGTTGGGTCACTACCACTTCGTTCCCTTTGAGGGGGTCGGGGTAATGTACCATTCTCTGTTAAGGGTTGATACCCCTTCAGAATAACATTTTCAGACCCTAAATGTGCAACATCTCCTTTGTCAGTTCTGAAAAATTTCTTGTTCTGTAAAGGTTCACTATTGGTCCATTTTATCTTCGTTTTAGCAGCAGAATGCGGATGATCCAGCGAGCTGAAGAAATAAAAAATTAAATGCTTTTGATAAAATGAAAAATGAGAAGTTCAAAAAAAACTAAATTTTACAAATGCACAGTGTTCGTTTAGGTTAATGAATGAAGATAACAATATTTTTAAATTTTTCTGTAAGTAGAGAGGTTATGTAGAGAAATTTTAGGATGGACATGGCACTCTAGATTAAAAATGTAAATTTGATTTAAATATCAGAATTCACCTAAAAAATAATTAAATCGAAGGTACAATAACTTAAAGAATCCGAAAAGCAAACATACAAGGTGTTCCATTTAAATTTCGAAAGTTAAAGTAATTTCCGGTGAAACCGGAAGTTGTAGAAATTTATCGTTGGATCGGAAAAATTTCATTTAGTTCGAATATTATTACCCTCACCAAGTTTCATTTTACACAGTGAAAAAATTAATAAATGGCAGCCCAAAAGTGATCTCATTGTCACCTGGTATATCGAACCAATCAGATAGTAGTTTAATTCAGTATTGATCTGATCAAAGAGACAAGTTCACAGTTTCTTTAATAATTCCAGAGGATATCATTTTTCATAGAGTACACTGTGAATAATCAGAACTTCAGTTAGAATTCAACATAAAAAATCAGTTGGCATATTTAGATTTTCAAACCAAAGAAATCAGGGAACCATTTCTCAGCAAAATATATCTAGTCAGTGATCTTCGATCGGATAGATTGTTTGCCCAATCTGCATCACAGTAACCATATACTTCTCAGCTTTTGCATTTGGTCCCATTGAACTCCAACTTGTAGTAAACTGTACCCTTTAGGTATCTCAATATACGCTTAACAGCTGCCCAATGTGCAGATTCAGGTTTGTGGTTGAATCTACTGACACAGCTTACTGCATAACAAATGTCTGGCCTTGAAATCTGTGAAGCAAATAGTAAACTACCTACTGCTTCTTGATATGGCTTACTCTTCATGATTTCCATTTCTTCATTAGTTTTTGGTGACTGATCTTCTGTAAGTTTCTCACCAGAAACTAAAGGTGTTGGAACTGGATTAGCATTTTCCATATTAAATTTCTTCAAAATTCTCTCCAAGTATGCTCTTTGACCAATCCATAATTTTTTCTTGGTTCTATCCCTGGTTATTTGCATTCCAAGTATTGATTTAGCCTCTCCAATATCTTTCATTTTGAAATTTCTAAGTAGCTGACTTTTCAGTTGAACCTTAGCTGTCTTATTATTAGATAAAAGGATAATATCATCTACATAAATTCCCATAATGAGAGTAACCTTGTCATCAATTCTGCAATAAATGCATAAATCTGATTGGCTTTGTTTTAATGTCTTTCATAAATTTGTCCAACTTTTGGTTCTAGACCCTTGATGCTTGTTTTAGCCCATAGAGAGACTTTTTCAGTCTGCATACTTTTTTGGTGGTATTTCTTCTGTCAGGTCACCCTATAAAAACGCTGTGACTGCATCCAATTGGTCTATATCTAGGTCTTGTTCAGCGACAAGTGATAGTACATATCTAATTGAGCTGTATCAGACTACCGGTGAGTAAGTTTCCTGAAAATCTATACCTTTTCTCTGTGCACATCCTTTTATTACTAATCTGGCTTTATACTGTGTTTAGTTTTCCTTCTGCTTCGTTTTAAAAACCCATTTACTGTTCAGTGGTTTTTTGCCAGGGGGAAGATCGACCAGTTCCCATGTTTCATTCTCTATCAGTGCATCATACTCATTTTTAGGGTTTTAAGCTCGCTGTATTGACATGAGCTAGTCTACGGTGCCACAAATCACAACTACTTTTATCTTGAGCTAGCAAAGCTGTGTGCTCCTGATATATGTCCATTTTAAACAAATTGTTGTACTAGCTGTTGCAATCAACTTATTTTTACTGTTGTAAACCCTTGCACCTTTTGAATCAAAAGTGACAGTGTTTCCTTTTGTAAATTCACTTTCAACTCAGGAATATATGTCATTAATATCAACATTTAGTAGCATATCTCTAATTTTCAGTGGTAATTTTGTATCACCTATGATCTCAGTTGTCATCACCTCATTGTTTGCAGTGGTAATTGACAATTTCGGAGCTTTTCTCTCAATGTTGAAAATGTTTCTGTTTGATGTCATGTGTGCGGAACATCCAGAATCAAGAAACCATGAATTTTCACTCACTTGAGCTGTAAAAGCTGAATACAACGCAGCATCTTCATTTTTCTTATTGTCTTTGTCCTTTTTTTATCGCACTGTGACGCGAAATGTCTATAGTGATTGCACGAAAAACACCTAGGCCCTTTTGTGTGACCTTTTTGATTTTTCCCAGGAAATTTTTTGTGTTTAGAAAAACCACCAACTTTTCCCGCACCCTACATAGCTACAGAGTCCTTTTGACGTTTAACTATTGATATATCCTGCAGCAACTTAGTCTTTATTGAGTCACTAGTCACTTTTATGCCAGAGCTTTCTATTCCCATGACCATTGGTTGATAGGTTTCTGGCAAACCTGGTAATAGAATAGTCCCGACCCACTCATCTCTAACCTTCATGCCGACTGCTGACAATTTATTAGCTGTAGTGATTATTTTGTTCACATATTCTTCGACTGTACTATAACTTTCAAGAGTTGTTGTTATTAGTATACGAAGCAAACCAACTCTTCGTGTCAGACCAGAGCCTTCAAAAGCTTTCTCCAGGTTGTCCCACGCTTCTTTAGCTGTAGTACTAGACTGCACATGTACATAGTTCACCGGGTCTACTAAAAGTATAATTTTTGAACTTGCCTTTGTTTTCTTTTTGGCGTCTGTTTCAGTACCTTCAATTGCAGCCCACAACTCTTCATGTTCCAGATAAGTCTGTACCGCGAACTTCCAAGTATCGTAGTTCTCAGTTCTCACGACCTTTGTTCAGAAGTTCAATGGGCGGCAAAGTATTCATTGTTACAGGAATACAGTCTTATTTAACACAAACACAAAATTACAACTACCAGAGGAGCATTAACTTGGCATTCCTGGGCACATAACCTGTTGTTTTATTACTATTATTGTAATTTGTAGTTGGGGAAAAGGTATTAAACAGGCAAAAAACTGGTAACTTGGAATAGAATAAATACTTGTACTTCAAAACTATTGACAGTTATATTCATCACAGTCAACCAACAAAATCAACAACATAAAAAAATTTGTCATTACACTATTACAGTGGACCAGGTGAATAATGAAAAGCACAAAACATAAAGTCATTTTGAATTATTTGACAGTTATTGAATAAAAAAATACCAGACTTACAATGGAGTTAAAGAATTGAGTTGCTGTTCTTCGTCAGAGGTGAGATCATCATTAAGATTTTCCACAGAATCCAAAGAGTCAGGTGTGGCCGATCTGGATCTTGTACCAGTACTGGAAGTCTGAAATAACAATAATGATAATAGTATTTATGTTTGAAGTATTGAAAAGATGAGAGGTAGTTGAATAAAAATAATGAGTAAATTTACAGTTTTTAAAACAATTGTCAATAAGTCTGTTTCTATAAACATGAGAAGAATTCGCTAATAATCTTCATTAATTTACACTACACTACATTCCGGACTAATAACTAGCATGAATATTTAAATGTTTGTAGGTTATCAAGGTGTAATCAGCATAAAATGAATACATTCATCCATTTTAATGAAAATACATGATAGGCCAAACGATTTGAAACGATTCAAATAACTGAATATTCTTAGTTATTTCTCCAAACTGCCAAGTTCCTGTGCGCCAATTACATCCTAGGATTGCATGGTTGAGTTTCATTAGTGTATAATATAATTGGGTCATGATTAGGTAATTTCTTTCCCCCAATGATCTATTCGAATACAACTCGCCCAGTTATAAATATAAAGCCCCACCCTGTATTTATTGGGTACCTAGCTGAAATAGAAAGCTCATAAAGAAATTATCCGCGTTATATCTTTCAAACTCCTAAGATATTTAAAGAACTCAGTAGGGTGTTCTAGTGTCAGTTTTTGAGAAATTGTAAAGTACGTTCTTTATGAAATAGAAATCTTCATAATCCACTTATGTTTTTGAAGTCACTGTTAAATTGCATAAGTAGTTCCAATTGTTGCAGGAACCTATAATTCAAATCATCATTTTTTTATTTTCCTTGCTTGAATTTAAGCTATTCGATTAACATCAATACATTCTTTCTGGGTACTCTGGCTCGGGGACAGGTTATTTGTGGTACATACCGGATACCGGATACTTAGTTCATTAATGTTACCCCACAATATTTCAAAAGTATGAATTTGGTTGGACTTGAAACGGTTTTAACGGTTATTTCAAAAACAACTTCGCTTTATCAAATGAAAAACTGAACTTCAAAGGTCGTCTAGGAGATGATTTCGATATCACTAACGGTCTGAAATAATCAGAATGCAACCCTGATATAACTAGTTTGCTGTTTTTACCTTGTTCTCTGTATGGAGTCGGACTAAAAATAGCGCCATGGTAAATCCTCCCTGCTGTAAAGGTACTCGTTCTCAGCAAGCGACGGAGACGGGAGACAGTGACGGAGACGGGAGACAGTGACGGAGACGGGAGACAGAGACAGGAGACAGAGATAAGCGACAAAAATGAGCGAGAGCTTGTTCGCAGCGTACGACAGATCAAACCAGACACATCAGTTATTAGTGCGAAAGTGTATGAAAGTTTAAAACGTAAATTAATAGAGAAAGAGAGGAAGAGGATGACTTAATTGTATACTATAATTAGAAAAAGTATTAAAGGGTACCAATAGACCGCTTATTTCAATAATGGAAAAAAGAAAGACATTTTAAGCTTGTCATATTGAAAAATGTACATGGTGATTCAGATATGTTTGAAAATTATTCCCTTAAAAAAATCCTCGCTATATCTTTCCAAACATTTAACTTATTTTGTACGTTTTTATAAGATTCTAGCTCTAAATCAAACGGAATTGGGTTGTGAGCGACTGTGTCTATTAATATTTCATTTATTTCAGCGGTAAAAGCCAGATCTGTTTTCAGAAACATACATCCAATAGCTTGCGACAGAGACACTACCGCTCCCGAAGCAGTCGCGAAACAAGCTGCCAGAGACATGGCGCAGCAACCTCACCAAGGCCTGTCTCTGTCGTGGTATTCGAAGGACTGATTGAATTACGTTGATCCGGTATGGTCTCTTTCGTATGTCTCCTCTCGTTGTCTCCCGTCTCCGTCGCTTGCTGCGAACGAGTACCTCAAAAGGCGACTAAAACGATAACGATATGGACTATATGTGGTTCAAAATGGATTATTCTTTTTTTATTCAGTATTTGGTCGATAAATTCCATCTTTTTAGTTTTCCTCTTTTATTTTCAGGTCTTATTCTAACAGTAACATCCGTAGACTTAACAGTACCATCCGTGGACTTAACAATAACATCAATAGTATCTACCATCACATATATTCAGAAAAACCTAATATTCTATCTGGCACTATAACAGAAAATCAAGTAAACCCCTCCACCAACAAGGTCCACATGATTTGTCGTAGTTACTTCCATTTTCGGTTCAGACACAAAGGATGTTGCCTGATGTCAACAACCAGTATGCCAATATACTCAATCTTTTTTTTCAATACCAATTATGTCCATAACCCCTCACCTCCACTGTTTGCTCCTTTTCAACAACATCGAGCAGCAGAACGATGCTCCGTCTCATATGGTAATACAAATTCAGCTTACTGGGATAGTCTTCAAATGTTTTGCCCACAGACAATTTCTGAGATCATAATTCTGGGGATGTAAACATTAATATCTAACACGTCAAGAACATCATTTGCCATTTCGGAAGTTTGACCCCTAGCAACGAACGCCCAGCAAAAAAACAACATTATTGCCAACATGTTTGCTTCAAATTCTACACTGGATTCATCGGGAAAACAACTCCAGAACATCACTTCCATCGACAGACATATGCCTGAGATTGCCTTTCGCCAACGGACAATTAGAAACATTATCATGGATCTCAAAGCACTAACAAAGCTAGTGCATCTGACGGAATTACGCTGATCGTTCTCAATAAATGTGCTCCTGAATCAACACCAGTTACCTGCAAGTTATTTAACCTCTCTTATAGTTTGGGGGTATTTCCGCCCAAGTGGAAAATTGCAAGAGCACCTACAACCAGTCCCCAAAAAAGGGAAAAAAACATATCTAATAAATATAGACCTATCACACTGTAATGAAAATGACACTGTCTTGAATTTTTCACATGTGGACTAAGTATGTAACTTCGATTCAATATAGGTAAGCCAATCTATTTCTGTTATAGAGTTGGCAATTAACACTTCTCCGCAACTTGAACTATTTCAGTTGAAATACCTTCGATAGGTGTACCTATTTTGACTGTGCAGTATTTAACTCACTTACTTAAAAAAAAACTTGAACAACACGATTCACAGTAGTTACCCGAAGACTAATCGTTCTACACACTCATTAGAGTCATTAGAAAACGAACAAATGAGTAGGTAGCACTATTCGATTATCACCCGAAAAATGACCCACTTCCTGTATTAAGTAGACCGAAATCAAAATATCATTGCTAACACCCTTAATAGGCTAAGCATATTAGGAAAGAAAACGGAGTTCAGAGGAAACTTTTCCTATAGTTTTGATTTTCTCACCCTCGACGTTTGTTGGAGAAGTATTTTTTCGGAAAATTGTTTTTTTGGTACCTTTTGCCAAATCTTGTCACTTTTTTCAATATTTGGCCTATATCTCAGAAAGGAAGTATTTTTTTCTACAGGCCCATACTATACACAATTGAGGTAGACAAAATTTCCTACATTTTATAGGGATGCCATTTTTTTTGGTGGACTAACCGTTTCGCCGCTCGATTGCGCCATTGCTATGATATTGTTAACAATTGTTTTTTCCGTTAACCAGCTGTCGTCCTCTTACGAACGGCAGCTCTCAGAAGTCGAAATTTGTGCGAGCCAAGTATTAACGAGGTCTCACCTTTTAACATGCGATTCCTAGCACTTTCTCGGGCCATCAGAATAAAAATCTGTAGTCGATAGGATTTGAACCTACACGACAAGCAGCATCAATAGCTTTGAACGCGACGGTCTTAACCGCTGAGCTACCTGACCATCAACTTAGTTGATCATAAATGATTTATAATGAACTCGTTTTTTGTTTGGGTTGGAATATTCAAAATTTGCGATCGTTATGTTAATTTATGTTATGTTATGTTAATTTACGTTATGTTAATTAACACTTAATAACGATCGATTATACTGTACCGATTGAAACGTGTCGTGCTAATAAAAACACTCCATACAATGGTCAGCAATTAAATTAATCACAACACTCGGGTATCTCCCCTCTGCAATAAGCAAGAGGCATGTTGACTATATCATTAATATCTATATAGGACACAGATGGTAGTTGTCTTCGATGGATATCCCGAAGGGACGAATGTGGAACAAATATTGATGAACGGTTGAAAACAATTTCCGCTGACATTCTCTTTGATGAGAACATGATACTGACCATAAAGTAAGGAAAATTTCTGGCCAATAGGAAAAACAAAAAATGATTGATTTCCATGATGATACCCAAGTGACAACCTCAAAGAATGACAGAAAATGCCAACATCGTCATTGTGAACGAAACCCTGTCTTTGGCTGAACGTACTGAGACTGTGGTTGGTGATTGAAGAGGACATCGACCTGATGATAATCATCCTCATGGGTCTTTGCCAACAAGAAAACGTATTCTTCCTGAAACCAGGAAAGGAGAACGTTTCTCCAACCACCGAATATCCTGTGCACGCTCTGCAAAACAAAACCATTAAAGATCACATTATGTTTCTTCATGCAATGAGTGGGTGTGATAAGACTTCAGCTACAACCAAGGAAAATTAAAGTTTGTGAATACTCACAAAAAATCTCAATCTTGCTAATGTTGTAAGTGTGTATAAGAAGGTAGCTTTCAATACCTCATCAAAAATAGCTTCCTACCACCATCAAGCTGCTGCAGCTACACAGCACAGTTTTGGGGGGTATCATCAGGTGCAGCAATGGCTGAAGGTTGAGAAAAATGTTCTCTGCAAACCACTGTTCTTCCCGAATTGCTCCGCCTGGTGTCATGCAGATGTTTTGCGCAGAAAAATGTTGCTGCAAAAAAGCAGGCCTTGAATGCACCAATCTGTGCATCAACTGTGAGGGGTCCTGCAGCAATATGACAATCGAGACAGTCACAAATGCTCTTGAGGACGAATCATTCGACATACAGGACCTTCTCCCTGATTAATGAGACCATCAAAGAAAGTGTCCTCAAGGAGGACGAAGTTATGTAACATTTCCTTCCCCAAAAACAAGAATCAAGTTGACCCATATCTTTTGTTCATTACAAAACCCCCACTCCCACCTGAAAAAATACAGTTCCATAAAAAACGAAGGTATGTACAGCATTACCTATCTTCAAAAGTAAACATGTACAGATTATCCACTACTTACCTCGTCTTTCAATAAATCCATAAAGTAACAAATATACTGGAGTTTTATCCCAACACTTGGTGATTGAAACACGTGTCGAGGTATCCAAATAGCGGTTTGGTGTTGGGATAAAACTCCAGTATATTTATTACTACACCAAAGGTTTTAAACAGTGCAGTGCAAGTCCATAAAGTAACATTTCCTGTTTGTTTCAGATGATTATGGCAGTCTAATTTATGACGGCAGCGACATTCATTATTATAATGATATGAGTACCAAAATATTTATTCTACTGACGATAATACTCTGTACATCCAGGTTGAAGTTCCTTGGTTCTTTCGGTCCAGAGAGAAACAATTTTTGTCGAAAATGTTTATTTACGACGTACGTTTCGGCTATTTGCAAGCCATTTTCAAGTACTACAACAAACATGGCACAATTATAAATTATTATAAAGGAAACAGAATTACTTACATGATGAAGAGATACATTATTAAAATGATCGGCGTATTGCTGTCATAGTCGGTGATTGTAAAATGTGAAAACAGGTATTTAAAGTTGTTGAAATAAAAAGCAGTTGATAAGAAAACATAAAATAAGTAGTTAGATATGAGGTAGCAAAATTGTTGAATACAGGGTTATAATAATATACCTATACATATATAAGGTAAAACTGAAAGATGTAAATTTGTGATTGATGTAATTATTTTATTGAGTTTTCAAATTGGTCATACTAAACAATATCTTCATAAAAGGATCTCAAACCATAAAAACACTGTAATAAATAACAAGGCTGAGTCCTCTGCCCTAGCAAAACACTCTCTAGGAAAGCTTCATCAATTCAACTATGACAATGCCTAAGTTCTGGCTTCTGAAAGCGACTACCTCAAAAGAGCAGTACTTGAAATGCTTCATATTAAACAGGATCATAACTCAGTGAATAACCGGAATGATATCCAAAATTCGTCCAAAATTTACACCAACTTAATAAAATAATTACATCAATCACAAATTTACATCTTTCAGTTTTACCTTATATATTATCATAACCCTGTATTCAACAATTTTGCTACTTCATATCTTACTACTTCTTTTATGTTTTCTTATCAACTGCTTTTTATTTCAACAACTATAAAGACCTGTTTTCACATTTTACAATCACCGACTATGACAGCAATACGCCGATCATTTCAATAATTTATCTCTTTTCATGTAAGTAATTCTGTTTCCTTTATAATTATTCATTAATTATACCATATTTGTTGTAGTACTTGAAAATGGCTTGCAAATAGCGAAACGTACTTCGTAAATAAACATTTTGAACCAGAATTGTTTCTCTCTTGGCCGAAAGAACCAAGGAACTTCAACCTCGTTAATATTACGGCCAGGAAATAAATAGACAAAAACTCTGTACATCATTGCATTTAAAGGTATACCAGGTCCTAGAATTTGTTTTTTTTTGGCGTGCTCTAGCGGTTGAATTGTAAAAGTCTTGTCTACTTAAATTTTGTATAGAATGTGCTTGTAAAAAAAAACGGTTCATTATTTCCAGGATATAGGCCAAAAACAAAAAAAGTGAAGCGAAAAGTGCCAAAATTTGGACAAAAAGTACCAAAAAACGAAGTTTCGGGTGTAATCTTTGCCCGCAAAACTTCAGATTCGTGTTCAGCGACCCAAAAAACACGGAGGGTGAGAAAATCAAAACTACAGCAAAACTTTCCTCAGAGAATCCTAATATGCCTAGCCTATAAACCTGGCAACATTGAGCTAATAAAACATGTCGACTATGTCAAAAATACCTCGACATTCCAAGAGACGTCTCTGATATCCTGTCGTTGTTTCCTTCGTGGTTGGCGACTTCTCAGAGTTTTATTTAGGGTTCGCACTCGAAATCGTATCGTCTGTGCCTGCTTTTCGGTCAAATTCCTTTGTCTAACTGAATCCTTGATCACATTTTCCGTTATTTCTTTGCCTTGTAGGTATATCTTCGTGAGATCTGACAACCCGGCATGGTTCAGAAAATCTGTAGCTTGTTCAGCTTCTACAAAAGATAATAATTTGTGATTGAACACAGAAACATGAAAAACTTTGCTAATTCAAATAGACATTACGGCATATTCATAAATACATTGACATTTCGGCGTGTCACGTCTAGTGGTAATGTTTCAATTCACATTAATTCCTAACTTCAAACTTTCAAACTTCACTGGTATGTTAGTGCATTAATAAAAACAAACTATAACAGTCTGCAGAAGACTGCGATGAACGCAACATTGTTTAAATGGCGAAAAAACGTTTTAATCCGTAATTTTTGCACTGAAAATTCCAAAAGTTCTGCGAACTAGGAATAACGCTATGTAGTAATAATGTTTTAACACCATGCATTAAATTTGCAAGCTTGTAACATTGACGGAACCTTGTTATTTTCTTTGTAATTTGTTTAGAAAAAAAAAATTACAAAAGATCTGCAAATTTGGTAAGTGAATGGACAAAAACATATTCACGAACATTTGCAACCATTTCTGAAAAACGCATCATATTTTTATCAAACTTTTTTCTCGATGCTGATACTTAAAATGAACAGAAGTATTGAAATAATTACAAACGTTTATGATGGTTGCAAATGAAGATAATATTGGTCTTAGTGGAAATGAAACTTTGCATCCTCATACGAAAAACGGAACACCAATTATTCACGAATTATAGAGAGAGATATATACTTTATTGTCCAAAGAAGTGTTCTTATTGACAAAGCTTGTTTCTTAAAATTAAACTTAAGTATAAAAAATAAATGATAAAATAAATAATAAAACAATACAATACAATAGTAGCACCAACTGCTAAGTCTGAAAAATATGTTAAAAAGGTTAAGAGTTAAAAGTGTCAACAAATGGTTCTAAAATGGTTATTTAACGAACAAGCGAGCGTGTTAATGTTTGAGATTGTTAATCGCCATTTTAATTCACGAGTTTGTTACAAAACTTTTCCGTCGACAGTAGTTTTCGAAAATAGAGATATCTCACTTTCAATGTTTATTTATTTAACGTTACGATAAAAAACAATCACTATTTCCTATTTATATTAACTCTACTCAAAGATAGTTTAATTTTTCTCAGTGGTAGTTTTATTTTATTTTTTATTATTTATTTTCAAATTGAAAACAAAATTACCCTCGGTGGGTTTTGAACTCTCGACCTCAGTGTTGCATGTCAGGTGAACTTTACCATTACGCCACGGGACCATATATGGTTTTGAGTGACAACTGGTGTAATGAACATTTTCTGAAATTTTATTTGAAAACTGACAAATAAATAATGACAGATAATAAAATGTATAAGAGCAATGTGTGTTGGGTTGCATATAATCAAATCGTTGATTAATAGAAAATCATTCATTAACAGGGGTCATTAATCAACGATTTTGAGTGCGTTAAAATACATCATAAATGAACGGTCGACGGAAAATATCCATTAATATACAGTCGAATAAATGATTACAATTTACATAAAAGATAATCAGCACTAGGCCTATACATATAAATCTGCCAACGCTAGGCCTATACATATAAATCTGCCAACGCTCGTCATTAAAAACTCGGTGACACTATGGTTAAGAGAGGGTTAACCCTATTAGTGGCTATTGGTGAAACAAGGAGCAGGAGAAATCAAAATACTCGGAGCTCGCTTAATGAATTCGAGATTTTTTTTCGTCATCTTAATTCAAAAGGTTGGATCTAGGCATCTCTCGGAGTACTTTTTCAATTTTTTTTAAAAATGACCTTGAAAAAATTGCAGAAATTTGACCAGATTCACTATTTTTTATCTCACTGGGTATTTTTTTTTTAAAGTAAATTTATCTTTCTTGTCACAAAAATTTGCAAGAATTCATCCAAAATCGTACCGTGATTAAGTGATTTTTGCTGAACCCCTGCATACTCAATATTGGATCTCTTTTCTTCAATGATTCGTGCGCCCTCGCATAAATATGTACTTTTACATGGATACTATGGATGTTTGAATGGATTATTGTTTCATTCGCTAAATTTGGAAATAATACTGAAGCTATTCACGAAATTTCAGCACAGGAGATGAAGCCAATAGAAGTTGTAAATGGGATTATTGAATTTTAGTTCGAAAATAATTTTAAAGTGTCACCTCAGAAGAAATGTTTCTCTCATATCCATCCCTGATGTGTATGCTTTTGAAGAGCCTGTTTTATTCCAATCCTATATCAATCCTCCTGAAGAGCTTGGCAAAGCGAAATAGATTTTTGTCGACCAAAATGTATTGGGGATTAAATGCGAGAGAAGCGAACCTTGCTTCAATGAAGTGAACGATTTCTGTAAGTGATATTTTTTTAATAACATTCTCCTTATCTAATTTATTTAATGATTTTTTCAAGGAAAACTAGAAAGAATTAAAAAAGTCAGCTATCTGAATGAAAATGCAAATTTTCACTTTCAGATTTTTTCTTTCCTTTTCAGTTAGAGTCTTTTCACAATATCTATCAGATGTAGTTCAATGTCCAGCGTGGCTTGTGCCGGGGAAGTAGTTGTTTTCTGTTAGATATTACAAATAAGTCACATTTTTCATTTTTCAATTTTCATGGAGAATGTTCCCCTTTTCAACGGGATTATTGAAGTTTAGAATATGTCGAATGAATAACTACTGAAATTGATGAGCATTGGTTGTATTTACACACGACAATTTATTCACCAATTCTGTTGTTAGTTTATCAGATATACCAACATAATGACATGAAATGGTTTAACCCAAGAACTTTTATCCAACGAACAGGTATCATAACAGACCGAAAGTTACTAGAAATTGCCTTAAAATTCATCAATTATTGTTGAATGAATATTGACGACAATTTTACATTTTCACCTGTCATTAAATTCAAGTTCACAAAATTGATGAATTTATTTGATCGTATCCATTGACACTAACGACGTATCAATGGGTGTCCAAGTATTTTATTTTCGTTATTTCTTTACTAAACATGCAAATGGCGGCCTAATTAAAATTGTACCGTTACAAACAATTTTCGAACAAAAATGACGATTAATTTTTTAATATGTAGAACCCAGGACTAAATAAAATACAAGTTATACAAGTATAACACTTGAGAAAAAACTAAAATTATCCCTGGCGGAACTTTGACAAGCTGATAAATAAATAGGTAGGAAATGAGAGCGGTGAACATTATGAGGGGGATTTATACAGCACGTAAATAAAATAAGAAATAAAATACTATATTTTAAAAGAAAATGATAAGAATATCATACAGACATAAAATAATAGTTATTTATGGTACTAGTGTGTTATGTTGAAAATAAGTCACGCGTTAAAGGTATAAATTATTCTCAAGTGACTTAGGAAACATAACACACGAGTGACATACAATGTTTTATCCAACAAGTGGAAGAAATCTTTTTTTTTACGAGATAAAAATTAATAAGTTTCAAATATGAACGTGAGTTATGGATTATAACACACTAGTGTGTTATTTGATAGTTTACTTGTCTAAAATCACATTAATAATGACAGTCATAACTGTCATGTGTTGGATGAAAGAAATAAAAGTTATGAAATATATGAATCCAAATTTTGATTGGCAGCTTCTCATTTATTATAATTAACTCAGCTCTATAAACACTCGTTTTGTTTTATTTTAGGGGTTGTATAAACCCAACTTTATATCGTCCACCGCTTTCATTTCCGGCTGGGATAATTTTAGTTTTTTCTCAAGTGTGATATTTTATTTAGTATGTATGAAATAATGTGTTAATGTAGTACTCCACATAATGACATGTTCTTTTGATAATTGAAAAAAGATGGAAAGGCAGAAGTTATCTCTATTGACGTAGAGAGTTCGGCTGAATCTCGTCTCGGGTTTTCTTTAATTATTTTTGTTCTCGTACATGTCTCCATATTCCAAATAAACAGGTACTTCACTAATAAATTAATTAAATAGTTTAATTTGATTTTTTTATCACTTGATATTATTCAGCACCATTTCCTTATTACTGTACTATTTTGAGCAAGTTTTGTTGTTGAAAAAACTAAATGAAACAACTTTGCACCAAAAATTTTGAAGTTTACTTCAGTTCAAAAGCAAAATTACCACAGGTAACCTAATATTTGGGCAGTTTATAATATTAGACGATTTTTGATGAACCGTTGTATACATGACGTCGTTTAAATGAATAGTGCTCTATTTCGTGTCAAAAATTATTTCATTTTCCGTCACCTCATTATGATTTATGAGGCACAAATTCGACCAGTCTTGGGTTTCAATATATGGAGTGAAGCACCCAAACACATATTGAAACTCTCGTCGGTGACACTCCGTTCACAAGCTCGCTCACTTCTCTGGAACACCGCAGACAAGTTGCCGATCTGTCTCTGTTCCATACATATTTTCATGGACGATGAACTTATGTATCATCAATCGTTCCACCGTTAGGGGTCCCATCGAGACCGACCCATCGAGCTCAGTCCTCACATCCATATGCCGTTACTTTGGAGACAAGCCGATCATCTCTTTCTCAAGATCGTTCAAAAAATATAGGCCATGCAGGGGTACACATTTTTCTATTCCCTATAACATGGATTTTCATTATATATATATATATATAAAGCTAGGAAAACTTGTTGGGTACGCAGCATGCAGGAAGTATACTCTTATAACACTTGTTCCAATATTTCGACAACGTTTATTGTCATCCTCAGGGAAAGCTACAATATTATTAAAATACAATGAAACAATGACTAACAGTGGATTCCAAAACTCCTTACAGTGTCGGTGAGGTTATGTGCATAGATATTATAAAACAGACGTTAACAATTGCAATGTACATATTAAAACAATTTGTGAGAGTCCTTAAAGGTCATCATCAACAATTATTGAACTTTTATAGTTAAAAAACATTAATTATAATAAAATTGAAAAATTATTTCCTCATACCGGTATTTTAACGTTGGCATGGGAGAAGAAGAATTTAATTTAGGTTAACAAGTGAGGTTAGGTACGATCCTGCATGGAACAGTACTAAAATGAGGAACATTGACAGACTGAACCTACCATGGAACGAGACCTTGTCATTCAAACATGGAATGGCACAGAACACCATATCATTAATTAATTATTTCCACCTATAGAGGGAGTACTCCGAATACTGAAATTATTATTAAAAGTAAAAACAGATAATATGAATAGTAGACAAAATTATGTAACAATTATTTTGATTGAAGAAGTCTTAGTGACTCCTCAGATATATAGAAAATATATTGATAAAGATTTACGTTATAAATTTGTAAAGTTTAAATTACTGGAAGAGTGAAACATATTTTAAATAGATTGGGAGTTAAGGTCCCTTTCATTATGTGGATTTTGATCCAAGTGCAATAAGAATGAATATATTTCACTTAAATGGTTAATGTCAGTTTTTTTGTTCATACATGAGGATGACTGTGAGATGAAGGCCATCTCTAGAAAGAGTCTTTTATACTTGTTAGGTTCTTTGGCTAAGATTTTCGCAGCAGAAGGTCATAATATCAACTTTGAGGCTGCGAAAATCTTAGCCAAAGAACCTAACAAGTATAAAAGACTCTTTCTAGAGATGGCCTTCATCTCACAGTCATCCTCATGTATGAACAAAAAAACTGACATTAACCATTTAAGTGAAATATATTCATTCTTATTGCACTTGGATCAAAATCCACATAATGAAAGGGACCTTAACTCCCAATCTATTTAAAATATGTTTTACTCTTCCAGTAATTTAAACTTTACAAATTTATAACGTAAATCTTTATCAATATATTTTCTATATATCTGAGGAGTCACTAAGACTTCTTCAATCAAAATAATTGTTACATAATTTTGTCTACTATTCATATTATCTGTTTTTACTTTTAATAATAATTTCAGTATTCGGAGTACTCCCTCTATAGGTGGAAATAATTAATTAATGATATGATGTCTTTTCTATGGTGTTCTGTGCCATTCCATGTTTGAATGACAAGGTCTCGTTCCATGGTAGGTTCAGTCTGTCAATGTTCCTCATTTTAGTACTGTTCCATGCAGGATCGTACCTAACCTCACTTGTTAACCTAAATTAAATTCTTCTTCTCCCATGCCAACGTTAAAATACCGGTATGAGGAAATAATTTTTCAATTTTATTATAATTAATGTTTTTTAACTATAAAAGTTCAATAATTGTTGATGATGACCTTTAAGGACTCTCACAAATTGTTTTAATATGTACATTGCAATTGTTAACGTCTGTTTTATAATATCTATGCACATAACCTCACCGACACTGTAAGGAGTTTTGGAATCCACTGTTAGTCATTGTTTCATTGTATTTTAATAATATTGTAGCTTTCCCTGAGGATGACAATAAACGTTGTCGAAATATTGGAACAAGTGTTATAAGAGTATACTTCCTGCATGCTGCGTACCCAACAAGTTTTCCTAGCTTTATCTTAACTGGTCAGCAAAGACTTCCTCTCTCCTAACTTAAATATATATATATATATATTTTTATATAAAAAGATAATTATGGATCGTTGATTTTAAAAAAATGTATATATTTTTTTACTTTACGTTGAAGAACTTTCAAAGAAACTCAAATTTTCTTTGTGGACACAATGTTCATATTGAAATTCATGTTGAAGTAAAGTTTTAACAAAACTAGATTGAAATACAGCTTTGTTTTAATTTTGTATTGGTCGTGGAAAAAATAATATATATGCAACGATTATGTAATTGCTACTAACACAAGCACGAAATTAACGACAGTCGCACGAGGTTTGAGACACTCGCCTACGTCCCGTATCAACATTATCGTTACATAATTTACCTACTATTTATCCGGTTTTATCCCTGGTTCTATAGATATATACAATGACTTCCAAAATAAAAAAAATATTTACTGAATTGACACACATTTCTATGTAACCCTTTTACGTCTGATTGCGCTACTTATTTTTTACACATGAAGAAATTCGAAAGTCTCGTACGCTAAAACAATGCAATTGAACAAAATGCAACCGCGGACTTATTCATAGAAATTTTCCATATATATCTCTAATGAAGACCCGTAGGATGGTTGTCTCATAATTTGAATGGTTTATGCAGCGTTGTTATCCACATGTTGATAAACACGATTTTTTTATCTTATTTTTTAATTATGATGTTTGCCTAAACCACTCTTATTTTCATAAGTTATATCAATACCACTCAATATACGAAATATCGATCCCAATGAAGAAAACAAGAATTTTCATTTTTATTGCCCATATTTGAGTTCTTCCTTTTAGAGAATACTGGACAATGTAATAAAACCAAGTAGACCTATTTACACAGCCTCGAAGCGTTCAAGGTTAAACTTACTGTGACTATGAGTAATTTTTATTTTACACCGAAATGAGTTGAAGTGAGACACTATCAGATTTCTTCTATTTTGAGACTCCGCCCCTATCATGGAATTCTTACCTAGCCCTTTTACCCGCAAATTTACTTTGACCTTTTTCAGAAGGTAAACCCCTTCTTAATATGGTTTATCCAACAGTATATAAGTGAAAAATAATAAATAATTTTTTTTAAAAGACATTCGAATAAGTCTGTACATCTATACATTTATATATACAATTTTCTCATTTCAAACCAGTGACAATAATAGGACTTTTTGAAAACACTGCCTCCAGCCCTTGCTGTTTTGCCTTGGTGTTTAGCCTCTTCAATATTAATACGTTTTCATAGTAACATAGTTACAGTAATCACGGTAAATATAGAAACGTCAGTCAGTCAAGATCCTTTTCGAAAATACCGAGAGGCTAGCAACGTCGACTCATTATTCAACAAGAATGTATTTAGAAGCCATAGAAATACACCAACACCAAGAGAACTTCAACTCAAAGGAAGAGAGAACATCTGGCAAACAGCACTGAAAGGCGCCAAAACGAGGCAATGTCACCCGAATCGCGCGGAATGTACGCGCGAACCCACCATCACAGAAAGTGCGCGCAAACGCAGCACTCAGCACTATAAATGACGTGCCAGAAACAAGAGCTTCAGTTTCAGTTGATACGTCAAAAAGAGTATTTTGACCACGCCACTGAAGATGACTGCCGCAGTTGCAGTTTAAACGTTTGGAGATTTTAACCAAAGAAGACCACGGCAAAACCTGGAAACCAACCAAAACAATTCAAAAACTACTTTGAAAACGTAACAAGATTGATTTTTATCTCGATGATGTATGATGTATGAATTCCAACTTTGTACGTTTTAATTAACTTTTTTGTCACAGGAATCTACTTACGATAGCATTAACTCTCGTTTGACAGTACACTTTTAACGTGGAATAAAATATTTAATTGAATGTATACTCACCGTTTGGAATATGCAGATCTTCTTCTATGTTATGTATATCATTTTGAGTATCTTTAACTTCATCTAAATAATATCTCAGTGCCTCTGCCTCTTCAGATTCCATCACACAAAAACAACTAAAATGTTATTTTTGTAGTTCCATTTTGGTCGGAAATAATTTACTCGTATCTGAAAGATAGAAAAATTATCACGTCAATCAAAGATAGCCATAAAAATGAAATCACATGCTGGGTTGAATTACAAAATTATGTATTTACACACAAGTGGTCTACTTTTATCTTGATGATGAGAGCTATATGAAACTTGTAAATGAAGTTTCAAAACTGAGTGGCATTCAGAGGTTCCGAACGTCAACACAGTTCAATTACCAACACTTCAAGAATTCCGAAGGTCAAGAAGCCTTGCAGTTCACGAATAGGTTTAGTTTTAATGCGAAAAGTAGATAAATAACAACTTGAATATGAACATGTTCTTCATATTTTTATTTGCGGTTTCGGAACTCTAATAATAACATTCCACCATACGATTTGAGGGTAATCAACCACCATCAGAAATATTTTCATAATTTGAATTCTCGCTGCACCTAAACATATAATCAGAAATTTTGAACTACATCAGTAAGTAGATAGATATTTAAATAGATATTATGTCAAAGAAAAACAGTCTTATCACAAAGAGTTTGGTTAGATAAATGTAAAATATTATATAATAAACTAAATGAGTAATTACGTTGTATATTAACCCAATATAATAATATATAAACACCAGAAACATCATATTACTGTCGAAAAGGGCTCCATGAAAATTGAAAAATGTCATTTATTTGTAATATCTAACAGAAATCAACTACTTCCCCGGCTAAAGCCACGCTGGAGATCAACTATCTGAATGAAAATGCCATTTTCACTTTCAGATTTTTTCTTTTCAGATAGAGTATTTTCACAATATCTGTCAGATGTAGTTCAATGTCCAGCCTGGCTTTAGCTGTGGAAGTAGTTGTTTTCTGTTAGATATTACAAATAAATCACATTTTTCATTTTTCAATTTTCATGGAGAATGTTTCCCTTTTCGACATGAATACCTCCCAAGAGGTTATATTGAACGATGGAAAATAGCGACTAAAGATTGTCTTTCACCCGCAGGTGATTCCACAACAGATTTTATGAATATCCTATTCATATTTTCGAACAAAAGTTATCATATTACTATTTTTATGGGGCGAAATATGGATCAAATTCGAGGTATTCAATATTTAAATATTATTTTGGAACAAAATAACAGAAAAATGATAACTTAGGAAGAGCCACTGGAACGTGAGATACATGACATACTTGGAGAGAAAAAACCGGATCCGAAGTCCTAAAAACCAGACCCGAAGTCCTAAAAACCAGATCAGGATTCAGAATAAGCGCACATTTCTTTTCCAGGGTTCTTCCAAACGAATGGCAAAGCTCTGCACTGCATCGGTAAGTGTTCCTTGAGACATACAGTCTGCAAAGGTTTGAGAAGAATACTAATTCCTACCTACCATTTCTCGGATCTAACGATTTTCTCTGAACATTACAGGATTTTTGTTTTCGTGCGAATCAGAACATAAAAAAAATCTTTCACTCAACCCATTATGTTATTAACAACATTCAAAATTTGTGCTTAAAATCAATTTTCTTCAATTTCCATACGGAGGAGCTTTCGAGGAAGCTTTTCTAATTCATAGACGAATAAAGAGCAAAGTAGTTCAGTTACACATCCATTATCACCAGATTATGAGTAGGTACCACTTCGACATATACAGTATCGGAAACTTTTCATCTGGGGTATAGACAGAAATCTACGCGAGCAACAAGGAACGCAATGAT
The DNA here is from genome assembly GCA_958298965.1 of Chrysolina haemoptera. Taxonomy (NCBI): domain Eukaryota; kingdom Metazoa; phylum Arthropoda; class Insecta; order Coleoptera; family Chrysomelidae; genus Chrysolina; species Chrysolina haemoptera. The sequence continues at coordinate 30,469,649 of OY282596.1, forward strand.
ATGATAATTCATTTATTTATTCATATACAGTGACCGCCAAAAAGTATGTACCATATGGAAAAAAAGTTTATTATTAGAGTATTGGAAAAAATATTTTTGGAAAAGTTTGTGCATGTCCGATAACCTAAAAATCGATTTTGACACATGTCACGTGATCGCTGGTATGGCGGCAAATTGAAACAAAATTAAGTACTATGAATAGGCAAAAAGTCGGGTAAAATGGCAAGATAGCGAAAAAAATTATTTGAAAAAGTTTCTCAGAATTCATTTTTATTCTCATATACAGAGTTTGAAAAAATAATGTGAGAAAATTGAAAATAACAATTTTTTAAAAATATTTTCCTAGCTGTATAAAAATATCAAATTATTTTCTCATGAATAGCTTGACCATACTGAAATATTTGTATTTCAATGATAATAACAAAACTTTCTCAGTTTCTCCACACCAGAGAGCATTAAACTAAAAAAATTGAATTTTGTCAGAACCCTTGCTGTTACAATGGCTCGTATCTAAAAGTTATATCAAAATTCTACGATTATTGCGATGATAGGGAAATCCAAAAATATCGTGTTTTCCGATTATAATCAATTTTTGATGATAATCGTGCACGAACGGTTCGCTTTTCACATTATCTTGAAAATAGTGCGTCAAATTAAAGAGGCTAGAGTTTACAACATTGCATGCGAAGTGAAACGCTCTAACACGATTATCATCAAATCTTGATTATAATCTAGAAAACCCTATGTTTTTGGAGTGTCATGTCATCACAATGGTCGTGGAATTCTGATATAACTGTTAGATACGAACCAATGTAACAGCGGGGTTTTGACAAAATCCAATTTTTTAGAGCTCTCTGGTGTGGATAAAATGAGAACGTTTTGTTATCATCGTTGAAATACAAATGTTTCAGTATGGTCGAACTATTCATAAGATAATAATTTGATATTTTTATACAGCTAGGAAAATATAAAAAAAATGCAATTTTCAATTTTCTCACATTTTTTTTAAACTTTGTATATGTGTTTTAGGTTATCGGACATGCACAAACTTTTCCCAAAAATCTTTTTTTCAATACTCTAATAATAAACTTTTTTCCCATATGGTACATACTTTTTGGCGGTCACTGTAGGTATATATCCTAACAGACCGCGAAGGTCTCATTAGAAGGATAAAAAGTAACATAATATAATATAAAAGTAAATCCTGACAAGGTAAATGCTAACTGTAACCTGCATACATTAAATTGGAGTTGAATTACACAGAAATGTGTATAAGACGATGTAAAATTGATGAGTGAAATATATTTTGCGACACTGCCCAGTCTAGTTCCATTAATGAATTGAATTCATTTGCTAGTCGTAACATGGCCACAAGCGGAGGTCTGGCAGTGAACATGAGAGGAATATTGAACATAGGAAAAGATCGAGTTCTTCTTGGGGGTACGTTGAATTGAATCTTACTAGTGATAGAATTTCCGATGAGTTAATTTTGTTGTTGATCAACTTATGCAAAAAAGTTAACACTGTGAGAGTTCGTCTATTTTCTAAAGATAGTATTTTAAATTCATTTCTCAGTCGGTGTGTTCGTACAATTTTATAGTCAGCTCGTTTATTATATTTCTTGAAGTAAATGAATTACAGAAATTTGTTTTGTATTTTTTCCAACTGACCCAATTTTGTGTGGTATTCAGTAAACCATATTTGTGTACCAAACTCTAATTTCGGTCAAATTATACTGTAGTAAAGAATTTTAAGAGAATTTATATTTGTGAAGCTTGTAGACTGTAGGCTTGTAGGCCGTCGAATCCCAGCAACGGTTGGCCGATTTTCGTATATTTATAAGGTGGTGTGAAAAAGAAAAGTTGTTATCATGGGAAATACCTAGATCTTTCACATAAATAAGAGAGACGCACTACTGCGCTTCTATCCTGTTACCTCGCCCGACGAATTAACAGCTCACGTTGATATCCCTTCCTCGAGCGAGTAGAGGAGAAATTGTAATGCTCTCTCAACATGTAGTAAGCTATTCTTTACGCTCTCATGAAACCACCATACCCTAGATGAAAACTTTCCGATACTGTATTTGGATATAGGGAATAACATTGAAGCACTAACACGAGGAAAATCGAGTTTGAATAGTGGCCAAACTTATGAATTAGAGCGATGCATGTGACAGTCAGTTCAATTTTGTATTATATACAGGTTGGCTGTAGGAAAATGTTTACCGGGTTACCCGGAACCAATTCACCCCATGTATCTTCGTTGTTATTTTGTATAGATGTTTCAAATTTAGTACATCTATATATGTCATGAAGCGCATTCAATTACCTTTCCAACGATAATCACAATCATACTTCCAACTCAAACACTACTTATTTATTTGAGTCAAAGTTTTCACGTCATGATTTGTATGCAGATATAACTATGTTCCCAATTTTTGTTTTTCTTTATTTTTCAACATCATTAAACTTATTTCTTTTAAATGCTAAAATTTTTTTTTGTAGGTTAGAACCTCCCATGTATATTTAAATATATATATATTTATATACAAAACATGAAAAGAACGACTTATTTTTGTTTCATATTTACTTTTTTATGAAGATAAGTTGAAAGATTCAACACAAATGTAGGTATAGGATGGAGATTATATTCATAAAAAAATAAAGAGAAAACACAAATAAGCAGTTCATTTTATGTTTTGTATTTCAATATAGATAGGAGTTTCTAACCTACACAAAAAAATCTATATCGATAAATCGATGGTAACGTTTAATTTTCCTCTGAATCTTTCCGTTGGAGAAAACCGTTTCAAATGTATAACTAAAATTTTGGGGAATTTATGTATTGATAGGGATTTCGTGCATTTCCTCCTCTTTTTGCACTTTGCACAGGTCGGCTTCTCGTCACCATCAAGAGTTTCTTCCCTTATGAACGAATCTAAACACTGTGATAATCTTAGTTGGTCTGTTCTTTGATTTATCGGTAGAGACAGGTCCAAGAATGGGTCAAAGGTGACCAAACAGTGACCACAATAGGTACATTTCAACGTCGATTTCAATTGGCCAACGAAGTTATCAACTATTTTAGAATTGTCCATCCTTAAGAATCGTGACCAAGACTCTTGAGCCTTCTCACTGTCACTAAACTTTTCGTCTATTTCTGTCAAAATGGGTTTCGGCTTTTCGGTTATTTTATTAACGTCTTCATGAAGACCCTCCAACAGGTACCGTAGGAACTCCTGAGCATCTTGCTGTGCATAACCAATGAAACGAGGTGCGAATCTTTGTATCTGACATTTTAAGGAGAGTGTATTTACCACTCGATCTGACGAATCTTCCGACACAATTCTTTGATGATCTCTGCAAATGCATTTATCAAAGCCCCCTTCATACTCGAGATACTTGTGTTAATATTCCAAGTGTATGCGTCCTTTTTCAAGTACTCCATCTCGTGTTTGACAAACATTGGATAACACTGTTCATAAAGCATGTATTTCCAATGTTTTTCAACCCGTTGAGACCAAGTGTTTTAGCAGTATTATGGACTACAGGCTTGATGGTGTTGAAGCTGTTTATGCTGCGTTCGCCACCGTTGTCGTCTTCTGTGTAGTCTCTTATACGGTGATTTTCCTGTTTAAATTTTTTCTTGGATTCATGAACAATTCATCCAAGTGACGAGAAGTAGGAATAGTTCCGAGTACTGATGCTGCATTTCCCCTCTGAATTGAAATACTCAATCGTTGAAACAAAAATGAAGTAGCTCTTAAGTCACCAGTCTCTTCAGTTATCCGTTTTCCTATTTCGTTGATGAATTCTAACGCCTGAGGTCCCAACACTCCGAAAGTTTCTATAGCTACAGGATATAATATATATATAGATCTTTCAAGTTTTTATATTTGAGGCTTTCGCTTTTCTCTCCGTTCACTGCAGCTGCACCAGAGCAATTGGAAGTAGCGACCACATGCGACGCAGCAACAGTGTCCACGCATGTACAATCCCAGACAACAGGTTTACCAAACTTCCAAGGAACAAGTGTCATACCATCAGGCCTATTACCATCATCACGGCTCACTCCCAAAGGTTCCAGAATAGCTGGAATTTTTGCAGTATTCAAGGCTCTTTTCATCAAGTCATTCACAGCATTATGACGAGAATGGCGGCCAGCACTAAACTTGCAGCTTAAACCATGAAAACCCTTGTCATCGACTTCCTTGCCACATTTGCATATATGAGGTACACAAACTGAATTTCCCAAACGTAGTCCAATCGCTATCCTAAAGGATTCGTCATCCAGCAGAGTTCCTAATGATGATACAGGTAGAGCATTGAGCCATGAACCAGAATGTGGGGAAGAAACTACTTTGAAACGAGCCTTTTCGGTTACTGACACAGCTGAATCTAACAGTTTCTTTCAATTGTTATCGACAAGTGGAACATCCCAATTTTTTTGTTTAGCTTTGGATGAATTCGGCAACTGAATTTTGGATCGAGATACCCATAACTGTTCACCCTCCGAAAAAGTATGGTTTGGTCCATCAGAGAAGGTGCTTGGCAGAATTCTGTTTACCAATTCGGAAACACCATAAGAAGAAGATAGAAAGGCTGGTAATGCAAGGTCAGATGCGAGGCGAATACCCAAACCTCCTCGATTTACTAGCAGTGTTGCCTGAATCCAAACGTTCTTCTCCAAATGGTTATTTGTGATTCCTTCTAACATTTCTCGTAAAATATTATCGAAGAGATGGAGTTTTTCTTCACAGTGCCAAGTAGGACTACATCGCATTATATAAGTTAGTTTTGGTATTGCAAGACAGTTCTTCAAAAGGAAAACGGCTACGTGTGCAGGAATTACATTGATTCTAGATGATATCAGAGATGGGGATTGAATTTTTTCTGCTAGGCAATTTGGAAGTGCTTCATCCGAAAGAGGTGCTCCTAGGAGAAGCCAATTGGGTTTGTTAAGAATTTTAATACCTGGCGCAATTGAATTAAACTTCACAGATACATCTGGATCTTCGTCTTTCAAAAAGAAAAGTTCACATTTTTGAAAATTCAACTCTAAACCTAATTCCTTTGAATTCAAAATTATCCGCTGAAAATTCTTTAGAACTGAATCAACATCTCCTCCAATTGATCCATCATCCGTACCAACAATTAAAATTTGTGTCGATAGATTTCGTAATGGCATCAATTGCTAGGCAGAATAGAGCAGGACCCAAAGGATCACCTTGCTGAATACCTCTTTCTGATATTATTATGTTTTCACCAAAACTCAAAAAACCACTAATTTTGTAGCACTGATAGAGAAATGGATAAAGATTAGGTATTTTGTCTTTGATTTTGTTCAGGAGAATGTTTCTATGTACCGTATTGAATGCGTTTTTAAAATCTAATTTAAGAAAAATTTTTGAAATTGGATCTGGATGATGACTTACAAATTGACGTGCTGAATGAGCGACGACTTCACATCCTCCTAGGGTCCAAAAACCAAATTGTACTGGGCGAAACAATTGACCTAGTTGATCCCTCACATTCGAACAAAATATTTTGGCTACTAATCGACGGTAAAATGTACCGATCGCTATAGGCCTGATTCCACCATCTTTCTTTTTCAATGAAAGAAGTGATGCTCCATAGATAATTGGACATATTTGTTCCACAACATTAAATTACATAAATCCTTTAGTGATGATAGAAGTTTTTCTCCTGGAAATCCAGAGCTGTGACTGAGCAAATCCTGAAGATGAGAAGGCCTGAGGGAGTCCAAACCACCCGCGGAACTCAAACGAAATGACCTGACTGCATCGATGACTTCTTTATTCGAAATTTGAAGAGGTTTGGATATCTGAGGATCGTTTAGCAAAGCAGAAGGATGCTTTTTTTGCAGTTCCAAAAGGGTTGAACAATCAAATGGGACAATGGAGTCATTGGAACTCAATATTTTCACAGCCGAAGACAAATCTCCATCAGACACGTTTTGATAAAGAAACTTGATTCTTTGGATTATCGATTCCGTGAGAAAGGCTTGTCTGGCTGGATATAAGTCGATTAATATTTTTCTTAATTAGTGTAAATATGGACTCTTTTCTATTATCATGATTTGGAATGCTTAGTGTTCTGTAAGCAAACAACAAAAGATTTTGCCAAGACTCCATAGAATTAGCTTTGACACATTCATCAATAGTTTTGCTAAGCGTCAATGCCACAGATATTCTTGCTGATTTTGGAATTCTCTTGATACAAATTCTTCTTTTAAGCGAAGCAAGTTGGATGTGAAAATGATTTACATTTGAATCGTCTGATCCTGGCGGAGTAGTTGTATAACCTGAACTAAGTGATGAAGTTGCTTGTTGATGTACCTTTCCTGCGTGTATTTTCAGCCCTTTTTAATTTTTGAAAATCCTTCCGCATATTGTGCAACTCACACCATTACTGCATGAACTATTCATACCAAGCAGGTCATCAGTTTTCAGTCAGATTTATTCTTCCACTGTGTAGATATTGAGAAATGAGTACCTGACAGTCTTGTTGAAATACGTGACAAATGTCATATGAATATTTATGAAGGTGATATACAGGCTGATTCACGGTGGATGGCACATTAGACGTTTCTGGTGAACCAGACAACGGATCACTTTGAAAATTTAATGGAGGGCATATTCGGACATTCTCTAGCCAACTAAAATATTTTCGACAATGCGGTGTTGCCGCTTCAATTAGAAAGCAGTAGCAACTTTGATTTTTCAAATGAAACACTCTGTATATAATATTATTTTTGGAATCTCCAACAATTGCCCGACAACTTTTCTTGATATTTCCCTATACCTATCTGTTACCGTTTTAAAAATAAAAATTAATTTCAATTTTTTTCTTCGAAAATCATGACTTCTAAAAATGCCGATATCTTTTAGTTAAGAAGTACTATGATATCGAAATTTGGTTTGGAGTTAGGTGATACTTGGACACTTCCCACACGTTAGCCTAATCTCCGTTACTTCAATACAGGGTGGTAAAAAAATACAGTTTTTTCGTTTGCTTGAAAAAGTTGCTGAAATTTGATTATTTTAAATGGAACACCCTGTATATTATTAAAAATTCGGAAAGCTGCTGAAATTTGCTTTCTTTCTATGTATATCATACCTATACCTAACTAGTCAAGTTTCGGACTTATGAGCATTTATTTGTGAAAATGTCCCTTCAGAATGGTATTTCCATTCGGTATTTGGTAAGCAGGCCATGATTACTATTTGACAGTAGCGTTGTGACATTCTCCTAATAATATCGACATTTTCGTCACTTCAGAAGTTGCAAATACCTTCAAAACGATGGAACAAAACTATTCAAACGAAGTTCTTATGAATTTGTTTATTATTTTTGGACAGTGTGATAAAATTATCAGCAGAACATGTAGAAAGTTCAATGAAATGTATCCGAATCTACCGCCAATGAACCTCAAGAAATTTATACGAATTCAGAACAATCCATTAGATTTTTATTTGTGGGGAATGTTTAAAGAAAAAGTTCACAAAATACCCGTGCGTTCGAGATATGAATTGTTAGAAAGGATTGCCCAAACATTTGAAGATTTGGATCCCAATGAAATCAGATCTGCCACCACGAAAGCAGTCAACACCCGCATTTTAAAGGGCTTGGAAGTGAACGGCCAGCGATTCGAACATATTTTGAAATATTCCACATGATTGTTTTACTTTTTTATAATTATTCATATCAATATTTCCAATTTCAAGTTTCTTGGTGCTTTTTTAAAGTTTATCCAAACATATTGAAATTGTTCTGAATTCGTATAAATTTTTTGAGGTTCATTGGCGGTAGATTCGGATACATTTCATTGAACTTTCTACATGTTCTGCTGATAATTTTATCACACTGTCCAAAAATAATAAACAAATTCATAAGAACTTCGTTTGAATAGTTTTGTTCCATCGTTTTGAAGGTATTTGCAACTTCTGAAGTGACGAAAATGTCGATATTATTAGGAGAATGTCACAACGCTACTGTCAAATAGTAATCATGGCCTGCTTACCAAATACCGAATGGAAATACCATTCTGAAGGGACATTTTCACAAATAAATGCTCATAAGTCCGAAACTTGACTAGTTAGGTATAGGTATGATATACATAGAAAGAAAGCAAATTTCAGCAGCTTTCCGAATTTTTAATAATATACAGGGTGTTCCATTTAAAATAATCAAATTTCAGCAACTTTTTCAAGCAAACGAAAAAACTGTATTTTTTTACCACCCTGTATTGAAGTAACGGAGATTAGGCTAACGTGTGGGAAGTGTCCAAGTATCACCTAACTCCAAACCAAATTTCGATATCATAGTACTTCTTAACTAAAAGATATCGGCATTTTTAGAAGTCATGATTTTCGAAGAAAAAAATTGAAATTAATTTTTATTTCGAAAACGGTAACAGATAGGTATAGGGAAATATCAAGAAAAGTTGTCGGGCAATTGTTGGATATTCCAAAAATAATATTATATATAGAGTGTTCCATTTGAAAAATCAAAGTTGCTACTGCTTTCTAATAGAAGCGGCAACACCGCATTGTCGAAAATATTTTAGTTGGCTAGAGAATGTCCGAATATGCCCTCCATTAAATTTTCAAAGTGATCCGTTGTCTGGTTCACCAGAAACGTCTAATGTGCCATCCACCGTGAATCAGCCTGTATATATGTTCCAAAGGCTCTCGAACGTCTCCTTATACCAGTATTGTATGTATAAACCTTCCAGAAACTGTTTGACAACAAATTAGAGTTTGATTTTTCTGTGCAATAGATAAAAAAGTAGCACCAAATTTGGTTAATGTTACGTTATAATTTGGTCTGATAATTGTACATCATGACATCAAAAAGGTGTGCCAAATTTGAAACATCTATACGAAATAACAACGAAGATACAAGGAGGTGAATTGACCATATTCACCGACGCCATATTGTCATGCGACAATGCCAACTAACGCAGGGTTCTCAAATAAGAATAACCAAATTTTACTAATTCTACATATCAGTGAAAGTTTAAAATGATATTTATTAGGCAGAGCATTTCTCAAAAAATGTTTAGTAGAGTGGGAGTGAGTTGAGTATTAGGTTGATTTAATTTTTAGGTGAATAGTAAGGGCCCGTGGACGAAAAAGTTTCGTAATTTTCAAACACATCAAAAGAAAATGATATTTTGAAAAATATAAAGAGAAGACTACAGAAGGCAGTGTCAAAAATCGCTCCCTTATGGTTACCGCAAATATATAAATTTCAAAATATTTTACTGAGTTATAGTGCCAATGTTTAAAGCTCAGGTGAAAGCCAATAGTGATATCTATACCCATCTATCCTAGATTTTCTCTTCAGTTCAATTTTTCTGAAACTCACATAAAATACGCACATGAAATATGGCACCAAATAAAACACAAACTTGATTTTCGCGGTTTTGTTACAGATACATTATATTTTTAACCGTTGGTCACAATGCATAGTTCGTATTTTCGCATGACAATATGGCGACGGTGAATATGGTCAATTGGATCTGGGTCACCCGGTATAAGCCATATACCGTTCTCTGCAGACAAACAAACAAGAAACAAGGCACAATGTCCCTCATTTGCAAATGCGCAAGCGCGATCGCGGTACAATACTACCAACCTCTATTAGATTCTCGGTGAACGTCTCAAGGACGAACTATGTTATGCCAAATGAACACATTTACATGATAACATTTTGTTCACATCGCCGAAACATTTCTATAGGCGTTGAAAAAAACATCACAAAATAACAAAAGCAAAACTTTGAATATCCTTCAGACACCTCTTCGGGAAGTACAAATTACGTCTCAATGAAACATCAGCGTGCCTACATTTTCGAAACATCGCAAAATATCCCAGGGATTTTAGTTCGAAAATATGAATGGGAAATTCATAAAATCTATTGTGGAATCATCTGCGACTGAAATACAAACTTTAGTCGCTATTTTCCATCGTTCAAGATAACCTCTTGGGAGGTATTCATGTTGAAAAGGGGAACATTCTCCATGAAAATTGAAAAATGAAAAATGTGATTTATTTGTAATATCTAACAGAAAACAACTACTTCCCCGGCACAAGCCACGCTGGACATTGAACTACATCTGATAGATATTGTGAAAAGACTCTAACCGAAAAGGAAAGAAAAAATCTGAAAGTGAAAATTTGCATTTTCATTCAGATAGCTGACTTTTTTAATTCTTTCTAGTTTTCCTTGAAAAAATCATTAAATAAATGGAAGGGGGATGTTATTAAAAAAATATCACTCACAGAAATCGTTCATTTCATTGAAGCAAGGTTCGCTTCTCTCGCATTTAATCCCCAATACATTTTGGTCGACGGAAATCTATTTCGCTTTGCCAAGCTCTTCAGGAGGATTGATATAGAATTGGAATAAAACAGGCTCTTCAGAAGCATACACATCAGAAGAAATGTTTCTCTCATATCCATCCCTGATGTGTATGCTTCTGACGAGCCTGTTTTATTCCAATCCTACATCAATCCTCCTGAAGAGCTTGGCAAAGCGAAATAGATTTTTGTAGACCAAAATAAAATGTATTGGGGATTAAATGCGAGAGAAGCGAACCTTGCTTCAATGAAATGTACGATTTCTGTGAGTAAAATTTTTTTAATAACATTCTCCTTATCTAATTTATTTCATGATTTTTTCAAGAAAAACTAGAAAGAATTAAAAAAGTCAGCTATCTGAATGAAAATGCAAATTTTCACTTTCAGATTTTTTCTTTCCTTTTCGGTTAGAGTCTTTTCACAATATCTATCAGATGTAGTTCAATGTCCAGCGTGGCTTGTGCCGGGGAAGTAGTTGTTTTCTGTTAGATATTACAAATAAGTCACATTTTTCATTTTTCAATTTTCATGGAGAATGTTCCCCATCCCAGGGATGTTTGTGCTCGCTGGGGAGTTACAACTGGTCAGTTTTAGCATCGCGTAGTGAACTGTGAAGTTATAGGTGATTGTTTGACTACTGAATGTAATATTATACCACCCTCTTTATGGTTCCAATACTTTCTCATCCTAAATTCGCGCATCTCATACGTTTATCGACATTCATTGTTAGATTTGCCAAGCTGTACATTTCGCCATCCCACGATCCAATAAGAACATTTCAATCTAATCTCAGTTTTGCATCTGCGACTGGACCGAGAAGTATTTAATGTCGCGATGGAGTTCCACTTAATAGTCTCTACAAAATTTTGGGTCAATCGAGAAAGTACACATTGACGAGACACACCTCGTAAAAAAATTCATATCTAATCTTTTGTAGACATTTTGACTAATAATAATGGAATGCTCAGTTGGATCATTAAATGAAAAGTAAAAGCGATTTTGTGACCGACAAATTTGTTTTAACCTATCATTTCTAAATCAATAGCAATATTGGAATTGGAATTTCATAACGTAGATTCGTAAAAAGTGGATGCTGAAATTAGAACGTGAAGTAATTTGACCATAATTTTTATTACAACACATTTCTTATGAACACCATAGATGGAAAATGGTTTGCAATATTTTCATTTAGTTTGGTCAGAACAATAAGCGGTTTCCATTCAAAATTTGCGAATGAGTTTTCACGATTTGCTTCATTTGTAATGTAGCGACGAGATTCATCTTGATTCGCGTTTCTAAAAATTCCAGAATCTCAAACTTCATTTGATATGAAATTTGATGGAACTGAAAATGAAATGCCTTTTCAGCAAATTTATAAAACCCTGAAAAAGATGAAAAAATTACAAACATGATGGAAAAACCATGCAAGATCATAACTGAACTATTATATTATACAAAATGTTCTGTTGTACTGTTTAAAAAATCAGGAATCAAAATAATTCAGACAAAACAATATGAGAGGAAAGAGGAAGGATAGAATTTCCTTTTTTTTTTCAGAGATGGTCCAAGAGCATCGTGAGAACAAGATAAGATAATCTAGGATTTGATGTTATTTTTGAGTTTTTGAAAGTTGTAAGCTTAGGGGAATACCGAGGGAATACCTTCCCAGACAGAGTTCCAAATCTTCACCGAGAAAGGGGTGGGAAGGAACTTATCTGGAAATGTTCGAAGGACTCAGGTTGGATCAATGTCAGAATCGGTCATGGAAATATCAATCAAAGAGCCAGATCACCACTTCTTCGCGATGATCCATAGAAACCTCTTACTGCATTTTTCAAGGTTTCCAAATACAGAGTGACCCATTTGAAAGCGGGCCACCTCTCTAAAACTGTTATTTATAATCCGATTCAGAAGTTTTTTTTTACGGATAGAGAATTATTAGTTCTAGTTGAGTGCCATATAAATTCGAAATAAAATAAAAATTTCAAGGCCTACTTCGAATTTTTTTCAATAGCCTGATCAAAAGTCATAAGGGTGAGGTCTGGCGGGAAAAACTCCAAAGCTTGAATGCCGACAACAGTTCCCTATGGAAAACCAGCTACGATGAGGTTCTGGAGACAATCAAGAGGCTCCCTAGGAACAAAGCTCCTGGGATGGGTGGGACTGATGCAATTCTGTTGAGAAATCTTTCAAGGAAGTCTTTCGTACTTTATTCACGTCATAAATGGTTTTATTGAATGGCAGCATTACCCACAGTGCCTAAAAACTGCGGAGATTATCCCGGTCCTAAAGCAGGGGAACTACAATGCGAGGGTTGAAAACTACCGCCCCATCTCCCTGCTTAGCACTATCGCGAATAATCCTGCTCAAGAAATATGTTGACCAGTTGACCATGATAAGAGATTTTACCTGATTCCGGCGGAGCAGTTCGGCTTCCGGAAGGGGCACTCAACAGCCTCCCAGGTGGTTCGGATTGCCGGGTATATCCGACATAACATACTTTTAACCTATGGTATATTTTTCTTAAAGTACTTGATTTGTAGCAAAAGTGGTTCAGTATCCACTTTTACGTAAACTGTAGGTCCCGGGTCTGCCTGCTCGCACATGATCTGCTTTTGGTGTTTTTTTCCGGGAGATTCATTCGTAAACAAAAAAAACGGATAGCAATAAAAATGTCCGGGGCTACCCGACCTTCCCCTATTTAATTTCCTCATGCTCAAGTATCCACGTAGGGTTAGTTCTGGTCAGAACAAATTAAATTTATAAAAATTTAAGAAAATAAAATGAGAATGAGGGTAGGGCCGCTACTGTGAACATCCGCTCCATAAAGTATTCTGATATTTCGACAAATTTATTTACAATGATTTTAAATCAATAATCAACGGAATATTTAGTTGAACGGTTGATATAACAAAGGGAATAAAACAAATTGTAAAAGTTGTTCAACAGTTAGTAGTGCAGAGTCCTTTAACTCCGTTGTTAACTATTAAGATAAGGGGATACATTTTGAATTGAGAAAAACGCAGGAAATTAGTTTTGAACATGCGAGAGGAAATACATAAGAAAGAGGATCTTTTAAAATTAAACATAAAATTTACAAAATTTTCTGTTGTCAGAACATTTTTGAATTTCAGACAAGAACTATCGACGATATATATGAGCTTTTGAGACTTAGGGTTATGCTGCCATAATATCTTCTGATTGTTTTTGAAAAAAGTATTTTTGTAAGTGCAGCAAGTAATCTTTTTGTACCATGATTGTAATCAAATATCGATTCATGAGTGCCAATATTGCTATTAAATGATGGTGTTGATGTGATTTGGTGATGGCTTACCCAATCAAAATTACCTGATTTCATCGATTCGTAAAAGAGCAAAAGAAAACTATAAATGTTTACCGCCCTGCTCGGTTCAAACCACAAAACTACGCGCATACATAGAAATATTTTCTTATCGCATATTTGAGTTTCAAAACTACTTAAATATGCACGTGTTTTCTGCAATGAAATTTGCAACCTGCTGTATTGTTTTTCACTTAACCGACCGGCGGCGTATAACTGACTCGTTTTCGTAGGCAAATCGCTAACCTACATCCAACCGTGAATGAATTATAACAATAACAATAATTATCGAAGACAAAAAAACATTAGGAAGTTCTTGCTTGATTAGCCTTCGAATTATACTAGAAAATGTTCATTCATCAGGCGTGAAAACATCCTGCTTTTGTATCAAATGTCACACAAGTTACTGCAAATAAGTAATCATGAAACAAACAAGGTGTCCTGCCCTACCAGGACTGCTCATTGCCATAATCTTTTACAATAGGAATAATTCGGTCAAAAATCCATCAGAAAACAATTACTCTCCTGACTAATACCACGACGAACGATGAATTACATCTAATGAGTTTCCGTGCAGAGTTCCTACAGGCTTTCTCTGCAATTGCTAGTTGAAGACAATAAAGTAAACCTTTCAGGGTTTGATCCGAAAGACTTTGACGTGAAGTCGTTCAAGCTGGCTAATACCAAACAGACCATTACTTATCTCCTAATGAAGTATCTTTTAGTGACCTCTTTGAATCACTCACTCAAATTAGACTTCATCCGGCAAAACCACGTAACTCCACCTGTCTCAATTTTTTTAAAAAACATACGAAGCAGATCGTCAATCTGAGGCCTTCTCTATCGTGTATGGTCTAGAACAACTGGTCGTGCAACACGCACGCGTTCTTTATACTGATCCATATCGTATAGAAGTTTGTGCTCCAGTTGGGAACCTCACCTTCACTCTTTCCTTTTTTTCTGCACGATCGAGTAGCACAGCTTTGCCCAATTTCATATGGCACTGCAAGTCAGCCGACTGGAATGGTCTTCGCATGTTTTACTCAGCATTTCCATGGGAAAGAGTGTGTTTCTTTTTTGGAGATCCGACACAATTTCTGAAGTCATATTATGCTGGGGATGTTAACATAAATACCAAACACGTTAGGAAGAACATCATCTGGTGATCTCTGATTTAGCAAAGTGCTCCAGAGTACTCGCCCCCAAGCCGGCAGCATATCGGAGTATGTTGAAGCTAGAAATGTGTGCAAAGAGACAATCGAATCATAGAAAGAGGCTTACAACGCCAAGATATAATAAACTCGTTGAGTGTCCTAACGGGTCCTGCTATTCTTGATCATTTGCTAAAGATGTGGAAAGAAATTCCTCTTTCAGCCATATGGAACATTAACAGTGAACGCCCAATATGTTTGCTGTAAATTCTATACAAGATTCGTTGGGAAAACAATCATTGATACATGGAGCCGTTTTACATTTTTTTGTGACTGGTTGTACTCTTGCAGTTGGAAAGAAATACCGCTAAATTATAAAAAACGTTGAATGTTGAATAAATTTAATGTTAGTTCGGAAGAACATTTTTTGAGACTGATCGGCCAAATTCCGTGATAACCACAAACTTTGAGAAAGTAAACTTTCACGACCGGTAATCTTTGAACTATCGGTGGATTTCGGGTTTGTTGGTCGTGGTCTCGAGGTAATTCTTCCTGACGTGTCGTCTGAATCTACAGTAGACATTCTCAAAGGCAGTGCGGTAAAGGACGAAGCGTTGTAGTCATTCGTTTAAAGGTGCGTATTCACTAGAGCATTCGTTCCGCATAGGCAACGAATGAGCACCGAACGAGCAAATGCTCTGATAGAGTGGACGCTGATTTGAGCACGAACAGAATGGGTGTTTACATTACGCAGCATGACACAGCCTGAGCTTGAACCGAGCAGCACATGTGCTTCGGTGGATTATTTCATTTCTAACTTGGAACTCCAACACGGCCAGAACCCAAGTAAAATAACCCCAGAGATTTTCGTATCATCGCAAAGAGTAGACTGTACTTTCCAGAGTACAGGTTATTAATTAGTTCACCATCGTTTATTCATTTAATTGAATAGGCAACTTCTTTGTTCATGGCCATTTTGAAATATTTTGGTATGGCCATGTCAATTCCCACAATATGTCCGATTCGGGTATTTTCGAAAACAACTGTGGATTCGGAAGGAGAACGGACTGTGTACCATGTCCAGTCCAGCCGTTATAGATTTTTTCAAACGTGATTTTACCTTGTATGCTTTTTGGAGGGTATTCTTATATGCATATTCTGATATAAATTAATGATAATATATGAAAGAGTCCCCCTGAATTCTTCATATGTTGAAGTTAATTATAACATTTTTACTCAGGCTACCTGAGTTCCAAAATAATATTTGAGTAAAATGCGTTACACGGAACACGCCGTCGTTATCGAGAAAGACGGAAAAATATCTAAAGTGTTTATGCTAGCTCCCGGATTACGGCTTGGCACATATTTTTTGCAATCATCATATCATTCATTTTTCTATACTGCGCAACCCTGTATGAGTTTTTAGAAGGAACACGTCGTCGTTATCGATAAAAAAATAAAAATATCTAAATTGTTTATAGCTTCCGGACTACGGCTTGGCACACATTTTTGCAATCATCATATCATTTACTTTTGCATACTGATCAACTCTGCATGTTTCTTAAGATGGAATACACCGTGATTTAACAATTATTGAAATTTCGTCTTCATACGGACTGAAGTGTCACTCAACTTCACGCGTCTTTCTTTCGAGGAACTTGCTGGCATTTCCCAAAACATTGGCAAACTAACACGAAATCCCTAATGTTCATTACATCTCAACATCTCATCCAGCAGTTTTCATGAGATCGGGTCTAATCAAACATGTGAATCATGGAACTTCTTTCATTTGATTTCCAATCCCAAATATCTAGAGCATGTTATTTATATTTGAAGGCAAGAAGAATTCACCGGAAAAGACAGAAATTTGATAACACTTTATGCAAAGCATCACAGAAAAGTTAATCCACAATAATCAATTTCTCTGCTGAAAATATTTACAAATAGGTATTAAGAGGGGGTTAACCCTATTAGTGGCTATTAATGAAACAAGGCGCAGGAGAAATCAAAATACTCGGAGCTCGCTCAATGAATTCGAGATTTTTTTTTCACCATCTGAATTCAAAAGGTTGGAACTAGGCATCTCTAAGAGTACTTTATCCAATTTTTGTTAAAAATGACCTTGAAAAAATTGCAGAAATTTGACCAGATTCACCATTTTTTATCTCACTAGGTAATTTTTTTTTTTTCAAAAAAGTACTCTGAGAGGTGCCTGTCTCATAAATTTATCTTTCTTGTCACAAAAATTTGCAAGAATTCATCCTAAATCGCACCGTCAAAGTGATTTTTGCTGAACCCCTGCATACTCAATATTGGATCTCTTGTCTTCACTGATTCAAGCGCCATCACATAAATATGTACTTTTACATGGATACTATGGATGTTTGAATGGATTGTTGTTTCATTCATTGAATTTGGAAATAATACTGAAGCTATTCACGAAATTTTAGCACAGGAGATGAAACCAATAGAAGTTGTAAATGGGATTATTGAAGTTTAGAATATGTCGAATGAATAACTACTGAAATTGATGAGCATTGGTTGTATTTACACACGACAATTTATTCGCCAATTCTCTTATTAGTTTATACTTTGACCTTTTTCAGAAGGTAAACCCCTTCTTAAGTATAGCAACGCCGCACTGCGGCCGCATGCAAATTCTTGCCAAGTCATAAAAATCGTGGCTAGAAATTCGTGTGAAGTTAGCCATACTTTTCTGGCCGCAATTTCTGACCTTGAGTATATCTTGGGTGAAATTGACGAGTGAACGTTTATGGTGTTGCCACATCTAGTATTATTTTTACAAATATGTTCACTCACAGTTTTTTAGAATATTTTGCAACTAGAGAGAAGGATAGCATTATTATTCAAGGAACTATTGAAATGTTTATGGAAAGAAACATGGAACTGTTCGAAAAATCCAGAATTGAATATGAACCAAAAATACTATGCGGAAGAAGACTTCCAGAATTGATCGTATATACAGAAAGAATTTTGAGTTATTTATACGTGAAAGTTGGAGAGGAATAACCATATACAGGGTGTTCCTTAAAGACATGCTAATATTTGAGGGGGTGATTCTTTGACTTATTTTAAGGAAAAAACTTTTTATAAACGTATGTCCTAAAAGTCCTAACTTTTGAGATACAGGGTGATAAAGTTTTGAAAAAAAATCAGTTTTTTAATAATAACTGAGATAATATTGTAGACGTTTTTATAAAATTTGGTACATGTCTTTGTCACTTTGACGGCTGAACAAATTGATTCTTCGTTATTTTGAGCCCTCTATTCAACTGTAGTTTTTTTTCATATGTTACGAGGACTGCAATTCAAAGTTATCAACTGTCTAAATAAAACAAAAGTATTTTTTCTGTTCTGAACACGTTGGTTTGACCCTGTATTTATATTTATGAGGAGATCTTTTGCCATTTTGATTATTTTGGTTCTCGGAATATATCTATGCATCCATCCATGCAATAATAATTATCGGTTTCACAATTATTCAACTGGCAAACAAATTGAGTTCACCCTGTACATATTCTTCCTGATGTCCTGTATCGAACGGTGTTAAAATCCTTTTTCAAACTCAGAATATATCTGGTAGATTGGGATTGCCATCTATACAGGGTGTTCCTTAAAGACATGCTAATATTTGAGGGGGTGATTCTTTGACTTATTTTAAGGAAAAAACTTTCTATAAACGTATGTCCTAAAAGTCCTAACTTTTGAGATACAGGGTGATAAAGTTTTGAAAAAAAATCAGTTTTTTAATAATAACTGAGATAATATTGTAGACGTTTTTATAAAATTTGGTACATGTCTTCTATGCATCAAGGTGCATTTTTTAATGCACAAAAATTTTCATTTTCTCAACCAGTGGCGTCCGTACGGGTTTTGCATTGAATATTTTTGGAGAAAAAAATACTACGCCACTGCTTTCTCCTGAAAAAAAAAATACTTTTGAGATCCTCATTTATTTTTGAGCAAATTTGATCTCTTGAGTTTTCTTTGTCCGCCGCATGGTTTTCGCTTAAAAAAATAAAAATCGTTTCATTTCAGGATCAATTCTTCAAAAATCTGATGCGGTGTGGAAATGTTTGTGCATCGACTGAAAGCAAATTGAGGGATCAGATTTGTTCCAAAATGAATGAGAATCCAAAAAAATGTGTAATTCTTGTCAGATGCTCGGTTCTTGATTAAAATAATTAAATTGAAATTGCTTCATATCGCAGTAGGTACCTAACATTTTGTTGACAATAAATTTACGATATCAATTCAGCTACCTATCTGTAATTAATAGCATTTTGTTCTTCAAATCACTATAAATATTGTGTTTTCACTAGTTATGAATACCATTTTGTGTTTGAAAAAGCTATAGGAATAGCGAAGCGCACAATTATTTACTTGATTTTTAAGTTTGTTATTGAAGTTATTTTGGTTGTCCGCCGTTTTTCTGAATATCGGTAAATATGTTGAATTACACGAATGCAGAAATGGCGGCAATGCATTACGTATATGGCCTCGCTGATGGTAATGCAACAGAAACCAGACGCATTTATCAGGAAAGATATCCTAATCGTGCCTTACCAGATAGCCGTACCTTTTCAAATATTCATCGCCGACTTAGGGAAACTGGTAGTTTCAAGAAAGGTACTTCGGAAGGTAGACCTCTAAGCGTCAGAAATCTTGAAATTGAGGAAGCCGTTCTGCAAGAAATCGAAGAACATATACGAACATATACGAGTACGAGGAAGATCGCTAGAACTCTGAATATTTGTCATCAAATTGTTTGGCGTATTTTGGTTGATTTTTTGTTATACCCATACCATATTTAACGAGTACAGCCATTACTCCCTAGAGATTTTCCACAGCGTGTGAACTTCTGTCAGTGGTACCTTCAGAGTATTGCACTAAATCCGCAGTTTGAGTCACAAATTTTGTTCACAGACGAAGCAAATTTTTCTCGGAATGCCATTCAAAATTTCCATAACAATCATATGTGGGCAGAAGAAAACCCCCATACCATAACCGAAACCCATTTTCAACACCAATTTTCGGTTAATGTATGGGCAGGAATTATTGGTGATTATCTAATAGGCCCATTTTTTCTACCAAGACGCCTTGATGGTCGGTCTTATTTACACTTTCTCGAAGAAGAACTAAATGGGTTGCTTGAAGATGTACCAATTGCGTTAAGGAATCGAATATGGTACATGCACGATGGAGCCCCTGCTCATTTCAGTGTAATTGTCCGAAACCATTTAAATACAGTTTATCATAATCGTTGGATAGGTCGCGGAGGACCTCAGCAATGGCCAGCAAGATCCCCTGATCTCAACAGTTTAGATTTCTTTTTATGGGGGCACCTTAAAACTCTAGTGTATAAAACTCCCGTTAATACTTTAGAAGATTTAAGAGAGCGAATAGTTGCCTCGTGTGAAACTATTCGAAATACGCCGGGAATATTTCAACGTGTGCGTAATTCCATGCGTAGACGGGCGGAAGCATGCCTATTAAGTGAAGGTGGCCATTTCCAACAATTTTTATAATCAGTGTTAGTATTGTCAATAATTAATGAATTTGATCCGTTCATTTAAACTTACTTTTATAAAATAAAATAAAATTCGTTTTTGTACAAGCTGAAATCCATATTTTTTTGATTCTCATTCATTTTGGAACAAATCTGATCCCTTTATTTGCTTTAAGTCGATGCACAATCATTTCCACACCACATCAGATTTTTGAGGAATTGATCCTGAAGTAAAACGATTTTTATTTTTTTAAGCGAAAACCATGCGGCGGACAAAGAAAACTCAGGAGATCAAATTTGCTCAAAAATAAATGAGTATCTCAAAAGTATTTTTTTTTTTTTGGAGAATGCAGTGGCGTAGTATTTTTTTCTCCAAAAATATTCAATGCAAAACCCGTACGGACGCCACTGGTTGAGAAAATGAAAATTTTTGTGCATTAAAAAATGCACCTTGATGCATAGAAGACATGTACCAAATTTTATAAAAACGTCTACAATATTATCTCAGTTATTATTAAAAAACTGATTTTTTTTCAAAACTTTATCACCCTGTATCTCAAAAGTTAGGACTTTTAGGACATACGTTTATAGAAAGTTTTTTCCTTAAAATAAGTCAAAGAATCACCCCCTCAAATATTAGCATGTCTTTAAGGAACACCCTGTATAGATGGCAATCCCAATCTACCAGATATATTCTGAGTTTGAAAAAGGATTTTAACACCGTTCGATACAGGACATCAGGAAGAATATGTACAGGGTGAACTCAATTTGTTTGCCAGTTGAATTATTGTGAAACCGATAATTATTATTGCATGGATGGATGCATAGATATATTCCGAGAACCAAAATAATCAAAATGGCAAAAGATCTCCTCATAAATATAAATACAGGGTCAAACCAACGTGTTCAGAACAGAAAAAATACTTTTGTTTTATTTAGACAGTTGATAACTTTGAATTGCAGTCCTCGTAACATATGAAAAAAAACTACAGTTGAATAGAGGGCTCAAAATAACGAAGAATCAATTTGTTCAGCCGTCAAAGTGACAAAAAAAATGTTCCACTCGGACAGTTAAAAACTATGTGCACTCCGCGTGTCACATGAAAAAAAAACAGTTGAATAGAGGGCTCAAAATAACAAATGAGTGGGTATTCAAATCAATTTGTTCGGCCGTCGAAGTGGCAGAACAAATAAAGTTTCATTCAGACAGTTAAAAACGATGTGTGCAGTCCGCGTGATACATTGCAAATAATGCAGTTGAATATAGTGCTAAAAATGACGTAGAAGTCGCTATTCAAACCAATTTGTTCGGCCGTCAAAGTAACAGAAAAGCGTCTTATGAAATTGTTTTTCTGTCACTTTGACGGCCGAACAAATTGATTTGAATAGCGTCTTATACGTCATTTTGAGCCCTCTAATCAACTGTATTTTTTTCATGTGGCACGTGGACTGCACACATCGTTTTCAACTGTCTAAAGGAAACCTAATTTTTCTGTCACTTTGACGGCCGAACAAATTGATTTGAATAGCGTCTTATACGTCATTTTGAGCCCTCTAATCAACTGTATTTTTTTCATGTGGCACGTGGACTGCACACATCGTTTTCAACTGTCTAAAGGAAACCTAATTTTTCTGTCACTTTGACGGCCGAACAAATTGATTTGAATAGCGTCTTATACGTCATTTTGAGCCCTCTAATCAACTGTATTTTTTTCATGTGGCACGTGAACTGCACACATCGTTTTCAACTGTCTAAAGGAAACCTAATTTTTCTGTCACTTTGACGGCCGAACAAATTCCTTTGAATAGCGTCTTCTACGTCATTTTGAGCTCTCTATTCAACTTTATTTTTTCCCATGTGGCACGCGGACTGCACACATCGTTTTTAACTGCCTGAATGAAACTTTATTTTCATGTCACTTTGGCGGCCAAACAGATCCATTTGAATAGCGTTTTCTACGTCATTTACAGCCCTCTATTCAACGGTATTTTTTTCCATATGGCACGCGGACTGTACACATCGTTTTTAACTGCATCAATGAAAATTTATTTTTCTGTCACTTTGACGGCAGTACGGATTGATTTGAATGGCATTTCCTACGTCATTTTCAGCCCTCTATCCAACAATATTTTTTTCCATGTGACACATGGACTGCACACATCGTTTTTACCTGCCTGAATGAAACTTTATTTTTTTCTGTCATTTGTTATTTTGAGCCCTGTATTTAATTGTTGTACTTTTTTTTCGTGTGGCACTCGGAGGGCACACATAGTTTTCAACTGCCTGAATGGAACATTTTTTTCTGTCACTTCGACGGCCGAACAAATCAATTTGAATAGCCACTTCTTCGTTATTTTGAGCCCTCTATTCAACTGTAGTTTTTTCCGAGGACTGCAACACAAAGTTATCAACTGTCTTAATAAAACAAAAGTATATTTTCTGTTAAATTTACGTCCGAACAAGTTGGTTTGACCCTGTATTTATATTTATGCGGAGATCTTTTGCCATTTTGATTATTTCGGTTCTCGGAATATATCTATCCATCCATCCATGAAATAATAATTATCGGTTTCACAATAATTCAACTGGCAAACAAATTGACTCCACCCTGTACATATTCTTCCAGATGCCCTGTATCGAACGGTGTTAAAATCCTTTTTCAAACTCAGAATATATCTGGTAGATTGGGATTGCCATCTATATATGGTTATTTATCTCCAACTTTCACGGAATAACTCATCAAGATTCTTTCTGTACATACGATCAATTCTGGAAGTCTTCTTCCGCATGGTATTTTTGGTTCATATACAATTCTGGATTTTTCGAACAGTTCCATGTTTCTTTCCATAAACATTTCAATAGTTCCTTGAATAATAATGCTATCCTTCTCTCTAGTTGCAAAATATTCTAAAAAACTGAGAATGAACATATCTGTAAAAATAATACTTGATGTGGCAACACCACAAACGTTCACTCGTAAATTTCACCCAAGATATACTCAAGGTCAGAAACTGTGGCCAGAAAAGTGTGGCTAACTTCACACAAATACATATCTACCATTTGAATAACTATTTCAGAAAAGGCCACGAGCCGTAATTTGCATGAACGCCATGCAACCGCGCGGTGTTGCCAAATCCAAAACCGTGGATGGAAAAATCGTGGCTATTTTCACGCCCGTCAAGAAACATAGTATGGAAGGAAAAATATTACCTTAGCTGAAAAGGGGAACATTCTCCATGAAAATTGAAAAATGTGATTTATTTGTAATATCTAACAGAAAACAACTACTTCTGTGAGTGATATTTTTTTAATAAAATTCTCCTTATCTAATTTATTCAATGATTTTTTCAGGGAAATTCAAAAAGTCAGCTATCTGAATGAAAATGCGAATTTTCACTATCAGATTTTTTCTTTCCTTTTCAGTTAGAGTCTTTTCACAATATCTATCAGATGTAGTTCAATGTCCAGCGTGGCTTGTGCCGGGGAAGTAGTTGTTTTCTGTTAGATATTACAAATAAATCACATTTTTCAATTTTCATGGAGAATGTTCCCCTTTTCAACATGAATACCTCCCAAGAGGATATCTTGAACAATGGAAAATAGCGACTAAAGTTCGTCTTTCAGTCGCAGATGATTCCACAATAGATTTTATGAATTTCCTATTGATATTTTCGAACTAAAATCAAAATTACCTTAGCCATTTTTCAAAATAAAGTGTCGAACTGAGTGCATTCATGTTTTTTTTATTCGAATGACTTCAGTTCACATTATGTAGGTAAGTTTGCAATTATGTAATGAGTGATTCGTATCTATATAATCTCCTAAAAATAACGATGTTACAAAAAAAAACGAGCAAAGCTCGGTCGCCCAGGTAGGTACTGACTGGTACTAAATAGTAAATACTAGCAAATTTAAGTTTTAAATGAGGTAGATTTGTCAAATCATTATATTATGATAATGATTTGGAAGTACCTTTATGTCTGTTGCCACGTCACCTACTTCATAGAATCACCACGAACAAATATTTATCGATAGGAAGCATACTAATGTCGTAATAAAATCGTGCCATCTCGATTATAGGTAAAACTCTACCTGGTTCCTGGTTTCATCTCGAGTATCGCCCTTAATAGTATTTGTTTAAACGCAAAAACGCTAACCATACATTTTTATGGATTTGGCGAAATAGATGTGCAATGGAAGCTCTACCACAGGAAAAAAAGAAGGAGTACTTATTATAAGATCAAACGAACTCACCTTAAGTGAAGTTCGATCTTAATTATATGAAACGCCTTGTTCCAAGATGATCAAATGTAGTACCACTTGTTTTCCGTGTGAACACGTACATTTTTAAAGCAACCGTGTCGCTTCAGGCCAACAAAACACACCTCTAGCTAACCTAAGTTTAATCACTTTTAAAGCTATTTTGTCTCAAATAACGATCGGGATCCTAACCACTGGCACCAGTGGGTAGTTTCTTCCAAATAATTATATCATGCATGGTTTATGAAGGATATAAACCTGGATTGGTACAGGAATCTTATAATATCCGATTCCTACTATAAGAAATCATTTCGTCATTGGGTATGGGCGGGACTGATCATCTTCAAACAAGACGTTTCATATAATTAAGATCGAACTTTACTTAAGGTAATTTCGTTTGATCTTATAATTATATTTCACGCCTTGTTCTCAATGATCAAATGTAGATGTTTAAAGTTTTGAGACGAAACTAACAAGTTTGAAGACAATCGGCTTTGATAGTTGATAGGGATACATTGTAATAATGTAATAATTAAGCACCTAATATCAATTAACCTATTATAGACCAAGATTCAAAATCTTATTTGCAAAGTTATTTTTGCCCTAACTGGAAGCTTATAGGTCAGAAGTGTTGGATTTTTCTGTCCTGCCTGCGGTACGCCTTATCATATGAAAAAAGTTTGTATCAATACCGCAGTTGTGTAGTACAATCTTTATCCATCTACTAATGCTTTGGCAAGGACCTGTTACAAATAGGTTCTCTTATAAATCAGAAGAAATATTTCCCTCATATCCATCCCTGATGTGTATGCTTCTGAAGAGCCTGTTTTATTCCAATTCTATATCAATCCTCCTGAAGAGCTTGGCAAAGCGAAATAGATTTCCGTCGATCAAAATGTATTGGGGATTAAATGCGAGAGAAGCGAAACTTGCTTCAATGAAATGAACGATTTCTGTGAGTGATATTTTTTAATAACATTCTCCTTATCTAATTTATTTAATGATTTTTTCAATAAAAACTAGAGAGAATTAAAAAAATCAGCTATCTGAATGAAAATGCGAATTTTCACTATCAGATTTTTTCTTTCCTTTTCAGTTAGAGTCTTTTCACAATATCTATCAAATGTAGTTCAATGTCCACCGTGGCTTGTGCCGGGGAAGTAGTTGTTTTCTGTTAGATATTACAAATAAATCACATTTTTCATTTTTCAATTTTCATGGAGAATGTTCCCCTTTTCAACATGAATACCTCCCAAGAAGTTATCTTGAACGATGGAAAATAGCGACTTAAGTTTGTCTTTCAGTCGCAGATGATTCCACCAGAGCTGGGCCGGGTACTGATAAATTGCACTCGAGTACTGGGTACCGGGTACTTTAATTTAGGAACGAGTACAGAGTACCAAGTACCAAGTACTTCACTCGTTACACATGCTCTCGAGTACAGTACTCCGAGTAAAAGTACTCGAATTCTAAGAGTACTTTTTACAAGTACTTTCTCATCAAGTTGTATGTATATAGCAAGTCCAAAAATAATTAAAGAATATATCTACCCATTGGGTTTTCTCTGAATCTTGCATTATATACCTTCACCACATTTTGCACCCTATAAATAATCATGAACTATCAAATCAATAATGACTAAACTATTTTGTAGTTTTCAGTCCATAAAGGATAAAATTAATAAAGCAGTTCATTAGAAATTAATTAATTAATATAAAAACAAAATAATTATTCAGTAATGGCATAACTGGTTGATTCTGTTTGTCAGGATTGAGTTCATAATAAAACTAATTTTGATAATATATATAAAGCCTTTGAGTTTTGAGGTTGCTGGGTGAGGCATGCTAGACTGGACAGACCGACCAGGTGCAGACGCGTTGCATATTAAAGTACTCGTAAAAATGTACTCTCATAAGAAGCGCGAGTATCGGATACTTTTACCCGATATGTACGGGTACGAGTACCGAGTACTTTATACAAAATGTACTGGGTAACGGGTACAGAGTACCAGAAATGTACTCAAGAGTACAATATTCGGGTATTTGTACTGAGTACTTCCCAGCTCTGGATTCCACAACAGATTTTATGAATGTCCTATTCATATTTTCGAACTAAAATCGTTATTTCATTTCGTTCTGTCTTGTGTTAAGTTTTCTGGCGATAAGAAGTCTGAACAGATTTAATAATGCATTGATATGGTTTTGTATAAAAAAGACCAAACGTTCAACATGTCTGACAGCTCGACCACAGTATTCAAGCGTTATATACTGTGGCTCGACTCGCTTCACCCACAGAACACACGTTCTGTTACTTCAATGTTTCTGCTCCGTTCGCCATTTCGGCGTATTAGAGCGGGGCAAACAGAACCATATAATTGGTTCGCTCCGAATTGAGACGTCAAGTACACACATAGTACACAGATATGACATATTTTAATGCTCCTTAGCGTATTTCACTCACTTTGTGATTGTGACTGATTTAGCCAAATGATAGATTCATAGATTATGATCTGGCCTATGGAGCGTTCGTTCATTTGTTCATTACCATTCACTCAGTTAATTCGGTGATCACGTGGTACTGCGCTCGATTTTACATAACCGAATGCAAGGACTATCCGAACGCACCACTTGTATCCCAATATTTCAGCTGTCGAGAATTCCTGTAATTCTATATATCCACCTCTGTCAAGTTGTAACCCCAGGTTTTGCACTGGATAAATGCACCGCATGAAAGCAATAGCCATATAAAAGAAGAAGAAGAATACACTCTGTCAATTTTCATTTCAATTTGATAGGCACCACGTGACCACGCCAAACTATATAAATTTATTTTCTGATAAACTTTACCAGTATTGAATATAAGTGGCCTTCTAGTCAACTCTGACAATTATAGATATTTTTCTGCTTAACTCTTGCTGATTGTATTTGATGGACATCATAACTATAATTTATTTTTCTAACTTTACCAGTGAATATTAGTGACCTCCTGGGCAACTCTGACAATAATTATACATTTTTTTCACCAAACTCTGGTTGTATTCGATGGACACCATAACGTATAATTTTTTTTATGATAAACTTTACCATTATTGGATATTACTAACCTGCTAGGCCACTCTGACCTCTGACAATTATACATATGTTTCGATTAACTTCAACTGAAGACGCCTACCTTTTATTTATGTATTGGTGGTATCCATATAGATTAATTAATCTATGGTGGTGTCTTGTTTCACCGATCCTTTTTTATGTCCGCTGAGAATTTTGTGAATTTCTCACAAACCCTTGCAAGAAACTCTCTTAATAGACCCAAATTTATGTTGATATTTGTCAAACTCTGACAAATTCTGGCAAAAACTCTTTACAAGAATCCTTCACTTCACTTTTATTGCCATTTTCGATTTTTTCGTTTGAATTTCTTCTAGACATTTTTGATCTCGTGAAATATACTCATAGCTGCTAGCGGCTATTTTCTTTGTATGATTCCGGCAGGGTCACTATGACCACGGTGGAGATCGGTCCTTTTCTTTCGAGCAATGCTTCCGAAACTATTTTACCAGTTTGTCAGATGAATCTGCAGGCCTGGAACTGGGGAAGAGAATCTCTTTATCAAAGACTCAGGTGTCCAGCATTTCAAGTTGGCATCCTATATCTCTTGGCAAAATCAGAGTGAATATCTGGGCCCAGGCTCGATTGAATTTTCTTCAATTTGGCCCCAAGGCATTGACAATATATTGTCTTTCAGTGGCACATCTGAAATATGTCTCACCTGGAATATGATTCACCATAATTATGAATCTACATCCTTGATTGAATACATGTCCTCTCAACATACATGAGGCGTCTCACCTCAAAAATAGTAGGCATCTGGAATAATATGATTCCCTAGCATCATCTTAAGTTGCAGACGTCTCGTCTCAACAAGCAGGAGGCGTCTCACCCCAGCAATAGTAGGCATCTCGCCTTATATGATGCTCTGGCTCCATCTTGAATTGGAGACATCTCTTCTCAACAAGCATGAGGCGTCTCGCCCCAGTAATAATAGGCGTCTCGCCTTATATGATGCTCTGGCTCCATCTTGAATTGAAGACATCTCTTCTCAACAACCATGAGGCGTCTCACCCCAAGCTTCCTGAAATGCTAATTTTCCGTCTTAAATGTGTCAAAATCATCGGCAGGATGATGACAACGATGTAGAACTGGATCTGTATCTTTTACGTTTCATTTCTTCATTCAATTGCAAACTTGCTGACGATCTTTTTGCGTTCGCGCAAAACAAAAGATTAAACTTAGGTTAGCTAGAGCCACCTACACGACGGTACAGAGATGGGTGCGTTTTGTTGGCCTGAAGCGACACAGTTGCTTTAAAAATTTGCGTGTTCACACGGAAAACAAGGGGTACTACATTTGATCATTGGCGATAATTTAGTCTGATATAACCAGAACGAACTTTACGTAGACATTTGAGTGCGTGGAAACTAAATACACACATTTTGTGAGAAGTAATTATTTAGTATAATCGAACCAGAACGAACTAACCTTACGAAGAAATTATAGTGCGTGGAGATTGAATACATACATTTTGGAAGGAGTAATTATTTAGTTGAAAATTTTTTTTTTTTTTAATTCCAGGAACTTTAAAATTAGCCTTTTTATTACTGCAAATAACCATGCCAAGTTTTATCAAAACCAACCAATAGGTTTTTGGGTAATGATTTGAAAACAAATTTTTCTGAAAATTTTGACAGTCTGTATCTCGAAAACTAAGCAAGTTGGGACACATGCTCATAGGAAGAAAAAACCTTATTTTCACCTAATAAATCGATACTGAACGTTTGGCGGTTTAACCCTAGGTCACCCTGTATATGAGGTCTTTACCAACACGTTAAAATGTTTTCATCCACTAATAATGAAAAATAAACCTTGAAAGTTAGGGACAACGAAACCCTTGCATGGTAACATTTTGAAGCAGAGTTGAGCGACGACTTTCCAAAATTCAAAACTAGAGTCTAACCAATGAATTTAATTAAGAACTACATCGAAAGGAATATGTATAAGAGCAATGCAAGTAATAAGGGAAAAAGTGAAAAAACTATTGCAAAAATCCCGGGACACGATTTCTAATTATTCGTTCTGAAAATGAAAAGTAAAGTACTAAATGGGGTCCATAAAATATATTTAATGCAGTTTGAAATGCTGATTTTTTTGTACTGGAAATATTATAGCGATACGACGTACTGAGTAAAGTACTGGAGAGACTTTTAATAATAATGGTTGT
This sequence comes from Chrysolina haemoptera, assembly GCA_958298965.1. Classification (NCBI taxonomy): domain Eukaryota; kingdom Metazoa; phylum Arthropoda; class Insecta; order Coleoptera; family Chrysomelidae; genus Chrysolina; species Chrysolina haemoptera. The sequence goes on from OY282596.1 coordinate 30,499,595, forward strand.
ACTAAGATACTGAAATATCCGAGACGTACACCTACTGAAAGAGAGCCTAGTTACTTTGACAATAAAGTTCAGCAATTTTTTTTTTTAATTTTTTAGGAACGAAGTAGATCACAGAATTGAGCAAAATAAGTAGTTTTTGGGGATTCTAGCACTGGCAATAATTTTTCACTTTTTCAGGACCAGTATGGCCCAGACAATAATTCATAACTTCCTCATTATGAATTCTGCCAATTTCATATTTCAGTGTAACAATCACAATCAGTTGAGAGAAGGAACAAAATATTCAGAATAATTTTTCCGGGCATCCAGGGCCGGCTTCACTCCAGCAATGAATCTTAACTTCCTTATTATGAACTCTGCCAGTTTCATATTTCAGGGTAACAATCAGGATCAGTTGAGGAAAGAATCCTCATGTTCAGAATAATTTTTCCGGGCGTCCAGGGCCGGCTTCTCTCCAGCAATAAATTTAACTTCCTTATTAGGAACTCTGCCAGTTTCCTATGCCAGCATAACAAAGATAATCGTTTGAGAAAATAATTCACATTTTCAGAATAATTTTTCCGGGCGTCCAGGGCCATCTTCTCTCCAGCAATAAATCTTAACTTCCTTCTATTCTATTCTATTCTATAAGGAACTCTGCCAGTTTCATATTCCAGCATAACAAAGATAATCGTTTGAGAAAATAATTCACATTTTCAGAATAATTTTTCCGGGCGTCCAGAGCCATCTTCTCTCCAGCAATAAATCTTAACTTCCTTATTAGGAACTGCCAGTTTTATATTTTAGGGTAGAAATCAGGATAGGTTGAGAAAAGAATCCTCATGTTCAGATTAATTTTTCTGGGCGTCCAGGGCCGGCTACTCTCCAGCAATAAATCTTAACTTCCTTATTAGGAACTCTGCCAGTTTCATATTGCAGCATAACAAAAAGAATCGTTTGAGAAAATAATTCACATATTCAGAATAATTTTTCCTGGCGTCCAGGACCGGCTTCACTCCAGAAATAACTCTTAACTTTCTTATTAGGGACTCTGCCAGTTTCATATTCCAGCATAACAAAAAAAATCGTTTGAGAAAATAATTCACATTTTCAGAATAATTTTTCCGGGCGTCCAGGGCCGGCTTCACTCCAGAAATAAATCTTAACTTCCTTCTAAGGAACTCTGCCAGTTTCATATTTCAGAATAACAATTAAGATCGGTTGAGAAGAGAATCCTTATGTTCAGAATAATTTTTCCGGGCGTGCAGGGCCGGCTTCACTCCAGAAATAAATCTTAACTTCCTTCTAAGGAACTCTGCCAGTTTCATATTTTAGGGTAGAAATCAGGATCGGTTAAGAAAAGAATCCACATGTTCGGAATATGTTTTCCAGGCGTCCAGGGCCAGCTTCACTCCAGCAATAAATCTTAACTTCCTTATTAGGAACTCTGCCTAGTTCATTTTCCAGGGTAACAATCAGGATCGGTTGAGAAAAGAATCCACGTGTTCAGAATAATTTTTCCAGGCGTCCAGGGCCGGCTTCACTTCAGCAATAAATATTAACTTCCTCATTTGGAACTCTGCCAGTTTCATATTCCAGCATGACGAAGAGAATCGTTTATGAATTTAATTCACATATTCAGTATACTTTTTGAGGGCGTCCAGGGCCGGCTTCTCTCCAGCAATAAATCTTAACTTCCTTAAAAATTATCCTGAACATGAGGATTCTTTCTTCAACCGATCCTGATTGTTACCCTGAAATATGAAACTGGCAGAGTTCTCAATAAGGAAGTTAAGATTTATTGCTGGTGAGACGCCGGCCCTGAACGCCCGGAAAAATCATTCTGAACATGTGGACTCTTTTCTCGACCCATCCTGATTTCTTCCCTAAAATATGAAACTGGCAGAGTTCCTTATAAGGAAGCTAAGATTTATTGGTGGAGTGAAGTCCTGGACGCCCGGAAAAATTATTCTGAACATGTGAATTATATTCTTAAACGATTCTCTTCGTTATACTGGAATATGAAACTGGCAGAGTTCCTAATAGGGAAGTTAAGATTTATTGCTGGAGAGAAGCCGGCCCTAGACGCCCGGAAAATTTATTCCGAACATAAGGATTCTTTCCTCAACCGATCCTTATTGTTATTCTGAAATATGAATCTGGCAGAGTTCATAATAAGAAAGTTAAGATTTATTGCTCGAGTGAAGCCGGCCCTGGACGCCCGGAAAAATTATTCCGAATATGTGGTTTCTTTTCTCAACTGATTGTGATTGTTACACTGAAATATGAAATTGGCAGAATTCATAATGAGGAAGTTATGAATTATTGTCTGGGCCATACCGGTCCTGGAAACGTGAAAAATTATTACCAGTGCTAGAATCCCAAAAAAAAATACTTATTTTGCTCAATTCTGTGATCTACTTCGTTCTTAAAAAAATAAAAAATAAAATATTGCTAAACTTTATTGCCAAAGTAACTAGGCTCTGAAAGAGTTGTTGATCCCTCGAATGGGTTTTATATACCCCACAGTGGATGAATCGACCAGTGTAGTAAAAATAAGGTCTAGTCTCCAGTGAGTTATAACAACTGTTGAACCAATCTCAACTGCGTCAATAAGCAAAGACGAGCAAGTAGATATTCCTATTGTTGCTGATTTTGGATGTAATAAATAGTGCCACGTTACTTATTATTGTTTCTTGGGCTCCATTATCATAATAGCGTTATGTGGTGTGAATAAGACACATTCTCATAACTACTATCATTATTCCAAGTGTGTCTCGTATCCAAACACGGACAACATTCAAATGATTTATACACCAATATGTAGGTTGAATGAAATACGCCAAAAAGTAGAACGTAACTAGTATTGAAAGAACTGCATCGTTTTGTTCTGAAGCTGGCTGGCTATAAACTGCCTTATGTAGGTAACTTCCTATAATGATTGACATATACCGAGACAGATACGGACAACAAAAAATATAAATGAGAGCTATTTGCTGCTCTCCAATTAAGTTTGCTTGAAAGAGAAATCAGAATTATACGATGTACTGAATAATTATAATTTTGAAATATATAGCCGATATATTTCCCATTATTCACGATAACAAAAAAAATTCAACAAGAATGTTAAAACCAATTCGAAATATGACCAAATTAATAAAGGCCCAAGGACAGTTTCCTTGAACGTGTAGCAATTCAAAGAAGCCTATTAAGTATATAACAACTATTCCATTCATTACTAAGGTGGTTAGTTAATTTAAATTTTCGAAAGATAGATAATGTAGAAAATGAGTTTTTCAGATCTCAACGCAAAGATTACGTTTTCCGAGGAATGTCATTTTGTGACAAACTTCTATTTAATTTGCTTTTTTTTAGAGGTGTGTATTATTGGATATTTGGATAGCATGCATGTAGTATCAACTGGCGTGATGGTCAAGAGACAAATGGTACATACAGTACCGGAAACTTTTCATCTGTGGTATAGACAGAAATATACGCGAGCAACCAGTAACGCAATGATATGATAATACCCCATAAATAAGAGAGACGCACTACTGCGCGCCTCTCCTGTTGCCTATGAAGTCCTTGGCATACTTACCGTATTTTCTCCAAAAGTACCAACCAGATCAGACTGAAAAGTAAAAGAATTTGGCGAGAGATGGAGCCACTAGTATGGAAACGATGTTTGTTTTCAACAACTTTCCAAAATATTCCAAAAATGTTGTAAGTGTGTAAGTCAATGAACTCTGCATAAACCGTTCGACCAATTTTGATAAAAAAATTTGTCTGGGTATCTGGATGGTTTAGATTCACAGTTGGACCCGATAGGTGGCACTGCGATCGGGTTCCGGATACTATTTTTTATTCTTTGATGATTGTTTCTTATCTGTCAGAACATATAGCCAAAAAAACACGTCGTTCGGCAGGACAACGTCTATCAGGACCGCTAGAATTGAATATAAAGCAGGGAATATAGATACTTGTTTTGATCACAGTTTATCAGGGACTCTGTACCATAATGAGAATAATAATGGAATAATATACAATCTTAAGTTTTTTGAAGTTTGACCATATGGGAGGAGAAGGCGTGGTGGAACTTTTTGGAAACTTTTAGAATATGAGAAAGAAAACACTAGAATGTTCTCAAAGATTCTGGAATGTTCTAGAAACTTCAAAATCTCTGTTGAATGAACCAGAATAGAGGCTTCAGAAGATTCTAGAACTTACTGAAACGATACTCAAGTGAGGTTCTCGGAAATTTTACCAGCAGGACCAGCAGGACCAGCAGGAAGGTGGCGTGAAAATTTCTAGAATATCAGGAGAAAAACTCCAGAATGATTCCTGCTCCTGGAGAATTCAAAGAACCTTTGAATAAATCAGAACAGAGTACCCAGAAGGCCTAGACCCTACCAGGGGCATATAACTTTCTAGAATATAAGATAGGACACTCTAGAATGTTCTCGAAAATTCTGGAACGTTCTAGAAAATTCGATGTTTTCATAGAAATAACCAGAACCGAGGCTACGGAGGATTAAGAACATTACGAAAAGACAATCTGATGAAGTACAAGAAAATTTAGCCAGCAGCGAGATGACGTAACATTTCTAGCATATAAGACCAAAAATCTTTGGAATGTTCTCGAAAATTCTGGAACGTTCTAGAAAATTCGATGTTTTCATAGAAATAACCAGAACCGAGGCTACGGAGGATTAAGAACATTACGAAAAGACAATCTGATGAAGTACAAGAAAATTTAGCCAGCAGCGAGATGACGTAACATTTCTAGCATATAAGACCAAAAATCTTTGGAATGTTCTCGAAAATTCTGGAACGTTCTAGAAAATTCGATGTATTCATAGAAATAACCAGAACTGAGGCTGCGGAGATTTTAGAACATTACGAAAAGACAATTTAATGAAGTACAAAAAAATTTAGCCAGCAGCGAGGTGACGTGAAAATTTCTAGCATATAAGATAGAAAAACTCTGGAATATTTTCGAAGGTATTGAAGAATTCAAAAAAACCTAGACTGCACCAGAAAGAGGCCTAAGAATATTTTACCGTACTGAACCGTACGTAACATATAGCAAGGTTTTCTTTACGCTCTCATAAAATCACCATACCCCAGATGGAAACTTTCCGATACTGTATGAGAACATTTATTAAGACTGAAGCGAAGGGGAAAGAACTAGCCATTTTTTGTACACCTAATGAATGTAGTGCAATAATTACTTGCTATGAAAAATAATGAAAAAAGTTTTAGAGGGCAGATTATTCTCTAAAAAATTATTGAAGGGTCATGTAATAAGATTTGATTATTTTTATTAGCTTAAATCATTCATGTAAACGTTTCAATCGTACATCTGTAATGGCCAAGCGGTCTAATGCTCGAGACAAAATGAGTAATGAAGTAATGAAAATATTATGATGTACACCTAATGAACGAGTTGTTTCCCCCTCGGATTGAAGTAATTTGTGCTTTGAACATTAAACTCTGTACTTAAAAAATAAAATCTCATTGAAAATTATACATAGCTTTCGAAGCTGAGCTTTGGAAAACACAATTTCATGTCATCAATTCTTAAAATTGAGGCAGAGGGCCGGATCAGGGTCGTCAGAGTTTTCATGGTCTTCGTGGCCCTTTCTTATCTTGTCAGTGAGATTTTGAAATAACAACTTCAGTAAAATTGTCGTTTTTCTCTTTACTTTCTTCGGTAGTGGCGCACTTTCCTTGCAGTAACCCTCAGCCCTCTCTTTCTCATAGCCTTCGCCCCTTAAGCCACCTTTGTCGCTGTCATATCGTTTTTCTTTGATTGATTCTTTTCAAGCTTTCTGGTTGCGTGTTTCGATAGTTGGTCGGCGGAATTCACTCTCTCTTGCTCTCTCTATCTCTCTTGCTCTCTCTCTCTTACCTGAGTAAGCGAGTCAAGACACGAATTTACGCTCTATTCTAATAGGCACCACTATTCTAACCCCTTCTGAGCTCTGAACTCACAATCATAGCGTTTTTACTATAAAGTAAGTGTTAACAAAAATTGAAACATGTTGCGGAGGGTAGCAATATTCACAGCAATAACATATACCCCTCTATTGGACCAATTCATTCACACTAGGTAATCTAAGGTAGCTGTTGCGGTTCGGCCTTCAGAAACTAGTTGGCATTAATAATTAATGAAAGTAGTGAAATTGTGCATCTCTCGTAATTTCTCGACATAACGAATCAAGTATTCGTTAACTGTGAAACTAATATATGTAAGAAATCGAAAGCTATGAAGACTGAATAGAGAAAATCGTGGACAGTTCGAATATGAGTTTTACCCGACATAGCGTTGAGAAATTTAAAAGTTCCTTACAATGGAATAGTTATTGGAAAATTGATTCAACATTAATTATAATAATATCGGCATCAATATTATATGCGGAATTCATTTCATATTTGGAAAATCTGACTTAGTTTTTTTTTGACAGTTGATATTAAAAGAAAAAATAATAAAATAAAAAAAAAATTTGAGGTACCATGTTTTTATAACAGACTGAAAAGAATAAAATAATTTCTCTAATCCTTATGAAGAATAAAACCACATAAAAATTTCTAACTTTTTCTAAATTATCCTTAAAATTCATACTGGCAACGTTTCATAGCTATAAAAATACTTGTAGGATTGGAAATGAAAAACAGGGCGCATGCAGCAGATAATTGATGCATTAAAAGCTCATCGACTGCTATGGTCATTAGCCGCGTGTTCTGGATAGGCCTCAACTAACAATTTTATTGCACCGCAAATAATGTGAACCGATAACTGAGTTCTTTTATTGATAGCTACTCTCTACACTCTTTATACTTATGTATTGCATGTGCCCCATGTTTATTGTTTCCAATCGTACAAGTATTTTAATAGCTAAAAAAAATTGCCAAATATGAATTTTTAAGATAATTTAGAAAAAGTTGGAAATTTGCATGTGGTTTCATCCTTCATAAGGATTGGAGAAATTATTTTATTCTTTTTAGTCTGTTATAGAAACAGTACATTCATTTTTTTTTATTTCATTATTTTCTGCTTTTTAGGGTTATGTGAATGGAATGTTGGAATCGATTTTAAAGACTTTGATACCGTCATCACAAAGACATAAATTTCAGATTTATTATGCGATAAATTTCAGATTTATTTCAGTCTTTTTTTATTCTATCTTTTCGGACGATGTTCGTTCCACCAGGAACCGAAAACTCTGACCAAAGGCGTCCCGCTATGATTGTATTTCATTACATCAATATTATTATTACCATTATTACATCAACATTGTGAAATACTTGTAGTGTCGTCTGTCTTTGATATGTGTATAAAATTTCAGATTATTTGGATATTTGGAAGTGGGTGAAAATAGAATTTGAAAATTCACATCATCATTATTATATATAGCGAAATCGCGTTTTCCAGTAGAGACGCCTATATGGATGAACTTAAAAAGCAAAACCTTAGCTGAATACAAAATTTAATCCGAATCGCTGAAGCCGTTTTCGAAATCAAAAAATTCATATTATTATTATTATCAGTGAAATCATGTTTCTCTAAGAAAGATGCCTATGTAGATGAAATTAAAACGCAAAATTTCATCTCTATACAAAATTTGATCCAAATCGTTCCGAGATCCAAAATCAAGTTTTTTTTTTCAGGAAAATAGATGGACTCAAAAAGCAAATCTTCATCTAAATTCAAAATTTATTCCAATTCTTTAGAGTCGTTTGTGAGATCCAAAAATTCACATTATTATTATTTTTAGTAAAACCACGTTTTTTTCACATTTACGTGCATTTTCATCCACTTCTGAGCTATGTTCCAAATTTCAAGTATCTAGCTCATCGGAAATTTAGTTTAATATCAATTACAAAATTCCACCCGGACAGACATACTAGAAAACGAATTATTAAAAACCGAGATAAAAACATGGTAACATGGTAAAATAATAACATGGTAAAAAAAAGGTATAGTGTTTCTTCAGTCGGGGGAATTATCGCACCCCTCTGCAGTCCAATCATTTGCTTCCGACGAAGCTTCAAATTGTCGGCGGTAGTTTGACCAAGGAGTATTTCGGTCGAACTGAGGCGGTTTCATGGAGAGCTTCTCTGTTTTAGAGCTGACCGTGACATCTTTCAACTCCTTTTGAACGTCATCTAAGTTCAATCTCAGTTCCAGGTCAATTTGGTTTTCCGATTCAGTGATTTTCTCTTTTAATTTGTTGATTTCCGTCTCGATTCCGCCTTTGATTTCACCACTGATTGTTTCCTCCAATTTTCTTCCACGATTTCATCTTTGATTTATCTCTATCTCTCTCTCGGCGGTCCCAATTCTTTCTTCTAACCGGTTCTTTCAGACTCTTCGAGTTTTCTAGAAGATCTTTCCTCAAACCCATCGAATTTTCCAGCAGCTTTTCCTCTAGATTTTTCTATTTTTCTAGAGGCTTTTTTCCAGGCTCTTCGAATATTGTTGGAGTGTTCTTTCAAATTCACCGGATTCTTTTGAAGTTCTTCTTTTAAACTCACCGAATTTTGTTGAATTTCTTCTTTCACACTGAACGAAATTTCTAGAAGTTTATCTTTCAATAATTTGGTATTTTCGTCGAGTTTCTTCATTATCGTACTCAAATCAATTACAGAAAATTCAACGGGATCTTCTTCTTCTTCTTGAATCAGTTCGTCTTTTCTGGATTGCAGCCTTCTCACCAGTTGTTTCTAGTTATCTCTCTTCTAGTTCGATTTTCAATTCCGCGACCTTCGAATCGATCAGGCGTACCTTTGAACGAGGTACTAGTCTATTTTACACAAAAGTACCATTTGTAGGCCATTAACATCGGACGTGGTACATTTAAGCATCTTATGGCGATAGAATATCATTTCCACTCAGAAGACAAAAAGCAATAAGTAGATGTCAGTTGTAATACAATATTCGTAAGGGGAAGTAGTTGTTAACTGACAGATATTTGTCTGTCTGATTTGGTAATCGTAGAGAATTAGTTTTCTCTCTCTTGATTATTGATTTTTTGAGGCAATGAAAAGTCTATTACAACCTTTAGTCAAACGAAGCATTGTCCACCAATCCCAATCAGTTTATGGGCTTGTTGAATGTTTCACGGCCAGCACCAGTCTATTGTCTGTTCTACGCGATATATACGTAATACGAACTGCCCACTTCGCGAACACTGTTTACGTCACTGTCTATTTTAAGGTGTGTATTCACTAGAGCATTCGTTCTGCATGAGCACATGAGATGCTCGGTTCAAGCTCAGGCTGCATCAGGCTGCGTAGTGTCTCCTGGCACATAAGCACTGCATGAGCACCGATCCGTAGTCAGTCGCGTACAAATATTCATACTCATCAATATCCAAATTAAATTCAAAATCTCTGTAATAACCACAAACAGAACATCAAGCATACTTTCACCGCCCACACTGAGCACGAAAATCATCGTCCACACTGTCCGAACATTCGCTCGTTCGATGCTCATTCGGTGCTCATGCGGAACGAATGCTCTAGTGAATACGCACCTTAACGTGAATAAAGGATATTTCGGTTCATTTTTCCGAAATACGGAAACTCTACTACGCGAGCACTTATTTATTTTAAAAATTCTACTTCTAACACCAATTGAGTCTAATGAATAAACATGTAGCAATTGCTTTTTCATATAAAAGCAATTGCTACTATTTGCTTGAAATGTGATGAATAAATTAAGGAATTACTTTTTCTAGGTTAGCAATTACTTTGATAGTTCGACCCCTCCTTCATCGTTTGCTTGGTAAAAGTCTACTTTGCTCCTTTGCGGCATATGCAAGTGAATTGCTCTTTCTTTGTCGTTCAATTATGGCTGGATTTTGGAATGTCCGTAAAAAAAAATTAACAGTGTGCGTAAAAATAACAAAGACGATGATTTTAGAAAGTTTTATCGATTTGACCGCAACATTTTTGGAGTGGTTAATGAATAATTTTTTGACTAATAAGTACTGGTGAAATGCGAAGGACTGCACTAGCACCTATACAGTATCGGAAACTTTTCATCTATGGTATAGACAGAAATCTACGCGATCAACAAGGAACGCAATGATATGATAATACGACATAAATAAGAGAGGCGCACTACTGCGCGCTTCTCCTACTACCTCGTCCGACGAATTAACAACTCACGTCGACATCCCTTCCTCGAGCGAGTACAGGAAATTGTAATGCTCTCTCAACATATAGCAAGGTTTTCTTTACGCTCTCATAAAACCACCATACCCCAAGTGAAAACTTTCCGATACTGTATATTATTATGAAATAAAACATTTTCTGCGGCACTTGTCATTTCCAGGCCTTCAAAATTAAATAGATGGAGAACTCGGTATGCACCAAACTATTACCTGTAAGGCTGACGACACACCAAGAAATCAAAAGCGTTTTAACGCAAAACTTTTTTGACTAATTTAGGTGGAAGTTGTTTTTCCTCCACGAATTATATGAAGTGACACACACTGGTACGGCAAAACAGGGAAACGCCTTCAGGCTTTTTAAAACTGCTCGAAACAAACTGTTTTTGAATGAATCTGTTTTGTATGATTCGTGTATTTCAAAATGTTTTCTCTTGCTACAAAATGTTTTGAATGAAAGCGTTTGGGAAATCTCGTTGTAGACAACACGTTGAAGCGCCGACTCTATTTGCACTGTTTTGCTGTACAGCAAAACGTTTTATATGAAAACGTTTTTTTTCAGGCGTCGGTGTGTGGTCAGTCTTCATTTCTCAAAAACGTTTTACTTTAAAGCGTTCTTGATTTTTCGGTGTGTTGTCAGCCTAAGACATTTACTTCCATGATGGATGCTTTTTTTGGAGAAAGCCTATATTTTTAATGAATTTCCTAGAAGTGCTCAAGCTGTTGTGGAAAATAAACATTTTTACTCAGAGATATATACCGTTTTCCAAACGCCATAGATGTGATATACTATACACATGTCAAGATTCCTAAGAGTCAAGGATTCGGAGAAGAATATATGTGGGTAAATGTAGAAGGATTACTTGTAATGAAAAAGAAAAATTTACAAGAGTAAAAGTAGATTTCCAGTGGCCACGATAGTAGAATTTTATAAAATTCTAACATACATTCTTAAAAATCTACACCACACAGAAGTGTATGTGTATTATTAGGAGACGATGGTTATTCGATTTCGCCTTGGATTATGACTCCCTGGAGAAATCCTGCAACCCAAGAGCAGCAAAATTATGTTTTCTGCAGAGAACGTGTAATAATTCAATATGAAATTAGGAGTAAATTACAAAAAAATCCATCGACGATAATTTCCTGCGTTGTGCTACATAAAATTGCAAAACACTCAACTAATGAATATTTTAATTCCCATCAGGATCTCTACAGAGTGTGAGAACATTTTGGCAACAATTGGATTCGTAACAATTTTTCTTTAAATATATTTTTTTGCATCTTTTCAATTAGTGGTAAACTCTCTTCGTACCAATAACCCTGTATATTATATCTGTAATATTTTCCAGAGTAAGGTAAACTTATTTGGAAGAATAAGTTTTTTCTAATAATCAAGATAAAAAAGTTTTTCATATTATTAGGTGGCCAGAATTTTTACATGAATTTTAAATGATTTTAGTATGTTTTCAAAAACGAATCGGCATAAATTTTACACATATCAGTTGCTTTTCTGCGATTTCTTCATCTCTATCAAATTCCTCACTTTTACTAAAATTTCTTATATCACAAATTATGTTTCACCAAAACGTTTATAATAAATAAAATTACTCGTGTTTTTAGTCAACCCTACGTCTGGACTTGTGGTGAGGACAGCAATTGCTACTGCGATGTGAGAAAAGCAGCATTTGCTTTAAAATTTCTTTCATATCAATATCTAGCAACTGCTATTACTTTTAACATTTGCTAGTTGAGCATTTGCTTTTGCCAAAAAGCAATCGCTTCAAGTGATTGCTTAATTTTTATTCATCAGGCTCCAATTGTAAGAAAATGCACCAGCATAAAGTTCGCACAAAGGTTCGCAGCATATGGAATTAAATTATTATTGATTTTTCAAAAAAAATTATTCCTGTTATGTTGTTATAACCTATGCTTCATCCCAAACCTGCATTGCACACTAAAATTGAATTTCAAACGACCCTAAACGAGGGAGATGAATAAAAATGCTTTGTTTTCAAAATAATATGAATCCGGCTTGTTGTGATGCGGCAGAAATCTTAGCCGGCCAAATGCAGAAGGCCGCAATACTTGGTTCACTATGTCTACTCAAAGCACATATGATTCTGGGACCCATTAATCACTCACCCCACGGACGTGGGGAGTGGCTATCTGGGTAGATGACACCAGCCAGCCCTTCAGATGTATCAGGGTTCCTGAGATAGAGCACGACTGGGATATTCCTAACGAATAAATAATAATAAAAATATAGATAATAATGATTATGTAACTCGAATAGATATATTTCTGGAGATGTTGAATGGGAATACCATATACAATACTGATTTCATAAATAAAAAACAAGTTAGTTACTTACAGATATTGATTTTGGTGCGGGTATCGGTAAACGGTAAAAATACCTCCGAAAAAAAAACAAAAAAAAGGAAAAACCCCTACGAACACTAATAAAATTTCCACGCATTCAAATGTCTACGAATGTTTAGTTCGTTCTGATTAGATCAGACTAAATAATTTCTTCATCTTTTTTCCCGATTTTTTATTTCGGGGGTTTTTTTCGTATTTTTTTTTCTGGGTTTTTTTTTGTTTTTTTCGGTTCTTTTTTCGTTTTTTTCCAACATTCGCGGGTATGAATCAATTATTATTTGCAGTGGCAAATAATTATAAAACAACTGAATTAGATGTTTTAGTTTTGAATATTCAACAAAGGAGAAGTAACGTCTCATTAACAACTAGACTAGACTAGACAACTTAGACGAATTCAATATGGACTAATATTCATATCTCAGATTCTTAGTTACCTTTTTGAAAATCAACACTACTAATATCAATTGAGTATAAACACAAACAACCTTTATATATAAACACTACATATGCGCAAATGGATAACTAGTGATACCTTATCATTTGTTCATGGAAAAATATTTCTACATAATTCTACATAAATTCAGTAAGACCTGTCAACGGTCATTGACCAGATAGGCGATAACCACCATAATAATGGAAGTGTTCACAAGATACAAGTTAATGAGGTGTAGGTTAGAGATTAAGGAATTGCTTTTTAGAACACAGGTGTTGGAAAAACCTATTATCATCGAGGTGAAGAAATTACTGAAACACTTAGGAATTACGAACAATCACTTAGGAATTACGAACAATCAATAATCAGAAAGGTCAACTAGGGAACTTGTTACGTCTCGTATATATGTGTTTCGTCTCGTATGTATGTGTTACGTCTCATATGTATGGCAAACATCCATGGTAATATTGTTCTTAAGTTGTTAAAATTGTTTTTTCCGCTAACCAGCTGTCATCCACCTACAAACGACAGCCCTCAGAATTCGAAACTTGTGCGAGCCAAGGATTACCGAGGTCTTACCTTTTAACGTGCGATTCCTAGCACTTTCTTGGGCCACCAGGAAAAAGATTTTGTAATTGTTAGACTTCGAACCCAGACGACCGGTAGCGACTAACTGAAAAACGGTGATTCTACTCGGCTACCTGATTCAACGGACTACAGACCAGCGTGTCTAGCGATTACTGGGGCCATTCGCTCCACGCCAACGGCAGAAATGGAATTACTCGGATTACTTCCTTTCCACATAGTACTGGAGTGAGAGGAAAGATGGGCAACATACAGACTCTACCAAGAGACCATTAGTCTACTGCAGGCATGTGTCATGAGAAGCAGCAGCATGCTGGAGGGCATAATAGCTCACAACCTTCTGGGAATAACCTCAGACATCATGCCTAAAACGAGGCCTAAAACTATCAACCTTCACACGTCCTACATCGTTGGTTTACTGATGGTTCCAAACCTTTGGAAGGCGTCATTACCGGAATATACGGGATGAACCCAGTAGTGAAATGCCCTTTCAATATGGGTAAATTAGCTACGATATTCCAGGCAGAGGTATATGCCATTGAAATGTGTACAAGGGAGATTGAAAATCGACACCACGCACGAAAACATATAGCACTGCCAAGAACGTAATCACAGCCTGGGCATTAGTCTACCGGGCCTAGTCCATTCCAAAGAATTTATCGCTTATACAAGGAAAAACAGGACTCTGACAAAATGCTAGAACTCAGTAGAGCACATCACAGAGTTATAGTAGGTTTGCTTACTAGTAAAGATGCTATGACAGTTCAAGAATCACCATCGACCAAATTAACATTGAAAATGCCATAAGTTTTTTTAAGGTCCATCGTGGAGTTTTTTGTCTCTTTCAAGGTCACGTGTCGCTGCTCTACGTTCAGCTGTGGCGTAGGCGACATAGATCCAGCGTGATAAGGTCACCCCAGTCGATCGAGAATCGGGAATAGTCGGACGAGATCGGTTACGGAGTCAACCGTCGCTAGTCTGTGTTCATGGTGTGACGTAGTCGAAGCTGATCCGTATCAAAGATAAGAGTTTCCTAGTGCCCAACGCCGAGTAGTGAAATGGATATTTACTTAATGCAAATGATAAAATGACAAAAAGGTTGTTTGAATGAGGGATCGAAGTGAGCCGACCGTTCATCTTCGGATTACGGAGCCACACATCAACACGCCAGGCTACGAGACCTCTTAGTAAATGATGTGTGTGAAGTTAGCGACGATTTTCGCCAGCGACGATTTGGTAGGGCGGATTTTATGCAATTGAAAATTCTACTTTCAGTCGATGTCAAATTTTTCGGCATTGATAGGCTCGAGGTGTATGATATTCAGGTTGAAATAGAAAACAAAAGTATTGAATCGTCTTAAAAAACCGTCAAATAATTGGAAAAATACACTTGTTGACATGAAAATTTGAGAATTCTATTGTTAATTCCATTATAAGTCGAAAATGAGGAATAAATACACCTGGAAATTTTTACAGAAGGCGTAAAAATGCATGCTCTTTCGGAAAATGAAATTTTAATTTCTGAAAAATCGGTGCGGAAGCGGGAAATTATTCAAATTCGTGAAAATTTGGTATTTTTATTATTACTACTATTAATTTCATTACATAAGTCGGAAATGAAGAATAAGTACACCTGAAAATTTCCACAGAAGGTGTAAAAATGAAAAGTTGGTAACTGAAAAATCGGTACGAAAGCGGAAAATAATTAAAATAAACGAAAATTTTGGATTTCTATTCTTAATTCCATCACAAGTCGGAAATGAGGAATGAATACACCTCGAAATTTTCACACAAGGTACGAAAATACATGCTCTTTCGAAAAATGAAATGTAGATTCCTGAAAAATTGGTACGGAACCGGAGAATTATTAGAATGTATGAAAATTTGGTATTTCTATTGTTAATTTCAATGTAAGTCTGAAATGAGGAATGAATACACCTGGAAATTTTCACAGAAGGTGTAAAAATGCATGCTCTTTCAGAAAATGGAAAGTTCATATCTGAAAAATCGGTACGGAGGCGGAAAATAATTAAAATAAACGAAAATTTTGGATTTCTATTATTACTATTATGAATTTCATTACATAAGTTGGAAATGAGGAATAAATACACCTGGAAATTTTTACAGAAGGTGTAAGAATACATGCTCTTTCGGAAAATGGAAAGCTGATATCTGAAAAATCGGTACGGAAGCGGAAAATAATTAAAATCCATGAAAATTTGGTATTTCTATTATTACTATTATTGATTTCATTACATAAGTCGGAAATGAGGAATAAATACACCTGGAAATTTTCACAGAAGGTGTTGCATGCTCTTTCGGAAAATGGAAAGTTGATATCTGAAAAATCGTTACGGAAGCGGAAAATGATTAAAAACCACGAAAATTAAAGATTTTTACGATGATTTCATAATGAATCCAGATTAAGAAGAAAAGCCATCTGGAAAAATTCGCACAATGATATCTTTTGAAAATGTATGTACTCTCAGGAAGTGATTGGTTGAAAATTAATTCATTAGAGTGTGCCCTCAAACTATTTCCATTGCGTTGCAAGCTGTTCAACCTCCCCATTACCAGCGACATTTCTGTCCAACTGGAAAATTACATGAGTACCACCAGTTCCAAAAACGGTAAAATATTATATTGTTTTACAAGTGACGAAAGTTATATTTTCTGAAGCGAAATAACAGTTCACCAGCTGCGGCGAAACAAAATCAAAAAAATGTATTCTAATTATAAAAATGATTCCTGTCTTCGTTTATTCATAATTTAAAGTCGTCAAAACATTATATACGAGGATTGAAAATGATTGGGAAAAATAACAATTGAACTTTCGTCACCAGAAATGATAGTATCAGAATATCTCTTTCGACTTTCGACGGAAATCACGTTTTCACTGATGAAATTCTATTACAGAATGACGCACTTTCGTAAAGGTAGAAAAAAGACCCTACCTAACAACTATATATCGATCGCAAGTCATCGAATAACCATCAAGATCGAGCTTATGAAATATCTGGAACGCTCTAGAATTGTAAATAATCAACAATACGATTTTCTTCATCAGAGATCAGCTGGTGACCTGCTTGCTTGTGTCTCACATTCACAGCAATTACTTCAAAAATATAGCGAAACTCTGGCCGTGGCCATAGATATATTCAAGAAAACTGATCGCGTTTGCGTTTGGAACTTCCCAAAATGGATGGGTCCCCAATTTTGTGCCTTGCTCTTTTGCTGTGTTGGTGTAAATCCTGGTTTTCCGAAGGGATCCTATCTAGAACAACACTGTTCCTTCTTTACATCGATGATTTGTTTTGAGCTAACTCATGACCAGCGCACAGTTTTGCCGTTGATAGTCTTATAGTTATATAGTTTTCTCTTCCAAAGCTCCGATAACAGCCCGTCAAACCAGAAATGAACGGGTTAGGAACGTGAACATTTCTGATATGGATTTGGTAAAAATCCAACAAACTTGGTAGGATTCAATGCGAATAGAACCGATGCACCATCAGCAGTATCCTATCATGGGAAAACCATCTGAGTTTCGTTGCCAAAAGTGCCTTTGGTTTTTTCTTCCGAGCCAAGAGCTATTTCACTTCTTGTCAACTGATTATGATTTATAAAGACCAGATATGGAGTGCAACCCCTAAAAATATACTAAAATTCTGTTTATCGCCGATGCTCTTCTGAATTATCATCAATCGTTCCACCGATAGAGCGATCCCATCCAGATACCCTTCGATCCCAGCCTTTATCACAAACATATTTCTTCATGGTGAAGACATGCGCCTCACTAGGAATTCACTAGGTACTTCGGAAGGGGTTTCCTGTGGAATACAGTCTCCAGAAATTCAAAGATACCAATTCATACCTTTCTACTCTTCCTTGGCTTGCACGATGTTATATGAAGTTAATGGGATATTGGACGCCTGTTGTGTCAGTCAATGTGAACAAGTATTTTCCCCTTTATCATACAAGTAATTCAATTCCTATAAAAATCATTGAAATGCCTAAATGACTTTTCTAAACCATTTCAGCTGATGAGGTTACAGTCAAGAGGAAAACTTATGTCAGCGCATAAGAAAATGAAGTGGTATTATATTTCTCCACAACGGTAACGGAATTTGTCAGTTCTAAAATATAATTTGCTAACAGAATGATAACATTTTCGCTCTTGATATTGAACAAATATTCTACAACACTTTGTCTTATACATTTAGTAATGAATGAATATTGTAACTCTCTTGTAGCAATAATAACGTTAGCCTTGACTGGCATCATAGTAACAAGATGTGAAATGAAAATTTGTGTTTGTGGAGAAAGCACAGTCTGTTAGTCGGTTGGAGTGGAAATTTGCGATGCTCGTGGTTTTTCACGCTCGCTTTCAGCTCGTACTCGGAACTTCCCACTCGTATCGAATTTTCATTTTAACCTGGTTACAGAATATACTATTCCTAATTCCATAAAGGGAAGAATATGCAAAACCAAACCAAAATATTCATTTTTTAGACCGACACGTGCTCTTGGCGAGGAATGCGTTTTGACCAACGTTGTCAGCTTTTCTAAATTACCTAATTACCTACGTATTTTGTAGAAGCCGTGTTGTGATAGTAGGTAATTATCGAAATATAAATATTTTTCATGATAATACAGAGGACCTACCTTACATATCAGCGCTAATGATAAAATCGAGGAGTATGTTATATATAATTGAATTTGTTTATTATTTGATCATGGCACGTGTTATTTATTCATTATGTTCCCATGTTTTTTACACATTTTGTGAAAATATCCAGGTGTATTTATTCCTTATTAATTAAGAATAGAAACCTCAAATTTTCATGTATTTGAATTATTTTCCGCTTTCGTACCGATGTATTCATTTCTCATTTCCGACTTATGTAATAAAATTAATAATAGTAATAATAGAAATACCAAATTTTCATGGATTTTAATTATTTTCCGCTTCCGTACCGATTTTTCAGATATCAACTTTCCATTTCCCGAAAGAGCATGCATTTTTACACCTTTTGTGAAAATTTCCAGGTGTATTCATTCCTCATTTCCAACTTATAATGAAATTAACAACAGAAATACAAAATTTTCATACATTTTAATTATTTTTTGGTTCCGTACCAATTTTTCAGGAATCTACATTTCATTTTTCGAAAGAGCATGTATTTTCGCACCTTGTGTGAAAATTTCGAGGTGTATTCATTCCTCATTTCCGACTTGTGATGGAATTAAGAATAGAAATCCAAAATTTTCGTTTATTTTAATTATTTTCCGCTTTCGTGCCGATTTTTCAGATATCAATTTTTCATTTTCCGAAAGAGTATGCATTTTTACACCTTCTGTGAAAATTTCCAGGTGTACTTATTCTTCATTTCCGACTTATGTAATGAAATTAATAGTAGTAATAATAAAAATACCAAATTTTCACGAATTTGAATTATTTCCCGCTTCCGCACCGATTTTTCAGAAATTAAAATTTCATTTTCCGAAAGAGCATGCATTTTTACACCTTCTGTAAAAATTTCCAGGTGTATTTATTCCTCATTTCCGACTTACCCTATAATGGAATTAACAATAGAATTCTTAAATTTTCATGTCAACAAATGTATTTTTCCAAATATTTGACGGTTTTTTAAGACGATTCAATACTTTTGTTTTCTATTACAACCTGAATATTATACACCTCGAGCCTATCAATGCCGAAAAAATTGATATCGACTGAAAGTAGAATTTTCAATTGCATAAAATCCGCCCTACCAAATCGTCGCTGGCGAAAATCGTCGCTGGCAAATTCGTCGCTGGCAAATTCGTCGCTAACTTCACACACACACACACACACACGTGTGAAAGCAGCGACGGTTTTCCCAGCGACGGTTTTCTTATTTTATTTTTTTTTGCGCTTAAATATTATTCTGCACCTGCTGCATACGCTCTTAAGGTGAAATAATTTGTGACCCAAAAACTACCCCTCAACAACCCTCTGAAGAAGAAAAATCTTGAAACTGTCGAAATCACCGTTGCTCGGGGTTTTTTGACCCATTATTCTACAACTGTTGAATACGCTCTATAGGGTGAAATAATTTTGACTTGTCACTTATATTGATCCGAGAGGAAAATCACAGTTGAACGCGCTGGAATTCCGGGAAACATTCGGAAAATTCATGATTATTTATAATAAGTTCAAACACACCAGTTTCAACTCCGAACTCAATATTGAAGAAATATCCCATATAAAGCAGAGGGATGGATATAACTGTGGAGTAATATATTTATAATAATAATAATAATTATGTTATTTTTTGTTTATTATAACAAAATAAGTCTTCTGAAGCCAGCAAATATGGATATTTATAGAAACGACCTAAGACAAATTTTATTAAAGAGTACAGATATTTGTCAAAATAGTTTTTGTCTCATATGTGGAGAAGAAAACACAATTTCTGGTCACCAGTGTAAAACTTGTTCAAGGCATTTTCACAGTGATTGTACCACCTTGGACAATATTTGCCAACTCTGTAAAAATTTTAGTTCGAAAATATGAATAGGAAATTCATAAAATCTATTGTGGAATCATCTGCGACTGAATCACATTTTTCATTTTTCAATTTTCATGGAGAATGTTCCCCTTTTCAATCTGTAAAAATTATTTCGCAAAATGATTACTTTTATTTCGCACTTCCATTCTCCGAATTGTTACTTTGAACCGAAATTAAAGTAATCAATTTACATAATTGTCTAAGCTTTCAAAGATTTTCCAAAATGTTAATGATGTTAAAACATTATTATTCTTAGAGTTCAACAGAAATATCAGATAACATTTTATTACCAATTTCGATCTAACATGGAACGCGACCCTAATAAATGTGTAAATTGGAAAACATTAAAAACTCTGCCCAAAATAAATTCTTTATATTTCAGTTCATTTCACTTAAACTTGTAGTTACTTACCTAGGTGATCCAAAAAAGAACAAGTGCAATATATGATTAATTTCAGGAACTCGAACTAAGCCAAACTTTTACCATCTTTTGGTATAGTACTTAGTATTTTTCTACGATACAATTGTTATTTATTCAACAAGTTAATTCATATAAAGCATAATGTTTGGTACCCACACTTTGATTTGATTTTTCCAAAAATCGACGAAGATAGGTAGGTAGCTCCAAATATAAATGACTGATTTTTATTGTTACTGTGATATTTGTTACGAGACTGATGAGAGATGTGATACAAATTAGAAAATACTAGTAGTTACAAAACAAATTCATTATGACGAGATTTTTTTATTTCAACGTTTTATAAAGGTTGTTTTATCGGTGTGTTTTTAATGGATTGTTTTTAAGTTTTTGATACCTATTATGGAATCTATATTTGTTTTTGAGTTTTTATTTTATAGAATCTATTTTTGTTTTTGAGTTTTAAGTTCATGAATTTATGAAAGATATGATTCATGTGAAAAAAATAATAATTTTTTTAATTTGGCTGACCAATTATTTCCCTCTATGGAGCGAGTTCAGTAACTGAAAAATGATTGTTCTACATGCAAAAATCACCATAAAAGTATGTCCAAAGTCTTCTCAAGATTTTCTTCGATTTGGAGGATAGTTATTGGGTGGTAAAATCTCGAGCAACGGGTGGGTGGCTTTTTGTGTCACAGATTATTTCTCCGTATGGTATTCAGCTAGTGTACAGTGATTAACTTCCGTTGAAAAAACTCGAGCAACGAATAATTCAACTGTTTCAAGATTTTCCTACCAAGGGGTATTTTATGATTCAGAAAAAAATTCACCCTATAGAACGTATTCAACAGCTGTAAAATCATGCATTTCCACAAAAAAAAAATCAAGCAAAGGGTATTCCAACAGTTTCAAGATTTTTCTTCTTCAGAGGGTTGTTGAGGGGTAGTTTTTGGGTCACAAATTATTTCACCCTATAGAGCGTATTCAGCAGCTGCAGAATAATGCATTTCTGTCAAAAAAACCCGAGCAACGATCATTTCAAGAGTTTCAAGATTTTTCTTCTTCAGAGGGTTGTTGAGGGGTAGTTTTTGGGTCACAAATTATTTCACCCTATAGAGCGTATTCAGCAGCTGTAGAATAATGCATTTCCGTCAAAAAACCCCAAGCAACGGTGATTTCAACAGTTTCAAGATTTTTCTTCTTCAGAGGGTTGTTGAGGGGTAGTTTTTGGGTCACAAATTATTTCACCCTATAGAACGTATTCAGCAGCTGTAGAATAATGCATTTTCGAAAATAAAACTTCGAGAAACGGGTATTTGAGCTGTTTCAAGATTTTTCTTTTTCAAAGGGTTGTTGAGGGGTAGTTTTTGGGTCACGAATTATTTCACCCTGTAAAGCGTATTCAGCAGCTGCAGAATAATGCATTTCCGTCTAAAAAACACGATCAACGGTGATTTCGACAGTTTCAAGATTTTTCTTCTTCAGAGGGTTGTTGAGGGGTAGTTTTTGGGTCACAAATTATTTCAACCTATAGAGCGTATTCAGCAGCTGTAGAATAATGCATTTTCGAAAAAAAAACTCCGAGCAATGGGTATTTGAACTGTTTCAAGATTTTTCTTTATCAAAGGGTTGTTGAGGGGTTGTTTTTGGGTCACAAACTATTTCAACCTATAGAGCGTTTCCAGCAGCTGCAGAATAATGCATATCCGTCAAAAAACCCCGAGCAACGGTTATTTGAACAGTTTCAAGATTTTTCTTCTTCAGAGGGTTGTTGAGGGGTAGTTTTTGGGTCACAAATTATTTCAAGCTATAGAGCGTATCCAGCAGCTGCAGAATAATGCATTTCCGTCAAAAAACCCGAGCAACGGTTATTTGAACAGTTTCAAAATTTTTCTTCTTCAGAGGGTTGTTGAGGGGGAGTTTTTGGGTCAAAAATTATTTCACTCTATAGAGCGTATTCAGCAGCTGTAGAATAATGCATTTTCGAAAAAAAAACTCCGAGCAACGGGTATTTGAACTGTTCCAAGATTTTCCTTTTTCAAAGGGTTGTTGAGGGGTAGTTTTAGGGTCATAAATTATTTCAACCTATAAAGCGTATTCAGCAGCTGCAGAATAATGCATTTCCGTCAAAAAACCCCGAGCAACAGTTATTTCAACAGTTTCAAGATTTTTCTTCTTCAGAGGGTTGTTGAGGGGTAGTTTTTGGGTCACAAATTATTTCACCCTGTAAAGCGTATTGAGCAGCTGCAGAATAATGCATTTCCGTCAAAAAATCCCGAGCAACGGTGATTTCAACAGTTTCAAGATTTTTCTTCTTCAGAGGGTTGTTGAGGGGTAGTTTTTGGGTCACAAATTATTTCACCCTGTAGAGCGTATTCAGCAGCTGCAGAATAATGCATTTCCGTCAAAAAACCCCGACCAACGGTGATTTCGACAGTTTCTTCAGAGGGTTGTTGAGGGGTAGTTTTTGGATCAAAAATTATTTCACCCTATAGAGCGTATTCAGCAGCTGAAGAATAATGCATTTTCGAAAAAAAAACTCCGAGCAACGGGTATTTGAACTGTTCCAAGATTTTCCTTTTTCAAAGGGTTGTTGAGGGGTATTTTTTGGGTCACAAATTATTTCAACCTGTAGAGCGTATCCAGCAGCTGCAGAATAATGCATTTCCGTCAAAAAACCCCGAGCAACGGTTATTTGAACAGTTTCAAAATTTTTCTTCTTCAGAGGGTTGTTGAGGGGTAGTTTTTGGGTCACAAATTATTTCACCCTGTAAAGCGTATTCAGCAGCTGCAGAATAATGCATTTCCGTCAAAAAACCCCGAGCAACGGTGATTTCAACAGTTTCAAGATTTTTCTTATTCAGAGGGTTGTTGAGGGGTAGTTTTTGGGTCACAAATTATTTCAACCTGTAGAGCGTATCCAGCAGCTGCAGAATAATGCATTTCCGTCAAAAAACCCCGAGCAACGGTTATTTGAACAGTTTCAAAATTTTTCTTCTTCAGAGGGTTGTTGAGGGGGAGTTTTTGGGTCACAAATTATTTCACTCTATAGAGCGTATTCAGCAGCTGTAGAATAATGCATTTTCGAAAAAAAAACTCCGAGCAACGGGTATTTGAACTGTTCCAAGATTTTCCTTTTTCAAAGGGTTGTTGAGGGGTGTAGTTTTAGGGTCATAAATTATTTCAACCTATAAAGCGTATTCAGCAGCTGCAGAATAATGCATTTCCGTCAAAAAACCCCGAGCAACGGTGATTTCAACAGTTTCAAGATTTTTCTTCTTCAGAGGGTTGTTGAGGGGTAGTTTTTGGGTCACAAATTATTTCAACCTATAGAGCGTATCCAGCAGCTGCAGAATAATGCATTTCCGTCAAAAAACTACGAGCAACGGTTATTTGAACAGTTTCAAAATTTTTCTTCTTCAGAGGGTTGTTGAGGGGGAGTTTTTGGGTCACAAATTATTTCACTCTATAGAGCGTATTCAGCAGCTGTAGAATAATGCATTTTCGAAAAAAAACTCCGAGCAACGGTGATTTCAACAGTTTCAAGATTTTTCTTCGTCAGAGGGTTGTTGAGGGGTAGTTTTTTGGTCACAAATTATTTCACCTTATAGAACGTATGCAGCACGTGTAGAATAATATTTAAGCGCAAAAAAAAAAATTATAAAAAAAAAATAAAATAAGAAAACCGTCGCTGCTTTCACACCCGTACAGTTGTTTCCATAATAAAATTGCAGTCATTTGAAGGAGAATTTGAAAGTCCGACTGGAATATGATTCACCTACTGTATACAAAATACTAGTGATAAAATCGTTGTATAATTTATTACATCAGACCACCTGGTGTCACTGGTTTGAAACACTCTGTAGAGAGTAGTTTTTACAACAGAAAATGTCGCCATCTGAAAGAGAATGTGAAATTCCGACTGCAAATGATTCATTTCGTGTATTCGAAAAACTACTACTATTATCGTTTTATAAAATTATTAGATTAGACTGCCCGGTGTTACTGGATTAAAACACCCTGTATATAGTTGTTTTCTTAATAATATTGCAGTTGTTTGAAGGAGAATTCGAAATTCCGAATCGAAAATTATTCATTTCGTGTAATCAAAAAACTACTAATATTATCGTTCTATACTTTATTACATCAGACCGCCTGGTGTTACTGGATTGAATCACCCTGTCGAGAGTAGTTTTTGCAACAAAAAATGTTGCTATTTAAAGGGGAAGGTGAAATTTCGATTGGAAAATGATTTATTTCCTGTATTCGAAAAACTACTATTTTTATCGTTTCAATATCATGTTACACCACGCCGCCTTTTGTTACAGAATTGAAACACACCACACAAAGTTTTCGTGTAATAATAATGTATTCAGTTGAATGACAATGTGAAAGTCCGCCTAGAATATGATTCATATCGGTTACTCAAAAAACTACTATTATTATCATTCTATAATTTATTACACCAGAACACCTGGTGTTACTCGATTGAAATAACCTGTATGAAGTTGTTTTCATAATAAAAATGCAGTCATTTGTGAAATTCCGAATGGAAAATTATTCATTTTGTGTAATCGAAAAACTACTATTATTATCGTACTATAATTTATTACATCAGACCGCCTGGTGTTACTGGATTGAAACACCCTGAGAATAGTTTTTGCAACAAAAAATGTCGCCATTTGAAGGATGTGAAATTCCGACTAGAAAATGATTAGTTTCGAGTATTCAAAAAGCTACCATTATTATCGTTCTATAATTTATTACAACATCAAACCGTCTGGTGTAATTGGATTCAAACACCCTGTATACAGTTGTTTCCGTAATAAAATTGCAGTCATTTGAAGGAGAATTCAAAATTTCGACTGGAAAATGATTCACTTACTTTATTCGAAAAACTAGTAATAAAATTTTTCTATAATTTATTACATCAGACCGCCTGGTGTTACTGGTTTGAAACACCCTGTAGAGAGTAGTCATTGCAGCAAAAAATGTCGTCATTTGAAGGAGAATTCAAAATTTCGACTGGAAAATGATTCACTTACTTTATTCGAAAAACTAGTAATAAAATTTTTCTATAATTTATTACATCAGACCGCCTGGTGTTACTGGTTTGAAACACCCTGTAGAGAGTAGTCATTGCAGCAAAAAATGTCGACATTTGAAGGAGAATGTGAAATTTCGACTGGAAAATGATTCATTTCATGTATTCGAAAAACTACTATTATTTCACATTCTCCTTCAAACGGCGACATTTTTTGTTGCAAAAACTACTTCCTACAGGGTGTTTCAATCCAGTAACACCTGGCGGTCTAATGTAATAAATTATAGAACGATAATAGTACTAGTTTTTCGAATACAGTAAGTGACTAATTGTCCTGTCGGAATTTCAAATTGTCCTTCAAATGACTGCAATTTCATACAGAAACAACTTTCTACAGGGTGTTTCAAACCATTAACACCAGGCGGTCTAATGTAATAAATTATAGAACGATAATAATAATAGTTTTTCAAATACAGTAAGTGAATCATTTTCCAGTAGGAATTTCAAATTCTGCTTCAAATGACTGCAATTTTATTACGGAAACAACTGTATACAGGGTGTTTCAATTCAGTAACACCAGGCGGTTTGATGTAATAAAGTACAGAACGATAATAATAGTAGTTTTTCGAATACACAAAATGAATCATTTTCCAGTCCGAATTTCACATTCTCCTTCAAATGGCAACATTTTTTTATTCCAAAAACTACTCTCTATATGGTGTTTCAATCCAGTAACACCAGGCGGTCCGTTGTAATAAATTATAGAATATTAATAATAGTAGTTTTTTGAGTAACCGATATGAATCATATTATAGTCGGAATTTCACATTCTCCTTCAAATAGCGACATTTTTTGTTGCAAAAACTACTCTCTTGACAGGGTGATTCAATCCAGTAAGACCAGGCGGTCTGATGTAATAAATTATAGAACGATAATAGTACTAGTTTTTCGAATACACGAAATGAATCACATTTCAGTGGGAATTTCACTATCTCCTTCAACAGAATACATTTTTATTACAGAATCAGCTCTAGGTATTCAATTCGAAACCGTTGAATGTGTGATATTTTGAGTATTGGGCGATTTTTAAACTGAATCTGCACCCTATAATGTAAAGTGGAAGTCTTCCACCACTAAAATTCGGACATGCTGAAATAAATTGTAATAAAAATGTAATAAATTGTTCCACACTTCCTGATTTGGCAGGGTGATTTGGCTGGTGTAGCTTCAAGTTACTCTAAAATATTGAAAATGATTTTATTACAGGCTCATTTGGGAAAATCATCCAAAGCATGGTCACAGGTATTCACAAGATACAACCAACAAGAATTGAACCTAATCTGCAATGAAAATATATAAGTAAAGTTAAAAAGTCACTAACAGATGTTTTTCCAAACTTCTGAACTAAGTAACTGATGTGCTGGAAAATTCACAAAAAACTTCCAATGAAAATTAAAAGATGTTGACTGGAACAATTCAGAGTGTAAGTGTAGGAGTAAATAGTTCTATCCAGGTATTCTTGGTTGACTTTCTTGGTAGGTAAGTATATGAAATCATATTCGTGAATAATTATTTTACATGAAGAACATGAATGATACAGAATTAATAATAATAAAAAGTTCTTAAGATTTGAAAATTCAAACTCTATTACTTTCTTTAGTCTTCATCTATCAACATTTACATTTTTAGAATGTCCTATATATATAGAAAAACGATATTTTAGTACCTGGGATATTTATTTTTGGGAAATTTTTCTGGTCAATTCCTGCCTATAGGTAGGTAGTACCCATTAACAGAAAACAAGAGTATTCAATAAATTATTCAAATCTGAAAAACAGACAAGTGATTCAAGCTCAATCAATACTATGAAAGGTGCACAATTTCATGCATGGATGGCATCACACGTTAAAAGGTAAGGGCTGCATCTTCCCTAACTCGTATAAGTCTCAAGACTTCTGAGGGTTGCTTGTAAGAGGGCAGCCGGTTGATGGAAATAACAACAATTTCAAGGAAATAAAGAATGCACTTAAGTACAAAATATGTTCCAATCTAATAGAGGTGAGAAGTTTGTTTTTTGAACTTTTATTCAATCATGTGAAACGTAAAAGTTTGGTTCACTGTATTAGTCGTTTCTGACTGACTTTTCTTCAGTCAACCTCCTAACTAAGTAGTTTCAAACCCTAAACTTGTATTATGTAGGTACACTTGATGTCAACTTTTCATGCAAATAAACAATCGTTTCATTTCGTTGCGAAAAATATAAAAACTCAAATTTCATATTATCAGAAAAGAAGGAAATTATTACTTCCTATGGTAACTACAAAGTTTCCATAAATTAATAATGAGGATATAAATTCTTACCAAAAACTCCACTGGTAATTATTGTGGTTAGGATCTCAAATTAGGTTTTTCATGATAGGTACACAAATAAAATCACAACGGCACGTTACAGATCCAGGAACGGGTGGATATACCTTAAACCACTTGCTTAGGAGAATCGCGAGTTTAAAAAAAAAACTGCGGGAGATAAACAAAAACAATGGAAAATAAACCTTCGAAGAACTACTTCCTAGTCTTCCTATTATACATATACGTGAACATCACAAATCACAAGACACAAGATCAAGATCACAACACAAGTATTGCATTTTGCATTTAAGGTATTGGTCAGAGACGTCAGAGTTCGGAGTGAAAAACTACGACAGGAACGTCATACGTCATTAGAACTACGCTGTTGATTGTTGATTAAGCATGCTCGTGTCATCTACAGTCAATTAATAACACTATTTGCGAATCACGTTCTCGCTAGATGGCGCTCAGAATTCTGGACGGTATTTACTTTCAGTATTTTTTTGTAGAAAAAAACTTCCACTTTTTGAAAAATTCACCCTTTTTCAAAACGTTGATAAATTATACTAGATCTTTCATTGTGCAAGACTAAATTTTTGGTGTTTTTTATTTACCAATGTTGGTGAAATGATTATATTGTTCTTCCGTCGACTCTCGTGAGATCTTGGCCATATCGTCTTTTCGAATTCAAATATCAAATATCAAATTCAATGAAATATTTGAGTTTTTCTGATAACTAAAAAAATTAATCTAGACCACTGGATTCGTGTGAAGTTACCCACAGATTTCTGGCCACACATGCTAACGCGAACGATTTGTGGTTGGAAAATCAGTTTTAAGTAACCGGACTAAAATATGTGGCTGGGTTATTTATATGTACGTATATAAATTAATGACACGGCAAGCAAGTACATCAAACAAGATATAAGGGATTCCGAATGGATTCATGTGGTGGAAACCATTTCTATGTCACACATACGGATTTGGATTGAAAAATTTTCTTTCGTTGACCCATATCTTCAAGATATCACACGGTATAAAACTTGTAACCCGCTTATATGTGCGTTAATGAAAATCTCATGAAATACGGGGATTTTATGTAGATTAGAATGGTGAAAACTATTTCTCTGTCACCCATACAGATTTTGTATACTTAAATGATTATTTTTTCATTGGAAACTATCTTCAAAACATGACGTGGTATAAAAAATGTAACCCGATGATGTATGTTCATGGAAATCACAAGAAATATAGAGGATTTTATGTAGATTTCAATGGTGAAAACCGTTTCTCTGTCACCCATACAGATTTGGTGATTTTTTTTTAAATTGGAAACTACCTTCAAGATATCACACGGTATAAAAAATGTAACCCGATGATGTGCGAGTGCGTTCATGAACATGACACGAACTATAGAGGATTTCATGTAGATTACCATAGTGAAAACCATTTCTCTGTCAACCATACTAATATGGAGTGAATGATTTTTTTTCATTCAAAACTATCTTCAGGATATCACACGCAATGAAATATGTAACCCGATGATGTGCGTTCATGCAAATCACACAAAATATAGAGGATTTTATGTAGATTACCATGGTGAAAACCGTTTCTCTGTCACCCATACAGATTTAGAGTAAATGATTTTTTTTTTGGTAACTATATCTAAGTAATTTTTACTCATATTCGGATGGTTCGAAACTTGACCCTTCAAAAAAGAAATTTGACCAATCCGAGGGCGAATTTTTCAAAAATATCTTCAAATTAAAATATATAATGAATTTATTCCATACCTGCTATATGGGACGCACTGTATAATTTTCATTTCTACTGTCTATAGAAATACCAGAAATTCAGCTGTTTCAATTAACATGGAAATTGAATAGGATGTTGAGAAAAAAATCATTATGCCTTCCATTTATTCATTCCATAGAAATTCCAAAACCTACATTTATTTAATCAAATTGACAAATATGAAAGGAATGCTTTGAAAGGTTATTGTCGACTGGGAACGTATTCTCTCCCGGAACGAACCATTTTTTGCATTCTATGAGTAAGTGTTATGTGACATCTACAAGAAATCTTTTCCTAGACAAAAAATTAAAATCTTCTTCTTAGCTTAGTTTTTTGGATTTCTGACTCCTATGCGGAATCAATTTCTCCAGATCAGGTAATTATTGAATCATATTATTATATAATCAGGTAAAAGTAGAAATACAATTGGTAAATGAAACAAATAGCCGGACCCTGGTTACGGCAAATCCGTTGCTATCGAGCCTGGTTACTCGCGTAGATAGCCAGAAAACCGGAAACTTTCAGAAGTAGTTATATAACGTCACACAAAAATGAATATTTATAATAAAAAACTAATATTGAATTATTCAAGAATTGAGTCCCGCCCCCATGCGGTATCCTCGTGCCATCTTTATGATCGGACACACTTCGACACGTCCGACCACTACCTGAAAAAAAAAAAAAAAAAAATTAAAATGAAACAGAATAAAAAATCCTGGTTGACTAAAGGTTTGAAAATTGCATCAAGAAATTGCGCTCACTGCATTACATACGGAAGTTCACAAATGAAGTTTCATTTCATAACTATTTCAATGACTATCGAAGAATAAATATAGATCTACTATCACGACAGCAAAAAAAAGTTACTACTATAATAGACTTAGTGACTCTAACAATAAGCTCGAAGAGTCGTGGTCAATTATAAATGACATCAGAGGAAAAACAAAGAAAAAAAACAATATACCATTGAACCCCAACACAATAAATGATTTCTACTGTTCAATTGCTCAACAACTGAGTGACAAATTGACAGCCACACATGATCCTTTATTAAACCTAGAACAATACGCAATTGAGGAAAGCCTCATTCTGTATGATACAGAGATTAATGCTGGGGAGACAACTGCAGCAGTATTCTGTGATCTAACAAAGGCTTTTGATTGCGTTAATCACAAAATCCTATTAAGAAAACTTCAACTGTACGGATGCCGAGGTGTGACTCTCACATGGTTCAAGTCATATCTATCTGGGCGATATCAGATGGTTAAAACAACAGAACTATCGAATACAAAGGACATCTCTTCAGGAGTTCCGCAAGGATCTGTGCTCGGTTCCATTATCTTCCTGTTATATGTTAATGACCTCACTAAAACCAAGATTTCTGGTAAATTCACTCTCTTTGCAGATGATACCACTATACTGTGGAAAAGCAAAAAGACCTGGGAATTGCATGATATAATAACAGAAGACTTGAAAACTGTGAAAGAGTGGTGCGATGCTAATAAATTAACTTTCAATGCAGAAAAAACCCATTTACTATCCTTTAGAGATGATCAATTGATGAACAGACGTTTGGTCAAAGCGTAATAGGAAATAAAGATTGCACTAAATTTCTGGGTGTGCTGATAGATAAAAATCTAAAATTTGATGACCATGTTACAACTCAAAAGCAAGATATCTCTTCTGGATGTTATGCAGTGAGAGTATAATTTCTAATGAATTAGGGCCGGAAAGTGCCAAAATGGCATATTACCCTCTTATAGATTCTCATCTTCGCTATGGAATATCTTTTTGGGGAATGTGTAGATCAACACTACTCAATGAATTGCTCATTTTATAGAAAAGAGCCATTAGATATGTATATAAGATTAGACCCCGCGAGTCTTGTAGAGATATTTTTGGAAGCAACAAAATACTTACGTTTATAGCCTTATTAATATTGGAATCGGTCTGTCTGGTAAATAAGCACAAAGCAAAATTTAATTCTACTACTAATGAGTATGCTACCCGCAACAGTAGTTACAGTCTGAAACTACCAATACCTACTAAAAATTTCTATAAAGACTCTATTTTCTATAACGGAGACAAAAGATGTATAATCATATGTACCACTTGATATTAGATCGGCTAACTTGAATGAATATCAATTTAGGAAAACTGTCAAAAATTTTCTTTCTGAAAGACCCTACTACTCCTTGCAGGAATTCTACCAGAATGTGTATTAACTGTATAATACCATATCTTATATTTTCTATATTTCTATTTTCGCGATATTTTGTGTATTATTTGATGTTAGTTCTGTCTACATTATTTGTTTATTGTATCTTTGTCCTCGAAGTGTTTTACGAGAACAACCATGTTTTCATTTTATAGAACTACACCACAAGCTTTGTCAACAACCCACACAGCACTGGACTTAAAGATGTCCAGTTTGTCTTTAAAATGCATGAACGTCCAGAGACATAAAATGGACGTCTTAAATTTTCTGTTTCGGGATGGCTTAAGGACGTACATGAATGGGACTTCAATACGTCCCGTATTGGTCCAGAATGTTGATTTTTTTCCCAATAAGTTTTTCTAAAAGGGTCAGTGATGTTCAGTGAGAAATCTATGCTAAATAACATATAAGTCAGCAGAACCACATAAAATTATTATTTCAGTGGGAGAATATATAATTTGAATAACTTTGCCAATGATATGTATAAACAAAATTTAAGATCATGACATTTCTCATTGTCTTCCACTATACGTGAAGCTTGCATCACTCATAACCGTTCTTGTTTTGAATTATCTGTATCCAAGGACTATAGACAAGAGAGACAGGATGGCTCACTTCCTATCTCCGTACATTGGACAAATTTCAGCGCGACAATTGACGTCTGTGACGTCACCGGGCCTACAGAACGGTTCGTCTGCCATAAGAGCCCATTTTTCTCGGTTTTCAAAACGTTTTATCTCGGTATTTAAAAGACAAACCTGTTGATTTTTCTGGTGTTTCTGGATGGTGTGTTAATTTCCTTTTGCTCAATTGAGTTCTTAGAATTCTAGATGCTCTAGTTTGCTGTAGATAACCCATAAATTGAACTGATGCGAAGTGCTAAGTGTAGGCCCGATGACGTCACTCACAGATGGCGGCATGCGGGGGGGTTGGCAGATAAAATCAGCGAATTGGGCTATCCTTTATTGTAGATAGTCGTTGATCTGTATCAACCTTATATACCAACAAACGTGAGAATCAAAATCCGATATTTCCATTGGTGGAATTTGACAGTGACAATTTTTAACCAATTATAGAATTGAAATGGATTAGGCATTTTACTCGTCGGGCGTCGGAACTCCTCGTGAGTCGTCCCACTTCGGAATCTTCGGATTCACTATAATCACTATCCAATCTCCATTCTTCAATAGTTCGTAACATCGTAACTTGCATTGTTGTGTTGTGATGTTGCGTCCATAGAGAAATTGTTGCGTCGTTCTGACATTTTGTTGAGTGTTAAAGTGTAGTGAATGTGTTATTAATAGCTGTTATTGTGTTATATTTCAATATCAATTACTCGAATATGTCAATGAATGGGTAAGAAGATAAATATTGATAACGAAGCTATTATTGTATTGATCATAATTTTTCAGGTTACTGGAATGGCCAAAATGGGTAGAGGAGATGGAGCAAAAGTAATTACCATTTCGTTAAACATGTGCTGCATAGCCTGATCACAAATGATTTGGGCTTGAAATACTTATTCAACTGCAAAACTGCTATTAACAATAATAGGTGATATAGTTTTTTTGTTGAGAGATAAACATTCTCAAAATCTAAAACACTAAAAAACTGTTTTTTTTCATGATTTTTTAATGTTTATTATTGTTCTAGGTGCCAGTGAGATGAAAAAAGTGTTTACCGATCAGAAGGAAACTGACAAATGTATTCAGTAGCTAACGAAAGCGGAAGATCGTACGATATTTAGTAAAAACAAAAGGTTATATAAAAAAGTTATAAAATATAATTTAATAAAATTCCTTTAATTTTGTTTTTCAATTTAATTTTAAACCTACAAGGTATAGGTACTGAATACTAAATAAAGTCTTTTCAATGTCCAGAAAAGGGTCCATTCAGTCCCGTATTAGACATAAACTGGACATTCGAAAGATGTCTTCAAGACGTTCCGAAGACGTCTTCAAGACGTTCCGAAGACGTCTTCAAGACGTCCCGTTTTGTAACAATGGACGTCTTAACGATGTCTTTTGGACGTTTTCAAGATATTACTGGACTTCTTGAAGACATCCCGAATATCTTGGGTGGACGTCTTGAAGACGTCTTTAAGATGCCTTCATGCTGTGTTGGAAGGTACATATCTCTTCTGACAATAAAGCATATTTATTATTAGTAATTACAAATGCGTACATTAATTTAATCTCTATGGGAGGTGCATTTAATTCCCATTTATAAATTTATTATCTTTCAAAAAACCGACGCTTTGAGAAATCGCATTGTGACTATCTATAAAACTTTTAAAACATACAATTAGCTACGTCCTGGGTAATTACTAGTGATAAATATTCATATTGAACTATATATATTTCTAATTATCCTTAATATAAAAAAAAGAGAATCATAAACATATGAAGGGAAGTATGATACATCAGTATACCACTCGAAATGCTAATCATCTTCGTTTACCATTTCCCCGTTTATGTCTCGCTCCAGAGTTCCTATACTTACCAGGCCATTATTATATGTTACAACCATACTTTGAAACTGTTTGGTGAAATCCAAAGTTTTCAGGTATTTAAAACAAAATTGTTTGATTATCTGAGTAATAATGCATTTTATATACTCATTAGAAGAATTTTTGAAATGCCAGTACTGATTACTTACTTTTTAACTTGTATTTTATATACCTAGGTATATATTTTTAGGACTGAACAACACTGATCTATGTTTTTACTGTTCTGTGTCTCATATATATATTATGTTTTTTATGTTTCTTTTTTATTATGCGACTAATGTACTTTTGTAATTATTTATTTAGCATTTCTGCCTGACTAGTCTGATGTCTTTATACTGTATTGTGTAAAACTTTATAGATGAATAAATGTATCTGTATCTGTATGTGCGTGTTTGCGGACATTAAGCACTCGCAAATAATTACTGGTGCCTGTTTTTTGTATCCACATTGCGAAGTCGCAGATCCCCGTAGTAACTCCTTGCAACTTATCTATGCGATCGATTCTGGTTTACTGGGGAGCAAGTTATTTTTTAAAACGTCAATTGGGGAATGTTTCCAAGTTGTGACAGTCCTCAATTTTTCAATAAGGGTTACATTTATAACTATATAGTTGGTGCTGACGTTGGGGATGAGGACCTAGAGACCATCACTGTGATAGCAGAAGGTCAAACACTGTTAAACCGTTTCGAAGGGGCAGTCAATATATCAGTAATTAACATATAAGTAATATCGAAGATGGACAACAGAATAATTTTCATTTTTGCAATTTCAAATGTCTTTCATCGTTCAAAAACACTTTACAGTACAACATAAAAGTCATTTTGAATAGAATCTAGCCATAATTAAAGGTGTTTGTGAGTGCAAGCAGTCGGCGTTAGGAAAATTTGATGATGCTTTGAATGATATGGAAACTCGTTTGGTAAACTTTATTGATGTTTTAAAATGTATAACTTTACCAAACGAGTTTTCATATCATTCTAAGCATCATAAATTGGGAGGGGTTCTATAACGCAACCACCATATATTGAGGATATGACATCCTTTATACTAAATTGCTATTCCTCACTTGTTTAAAAACACTTCCCTCTTAGAAAAGTAACTGTCAAATCCAAACCACCATGTTATTGGATCAATGACCTAATAATAGATATGAAAAACAAAGTTCAGGCAGCAAAAACAAGATTTAACGTCACCAATACCCCCTGCACAAACAAGCATTTTTTCTAACATTAGACAGGGAATATCAAAAAATGCTGACGTCAGCCAAAAAAAGTGCATATGACAAATACATCTTAAATTCAGACAACAAGAATCGCGACAGCTGGAATCTCATCAATATTGAAACGAATAGAAAACATTTCTCAAAATGTGACACATTCACAGCACAAGAATTCAACTCGTATTTCTCATCAGTTGGTGAAACCATAACTAATGAACTTATACAATCTGAATCTAGTTCCATTTCACTACCTAAGATAGACAAGCCGAAAATTTCAGGGTGTTTTTTTATGGAACCCATCATACATATGAGGATGTCCAAAGGGCTATTTTTGAACTGAAGAATTCAAACTCTCTTGATATTTATAATCTGAATAGTAAAATAATAAAGGCAACAGCCTCATACTTTATTGTGCCTCTAACTATATACTCTTCAATGATGAGTTTAAGGTAACTAGAGTCCTCCCAATCTATAAAAAAGGGGATGAGGAAAACATTGAAAATTACCGTCCCATATCAATAATTCCCAACTTTGGCAAATTATTTGAGATCATTTTGAAAAACCGGCTCTATAGCTATTTCCACAAAAATAATTTACTAAACCCAAGCCAATTTGGATTCAGAAAATCGTCATCTACGATACATGCGTTGAAGAGAGTTGTTGATGATATTATCGAGGGATTTGAAAATGGTAGACATACTGCAGCTGCTCTGTGTGACTTGACCAAAGCGTTTGACTGCATATCACACTCCATTCTCATAAAAAAACTAGAGGAGTATGGAATCAGAGGAGTAACTCTCTCCCTCTTCTCATCCTATTTATCGAACAGACAAGTATGCGTTTCTCTAGACTCAAATAGTGTATCCGACTTTGAGGTAATAAAATTCGGGGTTCCACAGGGTTCCGTATTGGGTCCATTTATTATTTATCATATATATGAACGACCTTTTTCCATATATGCATCCCTATGGCTGTATTGCTTTCGCGGATGACACAACTCTCACAAGCTCTTGTAATAATAAGGCAGACTTAATGACCAATATAAAACTGGCACAAGAAAGAGCTGAAACTTGGTTCAGAATAAATAACCTCAAATTGAATACTAATAAAACACAACACATCCTATTCTCCACCAGTACCACTGAAGTACATGGCAATAGTGTAAAAATGCTTGGCATCAATCTTGATAACAAACTAAATTGGTCAACTCACACAGAGCAGTTGTGTGTTAATCTCTCAAAATACCTATTTCTACTGCGGATATTAAGAAATATTATCAGTCCGCATGCCCTATTATCGCGGCATACTACTATGCCTTCTTCCATTCCCGAATTTCTTACGGCACAATACTATGGGGAAACAGTGTCCATGCTGTCTTCATAATGCAAAAAAAGCCATAAGAATAATGTCTGGAGTAGGATATATGCAGACTCCTGTAGACCTCATTTCTTATCTCTAAGAGTCATGACATTACCCTCTATTTATATATTTCAGTCAATCCTCGAAATACATAAGAACAAAAAGAATCACGATAAAAACGCTGACTTCCATGATTACAACACCAGGGGTTGTCAATTAATAAGACCTGCTAAATTCAGATTGCAAAAATCCAGTAAAAATTCCCTTGATGTAATTCTTTACAATATACTACCTTCCTATTTAAAGGAATTGGACCTCAACAGTTTCAAAAAACACATGCGCTCCTATCTGAACTCGAATGTATTCTACACAAACGAGGAATATATAACTGCCCTACTGTCCTTGCCAAATAAACTGACAATTGCCAGCTAATTTTAAATGTTTGCTTTTACTTATTTTACTTGTTTTTTTTTTAATATTTATAACATGTGTTAGTTATCATTTATCAATGTACCTATTGTGGCCTGGTTGTACGTTATTTGTATTTTAATACATTTTAACATATTATGTACTTCGAGCTATCTCTTATAGCCATTTAGTCTGACATGTATATTGTGACGTATCTTATTTGTATTCTGAATACACCTAAAAGACAAAAAAAATAAACTATCACTTTTAACTATCATGAAAGTGGCGACCAGAAGGTTGAAAAAAAAACAGATAAAGTCATGTCAGAGCAGTTCCAGAAAACTATCACCGAATTCATCAAAGCTCAACAAGTTCAGGCGCAGCTTCAACAGGATCAACTAATGGAAAATCAGCAAGAATTCCTTCTACTTCTGTCCCAGAACTTTAAGTCAAGTGAAGTTCTACCCAAAACTGCGGGAGTAAGTGAAGAATTTCGTATGGAAACTCTGGGCAATGGAATCACTGAATTCCAATGTGATCCAGAAAACAATATAACTTTCGAAGCATGGTGTATATCAACGTTATGAAAGTTTGTTCATAGAGGATGCACATAAACTCTCAGATTCAGCCAAATAAGTAAGACTTTTGCTGAGGAAATTGGACACACAGGTTCATCAACAATACATCAATTTGAGTTTGCCCAAGGAAACTAGAGAAATCGATTTCAAAGATACAATAGTCAAACTCACAGAAATGTTTGGAAAGAAAATCTCAATATTCAATACCCGCTATCATAGATATATAATTTATTATATTTTTATGGATAAAAAGCATAACACAGCTCATGACCTTGCGTGACTCACACTCTGCGATGGGATTTGATGTACTAAAGAATTTTACTTTTAATCGAATAATGGAAATGACATAATGGTTGAGTTCATGTGAGACACAAAGACAA
The DNA here is from genome assembly GCA_958298965.1 of Chrysolina haemoptera. Lineage (NCBI taxonomy): Eukaryota > Metazoa > Arthropoda > Insecta > Coleoptera > Chrysomelidae > Chrysolina > Chrysolina haemoptera. The sequence continues at coordinate 30,537,982 of OY282596.1, forward strand.
CTATAGAATCTTTCATTTCACAGAATCTGAACCATGAGCTTCAACACGAAATATTGTGTCATATGTTGTCAAATCTAAAATGAAATCTTGCATAATGAAGCCTACATTAAATGTATTATTTCCAACTAGAATAAAAATATATCATTCAGTCAGATTCTCATTATCCGATTTTTGACAGGGTGAGAAAAATATCCGCAAACCCTTCAAATTATCCGAAAATCGGATAATTATCCGCCAATCGGCAACACTAGAAATCACAAAATCAAAATAGTCAATAAGCTTATTCTTCTCTTGAATTCTTGGAAAAGCTTAAATAACGTCGCTATTATTCCAGCCCACTCTTTTGGTGAACATGAATCCGTCCCAGCTTGGTTGCCGACGTAATTACCGGAGACTTCGTCCGTAGGATGGAGAGGGAATCTTGCTCGAAGCAATATCTCCACATTCTCCACCCGAAAGAAAAAATGTTTTCTGTAGTTTTTTTTATAATATGCAATGCACGTGTTACCACAGCATGTGGCGTAACGACAGCTTCACACAAATACTCAATATTTAACTCAATGCACGTACTAATTTTATTGATGGCAAACATCAAAACTCTAAGGGCCGGTCTTTTCACCTTACAATAGAGTCTGATAACGATCTATCAGATAAACTTCACAGATTATATTATTGCGAACTGATTATTTTCAGAGGCTGATTCGAGAAAAACTTTCAAAATTGAACTAAATTGAAAACCAAGTTGGAAGAGTTTCGACTTGAGTTTTGTAACGAATAAAATTATTTTTTGAAATTATTGCATATTATAAAAAAAAAATTATAGAAAACGTTTTTTCTTTTGGGTGGAGAGATTGCTTCGAGCAAGATTCCCTCTCCATCCTACGGACGAAGTCTCCGGTAATTACGTCGGCAACCAGGCTGAGACGGATTCCCGTTCACCAAAAGAGTGGGGCTGGAATAATAGCGACGTTATGTTAGCTTTTTCAAGAATTCAAGAGAAGAAGAAGCTGGCATCCAGGCCCCAGGGTCCAGCCAGGACCCAGGGTGGCCCAGGCATCGCCGTTTGACTATTTTGTATTTTGATTTTGTGTTTTGACATATTTACTTCATTAATTCATTATTTCATGGATGTGGGATAAAAATAGTTAGGAAAAATGTGCTAGTAGTGGGAAAAATAATATATAAACCATGGTACCGAAGACATATTTACTTCACTAATTCGTTATTTCATGAATGTGGGATGAAAATAGTTAGGAAAAATGTGCTAGTAGTGGAAAAAATAATATATAAATCATGGTACCGAAGACAATTCTCGCCTTCCTTCCTTATTTCTCTTGATGCACAAGCATCACGGAAATGCAGCTGAGAAAAACTTTTTTAATGTTTTAATACAATGACCTAATAGGAAAAACTTCAAATTGATGAGTTATTGTACTTTCAACATTACCTTCCTAGCCTTGGTTAACTACTTATGGATTTAAATGCAGAGGGAGGTGTAGTACTTATTTCTTCTTTCTCAACTTTCATATATATATATATATATATATATATATATATATATATATATATATATATTGCAATACTATTCATCAACACTATCTGTATGATTATTATTATTTTAGCTGCTCAAATACATTCATCCAAAACTGAGAATTATGTTTACTAAGACTACTCCTTCAAGTCTCTATGCGTTGATTGTGTGGACTTGTACCATACAGAACAGATGAGCAGGTAAAATACCATTTCTAGATTACTGAACAAGAAATATGCAATGCAATAAGGTCATTAAAACCATAAGCGTCGGCAGGTGTAGGTGGCATTCCACCCTACTTTTTCAAATGCTACATGGATATCCTCAAGGGGCCTTTGGCTATAGTCTTTAATACGGTAATTCAAAGCAGTGTATTTCCAAAGCGATTTAAAATGGGTTGCCTTATCCCAATACATAAATCTGGTAATTACAGCATGATAATTAATTATAGACCGGTGATAGTACTTCCATCACCATCTAAAATTTTAGAAAGGATCCTGTATAATAGAATTTATGGTCATATTGAAAATGTAATATGCATAGAACAACATGGATTTGTAAGCCGCAAATCAACAGTGACAAACCTTATGATATTTAGCAATGATGTTGGACTCTCAATAGACACAGGACAACAAGTAGATGTAATATACACAGACCTAGCGAAAGCCTTTGACAAAGTAAACCATGGAACACTAATTTCTAAACTGAAAAATTATTCCTTGAATGACTCATTGGTAGGGCTAATGAAATCATATCTGACGGACCGAGATCAATTTGTCTCATTTGATGAAAAAAAATCGAAAATAATTAGACCTACGTCAGGCGTACCTCGAGGTTCAATTTTAGGGCCATTATTATTTGTTATTTTCATTAACGATATAGGTAAGTATATATAAAAACATCAAAATTCTTACTATACGCAGATGACTTGAAACTATATCAGGTTATCAACAATGAGAACGACTATTTGAACCTTCAGACAGACCTTGATTCTATCTCTTTATTTTGTAAAGCAAACGACTTAAGACTAAACGAGGGAAAATGCAAAAGCATGTCATTCTCACGCAAAAAATGTATCCTCCACACTGAATACACTATAAATGAAACCAAATTGGACAAGCTAGAGAAAATTAAAGATCTGGGAGTGATATTCAGTAACAATTTCAGTTTTAACAACCACATAAATTACATAACTAGATATGCAAACCGAAAACTAAGTTTTGTTCTGAGAAATTCCAAAGAATTCAAATGGGATGTGGGCATCCTTCTATTTAATTCATTTGTCAGATCGAAACTGGAGTATGCATCAACAATTTGGAACCCTCAAACAGTACTCTACTCAGAAATGATTGAAAAAATCCAGAAAAAATTCCTAAGATGCACATATTATAGAAAATATAAAGTATCCGCCTTTATGATTGCCTATAAAACACAGCTGGAACTCTTTGAGATGAACACTCTGGCTGATCCCCAAAGAATGAATGATGCGCTATTTATTTTCAATATTTTTAACCAAGTTATCGATACACCTGAGCTGCTGTCTGCAATAAATATACATATTCCAGACAACAGACTCAGAAATTGAAATCGTGTTTTCATGACAAATGTCCAATCGGAATCTCCACTCAATCGCTGCCTTAAGGAAATTAATGACATAAATAAAAAGCATTCGTTTTTCGATTTTTTCAACAGCACAGCAACTGAAATAAAGCACAAAATACTAATGTGATATCTTGTGATTGTTAGATGACTATCATTTATTTTATCTTTTTATGTATTTTAACCACTATTTTTACTATAAATTTGCTCCTATTAACCAGTACTACTCTGTGATTGTTAGATATTTTTATTATTTATTTTATATACTATTTGCTACAACTTATCATAGTACTAGGTTTAGACTTATGTGTTACACTGTGTACATGTCAATGGGTAATAACCTGTTTGTAATGCAGTATAAATAAATTCTATTCTATTCTAGATATTTTTGCTCTCAAAACTATCAGACTCTGCTCAATGTGCCTATTCTCTGTTCCCATATTACTTCTCACAGTTCTCGAGCATCCACCAAGGGTTTCCACAGCAATTATACGAGGATTATAATTAACTTTGGCAGATCTCTCCGGATTCTTTTCCTTTAGGATTCTCCTCACTGTACATTTCAGGGGCATCCATCTGTAGCCATGCAAGCTACCTGATCCCAGTATTTGGTTTTCAATGAATTCTCTGTACAAATTGAGATCTTTTGAATAACGTTTCACCTGTTTTTCTTAATGCAAAAGAGAAGTGTTATCTCGCGGAAATAACTTTCAATTAATTGTTTTACACCCATTATCTACAATAAATCAAGCCTATTTTTTAGCAGGAGCAAGGGTCAGGCCCCTGTTCCCCACTGAGCACATTGGGCACTTACCCAGGGCCCCGCAATGGATTGGGGTCCTCTAGTTCCTACTCCATTACCAAACGATATCCGTTAGGGGCCCCATTATCCTTATGTGCCCAGGATCTCTTTTAGGTGAAAGACGGCATTAGCAAGGATAAATGGAATGATATATTACACAACCTTTCCTATCATTTAAATAAACATATGTACATATAAAGTATACCTCTTGAAACCAAAGATCTAATTGGATCAAATATTATTATAAGAACTCTGAAGCCCCTATGACACGATCCAGTTTTTCATCTAGTCTCTGAATGAAACTGTAGGTACTGATCCATTGGACATGTCTCCGGTCAGAATATTTTGTGTTATATAGTGTCACACAACATTGTATTTTCACACAGAAAATGATCCGTTTTATTATCAATGCTTAATTAACCTGAAAAGTGGTTCATTTTATGACTTGTGAGTGAAAAACTGATACGGGCTTAAGAAACTTCAGTTACTGAAATATGAATAACTGAACAATTGAGAAAGTGTCTCCGTAATATAAAAAATATTTTTTCTAAATAATTTGTTATCTCATTATAATGAGATGACGTATTTCATTGTAATGACATAGTTTGATAAATTGGCTAAGGCTTTCGCGGCCGAAATTTTCACTATCACCATTTTGAATCGGGTTTGAAGGCCGTCGTGGTTTGGAATACTTTCCTAACGTTTCGCTAGCGCGAGTGGCTAGCTTCTTCAGAGGTCTGTTCATCTTCGTGTGGTAGTCGAAAACATCTCCTTATTACCTGCTGTCATTAATTCGTTACTTGTCCTTTCCCTCGCATTTCTCAGAATTGGGGCCCATATGCGGTTGATATTCAGGGTTTCTTCCTTTCTGTTGAAATTCTCCGTATGTTTGTGGATTTCTATTGCTTCTCGTACGAGACGACTGTGATGCCCTTGGTTGGGGGCAAGGAGTTTTACGTCGTCAAACCGTATCCTATGTTCCCCATCACTGAGTGCGTGTTCCGCTACTGCCGATTTGTCTGTTTGACCTAATCTACAGTTTCGCTGATGTTCCTTCAGCCTGGTTCCTATGGATCTTTTCGTGGTTCCGATATACACTTTTCCGCAAGTACACGGTATACGATATACCCCTGCGGCCGATAGCGGGTCCCTTTTGTCCTTTGCTGACCTAAGGCTTTGCTGTATTTTCATAGTGGGCTTGAAAACTGTCTTTATCCTGTGTTTTCCCAGGATTTTTCCGATTCTGTCAGTGACTCTATGGATGTATGGTAGATATGCACGTGCAACCGTTGGAGTGTCCTCTGTATTTTGACTTATGGAAGTCCTTGGTTTCATGGCCTTTTTGATCTCGGCTATACTATAACCATTCGATCTCAAGGCTACTTGAAGATGCTCCAATTCTTCTTGAAGATGCTCCGGTTTACATATCTTTCGAGCACGATCCGTCAATGTGGAGATAATTCCTCGTTTCTGACTCGGATGGTGGTTCGATAGTGCTTGCAGATACCTATCCGTGTGTGTCGGTTTCCGGTAAACTTTGCGGGTTAATCTCGTGCCACATCGCTCGATGAGTACATCCAAGAAAGCTATCCGTTGGTCCTGTTCAGTCCTGTTCAGTTCAGTAACAAAATGGACCCTGAAGACTGGAACAAACTGGATGGCATTTCATACTCAACAATGAGAAATGAACGAGAACGGGTGAGGAAAAACCACATAGGGAAGTTTGACAAATTCTCCAGTGCCCAGATCTCAAAATCCCCCTTGCCTAGACTTGTCCAGAGTAGTCGTAAACCGACCGGACCGAGTTCTCACGGAAGATGAAATGGCAGTATTAGCAAGAGGTGGGAACTTCGCGATCACTCCTCGCCGGGTACCGAATGAGGAAATCATAGCCAACACTGAAGCGGCAATCAGGAGTCTACCGGATGATGAAGCGGAAGAGATTAGGATCGAGACTGCCAATATTTTACGCAAGGCACGACCCCCAAAATGCAATATTCCCAGAAGGGAGTTTGCAACCTTAAAAGGACTAAATTCAGATGAAGGGATCACGATCCTACCAGCGGACAAGGGAAATGCCACTGTTCTTCTGAAAACGGAAGAATACATCAGTAAAATTGAAGCACTCCTTGACCCGTCCAGTTACCGAAAACTGAAGAGAGACCCAACGCAATCAAGATTGCAGAATACGAACCGCCTCATAAAGTCTTCATCATTGCCGGAATCTGTTCAGCGGGCCGTTATCAGAACGGAAGCCGTCCCACCTAGGCTCTATGGGCTTCCGAAAATACACAAAGCGGATATACCTCTGAGACCAATAGTTAGTGCCCCAGGTTCACCTACGTATTACCTGGCAAAACATCTAGCCTCGCTTCTTCAGCCACATGTGGGAAAAACTGCCTCTTATATCCAGGATTCTGCAGACTTTGTGAGAAAAATCAAGAACACCATCTTGGAACCGAGTGACATTCTTGTCAGCTTCGACGTGGTGTCTTTGTTCACTAACGTCCCACTGGAAGATTCTCTGGAGGAGATAGCCAATATGTTTCCAAAGGATATTGTCGGGCTCTTCAAGGCCTGTCTTACAGGAAGTTACTTCCAATGGAAAGGGGAATTATACGAGCAATTGGATGGCGTAGCGATGGGGAGTCCACTCAGTCCGGTGATAGCCAACTTCTTCATGGAAGGATTCGAGAAGAAAGCAATCGATACTTTCGACTTCAAACCGACCATGTGGCTACGTTACGTAGATGACACTTTCGTCATTTGGAGTCACGGACGCGAGAAACTTAACCGTTTCTTAGACCACCTGAATGCCCAACACCCTAACATCAAGTTTACCATGGAGACTGAACAGGACCAACGGATAGCTTTCTTGGATGTACTCATCGAGCGATGTGGCACGAGATTAACCCGCAAAGTTTACCGGAAACCGACACACACGGATAGGTATCTGCATGCACTATCGAACCACCATCCGAGTCAGAAACGAGGAATTATCTCCACATTGACGAACCGTTCTCGAAAGATATGTGAACCGGAGCATCTTCAAGAAGAATTGGAGCATCTTCAAGTAGCCTTGATATCGAATGGTTATAGTATAGCCGAGATCAAAAAGGCCATGAAACCAAGGACTTCCATAAGTCAAAATAGAGAGGACACTCCAACGGTTGCACGTGCATATCTACCATACATCAGTAGTGTAACAACAGGCTCTGTAACCCAAAATCTGAACATAACCTCACTTTGGGTGCGAGCGTGGTGGCTGCTCGCGCACGTGACGTAGTAGGATGCGAGCGTGTAGACCATTTGGCTTTTAACCGGCGTAGACAGCGTTCGCTGGGTTCACCGCGTGACGTATTCGGTTGGAAGAGAGTATATGACAGCAGCATGTATATTTCAGATTGGTCTCTGTCATGTTGCGTTTGAATAGTAAGGAGACTGAGATTTGGATGTTGCCGGATTTAAAATTAAGCAGTAGAGTTACGGAGGGCGGTACGTTGCCGGTTATTTAAATTTAATAATTGAAGAAAAAACATATATAGGGTGTAGCAACGTAACATCACAGAAAAAACAGCTTGTCAAAAATCGTATTATATACGGGGTGTTTGAAAATAGTCATCAATGAAGAGAAAAAACAGCAGGGTGTCTCAAAATAAATCGAAAAAATGAATCATCGCATTATTGGGGCATCGCTTCATTGGGGCATGCAGGGATTCAGAAGTTTTTGTTTTACATATATAGTCAAAATACATCATTTAAGAAAAAATATATACCAGGTGTACCAACGTGCTAGTTGAGACAAAAAATATATACAGGGTGTCTCATAAATGTGCATCGTGATGGGGCCGTCATTTTTAAAGTGCGATTTGGAGTGAAGTTGGCATTTTAAAATGGAAGATAGAAGAGGAAGATAGAACAGACAGATATTCAGTTTGATCGAACCAGAACGAACTAACCTTAGATAGGTAGAAAACATGGCGGTTGTTGATGTTTGTCAACGTGTTACGTTTGATTGGTCAACGCGCATCATAGTTCGTTGTACAGGGACGTTCCACACATTTTTTCATTCGGAAAAAAAATATACAGGGTGTCTTAAAAAAAGTCTCAATGCTGTCATTGGAAAAAAAATGGCGGTGTCTGATTGGCCAACGCACATCATGGGACGACACATACAAATTATTCATTGAAACAACTACTTGCCCATACAGAGATTGAATTACATCTGACATCTATGTGATGATCTTCGATGATAGTGTTAGATAGGAGACAGGAGATAGGATACAGGAGATAGGAGGCAGAAGATAAGAGATAGGAGACAGAAGATAGGAGATAGGAGACAGAAGATAGGAGGGAGAAGATAGGAGTCAGGAGACATATAGATTGACAGGTAGGCAGATATTCAGTTTGATCGAACCAGAACGAACTAACATTTCATATAGAGCTTAAAAAAATCGTCTGATCTAACCAGAACGAACTAACCTTTCGTATAGCGTCTTAAAACATTGGAGGATTCGAAATAACTACTTAACCATACAGAGAGGTCGAATTACATCGGACATTTAAAAACGTATCATTGGGGATATGAGGATTTGAAAAAACAACTACTTACCTATACAGAGAGATTGAATTACATCAGACATCTATGTATTGTTTGATCGAACCAGAACGAACTAACCTCAGGTACGTCAGTAATCCAATCCGTGCTTATGAGAATAATAATTATAGATGTAATATTCAGAGTGTGTTAATAATAATGTTTAAAAAATGTGAAAAATGATGGGGAAACGAGGTTGTAATGTTTTAACGTGCTATACCGGGTGTACCAACATGTCATTTAGGAAAAAAAACGACAGGGAGTCTCAAAATTAGTCATTTAAGAGAAAAAAAGATGGCGGCTGCTTGTTAACGTGCTATACCAGGAGTACCAACATAACATTCAACATAAAAAACAACAGGGTGTTTCAAAATACATCATTCAAAAGGGGAAAACACATGGTGGTTGTTGCTGCTTGTCAAGCAGACTGACAGATATTCAGTTTGATCGAACCAGAACGAACTAAACGAAGACAGGAGATAAGAGACAGAAGATAGGAGACAGAAGATGGAAGATAGGAGACAGGATTCAGGAGACAGACAGATTGACAGATATTCAGTTCGATCGAACCAGAACGAAATAATCTTACGTAGGTATAGCATAGAGATTGAATTACAGGGTATCTCATAAAGTGTATCAAGATGGGGTCTGTCATTTTTAACGTGCGATACCCATTTTTTTCGTAACCTTATGAACGTCCATTTTAATCGCATTTTTGCATGTTTTGACCTATCAAATTTTAACTACTTTTCGGAATGCCAAAAACACCAATTTTCGATACATATTTTATACGTTTCGGCGTTTGAAATTTTGTGTGTTTTTTGGAACACGAAAAAAGTGTATTTTGAGCCATTTTGAAATGTCTATTCTCCATAAGAAATACATGTAAAAATGTATTTTTAACACTCGTAATTTTAATAATTTTTTCGAATGTGTTTCGTTACATTTTTTACACATTTTAGCGTTTCAAATTTTAACAATTTTTTCGAACACGAAAAACGTCTATTTTCATCACATTTTTGCTGGGGGACTGCCGCCGCACCCCAATTTATTATACCGATTGACGATTGAATACTGACAAATTGACAGGTAGGCAGACTGGCAGACATTCAGTTTGATCGAACCAGAACGAACTAACCTTATGTTTGTAAATGAATTTTTTTGTTTTTTTTGTACATAGTACCACAAAAAACCAATAAATTTTGTGTGATCTAACCAGAACGAACTAACCTTCAACTGTCAGAGTCGCAACAGTCACCTGTCAACTGTCAGAGTCGCTTCAGTCACCTGTCATTTGTCTAACTAACCTTATGTAAATTTCGTCTAACCTAACCAAAACAATCTAACCTCATGTTGCTAGATATATTTGGTCTGATCTAACCAGAACGAAGTTACCTCACGTCGACATATGCAGAGCCTCCCAAAAACGTAATTATGTGACTATTGTCTTAAGTAACGCAGACCTAATATTTTAGCGTGTGATGCATTCAGTCATGAGTGATGTAGCAGTCACATGCTAACGTGTGATATCATGCATTTAGTCAACTACTATAGGAGTCGTAGTCTTCTCATTTGAAAATATCATACATTCAGTCAGCTGTTGGTAGATACGTGGACCTAACGTTTCAACGTGCGATACCATGCATTCGGTCAACTATCCTAAGAGAGGTTTCAATCTTAAATTCGGTTGTTTGAAGCACAAGTGACGAGGGACCTTAGCGTTCAACGTGCGATTCCATACATTCAGTCTAATTTCGGAAGTGATAGAGTTTTCAGAGTTCTCAGAATTCAAAGTCTAAATGTCGTTGAACGACTCACATAGTATATTTGTATTTAAGTAGACGTCATTTAAGCTTATTAAAGAGAGGTTGATTTATATACCGTTGAAAGGTATGCCTTTCCAAGTAGTTTTTCAAAAAGAACGCATTATAGGCGAACGTTGATTTCAGCTGCAATGAGAGAAAAATATTCAGTTGCACAAGTCTGCAGAGAGAAAATTGAATTAACGATTGAAGAAAAAAACCTTTCTTTGAGATATTGCCTTCTCATTTGTATACACAAAGCGAGCAGAATGTGGGGCCCCATAAAATGAGTTGTGTGGCACACCTCGCACACCACAATAAAATGTTGTATAGTTCGTCATAATAAAATAATTGTTTTGGGAACAAACACTTCGGAAAATATTAATTTTTCTATTTAAAAATACACAAAGGTACTCACATAAAATCAAAATATACGTGGCACAAAACACTTCACATATTTCTATGGTACACATTGTAGAAAAACTATTAAATTTCGCTTTTCACTCAAACACGTTAAATCAAAGCATGAAGTATCCAGGTTGAAAATTTAGTGTTTTCAAGAAATTATTTGAGTGAAAAACAGAACAATTCCAAAAAGACATATAAATCAACTACCTTGAAATATATTAAGAACAATTCAATAATAAAATGAGGGCCCAACAAAGTCGTGTAGTTTGCAAACTTCACGACTTCACTCAATAAACAATATTTTTCATTTGGAAATGTTTCCTACGCGGTTTTTATATCAATCGGATGTGATAGTAAAGGAGCTATAGGCATTCCGGGACCAAATCGACCAAATTAACATGTAAAATCCCATTTAAAATTCTAAGGTCCCGTCTGGAGTTTTTGGTTCCTTTCAAGGTCACGCGTTTGCTGGTCTGCCGTTCAGCTGTGACGTAGTCGAGCTGATCCGTATCAAAGATAAGAGTTTCCCAGTACTCAACGCCGGATAGTGAAAATGAATATTTGATATATATGCAATGAAATGAAAAAAAGGTTGTTAGACTGAGGGATCGAAGTGTAGCGAACCAGCAATCTTCGGATTACGAAGCGCACCTCTACAGACAAGGCTATGAGACCTCTTAGTGAATGTAGGTTGAAATGTTGTTTATACAGCGCGAGCCGCCGATCAGCGAAGTCGAGCGGCGTTATCTACCGCACGCCGGGTTCTATCTACCGCAGGCCGGCTTCGAGCGCTCGAATATTAAATAAAAAGAATAGTGATTGTGAATGAATAAATTCGAATTGTTGAAGTGGTATAATAATAATGATGTTTAAAAAAATTGGTAAAATGGCGGGGTAACGAGGTTGTAATGTTTCAACGTGCGATTCCAATGTGGAACGAATACAGGGTGTTTCAAAATACATTATTTAAGAGAAAAATGAACAGGGTGTGTCAAAATACACCATTTAAGAGGAAAAAAAAACATGGCGGTTGCTTGTCAACGTGCTATACCAGGTGTTCAACATATCATTTAAGAGAAAAAACAACAGGGTGTCTCAAATTGCATACAGGGTGTTTCAAAATACATTATTTAAGAGAAAAATCAACAGGGTGTTTCAAAATACAACATTTAAGAGGAAAAACATGGCGGTTGCTTGTCAACGTGTTATACCGGGTGTACCAACATATCATTTAAGAGAAAAATCAACAGGGTGTTTCAAAATACAACATTCAAGAGGAAAAAAAAAATATGGTGGTTGCTTGTCAACGTTTTATAATATGTCGGCGTTCATAGCATACAGCTAAAAACGTTTGCTTGGGGATATGAGCATTTGAAAAATTCTTACCCATACAAAGAGATTGAATTACATCTGTGTGTTTTGTTTGTTAAAGAAAAAAACCAATGCAGCGTTTATATTTCATAAACGGTATCATGATGGGATCTGACATTTTCAACGTGCGATACCCATTGAAACGTTCACCAAAAATTGTGGAATTTTTCTAGCAGGGCTATAGAAAGATAAGTTGCAAATGGAATTTAACGTTTATAGTATTCTAATCATAGTTTCCACGATACTGACATGCATTTTATTTAGGATGTTATTGGAAATAATCATGGAATTTAACAAAAAATATATATTTTAGTTTGAATAAATTATCAAATATTCAAATATTTCATTCAATATGAAAATATGCGAGCAGAGTTATTGTTATCAGTTGGTATTTCAAGCGCGCGGTCTCCGAGCTAACGTTATCGCCAATGGCGAGGCGGACGGGAAATTCACATGAGATAAGCTATTTGCAATTGACTTGAGGTTAGGATAACAGGAAATTACAAAACCACACACTAGCAACGGCTTTTTTGTTTTCTAAATGCATACGTGAGAACTGAGAATTGTTGATGGAGTGGTAGGAGTGGGCAATCTTATGAAAACAATTCTGCGTGTGGCAGGCGTCATTCTGCATTCAAAAGTTTTGTTGAACTATTTCGTGTGTTTAAGTGTTTGTGCTTCTATTTCTAAAAACAATGTAAGTTTTTCTCATTCATTATATGCTACTATTGGTATTGTAGGTTGTGAGCGATATACATTTTCTGGGGGAAATTTGTATTGAAATATAATTGTTGTTATTATCTAAAATATTGTGCTAGTTTTTTAAAATTTCTCAGCTATCGAGGAAAAACGGTCGACTTTTTCCTACACAAAATCATGACAGGTACCCGAAAGGGGAGAGTATCGGCTTTGGGGTCTGTAATTCCTCTCTGCAAAGGGGGTTCTCCCTATTAAAAAAGTTTGGTATGAACAGTGTTTTTGTTTGTAAGGGGGAAATCGTCACCTGAATGGTTATCGAAGAACTGTATTTCCTCTAGCTGTATGTTTATTCATTTTAATCCTTAATTTTTGTTCAACTCAGAGTATTTTTATTCATAGATTTGCCTTAAATTAACTCATGTTTCAATATAATATATTAAAATTTTTGGAACATAGCCAAATTTTTCGAGTAATTTTTTTCTAATGATAAACCTGTTTTTTATATTTAGTATGGAAAGACGCTAATATTTATGACATCTTTTACTAATCAAGTTCTTGCTCATGTCCAAAAATTACGTCAGTATGAATTTTTCAATTATTTTTTGGGACATAGTCAAATTATATGATTTTTTCGATTATTATTATTTTTTAGGTAGATAGTTTTGATTGTGATAGTCGTGTTTCTATACAACATTTTTTCATCAAAGTTATGTTTCCAAACAATATTTTTTTAATGATAATAATAATAAATGGTTTTATTGGCGTAGTAATAAAATATATCCAAAAGGCAGAGTTAGCGCCTTCTAATACTAGATGAGAAAGTACTTTCTTACACTCAACCTGGAGCAACTCGAAGCATTTTTATTTAAATATTTGATTCAGATAGGCGTGTTTCCATACAATATTTTTTCCAGTTAAAATAATGTTCTCAAACAATATTTTCTATTTGTTAAAAGTGAATTTTTTTACATGTTTTAGTTGTTTAATACGAAAATAGTTTGCGATTCCATACAATTTTTCGAATCTAGTAGTCTAGAAGACCATTTTTCAGATTCAATACTTATACAAAAATTTGATTAATAGCGTTCAAATCTGGCTGTTTGAGAGGTCATTTTAGGCAAACATTTACCAGCACTATATAAGATTACATAGTGTACCCACTCACTCGGCAAATATAATATATTAATAATTTCTATGTGATTCAAATCAGATGGTTTAGGAGGTTATTTTAGGTAAACATTCAATATCATTATTTAAAAATTTAATCAACAGCATTCAGATTCGGTAGTTTAGGAGGTCATTTCAGGTAAACATTCATTAGCATTAGGAGGTCATTTTGGGCAAACATTCAAAAGCATTATATAAGATTACATAGTGTACCCACTCACTAAACAAGTATGATATAATAATTTCTATGTGATTTAAATCAGGTGGTTTAGGAGGCCATTTTTCAGATTCAATACTTATACAAAAATTTGATATATGCGATGAGGATGGATGAAGGCCAGCTATCAATTGCATAACATACATTATCGTTAATGAAACAAGCATTTTTCCAAAAAACATTTATTCATAGATGGAAATCCTTTTCGAAAGTACAGTTTTTAATTGGGATAGTAAGTCTTTATTGGGGCACGGCACTCCAAACATATTCCAGTTGAAATCGCCAACTTGAACAAGTTTCCTTTGAAATTCATTATATTTGAAATAAGTACATATGTCCATCGATATATCTAAACGCTGTCGTAATATCACCAGGAATACCAGGAAACATATCGCTGATGCGACCTCTATTAGTAACTTGGCTATTACTTTCACTAAATTCGATAAATGAGGAATTATCATAAAATAGATAAGTTGTTCCAACATATGTTTGGAAAAAAGCATTTATTCGTGCACCTCTCGGTATTTGAATATCTACGTCTTGATCGATTTGTAAGTTAGGAAACGAACCCGAGTAAAATTTATTACTACTCTCGGCAAATAATTGACCAGGATAACTTTGAAAAATATGATTCACGCTACCAATTTCTAAGGGTAAATAATTTCCAAGTTTTTCTGGTTCTGGTATGGTTTTATCATTATTTATATCCAACTTCCATATCAGATCTTCATTTATGATGTGGAGACGATAATTTGGGAAAATAGGTGCGAACGCTAGGAACATTACATCGGGAGGCTGTTCAATCTGACATAAATTGGTGAGCGGTTTGGTGGGCGCTTTGTCTATAGTTGAGACGGTATTCATAGTCGTCGTACGAGGGGTGCTTTGAGCGGGTTTCGGTATACGCGCGAATTTTCGTTTACGTCCATAGACAGCTTCAATTCCATTTAAATCATCTTGTTGGAGAGGTATTGTTGTTTTTTGATAAAATCTATACATAATTGCTGATTCGGCATGTGAATGCCCCAAACCTAAAGTATGTCCGATTTCGTGTACAAGGGTCATCAGCAGATTGTAGGCATCATCTGGGGGTGTTTTGTCATCGCCCAAATACCATTCTTCGTCATCATCCACATGAATTTCAACACATGTCGAACCTTTTGAAGGAAAGTAAGAGTGTCCCAACATTCTTCCTGGTCCATCAAGAGTGCTGCCGCATTGGTGTTTACCCATACAGGTTGCTCGAAAATTATGTGTCCCGTTTACGAATACTATTGTAATGTTTGGCTGTTGTTTAAGTTTCAGGTTCACTTGTTTGAATTTTAAAACAGTAGCGTCTTGCCATATATTGAAAGCTTTTTGAACAAATTTTTTGTATGTATTACATTTCCCTAAATCCATATTGATAGAAGGAAAGTACCAGTAAAGTGACGTTTCGTTCCATTTCCCTTGTACAATGTATGAGTTTTCCCTTGTATTGGCATCAGGGTTTTTTGATCAAGGCTATAGTTTCATAGTTCAGAGTGCCGTCTACAGGAAGATTGTTCTCTTCTTGAAAAGAAACTATAACATCGCTGAGGTCCGTTTGCGAAGTATTAGTTAAATACCCAAATTTAACAAAGTAATTTTTCGAATCATCTTCAGTCACTGGAAGTTTTTCAATCAATGCTACAGTTTCATTGTTCAGAGTGCCGTCTACAGGAAGATTGTTTCGTTCTTGAAAAGAAACTATAACATTACTGAGGTCCGTTTGCGAATTATTTGACATATAACCATATTTAACAAAGTAATTTTTCGCGTCATCTAGATTCGCTGACGATGCAGCCAATAGCATCAGAGGTAACAACAGTACAAACGATCGCATTGTGAGTTCAGCGTTGAATGTACCATCGAACCTTCGTATGTTTATTTAAGGGATTTTTGTTTCTCCCTCCACCCCTCTACCTCTCCAACGGTTGTTTCACAGCAGCCATCTCTCATATAAAGTTCCTTTGCTAATGAGCAATCAGTATTATTTTCAATATTTGATATAACTATATCATTTGAACCCAGCTTCAGATATCATCTCCAAAATGGTGATGTAAATGATAGTTAATTTGACATAAAATATCAACGTACCACAGATCAAAAAGCGAATTGGCATCTATACACCTTTGATTGGTTTATATAAAAATTAAATTCATATTCAAATCAATGCATTTTGAGGCTAATATTCAATCAATAAATATCCTGGAATTTTTTCATTAGTTTACGAATCTAAGTATTTAAGCGGATATTTTCAGGTACAATGGGGGAACATACATACGTTATTGAAAGACTTAAATTTTTTAATCATTTTATTACGGATATCTAAACATTGGACATATTATTTCACCACAATAATTACAACCACATTTCTTGAATAATCGTTCAGATTCTTCATTGCTGCAAAAAGCTGTAAATTCTTTATGATTCTTAATGTGAGCGATGAGTTTAGCTGCATATCCTTTTCTTCGGAAGTCAAGTAATGTATGAATATAATTGATAGTTTTCGGTTTTGAATGTTTCCTCAAAGCGTCAAAATCCATGGTTGAGAGCAGCGCAAATGCTGTTGGTTTATCGTCGATGTAAATAATATAGCAGCTGATTTTTCTATCATGATACCACTGTTGTATGAAATCACTATCGATATTCAACTGCCTTATTTTCTTAGCAGCTTGAGCACCATAAAATAATCTCACTGCTTCCATCTTCTTCATCGATGTCGGGAATGAACTGCGTGTGAGGGAATTTCCCCCACTGGATAAAACTTTTTTACCCCCTCTCCTTTTCGGTTAGTATTACACCCTAATGTAATTTTTAAGTTGGCTATATGTATTCAATCATTCGCAATATTAATTGTTCTCGTTGTCAAGTATTGTAGCTATAACATTATGAATATTCTTACGTATTTTCAATAAACTTTTCGGAGCTCCATCAAAGTACTCTGTTGTGGACTTGGTTTGTTTGACATTACGATAAATATCGATCATTTTGGTATCTTCAGCAGTATGACGCATAAACATCCCCTTCTTCAATGTAAATTCGTATTCATGAGGAAAATAAAATTTAGTGATGGCATCAGTAGGATCATATACTATTTGATTATGCTCAATCCAAAAATGCGGTGTAACTGTAACCCCATTCGAATAAAACTTCGTTCCGACACATAACTTTATTGTCATTCCATACTTCTTGGCTAACTCATATAAAATTAAACTTGCCGGTAGACATACTCCACAATAATTGTTTTTTTTTAAATGCTTGTTCAATACATGATTTAATCAAGTTTAAGCGAAATTGGTGGAACATGGGATGACATATTTGCTAATGCAACTGCGCAGAGTGAACGTTAAATGGTGAATGAAACTTCCAAATCATTTTTTAAATATTTTTCCGTCTGACAGATTTTTTACCCCCACCCCTTTTTATTAGGCGTCTGAAACATAGTTTTTGAAAATTTCATTTTTTCAATTTCATGTGTTAAACGATATAAAACATATTACGTGCATTCTTATGGAAAATGAAGAATAAAAATGTTACAAATATCTCGATATATGATAAATACACCACTTTTATATGTATTCTTATGCTAACTGAAGCATACATTTTTATAAACTGAGGGCCTTTTGAAACATTAATATTTCCGCCTGAAAAATTTTGTCTATCAAATAAACCATTAATATTTACCCCCACCATTTTTATTAGACGTTTAAAACATAGATTGTAGAAAATTTCATTTTTAAATTTCATGTGTCAAGTGACATGCAGCATTTTACATGCATTCCTATGGAAATCGCAACATAAAAATGTTACAAATGGCTCTATAGATGACCAATGCAGCACTTTTATATGTATTCGTA
Source organism: Chrysolina haemoptera (assembly GCA_958298965.1). Lineage (NCBI taxonomy): Eukaryota > Metazoa > Arthropoda > Insecta > Coleoptera > Chrysomelidae > Chrysolina > Chrysolina haemoptera. The sequence continues at coordinate 30,556,056 of OY282596.1, forward strand.
TGTTAATTGAAACACAAATCTTTACAAACTGGGGGCCTTTTGAAACAGTTCAGTTTTTCATCCAAAAAATTTTCGTACCCCCACCCTTTTATAAAGCGTTCAGTCTTCCGTCCGACCTAAGTTTACATATACTGAGCTCTATTGAATTTCATTTACTTTGAAACGTTTAACGTTCAACATCTGACTTTCTATAATTTCAGTATGTCGATGTTTGCCGATCTTGTGCGGTATATTGCTACCATCTTGGGGCTCATAACCCCCAATTATAATTGAAAAATTGCCAAAGAGGGCCTTGAAGAGGATCCGAAAAGCGTTGAAGAATGCAACTTCCGTGGGTGAGAAGCAACACCTAGAAGCCCACTTGAGGAATATCCTGAGTATGAGGAACCAGTTTAAAGCCATACTGAAAAAGGGGGCAGGGATTTCTCCTCGACCTGAAGGAGCGAGAGAACGTGTGCACTGGGATGATACCGACTCGGCATTCTATGGTCGAATCAGGAGTGGTGTTATTTCCAACCTCAAACACAAGGATCCACGCTCATTCCTGATTGATTCCAAAGCCATATTCAAAAGGAGAATTCAGAATGCTCTCAAGAAGGATGGATCGGTGAAGGTCAACATGATATTCGGCGGAGAATTTGAGGTGCTGAAGGGTGCTAGTGTACTGAAGGAATACAAGTATTTCACGACCGCCAACTCTCCGATTTACCAGGACACCAATCTGGATGAATGGTTTGATTCTAAGGTTATTGCTCCAATCATGAAAGACATTGAAGAGTTCCAGGAACGCGATTCAGGCTGGGCGTTGAAAAAGGTGGTTAACTTGGGAGTCAACATCAACAAGTTCACTCCCCAGCTTGGATCTTCATATATCGAGTTGCCGCCTTAGATTAAAAAAAAGAACGCTTGCATCAATGTCAAGAATGAAGATCAAGCTTGCTCCGCTTGGGCAGTAACGTCCAGTTTTTATCCTGTTTCTAAAGAAAAAAGTGTTAACCGCACATCATCATACCCCCACTACTCCGAAATCTTGAAGCTGAAAGGTATTCAGTTCCCAATGACCATGAAGCAGATCCCCAACTTTGAGAAGCAGAACGATATCTCCATCAATATATATATATATATCCTTCAAAAGACCAAGAAATCGTTTGAAACTCTTCCATCCTATCTGACTAAGAATAAACAGGAGAGGCACGTCAATCTTCTCTTGGTGCAGGATCGATATTATGTTGAGGGTGAGGAAGAGGGTGGAGCTCCAACAAAATTCCACTTTGTATGGATAAAAAGTATGTCTAGACTTCTTTCCAACCAGCTGAGTAAGGCGCACGGTCAAAAGTTTTTCTGTGACCGCTGTCTGCACTACTTCCATAGTGAACAGAAGCTCAATAGCCACCTTGAGGACTGTGAGAAATTAAATGAAACTGCCATCAAGATGCCCGAGCCGGGGAAAAAACCTTAAAATTCAAAAATTACATGAACAAAGAGAAGGTCCCATTCGTGGTGTATGCCGACTTGGAAAGTGTTTTAAAACCGGTGGAACATCCTAAGAAGCCTCAGCACCACGTTCCAGCTGCCGTCAGATACTACATGAAATGCTCCTATGATGACTCCCTCTCTTTTTACCGGTGTCATCGTGGGCAGGACTGTATGGCGTGGTTCGCTGATGAGATGGCACAACTAGCTGAAGATTTGGCTACTGTATTCTGGTGTCCCTATGAAATTAATATGTCTTGGGTGCAAGAAGCACAATTCAAACTCGCTTCCCATTGTCATATTTGCGAGCAGCCGTTCACTGCAGAATGTAAGAAGGTTAGTGATCATAACCACCTGATTGCCGGGAATAACTATCGTGGAGCAGCTCATGAAGGGTGCAATATAAACTACAAGGACTCCCACACTGTTCCCGTCATTTTCCATAATTTGAGCGGATATGATGCCCATTTCATTGTGGCAGATATCGCTACAAGAATGGCCGGGAAAGTTGATCTGCTACCCATCACCAAGGAGAAATATATCTCTTTCACGAAGCACGTTGGTGATACCCCGATTCAATTTAGATTCATCGACAGTTTCCGTTTCCTCAATTCTTCCTTGGATAAATTAGCATCGTATCTTCCAGATTTCCCCAATTTGAAATCTCAGTTTTCCAGCCTTTCTGAAGATCAATTCAAACTGCTGACGAAAAAAGGAGTCATGCCATATGAATATATTGACTACTTTGATCGATTTAATGAGCCAGCTCTGCCATCCCAAGGTAAATTTTACAACAAACAGGAAAATAAGCCCTGCCCCCGATGTCTTTACCAACGAGCACAGAATGTTTGGGCCACATTCAATTGCCAAAATTTGGGTGAATATGTGGACTTGTATATGAAGACTGACATTCTCCTGCTGGCTGATGTCTTCGAGATGTTTAGATCGTGCATCCTCAAGTCTCATAAACTCGATCCCGCCACTATTTCACGATACCGGGCTATACATGGGACGATATGTTCCTCTTCGTAGAGATACGAGGAGGACTCAGCCAAGTATGCTCCAAACGTCGAGCCAAAGCCAATAATAGATACATGCCAAATCGCTATGACCCATCCAAACCCTCAACCTTCTTGATGTACTTTGACGTTAACAATCAATACGGTTGGGTTATGTCTCAGTACCTTCCATATGGAGGGTTTGAATGGGCTGATACGAATATTGACGTTACCCAAATTCCCGATGATGCCGATGTGGGATACATGTTGGAGGTGGATTTGGAATATCCCAAACACTTGCACGATAAGCATAAGGATATCCCATTCTGCTCCCAACATACAAACCCTAAAACTGACAAGCCTCCTAAGTCCCCCAAAGAACTTACAAAATTGATGGCCACTTTACAGTCGAAGGAGAAATATGTTATTCACTATAGAGCATTGAAACAAGCATTGGAGCATGGCTTAGTATTGAAGAAAATTCATCGCGTTTTGAAATTTAAACAATCACCATGGCTGAAATCATATATCGATTTGAATACGGAGCTTCGCAAAAAAGCTACTAATGACTTCGAAAAAAAACTTATATAAATTGATGAATAACGCAGTCTTCGGTAAAACTATGGAGAGGGTTAACATACGCCTTCTTACTGAATGGAGTGGACGATACGGTGCTGAAGCCCACATCGCTAAACCGGAGTTCAAAAATTGTACCATATTCAATGAGAACTTGGTAGCGGTGGAGCTTAACAAGCTGCAAATTTATCTCAATAAACCGATATATGTTGGACAAGCTATTTTGGATTTGGCAAAGACTACCATATACGATTTCCACTATGGGTATATGGTTGATACGTTCCCTGGTTGTATTGTCGCATATACTGATACAGATTCTCTCATTTATGAACTGTATCAAGACCCGTACGAGGTAATGAAGAGAGACTGCCATCAACGATTTGATACATCAGATTATCCTCCAGATAACATTTATGGAATTCCTCAGGTCAACAAAAAAGTGCTGGGTATGATGAAGGACGAAAATAATGGTGTTCCTATGACGGATTATGTCGGACTTCGGTCGAAATTATATGCCACAAAAGTGCTTACAACTGAGGCTGATAATGAGGAGAGGAGGAAAAAATTGTGTGAAGATGGTTATGATGATAATGAAATTGAGGTGGAATTAAAAAACTTCGGAAGCACCAAGAAAGCCAAGGGAGTAAAATCGTCTGTGGTCAAAACTAATATAACCTTCGAAGATTATATCGAATGTCTCGAAAGCTGTAAAAATGAAAGTGTGACTCAGAGACTAATTCGCTCTGAAAAACATCAAGTGCACTCAATTGTACAAGACAAAATTGCGCTATCTCCAAATGATGACAAACGCTACCTGATTCCGAGGACTAATGAAACATTGCCATGGGGACATTATTTAATCCCGCTAGAAGAGGCGATGGATGTTGATAGCACTATATCACATTCCTAATATTGAAACTTTGTACGCTACCTGATTCCGGTGTGGGGATTAATGAAACATTGCCATGGGGACATTATTTAATCCCGCTAGAAGAGGCGATGGATGTTGATAGCACTCTCTAATATTTTTTATCATGACGATGTTCGATATAACATAACATTCAGTCTGGGAGATGATAAAGATATCACATTCCTAAGATTGAAACTTTGCTTTAGTAAACTCATATAGTCCTTCTTTGTAGTTTGCCGTATTTACTCTGACATAAACTTACACGTCACACGTAAACTGTCGCTCAAACAACAGTCCTTTTCAAAAGTACATGCATTAAAGGTATCTACGTTGACTATTCAGATATTACTATCGATTGATGTAAAGTAAGTACATGAATGATGGGAACCTGTGTGTTCACTCCTTGTATCCCCAAAAAAGAAAAAAATATATTCAAGGTTCGAAGAATATCTCCTAACTAAACTTGGGAACCTGTGTATTCACTCCTTGTATTTTAACTACACCTCATCATGATATTTCCGTTTACTGACCACCATTGTTTCATCAAAACCGTGTAATATTTCACTCGAACAAATGTCGTTGCCTTTTGAGAATGCAGCGAACTCTGAGCAGTATCAGGTTTCGAAATGCGATTATATTTATTTATCTAGTTATTAAGAAATTCGGGTAAAAATAAAATGCTTTGAATCTAATCAATAGTTACTAATCTAGGTGACTTCTATAGTCAGTCCACCAATTTCGATTGCGATAAAAGAAAAATGATGGATTATTTGATTTCGATAATCGATATTTAACAAATTTAAACAAAAATCTTTGTGATAAAGTTTTCGGAGAAAATTTGAAAGCAGAAAGGAATACTCGACTTACCACGATGGTGAACCAGGTTATCCTTTTCTGGAGTCTGCTGCAACTGGGTATGCCGGTCTCTGATGGGCGATCAAAGCTGTTCTTTCAATAACGGATTAACAGTTGAAACTAACGAATTTCGCGATCGATATTCTTCCGTTATCCTACCGACTGCGCCAATTAAGCTTTCGGGCCACGAGAAACTATTTTTAAAAAGCAAAAATTAAGTTTCGAACAAATACAACGTCGCTAACAGAACTTAAACTAACTATAAAGCATGGTCAATCGTATTCGTATAAACCCAAGTCAGCACTACATGGAAGTTACAATCTAAGGGTTTTCTGGGGTTTGGTACATATAACTCGCATCAGATCTGCCAGTGGATATCATTAAAGTACGGACCATACACATAGATGGCAACATTACCTTTGAAGCCTTCTACAATGACACACCGTCTCATACGTTATACGAATTTGCTGTTGGTGTTGATCCTGGCTACGCCATTAACGAAACGCCCAATCATTTCATTTATCTACCCATTTCTCATACAAAAGAAATAAATACCATTACATTGCGAGTGCTCGATCAACATTCTGAACTGATTGATTTTGAAAGTATTGTGCTAACTATCTATAACTATAACTCGTCACCATACCACACCTCAGTCATCACCAAGACATTCAACCATCAGCAACAGCAGCAGCAGAAGCAACCTCAACTACTGTCGACGGAGAATAAATTGTTTTTGGAATTTCTCGGTTATCATGTTGTCCAATGAACTGTTCAACAATTTCCGAAAACCGCACAATGATGAATCCATACAAAAGGTAGAGTGGCGGACCTACCACCAATATGTCAAGTCTTTCCGCAACAATGATGTTATTGAAATCAACATTAATCAATCTGATGCCTATGATGCCTTGTACGACATCAGCGAAAAAGTTGAGAGAACCAAAGGAAATGGGCGGGTGACATTCGTAAACAATGCTGGCGCTTTCATGTTTCAATCTGCTATTCATGAACAAAGTGGCAAATAACTGGAAACAGTTCGTGAAGTAGGAATTGTTAATACTGTCAGAGGCTTTCTCACCTACACCGATGAAGATATTAAACACTTGGCCACCACAGGTTGGACTTTTCCCACTGTCACCAACACTGGAGTCATCCACCCAACCATCTAACATTCAAAATGCTAATACCCATTAGACATTTTCTGAATATCTTCAGTGATTATCAGTGTGTTTCCTACGGTAAGCATACCATCCGATTAGTACGAGCTGGAGATGATAGCAACCTCTTCGAAATAGACGAGACTCCTAGATCAACATTGCCCCCCACGGTCAAACTGGAAATTGAGAATATTGAGCTTGAAGTTTAACGAATCTATCCGCATAATCAAATTAAATTACAACTTTTGAAAGCTATCCGAACTAACACTCCCATTCTCATACCCTTCAGAAAATGGGAACTACATATGTTGCCTGCTCTCACACAAGGTGCAAAAAATGAAATATGGGCTGTCAAGACTTCATCGTTTCTCGAAAGCCCCCGCTATGTGATTGTATGTTTTCAAAAAGATCGTGATTATACGAAGGTCAATAATGATCCAACAATATTCAACAATTTGAGTTTAACGAATATAACGCTGACTCTAAACGGTGAGAATTACCCCAAAGAAAATAAGCATATGGATTTTGCAAAGGGAAATTTTTCGCAAGCCTATTTCAACTACTCACAATTTGGGCTCAGCTATAAACTAACCAATCAGCATCATCCTCTTTTGACCTACTCAGCCTTCTTTGACAAAACTCTCTTTGTCATCGATTGTTCCAGAAGGGACGAGAGCATCAAAAGTTCCAGTGTTGATGTGAAACTCGAAATCGAGGCATCTGAAGGATTCCCCCAAAATACTCAAGCCTATGCTATTATTGTGCCCGACACTGTCATTGAGCGGGAATTATCAGAAATTATCAAAAAATGGAACTGAGTATGTGATTCAGCTTCAGTATCTGTCAGTCTGTCTGTCTGTCTGCTATCTCCTATCTCATATCTCCTGTCTTCTATCTTCTGCCTTCTAATCTTCTGTTGGTACATACGTTTAAAATGATGGGCACCATCACGAACACATTTTGAATCCCCATACCCCCATTCTTTGATCCTTTGATTCATTTTCCCACCTAACATTTGACAATTGACAGAGGCGGCCATGTTTTTTTTCTCTTAAATCTTATGTTGGTACACCCGGTATGGCATTTGGCAAGCGGCGCCATGTTTTTTTTTCTTAAATGATGTCAGTTGTTTTTTCTCCTAATTGGTGAGTGTTTTGCGACACCCTGTATACAATATGATTTTTGACAAGCTGTTTTTTTCTGTGATGTTACGTTGGTACGCCCTGTATATGTTTTTTTCAACAATTAAATTTAAATAACCGGCAACGTCCCGCCCTCCGCAATTCTACTGCTTAATTTTAAATCCGGAAACACCCAAATCTACCTCTCCTTACTATACAAACGTGAACTACATGACAGAGACCAATCTGAAATATACATGCTGCTGTCATATACTTTCTTCCAACCGAATACGTCACGCGGTGAACCCAGCAAACACTAACTTTGTCGACGCGCGAGCACACGGCACGCCCGCACCCAAATCGAGATAAAAGTGGGGTTATGTTCGGATTTCGAGTTGAAATGAAGGTTGTACCCCTACTCCAAAAGTTTTCAGTACACATGTGAGTAATGTTTTGAGGTGGTTAAACACAAACATCGTACAAATAACATAATCACTCTGTCTGAGACATATCTGAGGAACATATACTCAACATTTTATATATCTTTTGATGAATATTATTTGTTATATTATTTCGATGTGACACAAACATATAGCTGAAAACATTATGTAAGAAACATCATGACAACATTAATATTCTGTTAGTTTGCCAATATTAATAAAGTTATCTCTGGTAAATGTTTTTATTATGTATCATGTTTAGTGGGTAAGTACTACTAAAAATAAAAGAGGAGGCAATCGCCTTCAGAAGTAGTAACTATAGGACTCCTGCATGGGTACTTAATTACTAAATAAAGTATGATACACGCGAATTGATGATCTAAAATTGATTATTAACGTACCTAACCTAAAAACTTACATAATTGTTGACATTCTAACTAAATAGGAAAATCAACACCTGTTGGCAACGTTGCATAATATTGAGTCATTATAATGATTTACCGTATCTCATAATAATGAGATAATTTATCTCGTTATAATGAGTTAGTTATCTCGTTATATTGATATAAGGTATACCAGTTTTGAAGAGAGTCATCAGACCATAATCACAAAACGTCCGCTATTTTGCAGCCACCATCTTGAATTTATGAACTTTTACCAAAAAATTCCTAATCCCGACCCCAAAAACCCCTATATACCAAATCTGAATCGATTTGGACCAAAATGACAAAACTCGTCCACCTCGGTCGTTAGCTCCCGGCCGGCCAGCTCCAAGCTCGATTATTCCACCACGGTCACAAGGGGTCCTGTTTTTTTAATCTAGTTAAAGTTGATTGTGTTTATTCGGTAGCCACCAAATGAGAATTACGATTACTGAATGGGGCATTTTAACAATTTCGAATCTCGCAATATTTTAACCATAACACTTGATTATTTTCAACATGAAAAAGTGGCCGGACTCGAACGGTGATGACTCTGGGATAAAATTATTTTTAATGCAAAAATTAATTCTTGAACGACTTCAATCGACTTCAACGGCATATCTCGCTGTATTTTTACCACAACATTCTATCGAACTCAAGCTGAAGAAGTGTTCGGCCCTGACCGGCATTTTTTTGGGGAGTAAATAAGATAATTAATAATGCGAAAATGACTTTTTGAGCGACTTCAATTAAATAAAAAGTGCCAGTGCCAAGCATATGAAGTAGTATGTCAAATCTCGCAATATTTTTACCATAACATTTGATTATTTTCAACCTTAAGAAGTGGCCGGCATCGAACGGTAATGGTTAAGGGATGTCAATCAGAAAACAATTAATGAAAAAATGACTTTTTGCACGACTCTAGTCAACAGAAAAGGGCCAGCTCCAAGCATGAGAAGTGTCGAACCCTGCGATTGAATTTATAAGGTTCTTGAATATTTGCACGCAGAAGTGGCCGGCCTCGACCGGCAATGGATCAGGAATGTAAATCAGATAACTATTAATACAAAAATTATTTTTTGCACTACTCCAGTTAACGAAAAAGTACCAGTTCCAAGCATGGGAAGTGTCAAACTCTGCGATTGTATTTCTAAGATTCTCGATTATTTGCACGCAGAAGAAGTGGCCGGCCTCGACCGGCAATGGTTTAGGGATGTAAATCAGATAACAATTAACGCAAAAATGACTTTTCACACAACTCCAGTCAAGGAAAAAGTGCCAGCTCCAAGCATGGAAAATGTCAAACCTGGCGATTTTATCGCTTAGATTCTCGATTATTTGCAAAGTCTTTTACGTTCTCGAACAAGAAAGCCACTTCGCTAACTGTGATTTTAACGAAAATTAGAGTTCAGTTTTCGAAAAAGTTATATTTGCATCAATAATTGTCTGACTTACATCCCAAACCAATTGCCGGTCGAGGCCGGCCACTTCTTCTGCTTGCAAATAATCGAAAATCTTAGAAATACAATCGCAGAGTTTGACACTTCCCAATGCTTGGAGCTGGTACTTTTTCTTTGACTGTAGTCGTGCAAAAAATTATTTTTGTATCGATAGTTATCTGATTTACATCCCTGATCCATTGCCGGTCGAGGCCGGCCACTGCGTGCAAATAATCAAGAATCTTATAAATTCAATCGCAGGGTTTGGCACTTCCCATGCGTGGAGCTGGCCCTCTTTCGTTGACTAGAGTCGTGCAAAAAATTATTTTATCTTTAGTTGTTAATTGATTGACATCCCTTAACCATTGCCGTTGGATGCCGGCCACTTCTTAAGGTTGAAAATAATCAAATGTTATTGTAAAAATATTGCGAGATTTGACATGAACGACTACTTCATATGCTTGGAGCTGGCACTTTTTCTTTTATTGAAGTGGCTCAAAAATTCATTTTTGCATTATTAATTATCTCATTTACTTCCCAAAAAAAATGCCGGTCAGGGCCGGATACTTCTTCAGCTTGAGTTCGATAGAATGTTGTAAAAATACAGCGATATATGCCATGAACTGCTACCTCATATGCATGGAGCTGGCACCTTTTCTTCGATTGAAGTCGTTCAAGAAGTAATTTTTGCATTAAAAATCATTTTATCCCAGAGTCATCGCCGTTCGAGTCCGGCCACTTTTTCATGTTGAAAATAATCAAGTGTTATAGTTAAAATATTGCGAGATTCGAAATTGTTAAAATACCCCATTCAGTAATCGTAATTCTCATTTGGTGGCTACCGAATAAACACAATCAACTTTAACTAGATAAAAAAAAACCCTTGTGACCGTGGTGGAATAATCGAGCTTGGAGCTGGCCTCCCGGGAGATAACATGACCGAGGTAACTCGTCCACCATATACAGAAATAAACTAAATCGTCTAATCAAATAAACAAAAATCGACTATTATCAAACTAAAATAGTGGATGCAAGGAGAAATTATAAAAAAATCTGGAAAATAATTAATGACATATCAGGAAAAAAATCTACTAAAATTATAGAAGACATCATAATTAGAAATGAAAAATCTGAGATAATAACTGACAATAAGAAGAAAGCAGATACTTTCAATTAATTATTTGTTAATTTGGGATTGAAAATGGCAGAAAATATTGAGGAAACAAATATACCTGAACATTTTTTGAATGAAACTCCAAACGATCTTTTTACATCCAACCACATCTAACAAAATTACAACCCTCATATCTAATTAGAAAAACCGCTGCTCTCCTGGACCTGACAAAATTACTTCTGTGACAATAAAAAATATTCATGTACACATAATTCAATCTTTAGTTCATATTATCAACTTATGTTTTGCATACGGAGAAATCCCAAATCAGTGGAAACAATCTATTATTGTCACTCCAATTTTCAAAGCTGGCGATTCCTGTCAGTTGACGAATTATGGACCGATATCAGTTATAAATAACTTTGCTAAAATATTCGAACAAGCCCTGAAACATAGAATGCTTGGATTTTTTGATATCCGTAATATCATAACTGAGAGACAGTATGGTTTCATAAAAAATCTAACACAGAAAATGCAGTTATTGATTTCCTAGAACATACAGTGAAAGCCATGGATGACTCAACGAAGTGCCTTGTAATTTTCCTTGATCTCGCTAAAGCTTTCGATACTGTTTCTCACAACAAACTGCTTGATAAACTTACAAAATATGGTATACGCGGCACAGCCCTTGATCTCTTAAAGAATTACTTATTTGCGAGATTCCAAGTAGTGAAAATTGGAAAGGAAATTAGCACAGAGTCGAAGGATGAAATAGGAGTACCACAAGGAACAGTATTGGGTCCGATACTGTTCCTTGTATATATAAATAGTATCTCTCATATAAGTGGTTTCATGGGACATCTGATCTGTTATGCAGATGACACAGCTCTAGTTATCACAGGTAGGAATTGGGAAGATGTTAATTACAAAGCGGAGCCAGGACTGAAAAAAGTATTACTATGGTTGAACCACAACTCACTAAGTTTGAATGTCAAAAAAACAAAGTATATCACCTTCTCTCCGACAATAGTTCAACCCTCCCGATTTATTCTAAAAAATACACTCGCCAACCTGTGATAATGAGACATGTCGCTGTCCGAGCTTAGAAAAAGCATCCTCAATTAAATATTTGGGAGTAATAATAGATCAACACATACGCTGGTCTGAACACATAACTCATGTGAAGAATAAGAGCATTATCTACGAGACATTCTCTCAAAAAAAAACTTGATTATTTTGTACAATAGTCTGGCTGAATCAATTATCAGATACTGCATAGGCGCATGGGGGGGTGCTTTGATTACCACTCTACAGTTATTACAGACAGCACAAAATATATTAATTAAGATCATTCTAAGAAAAGACAGATTATTTTCTACTCATATACTCTATAAAGATACTAACCTGCTTAATATAAAAACACTTTTTATTTACCAATCACTACAACGAATGTACAGTACGCAAAATAAATTTACGGTGAAAAAAAAAACAGGATGACCAGATCGACTCTAAACAACAACATTCAAGTTCATTCATTCGAAAAATCTGTAACCCAAAGATCTTTTATGTATTTTGGTCCAAAATTCTTTAATCTTGTCCCAGCTGACCTTGGAGAAATAAAAAAGCACAAGACCTTCAAAAAAGAAGTGAAAAAATATATATTAGAGAACCATGCGAAATTCTGTTAGATACAAAATCTGAGAAAGGAACAGTTGATTTATTAATTCCATGATGTTTCTAAGACGCATAAACTGAAAGCCAAACTACGGTTACTACCGTCGGTTCTTCCTCATTGTTAAAATGAACTTTTATTTTATTAATTTTTGTATCATACTCTCGCCCTTAGTACACACATAATGCAAATTTTGAAAGAATATGTAAAGGTGTGGAAAGGCAATATAGGCATATTTGCCTAGGCAATTTTCACTCCTGAACCAGATGCTGCTATAAACCAGCAATAGAAATATAATGCATTTTGTAACTATTGTAACATGAAAAAGTTTATAATTTGTAATGTTTTTGTAATTAGAATGGCAATAAATTGAATTGAATTGAATATTGGGGCCGCCATATTTATTTTCATGAATTATAACAAAAAATTCATTATATCCGACCTCAAATCTCCGACCCCGAAAACCCCTAGATACCAATTTAGACTCGAATCGGACCATAATCACAAAACTCATCCGCCATATTAGAGTCGCCATTTTTTATTTTTCTCTAACAAAAAATTTCATAATGCATTGTTACCGGAATTATGAACACCTAGCAAATTTCAAGTTAAATAGACAACTAGAAGTGGGTCAAAATTCAGTTTCAAGATTTAACCCACACATACGTACATACATACAAACAAAGAGGGCAAGTTAAATAAAAGCATGTAAAAATAAGCTAGATACTAAATCACTGATATCAGTATATTAGGCGAAGTTTCATGCTATTATTTACTACAACATCGCCGTCTGGGGTTTAACTACTGATATAAATAGAATTTTCTTAAAGCAGAAATTGTTGAGACTAATTTTTCAATCTAGATTACAAAACATCATGCATAAAAAAATATTACCTGTTGCAAGCATGTTCATTCTGCAAACATGAATGTATATCTATGAAAATAGAAGGCACCTAGAGTCCAGATCAGAAGTTCATACTTACCATACCAGGAATAACTAACAACATGCTAACTACCCAAAAACACCATCATGCAAATTTTGAAAAGTCTCCATTGTTTGTGGGTATCCGTCTATATAACATGCTGCCAAAAGACATGAAGACATTGTCGTCTCAAGTTTTCAAAAAGGAGTTGAAACTATTTCTGTCAGAAAAATGCTGTTACATAGTTGACGAATTTATACTTGAAGTTGGTAGGTAATGTCCGATCACTTTTATTGTGACGAATACAGGGTGTTCCTTAAAGACATGCTAATATTTGAGGGGGTGATTCTTTGACTTATTTTAAGGAAAAAACTTTCTATAAACGTATGTCCTAAAAGTCCTAAATTTTGAGATACAGGCTGATAAAGTTTTGAAAAAAAATCAGTTTTTTAATAATAACTGAGATAATATTGTAGACGTTTTTATAAAATTTGGTACATGTCTTCTATGCATCAAGGTGCATTTTTTAATGCACAAACATTTTCATTTTCTCAACCAGTGGCGTCCGTACGGGTTTTGCATTGAATATTTTTGAAGAAAAAAACACTACGCCACTGCTTTCTCCTGAAAAAAAAAAAACTTTTGAGATCCTCATTTATTTTTGAGCAAATTTGATCTCTTGAATTTTCTTTGTCCGCCGCATGGTTTTCGCTTAAAAAAATAAAAATCGTTTCATTTCAGGATCAATTCTTCAAAAATCTGATGCGGTGTGGAAATGTTTGTGCATCGACTGAAAGCAAATCTTTTCACCACTTCTTAATCTTTTCACTTATAATCTTGAATTATTACCTGAATGGATTTACGATATTAATTCAGCTACCTATCTTCAATTAATAGCATTTTGTTTTTCAAATCACTATAAATATTGTGTTTTTACTAGTTATGAATACCATTTTGTGTTTGAAAAAGCTATAGGAATAGCGAAGCGCACAATTATTTACTTGATTTTTAAGTGTGTTATTGAAGTTATTTTGATTGTCCGCCGTTTTTCTGAATATCGGTAAATATGGTGAATTACACGAATGCAGAAATGGCGGCAATGCATTACGTATATGGCCTCGCTGATGGTAATGCAACAGAAGCCAGACGCATTTATCAGGAAATATATCCTAATCGTGCCTTACCAGATAGCCGTACCTTTTCAAATATTCATCGCCGACTTAGGGAAACTGGTAGTTTCAAGAAAGGTACTTCGGAAGGTAGACCTCTAAGCGTCAGAACTCTTGAAATTGAGGAAGCCGTTCTGCAAGAAATCGAAGAACATCCTGAAACGAGTACGAGGAAGATCGCTAGAACTCTGAATATTTGTCATCAAATTGTTTGGCGTATTTTGGTTGATTTTTTGTTATACCCATACCATATTTTACTAGTACAGGCATTACTCCCTAGAGATTTTCCACAGCGTGTGAACTTCTGTCAGTGGTATCTTCAGAGTATTGCACTAAATCCGCAGTTTGAGTCACACATTTTGTTCACAGCAAATTTTTCTCGGAATGCTATTCAAAATTTCTATAACAATCATATGTGGGCAGAAGGAAACCCCCATACCGAAACCGAAACCCATTTTCAACACCAATTTTCGGTTAATGTATGGGCAGGAATTATTGGTGATTATCTAATAGGCCCGCATTTTTTCTACCAGGACACTTTCTCGAAGAAGAACTAAATGGGTTGCTTGAAGATGTACCAATTGCGTTAAGGAATCGAATATGGTACATGCACGATGGAGCCCCTGCTCATTTCAGTGTAATTGTCCGAAACCATTTAAATACAGTTTATCATAATCGTTGGATAGGTCGCGGAGGACCTCAGCAATGGCCAGCAAGATCCCCTGATCTCAACAGTTTAGATTTCTTTTTATGGGGGCACCTTAAAACTCTAGTGTATAAAACTCCCGTTAATACTTTAGAAGATTTAAGAGAGCGAATAGTTGCCTCGTGTGAAACTATTCGAAATACGCCGGGAATATTTCAACGTGTGCGTAATTCCATGCGTCGACGGGCGGAAGCATGCCTATTAAGTGAAGATGGCCATTTCCAACAATTTTTATAATCAGTGTTAGTATTGTCAACAATTAATGAATTTGATCCGTTCATTTAAACTTACTTTTATAAAATAAAATAAAATTTGTTTTTGTACAAGCTGAAATCCATATTTTTCTGATTCTCATTCATTTTGGAACAAATCTGATCTCTTTATTTGCTTTAAGTCGATGCACAATCATTTCCACACCACATCAGATTTTTGAGGAATTGATCCTGAAGTAAAACAATTTTTATTTTTTTAAGCGAAAACCATGCGGCGGACAAAGAAAACTCAAGAGATTAAATTTGCTCAAATATAAATGAGGATCTCAAAAGTATTTTTTTTTTGGAGAAAGCAGTGGCGTAATATTTTTTTCTCCAAAAATATTCAATGCAAAACCCGTACGGACGCCACTGGTTGAGAAAATGAAAATGTTTGTGCATTAAAAAATGCACCTTGATGCATAGAAGACATGTACCAAATTTTATAAAAACGTGTCTACAATATTATCTCAGTTATTATTAAAAAACTGTTTTTTTTTCAAAACTTTATCACCCTGTATCTCAAAAGTTAGGACTTTTAGGACATACGTTAATAAAAAGTTTTTTCCTTAAAATAAGTCAAAGAATCACCCCCTCAAATATTAGCATGTCTTCAAGGAACACCCTGTATATTTAAATCCCATGTCCCAACACTATTAAAATGTACTCTACTTGGTGGTCGGTGGTCTGGCGGTCTAAGGCGCAGGCCGTTTAGAACTTCAGTATAGCGGTAGTCGGTTCGAGCCCGATGTAGGTACGAGGAATTTTTTCTCAAGTAGGTACCCAATATCGGAATCGATAGACGACCACAGTCCTTGTTGAAAGCAAGTGTATTGTGTGTTGTCTAGATGCCAATCTCGGCTAGTGCTAGCTTGGAGTGCACGCCGGCCACCCGAGGTGGTGCTATAGGTTTTCCGGGTTTTCCTGCAGCTGAAAAAGTGAATACGCCACCAAAAATCACTAAGTCGCCCCGGAGCGCCACGGCAAATAATAATAATGATAATAGCCGTCCTCTACCCGCACAGGCCATGCCTTTGGGTACACTCTACGAGTGTTTATGAGGAAGTATTATTATATTATTATATTACATTATATTACATTATATATATATATATATATATACAGGGTGTCCCAAAACTCAACCTCATCCTTTGGAAGGCTGATGGTCCAGCTCACTGACCAGAATATAATAATAATAATAATAATAATAAAGGTCTTTATTATTCAGAAATAAACAGAAATATATATATATATCTAAAGATTATAATAATAGGGCAATATGACCTTACTAAAATATTTATTGTTTTGGAGATATTGGCACTTTCATGAATTGCGTGAAAATCGAAACCTTTGATCACTATTTCGAGTGCCACTGGTAGGTACAAAACTTCATAGTTTAAGATTCTAATTTGCTCAACCCTGAATAACCCTCCTAATGAGTGCAGTCCAAAATAAAATGAATGCTGCCATACAAAAGTATTTGTCCGATTCACGAGTTGTGTACAATATGACTACACGAACCTGGCAAGTTATGTTGAAAAATTGCATATTCAGTGTAGTTTTTGATATGGTATAACATTCTTTCTCTTTCACTAGGAGCGTATTTTGAAATTATTTCAGCAATGAGTCTGAGTGGCTTGCATTGACTCCGGTCTCCAGATTTGAACCCGCTAGATTTTTCTACTGGGGTTGCATACAGGAGAAGGTCTATACACACCCATTAAATGATGAACATGAATTAAGACGTCGTATTAATAAAGCAGCTTTCCAAATAAGTGCCGAAGGAAGTACACGACGAATAAAAATATCGTTTTTAAAACGATGCTACGCTTGCACTCGACTTGGTGGCAGACAATTTGATCACATTATTTAATTTTTCTATGTTTTTTGTTCAGTTGTCAATAAATACCTGTTACTTCAATTCACCAAGTGTTTTCATTCGAATTCTTAGTTATTGAAATAATTTCACAATGGGCTCCTATTGCAGTAAACTAGGGATACATTTTTTGCTTAAGTGGAAGATAGTGAATGTTGTATCATGTCAAAAACTACACCGAATGAGCAATTTTTTTAAGTAACTTGAGAGTTTCGCGTGGTGATTTTGTTTAGAGTATGAAGAGTCTAAGTAAGCTAATAAAATAAATTAACTCGTGAATCGGGCAAATAGGTTTTTTTTCTCCAAAGGTATTGCACCAATTTTTGTATTTTGGATTGTAAGGGTTATTATAAAGGTTACATAACAAAAATTATAATCTTAAACTTTGAAATTTTGTACCTGCGGCACTCGAAATACTGATCAAAGGTTTCGATTTTCACGAAATCCATGAAAGTGCCAATATCTCCAAAACTATTAATATTTTACCAAGGTCATATTGTAATATTCTGATCAGTCATGAGCTGGACTATCAGCCCTCCAAAGGATAACGTTGGGACACCCTGTCTATTATTTCAATATTGATTATTATGATTATTATTGTTATTGTATGTTGTTGTTATTCTGACCTGTACTTATGTCATGTCATGTTTTTTATTGCTTATTTATTTTTATGCCATACATTATTTTATTAATTGTATAGACATACTCACTCTTGAAATTATGACCTGTCCCACCTTCATATTGTAGCACAAAGGATTAATAAAGCTATCTATCTATTGAAATTTACAATATGATGTCATTCGTGAACCATGTGGGGTGTTGATGTTTTGCCCCAACCTCTTGTCTTCAAAATGTCTTTTTACGAATCTTCTTGAGTGTCAACAGAGAAATTTGTATCTAGAGGTAACCTTAAATGTGATAAATAATAAATTTGCACGAAATACTCAAATAAATTTATTTGTTTTTCGAATCCCTTAAGGTGTCTACGGAAACACCTCGAAAGCTCATCTATACGTCTTACGCAAGCAAAGATATCCAGGATCTACAGCTTTTGTGAGAATGGATTCAACCACTTAACTTGGTCGGGGACGCTGGAATATGAATCTGTGTCATCTGAGTGCAATGTCAATGTTCTTGTATCACATCGCTGCCACCATACATTTTTTAAAGTGTTTCATCGTGAGATGTGTAACTAGAAGAAGACATACATTACATCCCATTGGAAAATATACTTCTGTATATTTAAAATATTTTCTAAAATGAGTGCCGACTATTATTTAGAATATATCTTCAGAATTCCTGACTTTTTCTGTCAATTTCAAGCATGAAGGCAGTGAAAGGTGTTCTCAATACGTGTTTTTGTGAAAGCCTGATACCACTCCATAACCATACTGTATTAATTTTCTCCAATTTCAGCGCTTTCATAGAAAACTTATATACGAAAAGTATAAGACACAGCCGCTGATTTGATTGGCATCAAGTGTAAGATCGGTGAAGGTACAGTACGTTATAAAAAAAATAATATGTCCCTGCCATAACAGAAAGATGATAAGGTAACCGGATTATGAGTCAATCAAGGCACGTTAGCATTCTTTAGCACTTGTTTTTCGTTTTCCATGGCCTCTCCACATGGTGATTGTGATATGATGGAAGTAGGAGTTATTAAAGATGTTGATGGACTAGTAGTCGTTGATTCGAGGGTTGATAGCGATCTCTTCCTACGACAGCATGATAATCTACCTTCGATGTAATGTTGCAGCACGTACACAAATGGATCCAGAGTATAATAAAGACACAAAAGTGTATCTGCGAGTTTTACAAATGAAGTTGGCTTAGCTGAGGGGTACAGCTGGGCTAGCGGCACGGCTACCTGAAACAGTAAATGGAATATTAATGAAAACAGCAAACTTTTCATCGCTAAGGTGAAATCCATGTAGATTTCCAGCACGATAGAACTACGCAATTCTTTAATTTATTATCTCTACGAATGTTGAAGTATTTTGATGGAATATCGTGAGGTCTAGGGTCTAGACCGATAGTACCTGTTTATGTATTTCTAGCATTACATAGAACTGACAAGATAATCATAATAAATAAGCAGGGGACCAACCGTCATCCAAAGCCTTGGTGAGTTGAGACTCCACTTTCCTGAGCAATGGGTACAAACCCGGTCCAGCAGCTCAAGCGCACCAGGGAGGGAAAGGGCGTTCCCTCTGATGTCGGCCGTGGGTATACTAGGGTAATCCCCCGGTATACCCTGAAATTTGGGTCCCCAAGATACGAGAAAGAGGCTCTCAAAACCGACCCCCATGGATGGGGGGTCAAAGGCAAGGTGCTGGGGCCGTAAACGAGAGAGAAACCGCATTGTAAGGGCGCTTTGCCATCTTTTCCGTCCAAAACCTTAGGGATAAAGTACACATCATACCACCAATGAAGGGCATCAGAAAAAATGTCCAAGCACCCCCACCATCTGGCACGGGTTTTCAACTCATGGCTAGATAGGGTGCTGCATATTATGAACTGGTTTGTCGAGAGACGAACCGTGCTCATCCCCCAAAAGAGATTTGTCTGATCCAAAGAATTAATAATAATAATAATAATAAATATACTTTATTGTCCGAAGATAAAAATCTTGTTGACAAAGCTTCATTCAAATACCTGTATAAATAAAATATAATATAAAATATTATTGGACGAAACACACAGACTTTCTGGTCATTCTAACATAAGTACGGAAAAACGCACGTTTACAAAATAATGAAGTAAAATGATTAAGTGAATGAAATGAAACAATCAGTCAAAACAATCATTTGATCGTTAGATTATCGTCAAAACATTCTGGTAAACTATAATAGGGTCTCTTAGTAGTAGGTTTTTAATGTTTTTCCTAAAACTCTCTATGTCTATATTAGGGTCTATGTCTTCTATTGGAAAATGATTATATATCTTAACTTCATTATAAATAAATGAATCTTTGATAAGAGTGGACGAAGGTATGGGTGATTTCAAATTATTACTAAAACATTGCCTTGTGGAATAGCAAGAAGTGATTTCAAATTTCAGAATATGTTTTCTCATAAGGCAAACAGTTTCCAAGATAAAATAATTGTTTGAAAAAACTAAAGAACACGCTTTACTTCCAAAATGAACGGAAAAGTGAAAAATAATTGACCGGTAGCTTGGCGGACTAAGGCGCAGGCCGTTCGAAACTTAAGTATAGCGTATTTTT
The DNA here is from genome assembly GCA_958298965.1 of Chrysolina haemoptera. Lineage (NCBI taxonomy): Eukaryota > Metazoa > Arthropoda > Insecta > Coleoptera > Chrysomelidae > Chrysolina > Chrysolina haemoptera. The sequence continues at coordinate 30,576,390 of OY282596.1, forward strand.
TCTGAAGTACTCAATATCAGAATCGATAGACGACCACAGTCCTTGTTGAAAGCAAGTGTATTTTGTGTTGTCTAGATGCCAATCTCGTCTAGTGCTAGCTTGGAGTGCACGCCGGCCACCCGAGGTGGTGCTGTAGGTTTTCCGGGTTTCCTGCAGCTTAAAAGTGAATACGCCACCAAAAATCCGTAAGTCGCTCTGGAGCGCCACGGCAAATAATAATAATAGCCGTCCTCCACCCGCACAGGCTATGCCTTTGGGTACACTCTACGAGTGTTTATGAGGGAGTATTATTATTATTTTTATTATTATTATTATTATTTAATTACTCAAAGGTAAAAAAGGCGTGGGTGCTTTCGATATATATTCTCATATTTTTTGGTTTAATTTAACAATACAGCTCAAGAGAACTTTGTCAAGCACCTCACGTTTTTTTACATTTTTTACATTTGCTCATTTGTCAATTATTTTTTACTTGTAAGTCCATATTGGAAGTAAAGCGTGTTCTTTGGTTTTTTAAACTATTTTTTTCATGGCTGAAAAATCGAAATATCCGACCCCTGAAACCCCCACATACCAAATTTGAATCGAATCTAACATAATCACAAAACCACCATCTTGGGCCGTCATCTTGAATTCATAAATTTTGACAAAAAAATCATAATGTCTGACCCCGAAAACCCTCATACACTAATTTTGAATCGAATCAGACCATAATGACAAATATCGCCCGCCATCTTGAAGCCGCCATCTTTAATTTCTCAATTTTGACAGAAAATTCGAAATATACGACCTAAAAAACCCCCACATACTAATTTTGAATCGAATCTGACGATAATCCCAAATCTTGTCGGCCATCTTGGAGCTATGAACACATGCCAAATTTCAAATCATTCCGTCATCTAGAAGTGGGTGAAAATCACGTTCAAAGTTTCCTTTACATAGATACATACATACAACACAGAAAAAAATTGGTACCTGAATACAATGAAAAAGTTCAGTGACTCAATGAATATTTTTATCAATATTGGTCCAATGAACGCAATCGTTAAGTCAATGTACCACTGGTTATCCATACTATGAATACGTATATTAATAATATCAATGAATGCTTTCATTGATATCATGATCAAGTACATTAAATAGGTTCGTTATGGTAATGAATTCCATTCATCAAACGAATAAAGAGTTATCACCCAAGCAATGAATTGTATTCGTTCAACTGATGAAAATGTATTCATCAGATTAGTTATTATTGTCCATTCTTCGAATGAATGCTGTATGATTGATATAATGATTCAGATTAGTTCGACGATGGATATTTTTCATCAATCCAATGAACGGTGATTATTAAGTATCGGTTATTCTTTGATCAATAATTGATATACATTAAATCTATTTTAGTTTATTCTCGTGATGCTTTCACACATTGAACTAATTATTTTGTTTATCATTTGAATAAGTGGTATTTATTCAATCATTGCATATCATTCGTAAATGCAATGAAGGCCTCCCACTGATATTGAGCATACAGTGAGTTTCCGAAAAATATGCAAAATAATTAATCTGAGAAGATGCTTCAACGATCACTTCTGTCTGCTTAAGTTAACCGGCTCTGTGCAAAAAACGAAGTCGTGCGGAGTGGTCCCTCTAGTGGAGGTGCTGTGTACTACCAGCTAAAGCTAACTTGCCAGCAACGGAGATTTCTATGCGAGAATTCGGCTGAACAGATGCCGGCAAAATTTATGAGTATATTTAAACACGAGATGGCTTGGTTCGACATAAGGCTTATTATTATATTCATGAACATATTAATTACGGAGTTATAGAATGGGGGGAAAATGTTGCTTCTATCTGCCTAACAAAACTGGGACTTAGTAACTTCGTTACACCTTCTATGATCTTTCCATAGCCCCAATAAAACCTGTGTGTAGATCTGAAAATAGATTATCATTGATTTCGATAAACTTGGATTCATTGTAAAAATAAAATCATCTCTGGGACCATAAATTACGTTCATTGATATGATGAACAATGTTCATAAATGTAAAAAAAAGATCATTTTTGATCCCAATGAACTTGAATCATTGTCACGATGAAAAATGTATTGTGCCAATGAACGGAAAGGTAATAAACGGTATTTAGTGATATAATGTACCACATTTTATTCATAAAATAGTATACATTGTTCATCATTGATCTCGATAAACTTGAATTCATTGTAACAATAAAAACATACATATTTCAGTGAATGGTCATTCACTGACTCGACGAAAAATGTATTGTGCCAATAAACGAAGAGGTATTCATTAATAAAATGTACCATATTTCTTTAAAATATATACATCAGTGCTCTGGGACCATGAATTATGTTCATTGATGTGATGAACAATTTCAAATTGTTTCAGTGTACCACATTCCTCACCTCAATGAAACTTTCCATAGCAGCAACGAAACCTGCTCATAAAAATAAAAAACCATCAACTTTGATCTCAATGAACTTGAATTCATTGTATCAATAAATACCTTCGTAAATCGGTGAATGTTTAATCATTATCACGATGAAAAGTTAATTGTGCCAATGAACGGAAAGGTAATAATAATATTCATTGATATTGTTTACCACATTTTTTTCATGAAATAATATACATTGTTCCAATGTACTTTTTTCTTCATTTCAATAATCTTTTTCAAAGCCGTAACGAAATATGTTCATAGGTCTGAAATTAGATCATCATTGATCTCAGTGTACCCCTTTCCTCACCTCAATAAACTTTTCCGCAGGAGCAACGAAAACTGTTCATAAATGTAAGAAACGATCATCTTTGATCTCAATAAACTTGAATTCGTTGTATCAATAAATACCTACAAAAGTCAGTGAATATTTGTTCATTGCCACGATGAAAAATGTATTTTGCCAATGAACGGAAAGGTAAAAAACGGCATTTATTGATATAACGTACCACATTTTTTTCAGTGGAGTTAAGCTAATATAAGCGTGTTATAAAGAGCTACGACGGTCAGTATCTTATTATCAATGAATAGTTGCCTACATGAATCGCGTGGTCCAACTCTACAAATGTTTCTAATGGCCTATTTTTGTATTTTAAGGATCGAGTCGAGTGAATTAAAGCCACAAACTTCCCAGAAGGGTATACCATACCACAAATGTGATTTTATCAAAGCATAATATGCAGTTTTAGAAGTAGATACTCTAAGTTCTCTACCAATTACTATAACTGTATAACATCTGGCAGCCCTTTTTTTTAATTGTTTTATGTACATTTCAAACTTCAATTTCTTATCTATATTCAATACCAGAATTCTGGTATAATCTTTATTCTCTATACTAGATGACAATATATCTCGAGATATATTGTCATCTAGATCTTGAACAATCTTACTCCACCACAAAATTGTGGTATCGTCTGCAAATAATGTTGGTTTACCAGAAATGTTAAGATTAGATAGATCATTTACGTATAAAAATAAATAGAATTGGACCCAGAACGGATCCTTGCGGTACTCCCGAATCTATCTCAGCGGCATTTGAAATTTCCTTAGTCTTTACCATTTGGCTACGCCCTGTGTGGTATGACTCAAACCAATCCAAAGTTACTCCTCTACATCCATAATGATGAAGCTTCCGTAAAAGTAGTCTGTGATCCACGCAATCGAAATCTTTCGTAAGGTCACAGAACACTGCCGCGTCAATATCCCCGTCATTGGTATCCGAGTAAAGGTCATACAAAAATGAAAAAATTGCATCGAATAACACAGCACACAGACATGCGACATCTCCATACACATCCAACAAACAACATTATACCTTATGTCCCTGGACTGTCTGAAAAGATAAAACGGATTGGCCATAGGTATGATGTAAGAACAACATTTAAAACAACCAATACATTGAGATCAATACTCACACATACAAAACCCAAAAACGCTGGTGAATGTTCAAAAAATTGTGTTTACAACATACCTTGTTCGTGTGGTAAGAGTTATATAGGTGAAACATCAAGACCATTGATTGTGCGCCAGGAAGAACATAAAAGTTACATCAGAAATCGAAAAATAACGGGTTCGAAAATATCCGAACATATTCTAACATCTGATGGCGATCATATGATGGAATGGAATAATACCAAAATTTGATTGAGAGAATCAAATCAAGAAAAGAGAAAGTTAAAGGAAACTGCGTGCATTCTTTTATGGAACAACTACTTTTCAACCAATTCCATCGAAATGGACCGCACCTGGTTACCTCTCCTCAGAGATGAAATAAGAACTAATAGAATGGTGATTGATTGATACCGAACACCCTATGTATCAAGATACCAAATGTCAATCAAAAGAATGTATGACAAATTTCATTTGACTCTGTCAAAGGAAGATCTTATTTCCAAAACCGCAATTCAAATTCAATTTCTTCAGCGTATTCCCAAGAAGTTTTGATAACGGAGGCAGATACAGCCTCCGAAACGTCAACAATTTTCAAAAAAAGAGAAGTATTCTTTGTTAATTTGATCTCATTTTTTCAGATAGGCAAATTCAGTGTAGGGTACGTTACTGACACAAATTAATTTCTTTCAAGACAGCAGTCTTATCGCAGTAACTTATCGGGAAAATTAATTAATTTGCCCTTCTACACTTGTACAGATTTCTTTGGATTAACATTTTTTCATTTTCAGATTGTGGAAGGTCATAAACCCAAAAAATCATGTCAAGAATCGGATTTCCTCCACAAAATCAAACTTTCAATCAATATGCATCATGTGTGTTCTTTCTATTTTGAAATCCAAATTGATCTGCGTGAATGATGTTGTGGGTGCTTGGAAACTCATTGAGGCTTTTTTTGACAAGTTTTTCAATGATTTTTGCAAGAGTCGGTATGAAGGATATTGGTTTAAAATTTTAGGGATCATCAAGGGTCCCGCCGTTGTGCAATGGAATTACTATATATTCATTTTCTACTTTTTATCTCTCTCAATTCGTCAATATTATCATATAATAGTTATTTATGCAACAAGTGCAAAAAGTAAGTGTTTATTGCACTCGACGTGAAATTATCACAAAACGTTGAGTGCGATAAACAATTTTTGCACGAGTTCTACGTTCATGCAAAAAGCAAAAAAAGATTTATTAAGGTACGGCACTAGGTGTTGGAAAATGAAAAGAGCAACTTGAATAATTGATTATTATTATCGATTTGCTTTGAAGCAGATCACTATCATCTATTTTCTATTAATAATACTCCTTTTAAAACTTTCAATTCTGTAATTGTCAGAAATAATTTTCGACTGACGTTTCTATAACCAGAGTTGCATTAGTGCAATAAAGAACTTTTTTTTCCACTATATAGTTCAATAAAGTTTTGCTTTTTGCATGAATGTAGAAAAAGAAATAAAAAGCATTTGGGTGTATATCAGTTCTATGCTTCATTAAATTATGTGTGGTGCAGCAGTTATATAGGGCACTTGTTTGTAAGCACAATGCATAAATGCCATATTATTTGGTTAAATCCTTACAAAATCAAGTGGTTAGCATTAATCTTTTCCTTCGCTCACATTTAGATCCAAGATATTTAAAATATTGTACTACGGAGAGTCGATTACTGGAATAAAAAAAAAATACAAATGAATATTCGAAAACATAACTATATCCATGTTCATACTTCAATGACTTTAATTTCAGTTAGGTCCTTTATAACAGAAAACAGATGTTCGACGTTCCACCTTCAAACTAGTTGGAAAACTTCTGAAACTAATGTTTATCGAGAAAATAATATCATTTCCATACCCTTCATGATGTATTAACGGGTCATATGATACTACAGTGTTTTCATTAAGCTTTTTGGCAATTGAACAGTAAAACTCATTCATTTGCACTTATTGTGTGAGTAGGTGTGTGTGTGTGTGTGTGTGTGTGGTTGGCATCGAAATTAAGCGTTTGCCACACTTTTTTATTAAATTCTAAAAGAAAAAAAATTATATACATAGTTTTTGTGCGTTTTTGAGATATTGAATTAAAGCATCGAAAATAATTTTGTTTTGTGTACTCAACAGGGATGTAATATTTATAGACAGGGAAATATGGTTGGATGTTATGGTTTGTAATAGTTGAGTAGTGTGTGACTTCTGATTGCTGCCTGAAAAGAAGATATGATTGAGATAACCATGTGACAGGTTGTCACATGTACAGCAAGGCGTTGGTGATAGTTCAGTTTTGTTCAAATGGGTTGGGAATTTCCCGTGATTAAGTTGTAAGCGTGTATAATAGAGACTGCGTATTTTCTTGGTAGGTGAAATTCAGAAAAATGGGTGGTGTGGGGTGGTAATATAGGATGATTTGCACTTATTGGTATTTCTGAATTGGTTAAAGTTTTAGGCTTATTCCTCAGGTCATTTATTATGGACCATGATTATTTTATTGTTATTTGATGTAAGTAATAGTAGTAAGTAAGTAAGTAATTTATTCAGTTTCACAGATATTCACAATCGTAGTATTTTAGTTATAAGATAATTGACATAATATTTACATATACATACTGTTCTTCTCAGCTTTACTCTCACTTAGATACTGAATTTGAACGGCAGCAAACTGAGGCCCAAAGTCACTCATTTATTTTACATGGATAACCTAAAACTATATGATTCCGAAGAGAAGGATCTACAATCCTTGAGGGTGGTGCAAGAGTACACGCATGCTATCTGACCCGTCGAGCTCAGTTATCACATCCATTAGTCGTTTTTTTGGAGATATGCCTAACATCTCTTTCCCAAGGTTCGTTCTTCCAACGAACGGCAAAGCAAGAAACTCAGAAAAAATGGTTTCCTTATCTCAAGTCTATCAAATAATCTAATCTAATGAAGCGCTTGTAGACAAAATTTCAATGCAAAAAATCTTGAAATATGAGAAGGTTACAAGGCTAGTTTTTGCCAAAAAGTAAACGAGACAACTATTTTAACTGTTTTCAGTCATCAATGAACTCAAATTGACTAATAAAAAGAGGGAGATTTCTAGAACAGGCTTCACTATCAATCTAATAAAACATACCTTTCTATTAGCCAATTGACTGTATGATGACTTCGTCAAATTTTATTGTGAAATTCGTGGAAGTTTCTCATGTAATGAATAATATTATAATTGTTTCCGTTGACTTTTATTGCACTCCAAATAAAAGAACTGAATGGACTATAGATGATAATATTCGATATTGATTGTTTCCGGTTACTGAGTCATTTTCTGAGATATTCAATAACCGTCACAATGAATGGTATTCAACTTAAAAACTGTTATTCGGTCTTAGGCTTCCTTTGCCTGTAACTTATAGCGATTCCACCTCGAAATCAGCACATCTCTGTTAAATTTTAAAGGAGCACTGATCTGAACCTTCAGAAAGAGAAAATATATTGAAAAAGGCGAACACCTTTTTCGATAATTTGAAGAGGGTGATATTTTCATTCAGTTTTTGGGGGTTATACCACGAGTGCTAGCAATACTATCGAATTCTATCCAAAGTCAACGAGATCAAATTGTTTGGTAACACCACGAGCCCGTTAGGTGTGATTCTGTGTTATACCTTCAGCTGTCAACTAGGATATCTCGCTCTTTCTCTCTCGGCTCGACCGTCTCGAGGAGACAAGTATGGTGGGCGCTCTTGTTGATTAAAATAAAAGTACCTAATTGAATTACCAGTATTACTTTTATTAATACCTAAGCCTCATAACAAAACATGGTGGCAGCGGTATAAGTGATTTCGAACAAATCAGTGAAATGGAACAAGGTACAAGCTCAGTTTCTAACCTCTCGATGCACGTGGCGCCTCCAGAGAAGTTCACCTCAACTCCGGCATCGTGGGTACAGTGGAAGAAACTTTTCCTTTCGGATCTATCATCCAAATCTGATCAAGAAAAAATTGATATTCTAATGTATGTGATGGATGAAGAAAGCGAAGAGGTTTCGCTAACTTTTGCGACACAACCAACTACATACGGAGATACGTTGAAATCATTTGAAGATTATTTCATACCTCGCCGAAATGTTGTATTTGAGAGGTATAAATTCAATTCTCGCATTCAAAGACCAGGAGAAAGCATTGACGCTTTCATTACATCTCTGCATGCTCTTGCATTTCTCAAGAATCAACTCATAAGAGATCGTATTGTTGTAGGCATGTTAGATACGAAGACGTCTGAGCGGATGCAGTTACAGGCTAATCTGATACTGGGTGATGCTATCCTTGCTGCTAAACAATCTGAAATCCAGTGCCAGCAGAATAGTATTCTGAGGTATGAAGGAATGGTTCTTGCAGTTTCTAATCGATTACTTCGAAAAAGTCAACTAACCCATCAAGGATCTGCTTCAAAGGAATATTCACAACCTCACTCCTCTTTCTCAGCCAGAAACTGTGAATACTGTGGACTCAAACCTCATTCACGTACAGGATGTCCTGCCAGGAACTCTGTGTGCAGAAACTGTTGTACTAAAGGTCACTGGGAAAAAGTTTGCAAAATGAGAAGTAGGAAACCCAAGAGAACTGTTCAAAACATTAATGCAGATTTAGAAAACAATGGTGAAGACAAATCTAGAGAATATGAAGCAGTAGGTATTTCAAAAAATTTTTTAGGGACTATGTCTTGGCATAGTGGTCTTTCTAACGAAACTGGTAATGAAATTTCTCATACTGTGGGTAAAATTTTCGTGAATAATAAAAATCAGTGGATGGTAAATTTAGAGATAATTGAATTTGATACTAAGGTTTCCTTTCTAATTGATACGAGAGCTGATATTATATGTTACCCTTTCCATTAATTGAATGAATCAATGCTCCAAAATATCATAAAAAGTAATATCGACACCTGATATGAAAAACATTGTAACTAATTTTACCTAAAATTTCAGAAGAGCAATTTGAAAAAAAAATGCCTCATGTCTGCAACTTTTTTATATTTCGATATATCTGTCATATTTGAGAACCTCCCTTCATATTTTTTTGTCCTTTTTCTACTACAAGCAACCATTTTGCCGTGAAACTAACGGAAATACTAATTTAGTCGAGTTACGATATGGTTTTTTTGGTTAAGTTCACGTGAAACCATTAGTTGAATCACTTTCCTGTAAGACTGAATTCAGAAGTTTCGTTCCACGATTATAATTTTAAATACCACTCGGTTTAAGACAATGGTTATTGCGTATCAGCTCTTGGATAAGGTAGGTTTTCATCTCATCCCCTAAATGTAAACCTAAACTTCACTCAAAACAAAAAAATAGTACTTTCTAAATACAGAACACAGAACACATCACCCAAACCTAGAAAAATGCTTGTGGCACTATTAACAAGTTCTTACATCATGCCGCTTCTTGGTAATAGTTCAAAATATACCCTTTCCGAAGGAAATATCCTGTATACGCACTTACTATGAAATTAATGCTAAAACATTGTAACTCCACTTCATTCAATGACTTTCAGGTTACTCAAATCAAATCTTCATCCACATTATCATTATATCACAACTTACAATGTATTCAAAATGGTGAAAATATTAAATTTTTCCAAAATTACATTGTATCGGACGTTGCAATATTTTTCATATAAAACAAACCAAATTATTTGAAATTATCCCATATTGTAACTTGAGTTACCACGTTTTTTACATGAGTTTGATGAAAAATTTCTGTTACAATGAAACTATTTTGCTAAATTTTATCGGATTCATTCGACATACAATGATGATTCTTATATCAAAATGGAGCTTACACTTCGACGAAACTTTTCCTGGAATAGATGGAAAACATTGTAACTTGACTTACAATGTTCTTCATATCAGGTGTCGATATATATATAATGTATATATATATAATAAATCAAAATGCATCATTGGCGTACAGAAACTGAATTTCCTTGGGCATGTTATTTCAAAAAATGGTATCGCTATTGATCCATCACGAGTAGAAGCTATTTACAACTATGAAGAATGATCAATTTTGCAGCTCGTTTCGTGCCTAATAAATCATCCTTACCATGTTGTTGAAAAACGATGTTATATTTACATGGGGAAAGTTACAGCAGGAATCATTTGATAAATTAAAATATTTATTATCTAATGCACCCACTCTTGCGTTTTTTGATCTGGGTAAGCAGGTCATTGTCAGCGCGGATGCATCCTCTTATGGATTGGGTTCAGCATTGCTGCAATTGAATGATAAAAATGAACGAGAATTGGTTGCCTATGGCTCTCGCACTCTCACCTCCGCACTGAAAGCCGTTATGCACAAATTGAACGATAAGCTCTAGCGCTGAAGTGGGCTTGTGAGAAGTTAAAGAATATCTAATCGGTTTAAATTTTGTGCTCGAAACAGATCATAAAGTTGTATTTATTTAGATATTTTTCTGATTGATTCGGCCGTTACTTGATGAAGATCCATAGTAATTGTATAGACAAAAGACGATTTGATCTTCACAAACTTTTATTCAACCACGACATGTTTCGCTATCACAGTAGCTGCCTCAAGTGATCATGATCACTTGAGGAAGGTGAATAGCGAAACATGTCGTGGTTAAATAAAGTTTGTGAAGATCAAATCGTCTTTTGTCTATACAATTTATTGAGATAATTTCGCGAACAAAGAAGCCGTGAAACTTTCATAATCGTAAATTATTCAACACGGAAGGACATAAGACATGAGTAGAATAATTCAACTACCTAATGTACTGATACTGTATTATTGTAATTGTGGAAAAGAAAACTGCGAATAATATAGAATAAATTGAGTCCACGAATCTCCCAGAACCTACACTATTGCTTGTCTTGGTATCATCCGTACAGAGTTGCTATCTTCACAGCATTTGTAAGGCCCTTGATATCTCTTCCTCATCTTGTACGACGATTGTTTATGCCCTATTGAAGGCAAAGGTCAGGATCATTAGGTCTAGCGGAATCTTGAAAGCGTCCATTTTCATGAACTCTATAATGTTGGGGGTGGCCTAGATTGTTTCCCCTTCATTGGCTTCATAGAGCCCAACACATTAGTTTAGATGCTCACGGTCTTGCCTATGCTACAATATACCGATGCAGAGGATTGAGGTTCACATCAACTTTAGGCTGACTACTGATGTACTGGACATAGCAAGAGTGATTCCGAGCAGGACCAGTCTTCATGGGCTAGTCTTCATCTGTTCTACCTTGAGTCACCACAGCAGAGCATCATACGTTATCGAAGGTCTGATAAGATCTGTGTAAAATCGAGGCGATATGTTGCTTTGTGATATATTTTTCATTCTGAATACTTTTTTACACCTTTACCAGAACCACCATTTTTACAGAATGGTTTGGTTAGAGCCTGCGGAGTTCGAAGAGTAAATCTTGATATTCAGTTCGTTTTTCCTCCTCTTCAGACGATGTTCGTTTCGCAAGGAGCTGAAAACTCTTTGACGAAAATCGTCCTACTTTTATGGCCGAGGACGACTACATCAGGCTTATTTGCTTGTATTTGCCTGAGGGTGGGGAATGAATAGTTCCAATAGATTCGACACTTCACATCCTCCACAACGGACTCAATATCCTCTGGAGCATAAGGCAATACCGGTATCTGGTATATACCCGAAGAATGTCGTAGATGATAGTACAACACTCTCAGTGCTATGTTATGCCTACGGATATAGGCTGAGACCGCATGAGCTTGACACGAAGACAGCAAATGAATTGTGGTCTCAGGAGCCCCACGACACGCTCTGCATCTAGTGACCTGGAACACTATACCCATCACGCGACTACGGTAGACCAGGGTGTTGAAAACACCATCCTAGCAAGCCATTATGAATCTCTTGGTCTTCAACTCCAGCCCACTTGACCTGTAGAAAACAAAGTTCAAAATTTAGGATAAGCCAAGGTCTGCGATGTTCTTGAAGAAGACCCCATGCATTGGCTTCTCCTTATGTTTCTGCAGGAATATTTCAGTCTCCTTAGCTTCAATGTGAGTCTTTTGTTGAACAGGCTCAAATTCACTGGCAGTGTTTGGGCTAACCTGTTGAAAGTCGAAAACGAGACCAAGTTAATCGGCTGCCCGGGCCATGCAGAGAAGGGGATTTAAACTCCTGATAACTTAACAGGCTCCATCCAGTACTATTCTGTTATGTAGATACTCCAAACTCAAAAGTCCACGGCCTCCCTGTTGTCAGGGAAAGTATAATCTGGAACGGATGATTTAGGATACAAGCTCCTATAAAATGGATCATTTTGCGAGTTTTTACGTCTGGTCTTGCGTCGATTTCGCCATTCCAAAGGAGTAGAGTAAGATTGAAACGGCAAGCATATCAGTTGCAGCAACTTTGTTCTTCCCCGACAGTTCTGATGACCAGAGTTTATGCTGAAACTTGCCGCGGAGAGAGTTTTTAACTGCTGTTACCTCTTGGGAGCGGCGTTGTTCTACCCCTAGGTAAGTATACGGCATCAAGATGATGTAGGATGCTTCTGTCTACTAGCTGAACATCTTATCCGTATTCCTTGCATCGTCCTCTTTTGAGATGAACCGTGGCACATTTGTCGTTACCAGATTCCATTCCGATAGTGTGCCTGTACTCTTGCACCACCCTTCCTAAAGGACTAAAGGACTTTTCTCTGGAGGCATATATTTTGAGGTCATCTATGTTAAATAAATTGGTGACCTGGTGCCTCCGGTTGCTGGGCGTGCCACAAATGTATCCACGGGTGTTTATGAATGTAATCGATAATGGCAATAGTGAGATGCAGAAAAGTAGAGGGCTGAGCGAGTCTCTCTGAAATACGCCCCTCGTGAAGATTACCTGCTCTGTTTGGACCCTGACTTGACCAGATTTTACGGTAAAGCGAGTTCTCAAGAGTTTAATGCATCTCACTATTTGATCGGTCACCGCAAAGCATCTGAGCAAATGCAAGATAAGCTCATGCGAAATTGTATCAAATGCCTTGCGGTAATCGATCCAGACCATCGAAAGGTTACGCTTATAATGCACGGAGTCCCGCGTTATACATCTGTCGACGTGCAGGTTCTCTTTTCAGCTAGCGACCCCCTTATTTGACCTCCTCTGCTCATGTATTCGTTCATACACCGGATCGACTGCGGAGAGTATCGCATGTATAAGATGCATGTTATCGATCTGTAATTCTTTGAATCAGACAAATATCCGTTTTTGGGGATGAGCACGGTTCGCTTTTCGACAAACCAATCCAGAATCTGCTGTTCCCCATCTATCCATAAGTTGCCAGATAGTGGTAGGTGCTTGGAAATTGTCTGCATCAATAGTTATCCAAGAGCCTGTCGAACTTCTTCCGGGGTTATCTAGCTGCGCAGGTCATTGTTCTCAGGCTGACGAAGTCTTCTGCAGAAAGCTTCACACCTCGCTAGGGCTGGAGTATCTATATTGAGTGGTTGCGGAAACTCATATATTATGTTCTTCCGAAAGATTTCCACCCAATCAACAGCCGGCGGATTATCCACAACACGTGGAGGTTCTTGGAATAAGCGAGAAGGTTTATCGTGGAACTTTATGTCTTCCGCGACTCTTCTCGCCCGCCTCACTATACTAGTGGCTTCTGTGCAGCCTTAAGCATTCGTATCCCATCAAGGCAGTGCTATTTGATGGTAAACATCACGCCTTGATTCAATACATTGAGCTCGTCTTATTTTGCCTCAATTCGCCGCACTGCGTGCGTGAAGGGCCTATTGACCGCCATATAGTCCACGTCATACTGGATACTCGTGTTGTCTCGTCGAGTTGATCTGAGCTTCCATCTTGTGTATGCGTCGTTCATGTTCCCCAATCAGAGGGGTGCTATCACTCCTTTTCGCTTGGTACTAAGACTGCGCGGCGTCATACACGGCAGAGTTGATCTACCAGAAGATGTCAGCCTTTTTTGAAAGAACATCGTGAATTCCTGCATCCACTCGTCCCAGTTGTTGTAGCTCCAGGCGCTTGGTCTTATAAAGCGCCGTAGGAGTTTTGATGCGCTCCATTATGGTGGATGCTCTCCATTATGGTGGTATGATATAAACCTCCACTACTGCCAGAAAAACATGTGGTATAACCACTTCTGCCACTTCGTTAAGAGGCAACATCAGCGCGTCATCACGAAAGTCAAATTTTATCATTGCGCCGCACATGTTGGGTGTATGGGGATATATTTTTCAAGAGCGATAGTGGAGGTAACGAAGCACTTGTCCGTAAAAAAATTACGTAGCTGGTAGCGCCAATAAGGTGGATAGCTTCTAATCCTAGAATCGGTTTTGCGTCAAAACTAATGATTATATACATTTTTTTTCTTCTGAGTCTATAATCTCTTTAGGAATTCGGAAATTTGCCTATTTTTTTCATTTGTTAAACCATAAAAAAAAAAATTTCTTCAAAATCATCAAAACCAACAATCAGTTAGATTCCCGAATTCTCACAAACGAATTGAATCATTTATTCCAACAAATGTTTCGCAGAAAAATAAAACTGAACAATCAAAACTGATTCCTGTTTCATCAAGGGTATTGTTTGCTCTTAACCGGATGGGAAGGATCTCTGACAAAGCCTCGTCTCCGTCTCACACTTATATGTTGTCAGCCACTTTCAAACAAAATATCAACAAGTGCTGTTGCTCAACTGTAACCTTGTCTGAACAGGGATGGGATTCTGTGTACCATATAATTCTATTGTCGATAGAAAAAGTGAAATGGCATTATGGTTGAATTAATGGGAAAGAGAGAGACAAAACTGTTGACAATAGAATTCTATGGTACACAGAATCCTACTCCAGTGATTTCTTCATAGGAAAAATGTCACATGTACTCTGGGTTCTAATTTAAATTTATATTATTTTTCTAATATTTTGTAGAATCTTTCTTGAATTATTATGGTATATCTTATTTAATGGATTTTTATCGTGACCGCGATATCTTATTTCTCGTACCACTTTTCGTTTTCGTCCCTCAATGCCAGTTTCTCCGTCAAAATTAAGATTGAGAGTTAAATTCTGAGGTACTCTGAATTTTCTTTTCTCTTGAACGTTGTGGAACTGTCACATGTAGAACACCTCAAACTTCGCTTGCTCTGCATCGTTTTTTTATGACGCTGAATCTGGCAGACCAAAAGTCGCATACCAGTCGACGGTGACAGGCGGAATTTTTGTCAGGGACTTTGTCTACTGAAACTGCCGGCAAATATTACCGATAGTTCGCCTAGCTAGAAAATTCATCATTTAGATGAAAATCAATGATTTGTTCCAATATTGAAAAGGAGAATATTCTCCATGAAAATTGAAAAATGAAAAATGTGATTTATTTGTAATATCTAACAGAAAACAACTTCTTCCCCGGCAAAAGCCACGCTGGACATTGAACTACATCTGATAGATATTGTGAAAAGACTCTAACTAAAAAGAAAAAATATGAAAGTGAAAATTTGCATTTTCATTCAGATAGTTGATTTTTTTAATTTTCTCTAGTTTTCATTGAAAATCCATTAAATAAATTGGATAGGAAGAATATCACTCACAGAAATCGTTCATTTCATTGAAGCAAGGTTTGCTTCTCTCGCATTTAATACCCAATACATTTTGGTCGATGAAAATCTATTTCACTTTGCCAAGCTCATCAGGGAGATTGATAGAATTGGAAAGCAGGCTCTTCAGAAGCAATCATAAACATCCAGGATGGAAATGATGGAAATATTTCTTCTGCGGTAACACTTTCAGCCGCAGATGATTCCACAACAGATTTTATGAATATCCTATTCATATTTTCTAACAAAAATTATCAATATGTTTGAATAGAAATGTATCATTCTTCTGAATTTAAGGAAGAAATTCAATAAATAAAATATTTCGGTAGGAAACGTTCCATAATTAAGAGTTCTGACAGAGTTTCTTTGTGGAAAATTGAAAACAACATTGGTAATCAATTGTCATTTATTTACACATATCTCTTTTGTCTAATACTACTAAAATTAATAAAAAAATATGCTTAAATTCTACTCAAAAGACATCAGTAATAAAATTAATATAATTAAGTAAGTGTGAATGAATAAGCAGGAAACCAACGTTTATGAGACTAATTCAATATGGTATAATTTTTGAAAATTAATGGAGGGTTGGTTCACTTATCTCCAGCAAGTTTTATAAGCATAGTTAAACTGGCCACACATTGATATGTATTTGAATATATCAAGTTTATCAGTATTTAGGAAAATAAGCAACTACCATAGTGAAAAAGTGAAATTGTCCATGTTAAATATCCACCTATGCTATATCAAGTACAGAATGAATGTTCAAGTACAGTAAAACAAACAGCTGAAAAAATTAAATTCCCACTCCAATGCGCTCGGGCCAGTGAGCAAAAACAGGTTCAATTGGATATACAAATATAGAAACCATTATGTATGTGGAAAAAGAATAAAATATTTTTCATACAAAATGGTTAATTTTTTTCGCATTCTGTCTCATAAAATGAATAACAATAGCTACCACTTCCCGTGCCTGACCGTTTAAAACTTTGCCATTAAGATTAGATTGACACTCCATTTTTATTTTGTAGCTATTAATTTTACACAGACTGTACCAAGTTGTTTCCTGCATAAACCTTTGCCGTATCACTAAGTAGTACAGTGAAACCGGCCTAGCGATAGACGTGCAAACGTCGTAGCACAACGGATTATAGTCCGTAATATATCCAGTGATCGAACGCGCAATTTGAAATCTATCGTTAGATTGGTTTCACTGTACGTCATACAAGTACTGCGCATCGTGAGCGTGGATATTTTCGAATTTGCAACTATGTGTGTACTACTGTATCTACTTGTGTCATCAAATGAGAGAGTCCGGAAAAACTAACTTATCAATATTACTTGAACTATGTCAAAACATGAAAGAAACGCATTTATCCAGAACAATATATTTTCTTGGAATGTTCTACATATCTTTCGTCCCAGACTATTTTGTTCGGTGGATTCTCCTTTACTCACTAGACTCTACTGTCACTTTTCCAGCGATCCATATAAATTTTGAATTTTGATATTAGAGAGGATTATCACTATCATATTTTGCATTCTATATTGTGATGTGTTGCATATTGTATAATTATATTCAAATTTCAAGTGTGGTGCCCAATACTTCAAAAGTAACTAGATCTTTCTGCCTTTTTTACGATTTATCTATACTTCTTTCTATAAGATAATTTTCTAATGAAACCCTCGGTTTTCGCTCCAGCAAAATTGATTTGTGGAATTTTTAAAACAAGAAATAGTGAAAAAAATAATAACTTTTTTTGTTTTTTTGCAAATATCCCAAAAAGTATTGAGGGAATCGTTACACAGTTTCACAGAACTTTTGTAGAGAATTATAAAAAATGAAAAATAGTTTTTTATGAATTTTCCACTGAGAAAATCGGGAAAAACCTCGAAAAAGAGGCAATTTTTATAAATCTGAAGTTGGACGAACAATATTGCGGAAACTGCGAAATGTGATGAAAATGTTATTGAAACGCTTGAAAGTGTGTTCGTGGCAGAATCGAGAAGTGGTATGTTATTATCTATCAGTTTCCGAAATATTGTTTAATTTATAAAAATAATGAATTTTTGAAAAATGGTCTGTTTTTCGAGTTTTTTCCCGATTTTCTCAGTGGAAATGCACTGATCGTTCGTATAAAAAACCATTACGTAGGTTTTATAATTCTCTACAAAAGTAAAACTGTTAAACGATTCTTTTTTTAGATATTTGCCAAAAACCAAAAATTTGAAATTTTTTTTACTATATGTTGTTTAAAAAATTCCACAAGGCGATTTTTGCCAGGGCGAAGTCTGGGGTTTTCATATAAAAATTAGGATAGGCCATTTACGTCTTTTATTTTGTTGGAAAAAAAACCTCTATATAGCTTGATCTATGAGTATTCGTGCTAAACTCATGAATTTAACAATTGAAGACATATACAATTTTCTGCATGAGGTATCCATAAGTTCTCTTGAATTCATCAATTGTGTTAACAAGCGGTGCGTTCGATTATTCTACTTGAGTCAGGCGAATAATTCGTGTACAGAAACATACTCGAATGGGATCAAACAATTTACTTTGGCAACCTCTGAATCGAAATTCAATCACTAGAATTCGTACAAATCAACATTAATGAAATACTGTATCGATGTTATGAAGATGAGTTTGGGATTTTCAAATACTGCTGCTTTCTACCATGGTTATACCATAATTGGAATAGGTGAAATTATGAGAAAAAATAAATCATCATAACTATTTATAATGAACTGACATTCCATACTCATAGAAACAATGAAATGAATACAATAACATATATTTATCAAAGAAATGCTTCAAATTTTATCAATGATTTTTTATTTTATTATGTTCCATGAAAACTCTTTGTTTGGCAAACATATGAACATAAACCGATTGATGAAATCACCGATAGGACGAATTATTTACTTAATTCGGTTTGTTTTAATGTTTTTGCCAAATAAACGAGTTTGAGTGATGAGAATAAAAATCACCTGATCAAATTTGGAGAACGAGTTGTATTTGGAAAGATTATTTTTTCGCCAATTTGGATATTGAAGAATTTTTATTGAATTGATTCTGAACGTTCACTAAATATTTCATACGCATGTAAATCTAAATAATTTTGACACTTCGAAGGTAAACAAACCGAATGATTGATTGTCCAGAATAACCCTCTAATATTGGTTGAAATATAAAAGAACGACAAGTCGGAATTTGTTTTTTTTTCACATCAACATGTGTGAGTGTCTGCAAATGGTTTTGTTCTTTGGTATTATCATTATGGATTCGAAATTCAGAAATCAAGTCGGAAATCCGAGTTGGAATTCCGGGATTCAAGTAGGAATTCTGAGATGCAAGTCGGAATTCCGAATTGCAATTCGGAAATCCGAGTTCGAAGTCGGATCTCCACGAGTGTGAACTTAACCGCAGTTATATTTCTCATCATAAGAATTGAACATTTTCATCAACAAAATTTGTTGTTGTTGATGAAAAGACTGTTTCAATCTGAAATTAAAAAAATTGCCGAAATATTGTCTTGATTTCGAGTTATAACTCAAAATTAAGAAAAAAATCACATATCCGTTCAAATTCAGTTAAATACTATTATGATGATGAATGGAATATTAGGCCATGATGGTTGGAAGGGTATACGTCATTCACAATTATTCGAATTAGAGTAAATAGAGTGTTCATGCGCATTTGGAACATCAGCCGTTGCGCTTATGTTAGAGTACAGAAGTGATTCAAAAACATATCAAAAATTTGATCAATGTAACAAGGAAATATTCATATCTACCACTCTCTTCATTTTCAGAACGATCAAGGAGTGCATATTATGCGAAAAAACGGAAATAAACGAACACACCTCATGTATCATTTGATTGTCTTCAATGTACAGTGCTAGTCTAAAGTCCGTTCCCTCACTACTAATTTTTGAACCACCTGGTATATCGCAACGGAATTTGGAAGGCTCAAATAGGAGATAAAAACCTACTTCTTCATGAGAAAATTTTAGCTAAAAGTTTCAAAATGGCAGCTAAGCGCCATCTTCAATAATTTTTTAAAATAGAACACCCGGTATATCATTGCATGATCGGTTAGGGACGATCATAAAGAATCCAACAACACCAAGTTTGATGCTATCATCTCCAAATACTATGGAGATATCGCCTATTATTTTCTCCATAAGCCGAATGAGTGTGAGAGAGAATTTATTGACCCGCCAGAAAAAGTTTATCTCTCCCACTCATTCGGCTTATGGAGAAAGTAATAGGTAATATCTCCATAGTCTTTGGAGATAATAGCATCAAACTTGGTATTGTTGGATTTCTTATAACATAACCGATCATGCAATGATATACTGGGTGTTCTATTTAAAAAAATGATTGAAGATGGCGCTCAGATGCCATTTTGAAACTTTTAGCTGGAATTTTCTCATGAAAAAGTAGGTTTTTTTCTCCTATTTGAGCCTTCCAAATTTCGTTGTGATATACCAGGTGGTTTAAAAATTAGTAGGGGGGGAACGGACTTTAGACTAGCACTGTATAGTAGTATCAGAAAAATGCTCTATGTTTACACATAAGTCCAATTCAGCAATAGTGAACCACTATGTTTTATGGATTCATTTGTTGTTCCAGTGTTTATCCAGTCGAAAGAATAATTGTTTTGATGGGCAACAAACACAATGGCTGGTGAACAAAAAAGGTATGAGAATATGTGGGACTTTAAGTTCATTAGATTCTCGAAATTTCACGTTATTTTCATAGACAAGAACATAGACATCTTTAGTGAGATTTATGCATTGACGATGGATAACTAAAGAAACATACATCTCCAGGACTTGCTGGATCACCCAGGCAATCAACCGGAAATTTGTGTGTCCCCGTCTTTGCGTTAATAATCGGCACCAATCAAAAAATTAAGATAGATCGAATGAACTGAAGGATCATAAACTACTGATATCATTGTTGTCAATTAACGAACTTAAAAATGTATTATCGAAACAATGTTAACATCAATCAATACACAAACATGTAACAAAATTACACATAAGTTACATATAGAAAACTTCAGATCAATTGCAATTTTGTTGAATATCCTTTGTGCCATAGAGTTTTGTAGTGAAAGACGTGTTCACTCCATGCGAGAGTATTATGTTTGTCTCTTCATCGTTCTTGTAATTCTCAAAAGTTATGAGCTACGGCAAAAATAGTAAAATTTTTATTTTCTTTCTTTTAAATTTTTTGAGATCTCCATTTATTGAGTCGAATTTGACCCATCCAATGTAAGGGAATATTTTTTAAATTTGATTTGATTTTGGTAGTTATAATAGTCAATGATTTCAATCACCCCAAAAAGACTAGACATGGATATAAGGGATTTCTAGGCATCTATAGAATTTTCTGAAATATTAGTATGTTATACCTGTTAATAGCTTACATTTTGCTTTTTGAATGCTCGGTATGTGGTCGAAAATGTCATGTTTTTTGTTATTGTTTTTTTGGAATGGAATGAATATTGTCAAATAAAAAATAAAGACGTTATGAACTTGGAATCATAAAAGATTCATATTTATCGTTGAATAATCCTCAAGTTAGTTCCCGGATAAAACAGTTGGTCCTTCATGCTTCTGAACATCTTAGAATAAATAATGGAAAATACGCTTCGAACAAATCTCGGAATTCTTTATTGAAGATTCGGTGTTAGCAGTTCAGATTGACGGATATCAGCAAAAGGAATCGAAGTGGTACCCGAATTTTCCATGATTTCATCAAAAAGCAAGCTTGGACCTCTAAAAAATACAACTATTTTCCGTAAGGAACTGCAAGCAGCTGGTTAGCAGCCAGGCTAGGAAAACAAATCGACGATGAAAGTACTTACAAAATTACTAGAAGTGTATGGTGGTCTGACTCAGAAATCGCACCCCTGTGGATAAGATTAGAATAAATCAAATTGAAGCCCTACGAATCTTACAGAATTGATTACATTTCACAGTTATCTGATGTGATCGACTGGAGGAGGATTCCTTCAGAACTCAATCCAGCTGATTTAGCTATAAATGAAAGCCCTGATATTGATTTTGCCAATAGATTCGTTTAGGTTTGAAGGACCTCAATTCCTGAAAGTAGATGAGGCTCATTGGCCAAAAGAAAACAATTCGAAAAATATTACGATTGAAGAATATATCAATACTATCGCCGAAAAAGATTATTTCAACACACATCCGCAGATTTTCCACATGGCTTCGACTGGACAACAGCTCGAATTTTTTATTCTTGAACAATATCCAGACGAAGACAACGAATCAACATAATCTCAGTTGAGAGTTGCTTCGATACAAAATTTCTCATTATTTTACCCATCATCCAAGCATGACAAATCTTATTACTTGTACTTCGGACTTCCATTGTCTTAATGGTTGAAAGATTTCTACTTTTTTAAATTGTTTCACTACGTTTCAATTGCAGATTCGAGCAATTGAAACGTAGTGAAAAAATTGAAAGAAGTAGAAATCTTTCAACCATTGGGACGATGGAAGTCCGAAGTACAAGTAATCAAGTTTCTACATCGTCTACAACCTTCAAAAAAATATGACAAATCTGTTGAATTGTTAATTATTCATTTTCATGAAATGGTCAATCTCTTTGGTCAAGAAACAGTAGGTACTGAATAATTCAAGACAGAAGTATGGCATATTGGAAAGAAGGCAAAGTGTAAAAAAATCCCTACTCTAACAACCAGCAATATCTTTTGAAGCCCTTCCCGACACCCTTTACGAACTGTAGTGTCGACTACTCTGGTCCATTAGTGATTGAGGTGAGGGGAAGTCGAGAAAAACGAGATGGTGCACTGTTCTCCTGTTTAATACTCGTGCAGTACACACAGAAATTGATACAATTCTGAATACGGCAATTGGGCTTTGATGACGATAAAGAGATTCACTAGTAGAAGTGCTCAGCTGCTAGAACTGCATTCTGACAATATGACTAATTTCATTGGTACAAAAAATTACATGCACAATAGTCTCCAGGAATTTGACTAATATGGCAACAGGACTGTCATAATTCAAGATCGAATGGGTGTTCAATGCACCATTGGCTCCAAATGAACGAGGTTTTTGGGAGACGTTAATTCGCCACATCGAGAAATTATTATACAGTACGCTTTCAGAAAAACTGTTGATGACATTATTATTAGAGGCTGAGAGAATGGTATATTCCCGAACAAAGAGTCACGTGTCCCTTGACGCCAAAAGTGATGAAGTTGGAGCATCAAACTCAACACATTTTCTTATAGGAAGTGCAAACACTGATAATATATCCTAGGTTTAAAAGCTGATGAAAAATTATTATCATTATAGTCTAAATTGACGGCATAGTGCCTAAAGTTAATGTTTCATGTAGCAGCATCGTTCTGTATTTGTTTCATGTTGGGTCTGGGTCAAATGACCTCCTAAAATTGTTATGCGGGCTTGTAAGCCTATATGGTTTGCTGTATTATTTTCATATAACATGAAAAGCATACAGATATGACACATATAAAGGGCCAGATAGCTCAGTGGTTGAGACTGTCGCGTTCAAAACCATTGACTGCTGGTCGGCTAGGTTCAAATCCTAGCGACTACAGAATTTTATCTGATGACCCGAGAAAGTGCTAGGAATCGCACGTTAAAAGGTAAGACCTCGTTTATCCTTGGCTCGCACAAGTTTCGACTTTTGAGGGCTGCCGTTCGTAAGGAGCATTTATGAGCTTCAAACGGTGCCACTGAACAAAACATAATTTCTGAATCAATTCACCGTTCTGGTTATCCTATATTTCAGCAATTATTGCGTCTTGCTCGAAGGCAGCTTATCTGAAGGTGCGTATTCGCTAGAGCATTCGTTACACACGAGCATGAGCGGTTCAAGCTCATGCTGGGTCATGCTGCGTAATGTAAACACGCATTTTGTTCGTGCTCAAATCAGCGTCCACACTTTCCGAGCATTTGCTCGTTCGGTGCTAATTCAGTGCTCATTCGGAACGAATGCTCTAGTGAAAACGCACCTTAATCAACAGTATGCAAGCTGACTTGTGTCATCTCTGTATGCTGTTCATGTTATGAAAATGATAATTGTTATTTGAAAATGAAACATTTGAACCTCTGAGTTAATGATGGTTAAATGAACATTGA
This sequence comes from Chrysolina haemoptera, assembly GCA_958298965.1. Taxonomy (NCBI): domain Eukaryota; kingdom Metazoa; phylum Arthropoda; class Insecta; order Coleoptera; family Chrysomelidae; genus Chrysolina; species Chrysolina haemoptera. Next base: position 30,600,084 of record OY282596.1, read on the forward strand.
AACATAATCTGCGGTTTATTATACGAACTTTGAAAAACCAAAGTTGATAATATTTCCTGTCAAACTGGATGTGATAAAAATATTACAATTCATGTATTTAATTGCTTGTACAAACTATGTACCTATATAAGCCTAATAGAACAAAAAACATATCAAAATCGTTTATCAAAGGAAAAGAAAAATGAAATTTCTACTACATCCTCTATAGTGGTTGCATAGAATGCAATTATTACTTTAATTCCTGTGATTAACTAGTACAAATTCTATCTTTGTCACGTAGAATGCAATTATTTCTTCAATATACCTAAGGTGTATGATATTACAATCTCAGCAAATTACTATCGATGCTTATATACAGGGTGTTTCCGAAATTGGGGCAATTAAGAAAATGAGTTTTTATATGGAATATATTGTACCAATAAATTGCAAGAATTTTTGTTTTAGAAGCAGTCAAAAATGTTCGAAAATTTTTATGAAATCGCTTTCAGTTACCTTTGTTTAGGAGGCACTAGTTTGATTCTTCAGGCCACAGTGTTTCAGCGCGGTTTGCGCAGGCTGCAGACCACTTATCAGTGATTACCAAAAAAAGTTTTGAAAACTTTAAAATTTAATATCTCCAAAAATAACTGTTTTCGACAAAGAAGTATTTTTCATTTCGTTTTATTTTGTCATCTACTTCCCATTTTATTTATTGCTCCAATTTCGGAAACACCCAGTATTTTTATTACATCATACAGTGTGACTCAAGACACCAAATTTCATGAATGAATCTCCATTTCCAGGGCCAACTAATCCGATTTTTCAAAGTCAAAATTAAAAAAATTACTAGCTATTTTTTTAGAAAAAATCTGACCACACCACTGGATTCGCGTCATAATTTAATTGTGAATTACGTTGAAATGCGTCAATCAATAAAAAGTTATAAGAGAATGAAATTTGAAAAATATGCCGTTTAATCAACTTACCAATTCAATTTCAGAATTTTTATCAAAATTCGGAATACACCCCTGTATTCAGGAGGTCTTGATATATCATTGCTCAAAGTTTCATCGATATCTATTCATAAATAAGAAAATAATAAAATTTTAAAAATATGTAAAAAAATCGCTAGTAATTTTTTTTATATTTTTGACCTTGAAAAATTAGATGGTTAATGAAATTTGGTGTCCTAGTAGACTTTTTGAATGTCTAGCTAATAAAAAAAATCATTCCAATCTGTTGGAGAATGTAGATTTTATATATAAGCGTGCTCCGGTCTTATGTGGGTCACACTTTATATATTAACTGATGCAATTCTCATCGTGGTCTCGTATTACAATTATTACTCTAATGCATAACATATTAAAATTTCAGCAAATTCATTGCGTAGAAACCACCTTATATCCGTAGTCCTAGTTCTTTTATAAGCCAGGCGGCAGGGCGACCTTAAAAAAATGTTGACAAAGCTTTTATTTTTATGAATGGTTGATTAGGGTTTGAACAAGAACCTAGGTTTTCCCCACAACCCTGAGACCTTCCTCGATACCTCGTTTTCTCTTTGACGTACGGTCAAAATGAAATTGAGGGTGACAAAATTGTGTACAAAATAGTTTCTTAACATTTTTTTTGGGACCTGTGCGAATTTTTTCAAATGCAGTAAATGTCGATTTTGCTTATCAAAGTCGACTCTTCTCTCATTCTGGTTACTGGTGATAATTTGTTCTATTATTTTTTATGACTATGCGTAAGAATTTAGTATTTTTTATTGAGAATAATACATAGATGAAAATCAAATAAAAATCGTCTGCAATATATTATAAGCTTATGTTTAAAAATTTATTTCGTAATTCAAACGGCTGTTTGGTTCTGAGAATACCGAAAGGGTAAGGAAAGGAAGTCTCCAAACATTCAGAAGAATTCAATTCTCTGCGATTTTTTTACACTTGAAAACGACTGTAGATATCACCAGTTGAAACGTCGTGAATAAAAATTGCAGAGAATTGAATTTTTTCTTTTTTTTTGTCCGTATAGACAATGGAAGTCCAGAATAACCTTACCAAAAGTGAAACATTGTCAACCACCTTCAAACAAACATTCAGAAGAAGTTGCGGAAGCACATACTCTTCCTTTCCGCCTGTGGCTGCTACACAACCTCAGCATTTTTCAGGCATGAAAAAAAAGAAATTTGCCAAGCTATAAAACAAAAAAAATGAAGGTAGGAACCGTTGGAATCTTCAAAGACCCAAATGCTTCTCTAGACATAGAGGCAGACAGAAAATCTGTCATTAAAGCACTCTATGGAGCGAACGGTGACACATCGCGAAATCAATTTCCAGTGTTGCCGTTGTAGTGAAAAATGTATCGGTAGAATGACACAAGGAAAATCGGTAGATTCCTATAATTTTTCGGTAGACATATTCGAGCATGCGCATTAGTTCAAAATTACTAGTTCGGTGGGTTTGATGTTAATCTTATAACTTGGAACCATAGAGCCGTACTTGTGTATGTGACTGACAAAACTCAATTATTCTATTTGATGATTATAGTAGCCAAAAACAAAAAATGTTTACTGATTTATTTTGTTTGTTATTTCAGAAGCCTCATGACGGGCTAAATCGATTCTGTCAGAATAGATTTTTGAGGTATTTTCTACAAGCTTCACAATAATAGCAAATTCCTTGCCATCATGACTTGGTCTCAGCCAATATTTGATCCTATTATTCTCTTTCTATTTTTTCAAATTCAATTGAGCATAAAAAACCATCAATTGTTCTTTGGAAATGTATCCTTCTCCGAATCAGAAGACATTTTTGTTTCGTGAAATTTAATGATAAAAAAAAATAGCTGAAACATTGAAGGTAAAAAAATACACAAACAAAAACCCAGCCATAATTTTCAATTATTATTGCAGTGACTGCAGTTTTGCAGACTTGCAGTCAGTTGTCAAAATGATCAAATAACACACAACCTCGTTGGTGGACAGTAGCATAAAACATTCACATATTTTCGCCAGTACATGGAACATAAATATCTAGAAGAAATATAAGGGGTGGTACTGTGTAACTTGTTTTGCATAGCGAAGCGAAACGAAGCACACACTATCACTTTGTAGTGTACCAGAAAGAGATGCCGATTGTTTCGTTATCACTATCGCTATGCAAAAAAGTTACAGAGTTCCACTGCAGTTCGTATGTGGACAGGTTTCTCGTTTCGTCGATAGTTCTTTTAAAAAAATTACATTATAGGTTATTTATTTTAAACTGTTGAAAAATCGGTAGAAATCAAAAGCAAATCGGTAGATCGGTAGACATACCTTAAAATTGGTAGATTTACCGTAAAATCGGTAGGAACAGCAACGCTGTCAATTTCTGAGAGTACTTGCTATCTTGCATCTTTACCACCAACCGAAGCAGCAGCACGACAGCATTCCTTCAGAACTTCAGGATCCAAAGTGGTACGGAAACGAGAATAGTACGCAAGGTTGGTACTGGAAAAGTACGTGAAATGGTGTGACACCTATTCTTACGTTAATATACGCTGCCGCCCAGCAGGGGCTTTTCAACACGATATCCTGCAAATGCAAGCAAGGGCGTCAAGCAGCTTGTAGCGATAGGAAGGCTGTGGAAGTTGCTAGCACAAATATCGATATTGAAGTAGAGAGTTTCGACGTTGATAACGACATCGACGTGCTGTTCGAGCATCCAGCTACACAAGACATTCACATGACTGATTCTGAGAGTGGGTCATCTTTGATCTACAACGAGGGTAGGATTGAAGAGACGGAACCATCTCAGGACGAACCTTTTACCCGAGAACGTCGTGCTTTGTCAAAAAGAAGATGATTAAATTTATTTCACTGACCCACTGTAGAAAACCATAATAAATCAAACTATTTGAAATTTTAACAAAAATTTTACACCATTTTATGAAAACGTATGCAATATGTGCTCATTCATAGTGTCGATAGTCAGCAGAACGAGAGAAGAGTGGAATTTTTCATACCGGACCTTTTGGCCGTACGACAAAGACAAAACGAGATATAACTAAAAAAAAAAAAAACAAAAAATGTGTTACTTTGTAGAATCACAGAGATCGACGCGGGCCTCAGGGGTATGAAGAAAACCTAGATTATTGCTAATCACAACCCAAATAAACCATTTAAAACAATAAGAGCTTTGGCAACATTTTTTTTACGGTTTACATTTCTTGCCGCCAGGCCTATCAAGGGAGTGAGTGAAATTACAAAACATTATTTGAAATTTTATCTTTCACTGAGAGAATTGACTCTCTTTAAAACCATCAAGTTTTGCGTACTCATTTTGGTAATCAGGTGTACAAGGGATATTCAATGAAATCTCTGAGGCTTCTGTTTTCATACCAGAAGGGCTGGATAGACTACTAGTTGATTGTCTATTGACACAACAGTTTAATTTGAATCTTCCCTCCATATAGTTTTGAAGTACATACACGAAAGGATCTAAAGCTAAATAAACAGTTAACAATGCATCTGCAACTGCTGTGAATTTTCTTATGATTTGCGAAGGAGGAAGAAACTGAGCTATGGGAATCGTCATCTGAAAACGAAAAAAAAAAACACTTATTGTACGCGATAAGGTTTATTATTCATTCTGGTAACAATATTGGGTCTGGGAAAATTCCCCGACAACAGTTCACAGACGGAAAATTCCCCGACAACAGTTCACCGACTGGATGATTCTCCGCGAGGATACTTATTGTCCGACAAACAATTCATCGAATGGAAAATTCCCCGACGGATATAATAAACATGAATTTTGTGAGGAGCCATTTTTAGTCTGATCTAACCAGAATGAACTAATCTCACGTAGACATTTGAGTGCGTGGAAATTGAAGACACATTTTGGGAGGAGTACTTTTCAGTCTGATCTATAACCAGAACGAACTAACCTTACGTAGGCATTTGGGTAGTGGAAGTAATTTTGTCTGTCGTAGAATTTTCCATTCGATTAACTGTTTGTCGGGGAAACCGTCGAGAAATTATCTTCTCGGGGAATCATCTATAGTCGGTGAATTGTTGTCGGAGAATTTTCCGTCGGCAAATTGTTGTCGGGGAATTTTCCGGTTTCCAACAATATGTGGATCGGAAAAAACAAACATGTATATTTCAACCGAAAAATGTAATAAATAGAGTTTGGGAGAATCTGAATTTGTGTATTGGATGAACGGGTCGATATAAAATACAAACCACCCTCGTGAAACTTATGCTATTACATATAACGACTACCTTCTTGGCTAATTCCTCGGCAACTATTGTTTATCATCTATTATGGAATTCTTGTGAACAAAGCTTTCTTTCGTGACTCCGACTGGTATCAACTTTTTTGACTCTTTTATAAACTCGGAAAGCACAAAAATTGTGCTGAACTTTATTTTGCTTGGTACTTACATGAGATATCTGTTCTTCCAGGTATTTTAGCTATTGTTTCAAATGAAACAATTTGAATCCCGGAAAGTGGGGTTTATCCAAGGTTTTCTTGATAGAAGCATATTTTTTATCCATTCATTATTAGTCAGTTTGATGTGAAGTCATACTTACTTTTTATGATATGAGTCTTTAACAAATGTAATCCAACAATCGGCGGAGCATTATCCACAAAGGATATACCTCCAATGTACAAATTACTTTTTTCCATTACAAACCCTCTTTCATTCTTTTGATATTTTTTATCATTCAGAAGAGTTTGCTGGAATACTAACAACTTTTTTACAGAGGTTCAAGTTTGGGAACGTATCCTGCTATACGATATAGAATAGGTATAATACCTATTCGTTTTGTCGATCTACCTTTCTTGTGAAATGATATTCACAGCTGCCGAACCAATATGTAGGCACTGCTAAATACAGGCATATTATTGGTTTGTATTTAAGTGCGTATTCACTAGAGCATTCGTTCCGCATGAGCACCAAACGAGCGAATGCTCGGCCAGTGTGGACGCCGATTTGAGCACGAACAGAATGGACGTGCGGCGCTCGGGCCGATTCGTTTATTGTCGATTTTTTCGTGTTCAGTGTAGACGGTGAAAGTGTGCTTGACGTTATGTTTGTGGTTATTACAGATATTTTGAATTTAATTTGTATATTGATGAGTATGAATATTTGTACACGACTGACTGCGGATCGGTGCTCATGTGACAGGAGACACTACGCAACCTGAGCTTGAACCGAGCAGCCTGAGCTTGAACCAAGCAACTCATGTGCTCATTTGGTGCTCATGCGGAATGAATGCTGTAGTGAATACGCACCTTTTCTGTTGAAGGCGCCGTACAACTCAAGGCCGATTCAGAATCATGCATTCCTATATACCCGGCATTTTCGATCCTGCATGTGGAATGCATTGCCTATCGACATTCACACCTATGCGAATCTGCGTGCTTTGAAAACGCAGAGTGAGCATTCTCGAAATTAGAATATGTTCTAGTTAACATGCTTTTAGTGAAATATACGCCGGGATAATATGAAAATCTCAAATATAATTTCTCTAGTATTGACAAAATCAATATAGAACAGTAGAAAATATTACCTAGTATTGCACATGCTTCAAAAACCTTGCATAAGCCTGAATTGGCCTTTAAATGTTTTCATTGGGGACCGTTGGTCGTTTTCCAACAAATTTTGGCCACGCATGTAATATATTTTAATAATTCTGATAGGAAATTATCGAGAGTGATTATTAACAATTTTTTAAATGACAATGCTATCCTCAATCTAAAGTAAATATTTGAAAGATGACTGGTTCTTTGTACTTCGTTACACAATTGAATACTCATTACGATAATTTGCTTCACCATGGATATTTAGGGGCTGTTATCTACCGAATAATAATTAAAAGGTAATAATACACTTTGGAAACAAGTTCTCAATAATACGGTTATCAACAATTGAATACCTTACAAAACAAAATCTATCAAATGAAACATGAGACAAAGTTTCAATATTCCTTCAGTACTGTGAAAAATAAGTTTTATTCAAATCATTTTCCATTGAAGTAACCATTCGTTCAATGAGTGAAAATATTTTGAAGAATTTAAAAAAAATACTTTATTTGTTTTTTTTTATTCTTGAGATAAATAAAAATTATTGTTAAAATTATTTTTTCCGTTAACCAGCTGTCGTCCCCCTACGAATGGCAGCCCTCAGAAGTCGAAACTTGTGCAAGCCAAGGATTACCGAGATCTTACCTTTCAACGTGTGATTCTTGGCACTTTCTCGGGCCATCAGATAAAAATCTGTAGTCACTAGGATTTGAACCTAGCCGGTCAGCAGCATCGATGGCTTTGAACGCGACAGTCTTAACCATTGATCTACCTGGCCCTAATTGAAGATGAGATAGTTTTCAACCCGATTAACAGATATTTCAACATGGTGTCCCAAAATATAATAACAATACACCTCATAGAATCATAACGGAAAAGTGGGAACATTCATGCTAACCAGTGAAGGAAGAAAGAACGTCCCTTTTCGTCTCAAAATCCGTTTTTGGAAAAAAAATATTTTTCCTACAAATATTATTCAAACCATCCAACCATAACTAGTTGTATACAAGTTGGAAAAGTCTATATGTAGGAGTTATGGAAATAATAATATAAATAATAAATAGTATTGTACATGTTTTGGTCATAATCCTTGGTCGATTATGGGGGGTAATACCACGAGAGCTCAGATTTAGCCAGATATTGCATGTGGTTGTTTTCGAATACTTGCTTTTATTTTAATTTAACGAGAGCTGTTCTGACAAAATCACGAAAGCGCAACTCGAGTTGAATTATCTATAAGAAAGTAAGTATGAGAAAACGACCATAAAAAATATTCTGCTAAATCTGATCTCGCGTGGTATATGTTAAGACAATCCCATTAATAGAAAATTCAAATCATTTAAACTTTATTTAACAAACTGAAAGAATAATAAGTAGAAGAATATACTGTTTAGGAAGAACCAAATCCAAATCTCAACATTCTTACTGGAACATTATTTGCTGCTTGATTCTGTTTTTGACATATATAATTGTCAAACTGATGCAACGCGTAACGCTTGATGAACGAACAGTAAATGCTAGCGTTGCTACGGTAACGTAATTTATCCAATTTTTTTATTTACTTGCATTTCTGTTCCTTCTTATATAGCAAACTACGAATTTTGTTCTCACAAATGGGAATTATTATAAAGGGTGTTTCCGAAATTGGAGCGATTGAGACAATAAGTGGCAACAATTTTTGTTTTTGAAGAATTCAAATATTTTTAAAATATTGGCGCTTTTCGTTACCCTTGTTTGGGAGGCACTGGTTTTATAATCCAGGCTACAGCGTATCCGCCCACTGGCAGCGTTTTAGCTCGATTTGCGTAGACCGCTGATCAGTGGTTACCAAAAGTTTCTTGAAAAACTTATCGCTCCAATTTCGGAAACACCTTATACATGAGTGGAATTGTTGATGAAAAAATATAACGGGACAGACCACTAGGTGGCTCTTGAAAGTAAGAATCGTCTGATTTCGTTATTCAGTGTCTGACAAGAAACTGTTTGTAAAAATCGTGCCTGTACCAAAATTTTGACATTGGTCTCATGATTGCTCAGTTTCAGGAAAATTTTGAAAAATCAACTAATAACATGAAAAACTGGTACAAGATGATAAGTTGAAACGTGTTTTGTTGAATTCATTTCTAAAATTTTGAGACACACACGCTTCCAGAGGTAGTACATATAGTAATACAATACGCATGTATGAAAACATTTGTTCTATTCGATATCAGACTGCAATATAAATAACACTGCTCCCTCACAGCCTACACAATCTAACAATCTAAACTATTCCTAATAAATTCATCATGTCATCATGAAAGTTTCAGAAACGTCAAGAGTCGCTCAAAGTTTACCTCCAGGATCAATCTTGGCTCCCCTAACTCTCATTTTATTCGGTTCAAACAATCCAAACTTTAATAATTGTTGTATCCATCGCATCATACATCACTAAGCAGATAAATTGCTCTTTCATTTGTGCTGATTTCTGAGAAAACAGAATGAGATTATATATATTCAATGGCCGTTACTTGACGAAGGTCCATAGTAAGTACACGAACTACACCAGGAGACATTGAATCTTGTGTTTTGCTAGCACAGTAGCTTTATCAAGTGATGAAGATTTATCACTCAATAAAACTACTGTTAGCAAAACATACCTATGTAGTGATTAAAAGTATGGTTTGTGAAGATCGAATCGTCCAAGATTGATTCAAACGCCCAGGACTAGATATGACTGTCCAATAGATGTTTTATCCTGGACGTACAATATTGGACCGACATGAAACATCAATAAGAGAACGATATTGGATGTACATTGAATGAACAGTAATGTACCAATAATCCAAATGTTACTTATTGTAACATATATGTTCGTCTATTGGACGAACAGTACTGGATCAACTTGATACGTCCATAAACTGTGTTGGACGTATACATCGAATGTTGAATATATTGGACTTGATCTAAACATTCAGAATGTTACTCTTTTGTTGCGCTATTGCATGGACAAAATTTGATCAGTTAAAAGTTTCTATATTTGTATGTTTACGGATGGACAACGAATGTTGAATATTAGACTTGATCGGTACGTCAATATGTTACGTTTTTGTTCGTCCGTTGGATGAAAACAATTGTATGAATTGAAAACTTTCATACTTGTACGTTTACGGATTTACACCGAATGTAGAATACTGAAGTTGATCTGTACGTTCAATATTTTACGATTTTGTACATACATTGGATGAACAAAACTGAAATAATTGGAAATATCCATAATTATACGGTTACGGACGTATACCGAATGTAGAATACTGGACTTGATATGTACTTTCTCCCTTTGTTGCACATTCGGATACAGTTGTTTTGAAAATTATTATTATAAGTGAGTATAATTATAAATATTTTTTTGTTAGAGCTCAAGATGAAAAACAGAGGTTATATCGCAAGACAGAACCAGCTTTTTTTCTCATATGTACAAGTTCAGTTGGAAAATAAAGACCTATTATAAATATCATTATATGTTCATTCGAGTACGCCATAACAGATCAATACTAACATGAAGGAGACACTCGTGAAGATGTTAGCTGTTGTTTATTTCGGTTGTCGTTTGCCATTATTATATTTTTTATTTACTCATTTTTTATGTGTTCTGTGAATATTTACTTGTTGACATATCTTTATTGAAGTGTGTGAAGGTGGAAGGAAAGACAAATTAGGCCTGTATGGAATTTTTTAGGCACACTTCTAATTCAATGAAACATTTTGATTCCATATCCTAATGGTTGAGAAGGCTAAATGAGGAAAAAGGATATTGAGAAATTTTCAGTATTTGTTGAAAATATCACCTGCTTTGAATAGTCCATTCTGATATTTTGTTAATATTATATGGTTTTGATTTTTGTTGAAAGTATAATATTGGTATATATTTTTTTTACTTTTGAAAATAAAAAATGTCAGTTTAGTTCCTGCGTGTTAAATTATTCAAAAATGTAATTCAATCATTTTATTTTTATTGAAAATCTCGACATTACCTATAGAGTTGAACACGTGAAATTTTTGATCAATTTTGATGAACGTTTCTTGTTATGTACATGTCAACAAAGAATATTCAACGTAAACATAGTTCCGGGAGGTGAACAGTAACTTAATAACGAAAAAATGATAGTTGAAGACTTGTAAAACTCTAATTAGACTGACCAACGACAAAACAAGACCATGGAAAAACATTTTGTTAACAAGGACTTTGATGTCATACTGTCATTTCAAAATATGGAATATTCAAAACTTTCAAAAGTTACAGTTTAATGAAACAACTTAAAATGATAAGATAACGAATAACATGGTGCAAAAAAATTTGCTTAATTTGAAAAAATTGTGATACATGCATGTGACCAATTCCTACCCACTTTCCCTCGGTTCCCACGACGTTCTCTGAATATTGCAGGATTTCCTTCATCGTGGGAACCAGAATATGAATAGAAATCCATTCCCAAGTTTTCCAAGTATACCAATACATGACGTAGTTCCATGAACTAGAAATGACGAACTTCTACATCAACTTTTTTTCAATTACTCTCTTTTCAACTGAGAAGAATGGGTGACTGACTGTATAGTAAATACCATTGTCCCGATAAGAAAAATGCATCATCATGAGTCCATTTACGTTTATTCAATGTCTATGGTTTGATTAGTCATTACTATAAAACAAGCTCGTGACAAATGATAAAATCAATTTTCAGATCTGATTTATGTAAAGAAATAATTGACATGAACATTAACAGTCAACCGGTCACTTTAAAACGAAATCAAACCATTTTCAACCACCAGTTGTTCTATCCCCTTACAACCTTTCATGAATCCATCTGTCGTCATGCGAATTAATGTAGAATAAATAATACTCGTAATAGAAAATATACTCACCAATTGTGGCACCCAACAAGCCAAGAAAACAACGCACACGAACGCCATCAATTTAGCAAAAGCAACTTCCTCAGGGGTCTGGTATCTAGCGCAACCCACGCGATTACTTAATATGGATCTACTTATCCTTCGCACCAAAACTCTTTGTTGAGATCTTATCCTCGACAGCTCGCAAATCACTGACGTATTGCACAACGCTATGCACAGGCACAATATTGACCCTGCAAAGAAATGAGTTTCAATATGTTAGCAGTAAATATGCAGGGTGGTCCAACTAAAAATGATGATGGTTTTGTGTTAGTACCGTATACCTTTCACAATATCGTTTTCATACAATCAAAATCTCAACAGAAACCAACCACTGTGCTCTGCGGCCACTGACTTCATCAATTAATTTCTGGAATGTTCTGCAGTAATATAATTTTGGAAGAAAAATAACGAGGGAGATTACGCTCATACTGCATGAAATCCTGTGTGATACTTCGGTTTTCGCATGTTCTTCTAAGCATTTTCATGAGAAAACGGTTTCTCAATAGGAAATTCAACCAAGACATATTCTGAGATCATAATGCTGGGGATGCAGACTCTGGTTTAGCAAAACTGCTCCAGAGCTATCACTGTCAAACAGGCATCATACCATCGGTGATACAGAAAATAGGCCCCTGAGAACCGACCAGAACACTACTATATGATATCTGTTGTGACCTGCCATAAATGTACTTGTTATATATATAACATGGTTGAATAAACTATCATGGTGAAGCTAGAAACATGTGCAAGAAGACATCAAATCCTCGAAAGATGCTCACAAAGCCAAGATAGGTTAAAAACTTGTTTTCTCTAGTTTTGGTCATTTGCCAAAGCTGTGAGGGGAAATTTCACTTCCATCTCAATTCTTCACAAAACCAAGGAACACGGAACACTGACAGCGAACGATGAGGAAAGAGCCGTTATGTCTGCTGCAAATTCTACACTGGATTCATTGGGGAAACATCACTTCCATTAACAGTCATATGCCTAAGATTAACTTTCGCTAACGAACTATTAGACAAATTTTGCTGGGTCTCAATACTAACAAACCCATTCGATCTGAAAGAATTCCGCCGATAGTTCATAAGAAATGTGCTCCCGTAGTAACAGCAGTTCTTCGTAAGTTATCCAACCTCCATTATGATTTGGAAGTATTACCTTTCAACTGGAAAATTGCAAGGGTACAAAACAATAATGATTGTTTTGTGATAATACCGTACATCTTTCACAATATCCTTTTCATACAAACGAAATTTCAACAGAAACGAACCACTGTGCTCTGTAGTCACTGATTCAACCGAGACAATAGGGGCCTGTCGAAATTCTTCCGGGGTTATCGGGATACGCAGATCATTGTGCTCATGCTGACGAAGCTTCCTGTCGGGAACTTTGGACTGCGCTAGCGTTAAGCGGTTGCGGACACTCATAGATATTCTTCCAGAACGTTTCCACCCCATCGCCGGACAACCAATCGCGGCCAGCGAGTTATCCACAATCCGTGAAGGATCTTGGAGTAAGCGAGAAGGTTTACGCGGAACTTCAAGTTTGTTTCGATGCTTCTCGCCTGTATCACTGTAGCGACTTCTTTGCAATCACCAGAATTCATATCATTTCAAGACAGTGCTGATTTAGTGTGTGGTGAGCTAGTCCTAATTTTGCAATAATTCGCCGCACTGTGGTCGTGAATGGCCTATTGGCCGCCACGTAGTCCTACACACACTGGTAACGAGACGCGTATTGTCTCACCGTTTTGATCACCGCTTTCATCTTGGGAATGCGTTGCTCATGCCTCCCTCTCAGAGGGGTGTATACCTCCTTTCCGCTTGGTACAGAGTTTGAGTGGCAGCAGAATTGATTTGCCAGATGTCAGCCTCTGCTAAAATAACACCGTGAATCTCCGCATCCACCCGTGACAGTTGTTGTGGCTCCAGAGGATTGGTGTTATTGAGCGCTCTGTGGTTCTGAACTCTTTAGCCACGCAAGTATCCATTCAATGTTGTGGCGACGTGTTTGGAAACCCAAACTTCGCAGGAATTTCCAATCACATTATTGTCACTTAATAATAATAATTAATACTCCTTTATAAACACTCGTAGTGTGTACCCAAAGACATAGCCTGTGCGGAGAGGACGCGTCAATTATCATTATTTGCTGTGGCGCTGAGGAGCGACTTACTGATTTTTGGTGGCATATTCACTTTTCAACTGTAGAAAAACCCTGAAAACCTACAGAACGACCTCGGGTGGTCGGTGTGCACCCCAAGCTAGCACTAGGTGGGATTGGCATCCAGGCAACTCACAATACACTTGCTTTTCAACAAGGCATGTGGTCCCCTATCGAGTTCGATAATAAGTACTCGAACCGGCTATCGCTATGCTGAAGTGTGGATCAGCCAGGGCCTCCAGTGGGTTTCATGGACCGCTGCCAAAAAGTGTAATGATTTTATAACGTATGCTCTATAGGGTTTTTGGCAGTTATGGATATAATGATCAATAAACAAGCAAAATTAGCGCTTTCCCGTGGAACAAATACATTTGAGGGCATATGGTGACTCTTACGCCCGTATGCATAGTCCTGATTAAGACATATTATATGATGCTGATAGTGATATCGCTGATTTATATTAACCAATCACTTGACAGAATAACATATTTTGAATGAAAATTTGGTGCCTATACTTGTGTTAATATGAAGTTATCTGTTCATTTGCTGCGATATTAAATTCATCCATAATTTTTTCCCATGCCTTTTTGTTCAATGGTATCCGTTTTTATTTTCAATTATTGGATATTTTGCAAGAATCTGCAAAAACACTTCCTTATCACCAGCTGTATATTTCACTGCCATTTGTAATTTCTATCTCATCACATTTTCAACAAAGATTTGTTAAAGTTCGAATTAGATCAAATGCAATCCGCACGCAACAGCACAGCACAGCATACGTGTTTAATATAAACAAAGGAACAGCACATGAATCATCCGTTCGGCGACACGCCAGAGGGGAAAACGGTGAGAAACCACAGCAAAACATGCTCCTTCTCTTCGCCGGCGACTTGCCAAAGAGCTCGCCGGCGACTTGCCAGCGAGCCGACCGGGAAAATCTCCGAGGAGGCGCTGGCGAACAACTGTGCATACGGGTGTTAAGATTCACGGGACATAAATGCCCAGAGCATACGTTATAAAATCATTACACTTTTTGGCAGCGGGCTGACGACCTATCTGTGGGGTTTCTTATGAAAATTTGCCAGTGAGCTTATTTATATATTTTCTTCGGATCGACAATCTGGGGGGTTATTCTCGAATCGTTCTGAATTAATTTGTATACAAATAAAAATGACAAACATGCATATTTCGTGCGTATTGGTGTGAAACAGTAAATCGAATTCGCATACGTACAGTTCTACTCACATAGCTGAAATTGGGAAAATATGCACGACCATGATGCGCATTTGTCGTACAACGGACTATAGCCTGTAATATATCCAGTGATAAGACACTCAACATGAACGTTCGCGCAACATTTTGTTCGAGTATATGCGTGTCTATCATCTACTATTGACTGTTGAAGTTTTTACCGCTCAAAAGTTGTTCCCAATCAATGGTGTAGAGATTGTCTCTCATTCATATATTGCGTCTCATTTTCGGAATATTTCTAGCCGTTATCTGCATATTTACCTAAATACAGATATGGTCGCTGCATTGGATGTAATTAATCTGCTCTGATCTCAGGACCCGGATTTTTGCCTCCGTTATCGATAATATGCTGCCTATTCAGATTCAACAACCACTTCAAAATTATTTTCTCTAAAAACTTAGGTTCAGACTTACCGAAAACGAAGAAAAGGTACGCGTAAACTCTATCTTTGGTTTCCACAGCATTTCTATATCGGACACATTCAGCTTTTTCGGGGCTGTAGTACAGTCCGAATCCGAAAAATGGGAGGTATGTCAGAAGAAGGGCCGTCAGCCATAGGCAACACAAAAATCTCTTCAACATTCGATATGTAACAAGCTGAAACAAAAAGGCGTGTCAATTTTCAAATCACTGGATCATAAGTAACAATAATGGGCCGCGGTTCGCTAGTTAAAGGTGCGTATTCACTAGAGCATTCGTTCCGCATGAGCACCTAATTAGCATATGTGCTGCTCGATTCAAGCTCAGGCTGCCTCATGCTGTGTAATGTAAACACGCATTCTGTTCGTGCTCAAATCAGCATCCACACTATCCGAGCATTTGCTCGTTTGGTGCTCATTCGGTGCTCATGCGGAACTAATGTTCTAGTGAATACGCACCTTAATTTAATCATCGGTAGGTTCATTGGTTCGAATCCCAGCACAGTCACCGGTTCGTGCTTGGCATCACATGTTGAAACACAAAGCTAACACAAACTCGAGCACTTCTGAGGGTTGCTCGTAAGGGTGCAGCCGGTTGACGGAAGTAGCAATAATAAATAAATACAAGAATGACAAGACATTCCAATGTTTGTAGCTGTTCAATCACTGATTTTCTAATCTTTCCTCCTGAAGACCACTTGGTGACTGAAACACGCGTGGAGGTGTTGAAAATAGGACTTTGGTATATCCAGTATATTCAAAAATAGCAAGTTTCCAGATATCATATAGAATGATAAGTAAATTGGAATGGTCACAAAACCACATAAATTTACTCAGGTGGTATACATTTTTTCGATTATTTTCAACTATTCTGCTATTATGTTCATAATATACTCTATTTTGATCTATGTCCGGACACTGTAAAGAAAACGGGGTTGCCAGAGGTATTTTTTTTTTATTCCAGAAAAGAACGATGACAAAGATCGGTCCCAGGGTTAGAATTGGGATAAAAAAGTGGTAATTGATGATAGATTCATTTGGTCACCAGTTGGTTTTCGATTTTAATGGTTTTCTTTATGAAAATCGAGATAAAACATAGAAGTTCTGGTTGACTTTACCGCATCCTTCTCTGGTTTTAATCTTCAAACGATTCATTTCCATTTACCTCTGCAACTTTCCCTAGAGTGGTCGAAGTACTTTTTTCGACTTATCAACTGAAACTGCTGCTCTCGTTTATGGTACGTCATTTATAATACTGTTTGGTGGGTTCGCGCGTACTCTTCTCGATTTGGGTAATATGGCTTCGTTTTGGCGCCTTCCAGTACTGTGTGCCAGATCTTTGTGAGCTATGTTCTCTCTTCCTTTCTATTGTAGTTTTCTTAGTGCTTTGTATTTCAATGGTTTCTTGGTGTTTTCGAATAGGATCAGGTGTTCTCCGTCGGATAATGCATCAACAACTTTGCTTGTGCTCGACTAGGCGGGTACCAATCCTCTTTTTTATTTTACCAATGCTCCTTTTTATTTGACCGATATAAACCTTACCACAGGTACATGGAATACTGTAAACTCCTGCTGATTTGAGTGGATCTCTGCTGTCTTTTGCTGTTCTCAAGTATTCCGATATTTCTTCGTTGGTTTGAAGACGGTGTTCATCTCCTTCAGAATTTTTTCAATTCGATCGGTTACACCTTCTATGTATGGCAGGAAGACAGTGCCAAAAAAATATCGCAATATTCAATATCAGCAAAAGATAGCAGAGGTCCACTTAAATCAGCAGTAGTAAACAGGATTAAATGTAACTGTGGTAAGGTTTATATCGGACAGACGAACAGGAGCATTGGAACCTGCCTAGTCGAACACAAGTGAAATTGTCGATTGGCAAACCAACATGCATTGTTCTACGAAGAACACAATATACTGTTCGGAAACACCAAGAGGCTAGCAACGTCGAATCATTATCCAACCAGAATGTATTCGGAAGCCATTGAAATACACAAGCACCAAGAAAACTCCAGTAGAAAAGAAGAGAGAACATATTATCTACACAGCACTGGAAGGCGCCAAAACCAAGCCATGTCACCCAAATCGAAAGTACGCGCGAAGCCACCATCAAAGAAAGTGAGCGCCAAAACAGCATTATGAATGACGTACCAGGAACAATTGACTTAGTTAACGTTGATATGTCAAGAGTACTCCGACCGGGCCACTGAAGATGATTGACGGTCATTTTCAACATGTTAACCTATTCATCCGATTTACTTTTTCAATGCAGAGCCGAGATGTCCTCGGAAATTCGAGATATCAGACGTAATGAAAAATGATATGTATTTAGAACGGGATATACTTCAAGAAATATTTTACAAGAGGGCCAAATATGAAAAAATCAAGTTGATGATGGCTGATCAATAAAGAAACGCCAACACCTTAGACTCACTCAATCGCATTAAACGAATGTTAGGACTTGTATAAACCAAATTCGTTGTTTATGGCAGAGTTCAATAAAATCCAATACTCAAATATCTGCCAAGGTTATTTTCAAAATTCAACAGGCCAGAGCTTATATACAATAAATGTATTAATTTTGTTTTCAAATACCCTATTCGAGCAAAGTGCTTTGAGATAAATCCGTCATCGACAAATTTAAAATTTATTGATGTTTCAACATGTCCACAGCATTCGAGCATATCAGGATAAACGAATATATTTTAATTATTCTCGTTCCGGACTTTCATCGTAGTAATGCTGATAGCGGAGTACACATGAAGCTGCAAATTCGAAGATATTCACGCCCACGATGCGCAGTAGTCGTATGACGTACGACCTAGTGATAAGCCAAACGTTTATGAAGGAAAAAACTTGGTACAGTCTGTGAAAAATTAATACACAATAAAAGTGGAGTTTCAATATAATCTTAACGACAAAGTTTTAAACGGTCAGACACGGGAAGTGTTAGCTAATGCTATTCATTTTATGAGAAAGATGACGAAAAACATTGAATATTTTGTATCAGAATTGTTTTATTCTGCAAATTCTTCCACATACATAATGGTTCCTATATTTGCGTATCCGATTGTACCTGTTTTTGCTCACTGACCCGAGCGTACAGTTTATCCTTTTCCTCCGATTGCCTTCTCAAGTTATTGTTTGCGCATGGAGTGGAAGTTTAACATTTTCTGCTATGTTTGTTTTACTGTACATCTATAGTCATCTTCAGGTGAATACTGAAACGAATATATTTTGAGTGCGATTCAATTGGCTACGATTGCTCCCAATTGAAGGGTATGGGAGAAAGTCACAAATATGATATCCAAGTTATTGGCATTTTTATATAAAAATTCATCACGAGTTTGTATTGTAGTATTTAATTCGGCCAGATCTTGTGACTTTTCTGGTTATTCTCCTGACCTCTTGATCCTTCAAAGAAAATAGATTATTTGCCATCAAATGGTGAAGCTACCGCAATTTTATTATATTTTTCAATTCTGCATATTTCTTTCCGGAAATGGGCATGCTCAAAATCTTATCATTCAATTCCGACACAAGAGATACTTATTTCTCAGTGAAAATTCCATTTCCTTCCCCACACTTCATTTTCACGATTTTCTCTGAGACTAACGAATTTACCTCTATAAAGTAAGATAATGCAAATTGTTGTATAACTGATATTTCCTCACAAATGAAGCAGCGACTTACAGTAAAAGTCAGGATTATAATTCATCGGACTGGGGCAGGACGACTCTAATGTTGTCCGACCTACCCTGTCACTGACGAGCGGTAAGAACCGCGAAACGCGTCTGTAGGTGGTCTTCCCCAGCCAAATGAAGGATAATCTGCTGTATAATTACAATGAGCAATTCCAACTGGGTCTTCTTGGAAGAACGTTGCACAAATATCTGTCAGATATAATTCAATGTCCGTCGTGGTATTAGCAAGGGAGGTAGCTGTTTTCTGACAGTTGTTTTCTCATATTTTCCACATGATGGAAATATTTGGAGAGAAGGGTACTCCGACATTGTCGATTTTTCATTTGGGACAAATTTTTCTCCTGTACCTGGCTTCGAACCACTGGGCGAAGCGGACACTCAAATCTGTTAGTAGCCAAATAGGCCAATCTGACCTTATTTAGTTTCTGGCCTATTGTGTTACTCTGTGCCTTGTCACCCACTGATCCAAATTGAATGTTTGGTCTTAAATTGCTGTGTCCAGCCAAGTCTTGATATCTAGGTTGTAGATTGTAGGGGGGTCGTACAGGCTGTGCAGCCTCACAAGCACTTCGACCTATAAGTTCTTTTCTTAATATCTAGGTTAATTCCCGAACGTTCTTCTACAACTCTCTTTGATATCTTTTTTGATAGCTGTTTTTTTCGTTTGGTCATTCCCCTCTATTACGTCACCCACTCCACTCTACCCACTTCGGAACAACACAATCCAACTGACCATTAATACTGGAGCTGCCTGCATAGTCTAGGTCCCCGCCTCGTCAAAAGCATCTTCCATATCAGAAAACACTGGGAGGCCGATTCCTTCGATTTTTTTTTCAGTATGAGTTTTGATTTTTGTGAAAGATGCTGACTTTTTGAGACCACTGCAGCGAGAATATGTTCACCACTTTTTCCAGTGCTTCAAGCAGGAACGGTATCAGGCTAAACTCGGCTAAAGGGTTTTGAAAGACTTTTAATGTAGCCCCTTCTCCTGTCATCCTTAGGATTTGCAGGATATCACCCCCTCAAGACTCGTTCATTAAACGAAGTGCAAATTTTCTACGTCATTGCCTGAGGAAGTTATTTTCTGAGGCTTATATAATAAAATAATAATAATGAAAATACTCCCTCTTAAACACTCGTAGAGTGTACCCATCTGTGCGGGTAGGGGACAGCTTTTATTAATATTATTTGCCGTGGCGCTCCGGGGCGACTTACTGATTTTTTGTGGCGTATTCACTTTTCAGCTGTAGAAAAACCTGGAAAACCTACAGCACCACCACGGGTGGTCCATGTGCACTCCAAGCTAGAACTAGACGGGATTGACATCTGGGCAATTTACACACATGGTTTTCGACAAGGCATGTATTCGCCTATTGATTCCGATAATAAGTACTCCAGAAAAACTCTCGTACACCGGGCTCGAACCGGCTATCACTATGCTGAAATTTAGAACGGCCTGGCCTCAACCGCTAAGCTACTGGTCACAACATACAGCATTATGAAAGTAAACCAAATCTTACATTGGTTTTCTTGGTTCTGATGATATGAACCTTCTAATACAAAAAAAAAACGTTTTGCGGAACAGAAAGAAATATTCAGTATAGCTGTTGATTCAATTTCATATTTGCGTTGGCGAACGAAATAGAAAAGCTTTGCGATCATAACTACTGCAGATTAGACAAATTAGCTATTTCTATGCTCAGCGGGACATTCAATAGCAATTATCGTTATGATGCAGTAGTCATGTTTTTTACGCCTTATTCGACACATTTAAGAAAATAATTATGAAATAACAAGTTTGAGGGGATTAACGCGAGGAGGAAACCATAATCATATTTGCCAAACAGAAGTGAGCTATGATTTCGAACTCATATTTATCTTTTCTAATAAGTTCCATGAAAGGATTAATTTCTTTGATTTTTTTTACCGAGTCAAACATGATAATCTTCTGAGAAAGATGAATTGCGCACCTCTATGAAATGTCAAGGAACTAATTCAGAATATTCAATATAGAGTGAACTATGATTACTAACATAACATTATAAAGTATGGTCTCCCCACCAAAATAATTGAAAAATTAAGTGGAATTTGAAAATCTGGACACAAAAAGACCTTTTGTTGGTGAGGAGAGCGCCGTCCCTGGGTGAACACACGAGAAAAGGTAGAATCATTGTTCCTGCGTTCCTACTCCTCCATCGAACTAGGAAATAAAGTTGATTATTAATAATAAAAGTGATATTAAATGAAGTTTTATTATGCGTGACTCTCAATAGGACGTTGCAAAATAAACTATTTTGTAGAACACAACCACCATGAATATTCAAATGAAAAATAATTGTGTCGAAATAAATGTCTCAGTCAACACGGTGAGTAATGAACTGAAATTGACAAATTGCGCGTTTTGTTGTTAGTTCGCGGAAACCATAGAAATTGCAGATCTAGCGATCGTACCTAAACTGAAAGACACAATATTGGTGGTTCATCTTTGGCGGGTCTTGGAAGGATAACGAACAAAGAAATCATGTAAATGTTCTCGGATTTCTCTGAAATTTCACAGGTATATTTTTACATGCTAGACGTGTACCCCATTTAATTTACGGTAGGTGCTGTTAGTTCACCCTGTATACGGTGAAGAGAACTGTACTTGAAAACTGAGTCCAGTAGGAAGTTAGTAAATCGCAAAATGAGATTAATTTGTCATGTATTTGAACAAACCAAACGAATCTATCATTAATATTAATTTTTGTTTTCATGGTCCTCAAATTCCTGCCCTGAGGCCGATCTTGTTCATCATGGGATGGTATTCATAAAAGCTAGCAAATGCTTATACTTCAGGTTTGTCTCTCTGATAACTTAAGAAATTAAATAGGTCTCTTTCAAGAAATCCAAGTGAAAGCATTTACTCCAGGTTTATGCATACGACCCACTGCATTTTCTGGAATTTAAAAAAATGCCTCTGTTAACCCCATTTCCTCTATAGGACCCGGACATACCGTACGGTGATACGTTCCAAGAACTTAGGAAACGTTTCTATGTATATGAGCAATAAGGTTCAGAATAGTACTACGAGATCTCAGTAGCGTAGGCGCCCGCAGCGCAACGTAGTCGAATACACTGTCACTCTTGTTGGCGTGCTAGTCTGACCCGTATTGCTCATGTATATAAATACATAGCATTTTCCTGTGTTATTAAATCGCTTCACCGGACAGTATATCAAAAGGGGGCATTTGAACAATACCAGAATCGTTAATGCTAATCGAAAAATGTACTGCCATCCGTGTAAATTTAAGTGAATAGATTAGACTTTAGATGGGTATACCAAAGTCTTGTTCGAGAAATCAATGAATATCTATCTCTAGAGAGATCAACTAACTACTCACGTCCAATATTTTCATTGTGAGAATCGTTCGGATGAATTCAATTCTTCAAATCTTTGACTTGAAATCTCAAACAGAATATCATGAGTCTGAACTAGGATATCCAGCTAGTGAACAAAGCCTTCATATACAAAAACACCAGACTATCGGAGCCATAATTTTCATAGCTCACGGTCAATACTTTAACAAAGATTCTCCGAAATATAACGATCAGTGTGCCCCAGTACAATAGAAAAACAGCCTATTGGAGCGCACTCATGAATACCTATCACAGCTGATAAAGAGAAATCTATCCAAATGTACCAACATTTTCGACAAATTTTCAGTAATATTTGGGAATAGGCGGTGCAATGATGACTATAAAATGAAGATTGTTAACGAACAAATTGACCTGTTAGATTTAATTCATTTCGAAGTTTTGAGGTGTAGACCACCGGAAGCAGTCCATTCCTGACTTCGTATAAAAACGACTTTCTCATGCATAACACCTAATCGAATGAATTAACCCCTGTAAAGCTAGCAGAACCACTTTGGAATTTTACATTTATTTTTTTAAGGCTAATTTATTACTCTATTCCCGACATTTTTTCTCTTCAATTGTGGGAGATATCGCGGGTTCTGCTAGCTTAACGTTAAGCTGGCAGAACCAAATCGCTAAACGAATGTTTATGAAAAATCTGATTACGTCATAATTAAAGGTTCATTTTAGGCTCACCTTTGAATCTATTGCCGATTTTTTGGGAATGCATTTGTTTTTTAAAAATCTTGGGTTCTGCTAGCTTAACGTTAAGCTGGCAAAACCAAATCGCTAAACAAATGTTGATGAAAAATCTGATCACTTCATAATTTTAGGCTCACGTTTGAACCTATTGCCGATTTTTATGGAATGCGTTTTTAAAAAAATCCTGAGTTCTGCTAGCTTAACGTTAAGCTGGCAGAACCAAATCGCTAAACGAATGTTTATGGAAAAACTGATCAAGTTATAATTTTGGGCTCATTTTAGGCTCACGTTTGAACCTATTGCTGATTTAAAAAAATCTTGGGTTCTGCTAACTCAACGTTAAGCTGGCAGAACCCACCATGAAGGAATTTTTGGCTCTATAATTAATTACATAAGTATATATTTTTTTGCTCTTAAGTTAAAGTAGGAATCATAGTTTCTGTAAGTTCAACATTGAGCAGGCTGTACCAAAAGGCTAATCGAATCGTTATGAAAAATCTAATCAAGTCAACATTATAGGCACATTTCAGGCTCACGTTTAAACCTATTGCCGATTTTTTTGAAATTCGTTTTTTAAAAAATCCTGGGTTCTGCTAGCTTAGCGATTTTTTTGAAATGCGTTTTTTTTAAATCAGCAATAAGTTCAAACGTAAGCCTAAAATGAGTCTAAAATTATGACGTGATCAGATTTTTCATAAAAATTCGTTTGGCGATTTGCTTCCGTCAGCTTAACGGTAAAGCTAGCAAAACACAATATTATGACGAGATTAGATTTTTCATAACGATTCGGTTAGCCTTCTGGTACAGCCGGCTGAATGTTGAGCTCACAGAACCTATGATTTCTACTTCAACTGAAGAGCAAAAAAATATATACTCGGGTAATAAATTAGCCTGAATGGAGCCTGAAATTATTGTCCAACTGAATTTGTTCTGGGTTGTTTTTTTTTGAGGTGGGGTTCTGCTAACTTAACGGTAAAGCTAGCAGAACCCAGGATTTATTAAAAAAACGCATTCCAAAAAAATCGGCAATAGTTTTGAAGGTGAGCTCAAAATGAGCCTAAAATTACGACGTGATCGGATTTTTCATAAACATCCGTTTAGCGATTTGGTTCTGCCAGTTCAACGTTAAGCTAGTAGAACCCAGTATATTTTAAAAAAACGCAGTCCATAAAAATCGGCAATAGGTTCAAACGTGAGTCTAAAATTATGACGTGATCAGATTTTTCATAAACATTCGTTTAGCGATTTGGTTTTGCCAGCTTAACGTTAAGCTAGCAGAACCCAAGATTTTAAAAAAACAAATGCCTTCCCAAAAATCGGCAATAGATTCAAAAGTGAGCCTAAAATGAACCTTTAATTATGACGTAATCAGATTTTTTATAAACATTCGTTTAGTGATTTGGTTCTGCCAGCTTAACGTTAAGCTAGCAGAACCCGCGATATCTCCCACAATTGAAGAGAAAAAATATCGGGAACAGGGTAATAAATTAGCCTTAAAAAAAATAAATGTAAAATTCCAAAGTGGTTCTGCTATCTTTACAGGGGTTAATTCATTCGATTAGGTGTTATGTATGAGAAAGTCGTTTTTATACGAAGTCAGGAATGGACTGCTCCCGATGGTATACACCTCAAAACTTCGAAATGAATTAAATCTAACAGGTCAATTTGTTCGTTAACAATCTTCATTTTATAGTCATCATTGCACAGCCTATTCCCAAATATTACTGAAAATGTGTCGAACATTTTGGTACATTTGGATAGATTTCTCTTTATCAGCTGTGATAGGTATTCATGAGTGCGCTCCAATAGGCTGTTTTTCTGTTGTACTGGGGCACACTGATCGTTATATTTCGGCAATAGGTTAAAAAGTGAGCCTTTAATGAGCCTAAAATTATGACATGATCGGATTTTTCATAAAGATTTGTTTAGCGATTTAGTTCTGCCAGCTTAACGTTAAGCTAGCAAAACCCAGTATTTATTAAAAAACGCATTTCATAAAAATCGGCAATAGGTTCAAACGTGAGCCTAAAATTATGACGTGATCATATTTTTCATAAACATTCGTTTAGCGATTTGGTTTTGCCAGCTTAACGTTGAGCTAGCAGAACCCAGGATTTAAAAAAAACGCATTTCAAAAAATCGGCAATATGTTCAAACGTGAGCCTAAATTTATGACTTGATCGGATTTTTCATAAATATTTGTTTAGCGATTTGGTTCTGCCAGCTTAACGTTAAGCTAGCAGAACCCATAACCCATAAAAAACGCATTTCAAAAAAATCGGCAATAGATTCAAACGTGAGCCTGAAATGAGCCTAAAATTATGACGTGATCAGATTTTTCATAAACATTCGTTTAGCGATTTGGTTCTACCAGCTTAACAGTAAAGCTAGTAGAACTCAGGTTTTTTAAAAAAAACGCTTCCCAAGAAAATCGGCAATAGGTTCAAACGTGAGCCTAAAATGAGCCTAAAATTATGACGTTATCAGATTTTTCATGAACATTCGTTTAGCGATTTGGTTCTGCCAGCTTAACGTTAAGCTAGCAGAACCCGCGATATCTACCACAATTGAAAAAAAAAATGGGAATACGGTAATAAATTAGCCTGAAATTAGCCTAAAATTATGGCCCAAAAATAAATTTAAAATTCCAAATTGGTTCTGCTAGCTTTACGGGGAGAATTATTGTGTTTCGTTAATCACAAATTTATGTTGCTTTTCAATTTTCACTTGAAAAAGGTTTTTCGTTTTGTTACGTGGAGGGCCTGTAACTTGGTAAGGATCGGTCTATTCCAAGACATTTTTAAATCCTTAGAAAAATGTTACCAAACCATTGTTAGAATTCAGTAGGAATGACTCAGTTTAACACGCCTACTTACTGGCCACTGATGTCGTTTGAGTCACCATGCCAAGACTAGGACTGTTGCGAAATCAGGAATGCCGTCTTTATATCGAAGATGATGAAAGAGCGGAGCATATTTTGTGCCTGCCCCGCCGCGGACAGAATCAGGTTTTCGATGTTTGGCAGAGCCTCACTCTTGTCATCGGACCTGAAAGATTATTTCACCAGATAGACTAATCGGCTTAGTGAAGAAGCTGGGTTTATATGGTGAAATATGAACTGGTGTGAACCACAATAAATGCTCATGGGTCGCAGAGTAGAGGGCCGCAATAGACCCACTCACTTGAAACCTAAGCTAACCAGCACTTCTTAAGGAACGTATTGACATCAATTTTTCATCTACTCGTTTCCCACTCTCAGGCAAATACAAGCCAACATGCTTGATGTATTCTTCCTCGACCATCAAAATAAGACGATTTTCATCATTTGTTTTCCGCTCCTGGTGGAACGAACATCATCCGAAAGGAGGAGGAAAAACGGACCAAGTATCGAGATCAGTTCTTTGAACCTTGCAGGCTCTACCCAAGCCACTCTGTTGAAAGGGTGGTTCTGATTATATGATGCTAGCAGAGGCAAAGGCTGTGACAGAGAGAGAAAGTGAGAGAGAAAGAGAGAGTGAGAGGGAGAAAGAGAGAGAGAGAAAAAGGGAGCAAGCTGAGGGGTACTACAAGGAAAGTGCTTCACTGCAGAAGAAAGTAAAGAAAAAAACAACAGCTTTACTTGAGAAATAATTTAAAAATTATAGCGATAGAAGAGAGTGACCTGAAGTCCATGAAAATCCAGACCCAGCTTATCTGCCTTAATTTAAAGAATTTATGACTTGAAATTGTTTTCAAGTTCAGTTTTGAAAGATAGGTAAAATTTTCAATGTTATTTAATTTTTCAAATACCAAGTCCAAATTACTTCAACCGTGATAAATATTCTCATCCTTTCATCGAAGCATTTGTTTCGTCATTCATTTACTTTCCATACCCTACTATCTCATGGAAATACTACAGAATGAGCTTTGAAAAGATGAAAAAAAAATATACTAGCTTTCACAAAAGTTCCTCAATTGGTTGGGAAAATTTCACTAATTAGACAAAAATGTTAGTATTATGTCACTCACATTGAAGCTGCAGAGACTAAAAGTACTCCTGCTGCTACATAAAGATATGCCAATGCAATAACATCGAAGATCTTTTGGTTTATCCAGGAATTTGACCTTTGCCTTCCTCAGATCAAGTGAGACTGAGGGATTCATAATAGCATTCCAGTATGGTGTCTTCAATACCTTAGTCTACCGTAGTCGCGTGATGGGTATAAAGATCCCGGACAGTACATGCAGAGCGTGTCGTGAGGCACCTGAGACCATAATGCATTTACTCGTATGGTATAGACGAAACACAAGTGTCGCCTTATGCTCCGGGGGATAATGAGTCCGTGGTGGAGAATGAGAAGATGCCAAATCTATTGAAACTACTCATTCACCACCCTCGGGCAAATTCAAGTAAATAATCCTGATGTTGTTCT